>CAWUFW010006671.1:50000-650000 GCA_963921515.1 Calotriton arnoldi
GATGGACACCCTCTGCGGTAGCAGGGGTCCAATCACAGCATCATTTAATACTAGTGGCCAGTTTTTTTGTATAATTTTTTGTATTTTAGACTGCTGGTTGCTATATCTAATGATCGTTCTAAATGTGTTTTCTGTTTCTTTTTTGTTTTTTCAAGACCTGTATTTAATATGTGTGTGCTCCTAGGCTTCTCATTAAGTAAGGAATCCCTACTAGGTAACATAGATTTTGATATAGCTCTAGTGATAATATGTTTGCTATATCCTCTTTCCCTGAGTCTCCTGAGGCTGTCTGCTTGTGCTGTTTTTAAATCTTGATCATTACTGCATATACGGCGTAGCCGTAACATCTCACCATATGGTATACTGTTAATGAGCACTGCTTGCGTGGTGAGTAGTGTTTCCCGCCGTTTCTTTACGGTACAGCCTACTCTCTATTTTACCCTCATTAATGTATATCTGGTTGTCAAGGAAGTTGACTATATTGGCACTTATATTGGTTGTGAAATGTAGGTTCAATTGGTTGTTGTTCAAGGTTTCAACAAAGGAAAGAGCCTCCTGCTGAGTGCCATGCCATATCACAAATAAATCATCTATATAACGAAGCCAAATCTGTACATGGTTTTCAATGTGATGGCTGTACTTACTCCTGAGGACCACTTCCTCCCAGTAGCCCATATGAAGACAGGCATAACTGGGAGAAAAGCTGGCCCCCATGGCTACTCCTCGAGTTTGCTGAAACAAAAGATTGTTAAACATAAAATTGTTATTAGTTAAACAGAACTCAATCATTTCCAATAGCATGTTGTTATGCTCATTGTGGTATGTTGCTCTTTGTGCCAAATAATGTTTTATGGCTTTGATGCCATCCTCATGTTTTATACTGGTATACAAGGATGTTACATCCATTGTCATTAATAAATAGTCATCCTTCCATTCTACCTCATTGATTTGTCTCAAGAAATCTGCAGTGTCACGTACATATGATGGTAATTTCTTGACAAAATCCTGTAAAAAGAAGTCCACATACATAGATGTGTGTTCCAAAAGACCACCCCTAGCCGATATTATTGGACGCCCAGGTGGTGTTACAGGATCTTTGTGTATTTTGGGAATGAAATAAATCGTTGGTGTTGTTGGGTTGTCTATTTTGAGGAATTTGTATTCATTGATAGTAATGAGTTCTTTAGATTTCCATGATGAGAGTTTGTTGTAGTATAAGGCGTATATAGTTTTCAGATTTGCCGCATTGTTTCTTGTGTAGCATTCTCTGTCATTAAGCTGCTTGAATGCTTCCTTTAGGTAATCCACTTGTGGCCAAATAACTACATTGCCTCCCTTGTCACTATTCCTTATAATGATATTTTTCTCTTTTTTCAATTTGGAAACCAAGTTGTAATATTGTCGCTGTTGATTGGTATACTTGATTTTTGTCATCCCCACTGCTTTATTAAGTTTTTTTAATTGTGTTGTTACCGTCTCATGGAAGACATCTATGGAGTCTCGAGGAGTAATGGGGTTAAAAGTAGAGGGTTGTTTAAAAGGAGTTAACTGTTCATGTTCAATGTTATCCCAAAGGCTCTCTATGTCCTTCAATAAGGGTTCATCAGATTGCGATAGATTTGGATAACTTTGGAGGTCTTGTTCTATTGCTTTGTTTGACTCCTCTTGCGTTTTAGACAATAAAAAGAATTTTTTAAGTTTGAGTTTCCTTACTGTTTTGTATACGTCTAACCGTGTCGATGCATAATCAAAGTTAGCTCCTGGAGAGTATGTTAATCCCAAACTTAAAATGTTTTCCTCTTTGGCTGACAAAGTAATATTGGAGAGGTTGATAATGGTGCGGCAGGGTGCTTTTGTTTTGTTTACTTCTTCTGCCAATATCCCCTTCCCCTCTTCTTGGTGTAATTTTGTGCGGCATTTGTTTGCTTTGCGCCTCTGCCTGCGCCTAAAGTTGTTGTTTGCTCTTCGTTCATTCTTTGCGGTCTTGGACGGAGAGTTTGTCTCCTTTGTTGACATAAAAATCAGCTCCTCCCCAGGTAATGGCTTCTTGCGATTCCCTGTGAGATCTAGATTTCTCATTTCTGATTCAGACTCGCTTCCTCCTGCTGAACTCAGGTCTGATTGTGAAGTTTCTTGTCTTACTTCAGGGGTTCTGTTAGGAATATGTGTATTTCGTGCTGGTTTGTTTTTGGCCACTCTGAAGCCATCATACTTTTTAGAAAAGGTGAAGATCTGTCCGAGTTCGTAGTCATTACGATCCCTTTGATACACATATATATATATATACACACATATATATATTCACTGAAAAAACCATAGGTTTCAGGCACGTTATAGTTAGAAATTAGCATTTAAAAACCTTAGAAATTCACTGAAAAAACCATAAGGTTTTAGGGACAGTTATAGTTAGTTGGACATTGCACTCGTACAAAACCCGTGAAATTCCCCGTTTTAGTTAGTTCAGGTAACTATAACTCGCGCCCCGCAATGCACTGCTGATGACGTCACATATTACATCACTCATGACATGGTCAGTGACATCACTGATGACATCACTGATGACATCTCAAATGACATCACTGATGACATCATCCAGTGACTGTGTGTTTCTGTAAAGTTTAAATATTTTTAATATATATAGGGAAAGGCGTATTGAAGAATGAGTGGGTGTATAAGTGTCTGTATGGATGATTTAGTAGGTGCGTGACTAACTCGATAAGTGAGTGATTAAACGTATCTTACTGAATGCATGGGTTAGTGACTAAACTGGGTGAATGTCTGTATCCGTCTGTCTGTTGCTGTGTAAGTGGTGCATGGGTTTGTGAATAGCTACATGAGTGTCTATATGAGTTATTGATTGGTTGTCTGAGTATCTGTATGGGTGCCTGAGTGTTTGTGTGGGTGGGGTGTGTGCGACTCTGTGCATAGATGTGTGAGTGGGTGATTCACTGGGTGGATGGTTTCAAGAGTGCATCTGTGATAGACTGTATGGGTGGGTAAGTGTGTGTAAGAGTGTGTTAGTGAGTGAATGTATGTCCCAGTGGTACATGTGTGAGTAACTACATATGTGAAAGGCAGTATATATGTGTGTTGGAGTATATAAATAGCTATAAGCGAGAGTGTGTGATTGTGAGAGTGACTGTATGGATGAGTGTGTGCTTGTATCAGTGATTGTATAAGAGCGTAAGAATGTGCTAGTATTTGTATGAGTAAGTGAGCTGGTGTGTGTTTAACTGTATAGGTGAGTAAATGGCAGTGTGTTTAATTATTTGCATGACTGACTAGGTGTGTGAGTACCTCTATGGATGAGTGGCGGTGTTTGAGTGTCTATATAGGAGTATGAGTGCATATGATAGTCCTGTACTGAGTGACCATAAGTATGAGTGACTGTACGGGTGAGTGAGTGGATGTGTGTGTGTAGACCTAAGAATCAGTGAGTGGGTATCTAGTTATTGGTGTTGGAGTGTCTATGGTTTTGAGAATGGCAGTCTGTAATTTAGAGTGGGTGTATCAAAGGTTATATTAGGGTGTGAGGAGGTGCATTAAATTCTCACATGGATGATGTCATCAGTGATGTCATTTGAGATGTCATCAGTGATGTCATCAGTGATGTCACTGACCATGTCATGAGTGATGTAATATGTGACGTCATCAGCAGTGCATTGCGGGGGCGCGAGTTATAGTTACCTGAACTAACTATAACGGGGGAATTTCACGGGTTTTGTACGAGTGCAATGTCCAACTAACTATAACTGTCCCTAAAACCTTATGGTTTATTCAGTGAATTTCTAAGGTTTTTTAAATGCTAATTTCTAACTATAACGTGCCTGAAACCTATGGTTTTTTCAGTGAATTTCAAAGGTTTTTTAAATGTTAATTCCTAACTATAACGTGTCTGAAACCTATGGTTTTTTCAGTGAATTTCAAAGGTTTTTTAAATGCTAATTCCTAACTATAACGTGTCTGAAACCTATGGTTTTTTCAGTGAATTTCAAAGGTTTTGTAAATGACAATTTTTAAATGTATTAATTGTTATATTTATTTTTTTGATACTGATTTACAACATTTTTTTAAACTATTTATTTTTAGATATTTTATTTTTTAAATTACATTGTAATTACATTATACATTACATTACAAAATATACTTTCTCAGAATGAATTACTTTAGTTTAAATACTTTGCAAATAGGCAATAGACTTTTAAGTACAGTAGTTACAGTTGTTGCAATGGGCAACACAATTTCAAAAACAAAGCAACATTGAGCTCAATGTGAATTTCTAGTTAAATGCAATTAGTTACTTTATGGATTACTTTTCTAACCACAGGACTGGATCCTAGATTCAGTCCTGGGACATCTCCTGTAAACAGTTGAGTAAAAGCGTTTTGGTTACAGTAGTGATTTTTAAGGAATATTATTGTATTTTAAAAGTTGACACTTAGAATCTTTTTCATATAGAATCACCAATGTTATCCTATGGGAGGAAATTCACTTAGCAGGTAAGTAGTGTTATCATTACTTTTTCTTACTCAGTGGTGGATCCTGGAACCAGCACTGGTGCATCTCCTGTAAACAGTTGAAAGAATGCGTTTAAGTCACACATGCGATTTTTAAGGAATATTTGTAGTTTGTGAAAATCGACACTTTGAAACTTTTCTGCAGAAAACCAGACAATGGATTCCTATGGAAGGAAATTCAAGTTACTGGTAAGTACGGTTAGAATTACTTTTCAGGGTCAGTGCTGGGCTAAGAGATGCAGCACTGGGTTCTCTCCTGATAACAGGTGAGTAAATCGGAATTCATAGTTCGGCTGATTTTAGAGAAATATTATAAAGTTCCAAAACTCCACACTTAGAAGAATTTCCAAGTGAAACCAGTCAATGTTAGCCTATGGAAGGAAATTCAAGTTACTGTTAAGTACGGTTAGAATTACTTTTCAGGATCAGTGCTGAGCTAAAAGATGCAGCACTGGGTTCTCTCCTGATAACAGGTGAGTAAATCGGAATTCGTATTTCGTCTGATTTTAGAGGAATATTTGTATGTTTCAAAAATCGACACTTAGAAACTTTTTCAGCAAAAGCAGGCAATGATATCCTATGGAAGGAAATTCAAGTTACTGGTAAGTACGGTTAAAATTACTTTTCAGGATCAGTACTGGGCTGAAAGATGCAGCACTGAGGTCTCTCCTGATAACAGGTGAGTAAATCGGAATTCGTATTTCGGCTGATTTAATAGGAATATTATAAAGTTCCAAAACTCCACACTTAGAAGAATTTCCAAGTGAAACCAGTCAATGTTAGCCTATGGAAGGAAATTCAAGTTACTGTTAAGTACGGTTAGAATTACTTTTCAGGGTCAGTGCTGGGCTAAAAGATGCAGCACTGGGTTCTCTCCTGATAACAGGTGAGTAAATCGGAATTCGTATTTCGTCTGATTTTAGAGGAATATTTGTATGTTTCAAAAATCGACACTTAGAAACTTTTTCAGCAAAAAGCAGGCAATGATATCCTATGGAAGGAAATTCAAGTTACTGGTAAGTACGGTTAAAATTACTTTTCAGGATCAGTACTGGGCTGAAAGATGCAGCACTGAGGTCTCTCCTGATAACAGGTGAGTAAATCGGAATTCGTAGTTCGGCTGATTTTAGAGGAATATTTGCACAATGGTGAAGGAAGGGGGTGGGGCCTAAGGTGACATGTCTGCAAACACGCCCTGTGGCGCGTTTTAAGTTGGACAATTAATTCCTCCTCAATCCAGAGGGTCCCTAGGGGCCAACTAGCCCACCAGGTACCTCCAGTATGCGCCAGGGGCTGCGTTGCAGAGTGGTGTTCAGAGGCCATGCCCCTTTTACAACACTCTGCAACGCAGCTCCGTGGCGCTTACTGGAGGTACCTGGTGGGCTAGTTGGCCCCTAGGGACCCTCAGGATTGAAAAGGAATTTATTCCCCATCTTAAAACGCGCCACGGGGCCTGTTTGCACACATGTCACCTGAAGCCCCGCCCCTCCCTTCACCACTGTGCAAACGCGCCCCGTGGCGCGTTTTAAGTTGGGGGATTAAGTCCCCTTGGATCCTGAGGGTCCCTGGAGTCCAACTAGCGCACTATATACCTCCAAAAAGCGCCACAGAGCTGAGTTGCAGAGAGGTGTAAAAAGGGGCGTGGCCTCTGTACACGTCTCTGCAACGCAGCCCCCTTGCGCATACTGGAGGTTCTTGGTGGGCTAGTTGGCCCCCAGGGACCCCCAGTATTCAAGGGGAATTGTTCTCCTCTGCAAACGCGCCAGGGGCGCGTTTGCAGAGTACTGCAGGGAGGGGGCGGGGCCTCCAGCACGATGCCGGTCGTTTTTTTTTCCTGTTTTTTTTTAATGGGAGGGGGCTGCGTGGCCCCCTTCCCTGCCCACTTTGGCCCCGGGGACCCCATCCCCCAGGGCCTGAGCATTTTTTTTTTTAAATTAAAAAAAAAAAAAACGGGAAGGGGGCCGCGTGGCCCCCTTCCCTGGGCCTGTATTGGCCCCGGGGACCCCATCCCCGGGGCGTGGCCTCGATTTTTTTATTTTTTTATTTGGAGGGGGCTGCGTGGCCCCCTTCCTCAGGCCATTTAAGGCCCCGGGGACCCCATCCCCCGGGGCCGGCCTTGCACTTTTTTTTCTTTTTTTCTTTTTTTTTAAATTTGGGGAGGGGGGCTGCGTGGCCCCCCTCCCTGGCCACTTATGGCCCCGGGGACCCCATCCCCCGGGGCCTGGCCTCTGGTTGGGGACTGTGGGGGTCCCCAATCCCCCCACAGTCCCAGCCGGCTCCCCGCCTCCTGTGCGAGCCGGCATTGCTTTTCCACATGGGGAGCAGCTAACATGCTGCTCCCCATGTGGAAAGCAATCAGCTTTGGATATTGGAGCGAGAGCAGGTTTCCTGCTCTCTCTTCCAATATCCAAAGCAAGTTTGCAATGACAGGACGGGAGCCGCGAGGCTCCCGTCCTGTCATTGCAACAGCAGTGTCCCGGGGTAGGCACACCGGGACACTGCAGGAGCCGGCCCTGGGGGTGGCGGTCCCCAGGGCCATCACTGGCTCCAGGAGGGGGCCGCGCGGCCCCCTCCCCACATTTTCAAAGCCCCGGGGAGGTGGTGGTCCCCGGGGCTTCGGGGGTCCAAAACGGACCCCCATTTTAAATTTTTTAGTGCCCCGGGGAGGTGGCGGTCCCCGGGGCATGTGGGAGGGCTGGAGCCCCCCCACACAGGTAAAAAAAAAAAAAAACAAGCCCCGGGGAGGTGGCGGTCCCCGGGGCAGCGGGAGGGCAAAGAGCCCTCCCGCACCATTTTTTGTTAAAGCCCCGGGGGGTGGCGGTCCCCGGGGCTTGGGGGGCCCTTAGAGGCCCCCCATACATAAATTTAACCCCCCCCCACCATGCCCCCGGGACTTGGCCCACCCGGGGGCAAATTAACATCAAAGCGCGGGAGACCGCGCTTCAATTTTTTTTTTTTTCGGCAGGATCCGCGCACCCTGAACGCATCCTGCCGATCTTTTTATTTAAAAAAATGCTTTTTTAGGGTGTTTCTACCCTGCCCCCTTTGTGCGCTTTGTGCACTTGTTTCTGTCCCTCGGTTCTACCGAGGGACAAAATGGCTGCCGACACTTCCTGAATCGGAATGTTGACAGCCAGCTGACAGCCAATTAGCATGCAGCTCGTGATCGGGAGGGTACGCGGACCCAACTCGGCCATAGATATATATGTGACTTTACTTGTGAATTTCTCAGGAACTACTGAACGGATTTACACCATTTAAGCAAAGGCACCAGTCTGAACCAAGGGCTACCTCTTTGCCAAATTTGGTGTAATTCCGTTCAGCAGTTCGGGCTGTAGCTGCGACTAAAGGTTCCTATGGAAAAATGAATGGGGAAAACGCGTTTTGGGACCCCCTTTTCTCGGCCCCGCTTGACGAATCAACCCGAGACTTTCAGGGTAGGAGCGGAGCGGAGCGCCCCAACAAGTTGGAAACTTTCGCGAAGATTCGTCAACCGGCGCCAACGTTATTTCAAATAGAATGTCGCGGATTTCCTATGGATAATAGGTCCTAACTATAACTATCTACTGGTGACCGCCAGTAGATAATACACACATATATATATACACATCTACTGGCGGTCGCCAGTAGATAGTTATAGTTAGGACCTATTATCCATAGGAAATCCGCAACATTCTATTTGAAATAACTTTGGCGCCTGTTGACGAATCTTCGCGAAATTTTCAAACTGTGGCCCGCTCTGGTCCGCTCCTATCCTGAAAGTCTTGGGGTGATTCGTCAAGCGGGGGCCGAGAAAAAAGGGGGGTCCCAAAATGTGTTTTCCCCATGCAATTGTCCGTAGGAAACTTTAGACACGGCTACAGCCAGAACTGCTGAACGGAATTACACCAAATTTGGCAAAGAGGTAGTTCTTGGTTCAGAAAGAACCCTTTTTGTTAAATGGTGTAAATCCGTTCAGTAGTTGCTGAGAAAATCAAAAGTAAAAACACATATATATCTAAGGCCGCGGAGGATCCGCGCACCCTCCCGATGACGAGCTGTATGCTAATTGGCTGTCAACACTCCAAACCAGGAAGTGTTGGCAGCCATCTTGTGACTCGGTAGAACCAAGTTACAAGAAAACAGTTTAAAAAATTGCGCAAAACGCAAAAAGGGGGCAGGGTAGAACACCCTGACCCCCTAGGCCTGCTCAGGGGGTCCTACAAGGACCCCCAGGGCCAAAACATTTTTTTTAAAAAGGCAAAAAACGCGCTGGGTGCGCGGATCCTGCCGATTAAAAAAAAAAAAACGAAGCGCGGGCTCCCGCGCTTCCTGGTTAATTGGCCCCCGGGTGGGCCAAGTCCCGGGGGCATGCGGGGTTTAATTTAGAAATAATATGGGGGGCCTCTAAGGCCCCCCAAGCCCCGGGGACTGCCACCCCCGGGGCTTTATAAAAATAATGGTGGCGGGGGCACACGGCCCCCCGCAGCCCCGGGGACCGCCACCCCGGGGCTTCTTTTTTATTTTTAAATTGCCTGTGTGGGGGCTTGAGCCCCCCACACGCCCCAAGGACCGCCACCTCCCCGGGGCACTAAATAAAATGTGGGGGTCCGTTTAGGACCCCCGAGCCCCGGGGACCACCACCTCCCGGGGCTGTGCACAGGATGGGAGGGGGGCCGCGCGGCCCCCCTCCTGGAGCCCTTGATGGCCCTGGGGACCGCCACCCCCAGGGCCGGCTCCTGCAGTGTCCCGGGTGCCTACCCCGGGACACTGTAGTTTGCTATGACAGGGCGGGAGCCTCGCGGCTCCCGCCCTGTCATTGCAAACTGCTTTGGATATTAGGCGAGAGCAGGAAACCTGCTCTCGCTTCCAATATCCAAAGCACATTGCTTTCTACATGGGGAGCTGCATGTTAGCAGCTCCCCATGTGGAAAGCAATGCCGGCTCCCGCAGGAGGCGGGCAGCCGGCATGGTCCGTGGGTGAGTTGGGGTCCCCCACGGACCCCAAAGGATAGGGCCAGCCCTGGGGGATGGGGTCCCCGGGGCAAGTAGTGGCCTGGGTGGGGGGCCACGTGCCCCCCTCCCCAAAAATAATTTAAAAAAAAACAAATAAAGGCCGGCCCCGGGGGATGGGGTCCACGGGGCTGGAATCTGCCACGGGAGGGGGGCCACGCGGCCCCCTTCCCGTACAGTATTTTTTTTTTTTTAAAGAAAAAAGGCATCAGGCCCTGGTGGATGGGGTCCCCAGGGTCCCAAAAAGTAAAAAAGGGGGGCCACACAGCCCCCCTTAAAAAAAAACAAAAGAAAGAAAAAGACGCGATCGAGCGTCAGGCCCGCCCCCTCCCTTAACCACTCTGCCCTGTGGCGCGTTTTAAATTGGGGAAATAATGCCCCTTCAATACTGGGGGTCCCTGGGGGCCAACTAGCCCACCAGGTACCTCCAGTAAGCGCCACAGGGCTGGGTTGCAGAGAGGTGGTCCAGGCCACGCCCCTTTTTACACCTCTCTGCAACGCAGCTCTGTGGCGCTTACTGGAGGTACCTGGTGGGATAGTTGGACCCCAGGGACCCTCAGGATTCAAGGGGACTTAATCCCCCAACTTAAAACGCGCCATGGGGCGCATTTGCACAGTGGTGAAGGGAGGGGGCGGGGCTAAAGGTGACATGTGTGCAAACAGGCCCCCTGGCCCGTTTTAAGTTGGAGAATTAATTCCCCTTCAAACCTGAGGGCCTCTGGGGCCAACTAGCCCACCAGGTACCTCCAGTATGCGCCAGGAGCTGCGTTGCAGAGAGGTGTTCAGAGGCCACGCCCCTTTTACACCTCTCTGCAAGGCAGCTCTGTGGCGGTTTTGGAGGTAGATGGTGGGCTAGTTGGACTCCAGGGACCCTCAGGATTCAAGGGGACTTAATCCCCAACTTAAAACGCGCCACGGAGCGCGTTTGCACAGTGGTGAAGGAGGGGCGGGCTTCAGGTGACATGTGTGCAAACAGGCCCCGTGGCGCGTTTTAAGATGGGGAATTAAATCCCTTCAATCCTGAGGGTCCCTGGGGGCCAACTAGCCCACCAGGTACCTCCAGTAAGCGCCACCGAGCTGCGTTGCAGAGTGTTGTAAAAAGGGGCGTGGCCTCTGAACACCTCTCTGCAACGCAGCTCTCTGGCGCATACTGGAGGTATCTGGTGGGCTAGTTGGCCCCTAGGGACCCTCGGGATTGAGGAGGAATTAATTCTCCAACTTAAAATGCGCCACAGGGCTTGTTTGCAGACATGTCACCTCAGGCCCCACCCCTTCCTTCACCATTGTGCAAATATTCCTCTAAAATCAGCCGAACTACGAATTCCGATTTACTCACCTGTTATCAGGAGAGAACCCAGTGCTGCATCTTTTAGCCCAGCACTGACCCTGAAAAAGTAATTCTAACCGTACTTACCAGTAACTTGTATTTCCTTCCATAGGAATCCATTGTCTGGTTTTCAGCAGAAAAGTTTGTGTCGATTTTCACAAACTACAAATATTCCTTAAAAATCGCCTGTATAACTTAAACGCATTCTTTCAACTGTTTACAGGAGATGCACCAGTGCTGGATCCAGGATCCACCACTGAGTAAGAAAAAGTAACGATAACACTACTTACCTGCTAAGTGAATTTCCTCCCATAGGATAACATTGGTGATTCTATGTGAAAAAGTTTCCAAGTGTCAACTTTTAAAATACAATAATATTCCTTAAAAATCACTACTGTAACCAAAACGCTTTTACTCAACTGTTTACAGGAGATGTCCCAGGACTGAATCTAGGATCTAGTCCTGTGGTTAGAAAAGTAATCCATAAAGTAACTAATTGCATTTAACTAGAAATTCACATTGAGCTCAATGTTGCATTGTGTTTGAAATTGTGTTGCCCATTGCAACAACTGTAACTACTGTACTTAAAAGTCTACTGCCTATTTGCAAAGTATTTAAACTAAAGTAATTCATTCTGAGAAAGTATATTTTGTAATGTAATGTATAATGTAATTACAATGTAATTTAAAAAATAAAATATCTAAAAATAAAGTTTAAAAAAATGTAGTAAATTAGTATCAAAAAAATAAATATAACAATAAATACATTTAAAAATTGTCATTTACAAAACCTTTGAAATTCACAGAAAAAAACCATAGGTTTCAGACATGTTATATGTGACGTCATCAGCAGTGCATTGCGGGGGCGCGAGTTATAGTTAGCTGAACTAACTATAACGGGGGAATTTCACGGGTTTTGTACGAGTGCAATGTCCAACTAACTATAACTGTCCCTAAAACCTATGGTTTTTTCAGTGAATATATATACATACATATATATACACATATATATATATATATACACACACACACACACACACACACACATATATATATACATACATACATACATATACATATACATAACCTACTCGCGGTTGCCAGTAGGTAGCTATAGTTAGGACCTTGTTTCTGTTTAAAAAGCGTTTTTTCTTTTGCCAATATCGTTTGGCGCCGATTGACAAATCTTTGCGAAATTTTCAAAACTAATGGGACGGTCAGGTCAGCTCCTGTGTTGAAAGTTTCGTGGTGATTTGTCAAGCGGGGGCCGAGAAACAGGGAGGGTCACAAAACACGTTTTCTCCATGGTAATTTCCATAAGAACTGCCCGAGCTGCTGAACAAAATTACACCAAATTTGGCAAAAATGTAGCTCTTGGTTCAGAAAACACTTTTTTTTTTTAAATGGTGTAAATCCGTTTAGTATTTCCCAAGATTACTCAGTTATCCATATATCGACGCGAAGGATCCGCAAACCCTCCCGATCTCAAGCCTGCGATCTGATTGGCTGCCAACACTTCAAACCAGGAAGTGTTGGCAGCCATCTTGTGACTCGGTTAAACCGAGTCACAAACAAAAAAGGTAAAAAAAACTATAAAAAACAAGAAAAGGGGGCAGGGTAGAAACACCTTGACCCCCTAGGCCTGCGCAGGGGGTCCCACAGGGACCCCCAGGGCCAAGAAAAGCATTTTTTCTTAAAAAGAATTTCGACGGGAGTCGCGTAGGGTCCCCAAATCCCGCAAAAAATGTAAAAAAAAAAAAAAAACGAAGCGAGTTCTCCAGCTCCTTGTTTCCTTGAAGCCCCTGGGCGGGCCAGATCCCGGGGAAAATGATCAAAAAACATGTGGGGGCCTGCGTGGTGCCCCGCAGCCCTGGGGACTGCCACCTCCCTGGGGATATGTTCATTAAATGAGGGAGGCCACGCGGGCCACCCACAGTCCCCGGGGACCACCACCTCACCGGGGCTTTCATTTTAAAATAAAGGCTTGGGGGGGAAAGAAGCCCTCCTGGTACCTGCTGTAAGTCTTATGCGGTGGAATTCCTAAGAGCTGGTCGGAGGCCCAAGCCCGTTTGCAAACGTAACTGCTAGTTAGAAAACCATAGAAATTCACAGGTTTCAGGGATGTTATAGTTTGAAATTAGCATTTAAAAAGCCTTACAAATTCTCTGAAAAAAACACAGGCTTTAGGGACGTTATAGTTAGAAATTAACATTTAAAAAACCTTAGAAATTAAGTGAAAAAAACCACAGGTTTCAGGGACGTTAGAGTTGGGAATTAGCATTTAAAAAAACCTTAGAAATTCACTGAAAAAAAACAAAGGTTAGAGGGACGTTATAGTTAGTCTGACATTTCACTCATACAAAACCAGAGAAATTCAGCCTTTATAGTTAGCTGAGCTAACTATAACTCGCGCCCTGCAATGCACTGCTTATGACCTCACATATTACATCACTCATGACATGGTCAGTGACATCACTGATTACATCTCAAATGACATCACTGGTGACATCATTGATTACATCATCCACAGCAGCTGACGCACCCACTCACACGCCTGTAGAATCTTTTATACACCCACTGCTACTCCCATACAACCATTCACAAACCCATTCACAGAGCCATTCCAGTACTTACACACCCACTCACTGATTCATTGATCTATACACACATCCACTTGCTCACCCATTCTGCCAATCATAGACCCACTCACGCACTAATACAGCCATTGACATATCCACTCATACAGGCGCTTACACACTGAATGAGTGACCCATAGAACTACTCACACACCTGAACACTCACCCATACAGTCAATCATACAGCCACTTACCCAAACACTTCACACCCAACCACTTACTCATACAAATAGTAACACATACTCGCTCAGCTATACAGTCACTGACAGAAGCATGCACTCATCTATATAGCCACTCACATTCACTCACGCATAGTCACTCATATACCCAGTCACTCATGTATACTGCCTTTCACATACTCAGTTACTCACCCATTCTGACACATTCACTCAATCACTGACAGAGCCATACACTCACTCACCCATACAACTTTTCACACACGCAACAGTACCCCATACAGCCACTGACTCACCCACTCACTGATCCATAAAATCAGTCGCACACCTCACCCACAAACACAGACACCCAGACAACCATAGACAGACAACCAATCAATCACCCATATAGCCATTCAGGTGCCCACTAACGCACTCATACACCCACTTAGACATAAACTGACAGACAGACACACACAACCAGTCACTCACCCTTACATTTACTGAGACACCGAATCACTCACTTATACTGTCAGCCACGCACCCACTGAGTCATCCATACAGTGACTCACAGTCACTGGATGATGTCATCACTGATGCCATTAGTGATGTCATCAGTGATGTCACTGACCATGCCATGAGTGATGTAATATGTGAGGTCATAAGCAGTGCATTGCGGGGGCGCCAGTTATAGTTAGCTCAGCTAACTAGAACGGCTGAATTTCTCTGGTTTGTACGAGTGAAACGTCAGACAAACTATAACGTCCCTCTAACCTTTGTTTTTTTCCGTGAAAAAATATATAAAAAAATTATATATATCTACACACGTGATACGTGAGGACATGAATAGACAATTAAATTAAGGGGCATGATATGAATTTTGATTGAATGCAAATCAAAGACAAAGGTTTTAAATATTATAAATATTATGAAATTTCAGAAGTACATAACCATTTATTGTCAAATGTTATTGTTTATTCTATGCTTACCCGGTTTTTGTATATACATGAGTATTGATGTGTCAGTAAATCGGAGATAGTAACTCTTCAATGTCTATAGCGCAATTTGCACAGGTGGAAGTAGTCACATAAGCACTAGTCACTTTAAATACGCCCATGATAACGCTGAACTCTGTCATGTGATCAAGGCTCCGGGGAGAGCTGAAACGCGTTATGCCGTCTTGCACGCAATAAAGGATTAACACTGCACAAAATTGTGGTCCGGACCCGTTATTTTGAGGATTCAAAGGAGATACGGTGACAAATCGATATATATATATATATATATATATATATATATATATATATCCAAAAACACCCACTCCGTGAAGAAAAGGTAGAGGCCACTCAGGGGAAAAACTGTTGTAAGATCTTTAATTAAAACAGCTAATGCATTTCAGCCTTTCGGCCTTCCTCAGATGCCGCTGTGTGCAAAGAATAACTCCACCCCCACCTTTAAAAGTTCAAAGTTACTCCCATTGGCGGAAATCCGCTGACCAATGGTCACTTGATTACAACTCCACTGCAGTTCTGCCACAACTACAGCTCCCAGAATGCTGTATAACCGGGTGAGTGTTGCTTGGGAGGTGCAGGGTGTCAAAATACAGAGTCTTTGCTGGAAAGTAATAATTGATCTCCCTCCAGTCCCCTTCAACGTTCCAGCCTCGTTGTGTGTGTGCCTGCCGGACCGTGAGACAGGATTACAATGAACCTGCCTCCTCGTCAATGACAAGCTGCACCACGCAGCAGTCCATGGTTAGGCATGCACTTTGAGGCGGGCCGGAGTCTATTCAATACCTTGAAACACGGAGAAGCTGCGAGCAGCGGGTGCCAGTCAAACTCCGGCCTCTTGTCAGAACGGGGCCTCCAACGCGCCTCTGGCTGGCGTGAACACATCCAAAAACGCCCACTCCGTGAAGAACAGGTAGAGGCCACTCAGGGGAAAAACAGTTGGAAGATCTTTAATTAAAAACAGCTAATGCATAATGCATTTCAGCCTTTCGGCCTTCCTCAGATGTCGCTGTGTGCAAAGAATAACTCCACCCCCACCTTTGAAAGTTCAAATATATATATACACACACACACACACACACATCTTTATCAGTGCGTATATGTTGTGTATATCTTTATATATGTGTTATGCTACATTTCCTATAAAAGGGCTAACGTGGATGTACCCTTCCTTCTTATCTTGTGTCCTCATCTTAACTTAGTCGCTATGAATGCAGTAGCTCTTCTTTCCACCTCTATGGGTTCTATGCATTGAATGACTTCATCAGTATCTTTCTGTTTCTGGAACTTTTTTTAACACAAGCATTGCGCTTCTCAATACTTTTTGTTCTTGTCTTTGCAATTTTTCTGGTGGTTGCCTTAATCCATGCTCCCCCGTAGTGGATCTATTCTAAGATTCCTTTCTCAGTCTCTCAGGACACGTTTGCCTCTAATAAATTTGCTGTTGCCTCTGGCTCTACGAGCCCCAGCTGACCATGGGTTTGGTTCTTGGGCCCATTTTCTCTGTGTTTTACAGAGTTTGTTAGACTGACAAAATGATTTTCTAAGTCAAGGTCTTATAGCTTAGTTGCATTGGTTGTCATCTTTGGGTTCCCAAGTCATGGCCAACCATGGGTCAGGTTCCACCTTGGGAGTGACATAGTATTGTCTTTATATTGAATATTGTCTACGGACACATTTCTGTTCCCCTGCCATGGGTCACTCTATTCCCATGTTTTTTACTGTCTTTATGACTTTACTTGTGGCTCTTGCCACAGTTGTTAGGGTGAAGTGTATGTTCTTGCTCACCTAACTTCCTAAGAGCGACCGATCTCGCCTGTCTTATTGTAAACCAGCTAGTTCTATTGAGAGATTTTGAGTACGATCAGTTCGCAGACCCTCCTCGAGGATGGTATTGCTTGGGTATCTATTCTAAGGTAAGGAATCTGCGGCTAAACTTCTCTACCAGATGAACAAGTTACTTACCTTTGGTAACGCCTTATCTGGTAGAGACATAGTGTAGCAGCAGATTCCTTACCGACCCACCCATCCTCCCTGTCCTGCGAACTGTTTCCATCTTGCCTAAAAGATCTTTCTTGGTATTCGCATACCATTCGTTTTGGCTTCGTAATTGTTAATTGAAAGAGATATTTATCTTTTATGACACACTGTTTCCACTGCCAGCTTCTATGATGGCTTCACGTTTTTGGTGCAGTAAATAGTCACAGAAGAAACTGACTTCAACGCGTTGGGGAGGGGCTCATATAGGCTATAGTTACTGAAGTTAAGTAACTTGTTCTATAAGCTAAGCAATCTCCCATGAAGAGAATTATAATCAAGAAACTCAGAGATGAGTCTTCAGCAAATGCGAGTGAGAGAAGCCCCCCCTATTCTCTACAAACACACACTAATATAAAGTCACAATATTCTAGATGGTTATATGTTTCTCTTTCTTCATCACTACTTCCAATAGGATTTCAATAAACCCTTGGAAATGGGTATACTCCCCAATTTCTCATGTCCGCACAATAGGCCATACACACAAGTCCTTGAAAAGACTTTGTCCGTATTTTGCGTTTCAGACAGTTCTTCCCATAAATCATCCTTCCTGTTGTCTCCTGCTTGGTCAGAATGTCACTATCATTTGTCTAATATAAAACAAATGCCTATTGGCTAACTAACAGAAGGCTTCTGGAAAGTTACAGCTTCTGCAGCTAAAGAAAGAACATCCAGTGCAAAACAGCTCGAGGTGGAAACAGGCCTTTCATTACTAGAGTATTATTTTGTAATTAATATGGCCTCATCAGTTAAGCCAACTAAATCAGCACATTATTATGTCTTAAATATTTTCATATTGTATAAATATGATTACCTACTACAAATACCAGTCATATACAGGTTATTTAACAGACTTTTGCAATTTTTGGTTAAATACGGTTATTTTGTAATAAGAAGAAATTCACTGGGTCAGTTTCCCCTCTCAGATGGTTGAATTACCATCACAATGTCCCGCAAATGAATCTTTAAGATGCACCTTCCTTGCTGTCCTCAGTTTAATTTTTTAGAGTTTCAACTTCCTTCAGTTTCTTTTATTTCTAATTCTTCTCTCATTTGTCTCTTTCTTTATTTTTCTTCTTTGTTAGCATCTAAATCATGTATATAAAGCATATAAGCATATTAAACAAATGCCAATGATTAATGTGACTCTAAAAGTTCTCCTCCTACAGTTGCAAACCAATTGCTGATGGCAGAAGCTCCTTTGCCTAAAGTTCTTAACACACTAGTTGTCTAATTCAGGTTTCAGATCAGAAATGCTTTTTTCAAATTCTTCCACATTTCTACTCTTGTGAGGTATGTATGAATAGCATGATTGAGCCTTGAACATTTTACAGACTCTGCCTTTTTTTGCTAATAATATATCTAGAGCTAATTGATCTTGCAAAGCCATTCAACTAATAGATACTAATTCCGTTAACTGCTAACAAAGCACCAGATGTACTAGTATCCAATGCATCTACTATAATAGATAACGTACTTATTTTCTCTTACTTCAAAACTACTTCCCCTGGTGGAATGATTGTTCCAAAAATATCTCCCTCCAGTTATATATCATCAGTGGTACTAACCTGTATGTCTGCGAGTTGGGGTCATGGTCAAAGCATCTATACTATTTACATGATACATCTTGGGAAACAAGCAAATAACCTCCCTATCAGCAAAGTAACTGAAAATATGCATCCTGTCCGCAGACAAACTAGACACCAGGGATAACTGCTTCCTCTCCATATTTGAGCAGGCCCTCCCAGAACTTCAAATGTGTGTTCACAGCTACTTATCCCAATGTATCTCTTTCTAAATTGGTTTCTGGTCTTGTAAATGCTTGCTTCCTTTCTGTCTTCTATCTAACTTTAATTTTGGATATATAATTTTCTTCTTGTATTTATCCTCCTCTTTCTTCCAAACATTCTTCTAAAACATCCTCCTCCTTGTTTGCCTTGTGAAACAGGTGAACTCTTCTTTCTTCTAATGCTAAAATATATTTATTTTCTAGTGGTCTCATTAAACAGGTTGGATTCCTTTCATATGTCTTGACAGCGTCTACAACGGTAGGGGACCTAAAGAAATACCATGCAACTTCCATATCCTTAGCTCGTGTATGAGGGTTCATTCTTATCTGAAGGGGAACTTTAGAAAGAATGTCATAATTGGAAAAATAATATTCAAAAATTATTTTCTATACAGTAAACTAAGTAATATACTACATGTAACTGCATATGAAAGTGGGATGTGGTGATATGTCACGTCTTCTGCAGTTGAAGGAGGCAAGTGTGCACAAATGTAGCAATCCCTAGTGTCTGAAGCTTGGGTGTATTCCTGAACTAATCTAGAACAAACAGTTGTAGTGAAATCTTCTTTTAAGACATATATAAATGAACATTTTAGTTTCTTCTCATCTATTCTCTGTTTAGGTGATGTTGGTACAGGTGTGATCTAAATGTTTCAGTTCCTGGGATAAAACCCAGTCCAACTAAGAGAACTATAAATGATAGCATAACAACTATTCATGTGACAATAATCACTATTGCCAAGGACAAACACGTGTCTCCTTGGTAAGGTCACACGTGTGCATACATATAGCAGCAGGCAGACTCAATTGGTGTATATTTCTACTTTTACGTTCAATGATTAGCTTGCAGTTACTTCATTCAACTTATGTACAATATGCTTCGTGAGGCATCCCTAACCCTACTCCATCTTCTGTATGTTAAGCCTACTCTTCTATTGTAGCCTTTGCCCTAGGGAATTCTTAATTCTTTTTATTTGTCTTTGTTAGAAAACAATTATCATGATCATTTATCAGTCTCTAATAGCTTGATTTAAACACAGTTCATCATTGGTTGAATCAGATCTTCCAGTTTTGATCTCACTAAATAGTGCTTGTCAAGTCTTATTTGTAACATTGTTTCAGGAATCTCGAATCAAATACTGTCTTAGTGTGGCATATAATTGAGGTTGAAATGATTCTGATCTCAGTTCGTTGGGATTTTGATTTGCTGCATTCGGCATGCTTTCTGTGTAGTAAGTCCATTCAGGTGCGGAATGCCCACAACACTCAACACTCTTGCTCTCTTAGATCTCCTAGGTGTCTGTTCCTACTCTCTTATACCACTGGATTCTATTACTTAGATTTTGGTTTTTGGTATGCATTGAACTGACACGCTAGATTTCTGTTTCTCTCTGTTTGGCTATTCCAATCGCTATAAGGTCTCCCTTCTCACACTTGTTTCTTCACAAGGATCATTTGTTTGCTCTGGTGACATTTCAGCAGCTCCTCTATTTTCTGCTCTCGGTTCTCCGTTTTCAGTGGATATTTCCACACAATTTTGTGAGATTTCTGGAACTTATACAGGTGAGAGATTTTGCTGGACTTCCATCAGGACGTATGGACACAGGAGGTCTCAGACTTTGCTCAAAGAACACCACTTCTTCAAATGGACACCTCACTTTCTGGGTGTGAGAAGCATGCACCCAGTAAGGTATCCCAGCACATTTCCCAGCAGTGTTGGTGATCAGCATCCAAGTTGGTAGTCCATACGAGATTTCCGAACATGCTTTTTGATCAGGGTTAGGATTGTGGCATTGCTCCTGCTTTGGACTGGCAGTAGCAGCTCCAGTATGGTGAGAAGCAGAACACACTACATCAGCTAATCCTTGGCTGTAGTGGAGTGTCACGTCATCTGTGATGTTTACAAGCGCATTCACAGCAGGTAGTCACATAGCACGTCCTATGAGAATCCCATGAGGAGATAATCCAGTCCTCCTTTCAGTAGTGCTTCAAAGGTTCATCAATACCAATGGTAAAGCATCTGGCCATTTCGAAGAAGTAGATACACTGACTTTAGCCAAATGTGATTTCCGCGTCCCATTTAGCTGTTCAGCTATCCCCCAAGCTTCCAGGCGATATCTACAATGCAATCTCTGTTGCACTTGAAGGGCCACACACAGCATTCTAAGGACCTCATTGTTAAAATGGGTCCTTCGGTCTGTCTCCAGAGAAACCGGAAATCTGAACTGCACGAATGAGTTCTCTGTACAGCAGTTTGGCTACAATGAGACTGGAAGCCTACCCAACACGGAGATCAGACACCCATCGGGAGAAAATGTACACTGTAACCAGGACATATCTCAAACCTTTGCAAACAGGCATTTCGACAATATCCAACTGCATCCTGTTAAATGGTCCTCCTGATATTCCAATGTGGCTTAATGTTCCTGGGATTCTCCTCCCATAAGTCATCTTCTGACGTGGTCACACACCTATGGTATAAGCCTTCAGCTAAAACAACTCTGAATCGAGGATTGAACCAATTCTGCCTAAATGAGGTAACCATTCCATCCCTCCCAATTTGTGCAGGGACATTGAAATGTTGTGTCATCAGAAACAGGCTATCTGGCAACACTGGTCTTTCATCAGCCGACTCTCAAATATCATTTGCATTTTTAATGCATCCTGCTCTGATCCATCCTTGCTGTTCTGCTTCTGAAACTTCAAGTAATTGTTTGGTTTCTTCCCACATATCAGCTGCCAAAAACAGCATTTAAAAGATGATGTCTTCATGAGATTCATTTGTATATTCTCCATTAAATGTGCATGCTATAATGGCACAATACCATGCAACTTCATTGGTGTATCCAATTCCAACTGTGACATAATTGCCACTTCTGTGGGCTGCACATTTAGCAAAGGCCATTCCTTGTGGCAATGTAAAGCCTCCAACAGTTTCATCACATATTCTCCATTTTATATTTGTGATTATTATGATGATTCATAAATTCCCTGTGACCACAACTGCTCAAAGTCATGGAACACACCAAAGCCATACCAACTATCTGCAAATATAGTCGCTCGCAATTGAGCAGAAAGATTGCAGGCTCTTGTAAGGGCAATCAATTCCACCACTTGTGCAGAGGGAACGCCTGTAAGCCAGAAGGCTTCCGCTACTTCCTGAATTGTGCAAATAGCATAAACTGCTTTCAAAGTCCCCTAATTGTCTCTAAAACATGAGCAGTCCACAAAAAATACATAGGCAGGCTCATCAAGAGGTTCATCTTTGATGTCTGTTTTTGGCTTGGTGCATAAATCCGTAACATAAAGACAGTCATGTTCAACCTCATCTCCATTCATTTCATTTTCAGGCAGTGGTAGCAATGTAGCTGGATTGAGTGTTTGACACCTTTTTAGAACCACATTCTCAGTTGCTAGAATCCATTGGTCATATTTCATAAGTCTGTTTGTCAAATACTGTGTTTCAGTACAAGTGAACAATATCTCTGTAGAGTGAGGGACCATCACTGTAAGAGGGTGTCCCATCACTATGTTCTCAATTCTCTCAATAATGACACCACCCGCCGCAACCGCTTCAAGGCAGCCGGGCAGTCTTGCAGCAACAGGGTCAAGTGCAGTGGAAAAATATGCTACAGGTCTACTGGTATCTCCATGTAACTGAGTAAGCACTGAGAGTGCGCTGCCCTCCCTCTCACTGCAAAACAATGTGAACTTTTTACTGTAATCAGGCATTCCCAGTGCCAGGGCATGACGGAGACTTTTTCTTAGCTCTAGAATGGCTTTCAAGCAATTGTTGTCCCATGGAAGCGGATCAGGGACATCCTTTTGGGCCAGCCTCAGTAAAGGCTTGGCCTCTAGAAAAAAGCTGGGTAATCCCGGTCTACAGTAGCCCACAATTCCCAGGGACTTCCTGACTTCTGTCTCTTTTCTGGGTGGATTAATTTTTAATATGGTTGCGATTTTCTCTTGTGAAACCTATCTCAGTCCTTTTTCAATGAGATGTCCCAAATACAGGCCTCTTTCTGTCAATAGTGTAATTTGCTCAGTAACATCTTGAGACCGTTCTCAGCTAAATGATTCAAAAGAGCAACTGTGTCCTGTTTACAAGCTTCTTGTGTACTTGAGGCAACAAGTAAATCATCAATGTATTGAACAAGAACTGAATTGCAAGGCATTTGTAAAGTCTCAAGATTATTTTTCAAGATCTGATTAAAAATTAAACGACCTTCTGTATACCTTTGTGGATCTCAGTACCATGCCAAAACTCTATCTCAGAATATAAATGAGAACAAGAATTGACTGTCCTGATGCAATGGGATAGAAAAAAAGGCAGAGATCCACAATGGTAAACCACTTGTCATTGCAGGGAATTTGAAATTATATTGTTGCTGGTTTCGGGACAACATGGGACTACAATATCAATTTTTTGAAGATCCTGCACAATTTGATAATTGCTGTTGCAAGGACTTCCAACAATGTTTTTTAAATCCCTTGTTTTCACATGCTTTTGATCACTGGAGTAATTCCAGACACAGTTTCAGGTGCTATAATATATGGTGGTGGTCTCGGAAAGACTGCATTTTGCTTTATACTGATTCGGACTGTTTCTACATCTTGTATTAGTCCGATGTCTTTTCCAGAAAAGTTACATACTTCTGACTTTACAGTATCTCTCCAATCGTGAGGTAAAATCCTCTACCATTCTTACAGGATGCAATTCTTCAGCTGTTTCTTGTTGGACCATTTTAAATTTAACCCTTTGGGTGCTCATGACCGAATGGTTCCGTCATGAGCACCAGTGCTTCTGTGCTCATGACGGAACCATTCCGTCATGGGTACAGGCTCAGAAAACCCCTCTGCTGCAGACAGCAGAGGGATTTCCCTTTTTTTTTTTTGCCTTGGGAGGTGGGGAAGAGCTTCCCCAACCTCCCGAGGCCTATTTTTAGTTTTCCTTGTAATGACGATCGAACGCATGGCGTGCAATCGTCATTGCAACGAAAACGAAACTGAAACTTGGTTTCAGTTTTGGTGCTTGTGGGGCTATCTCAGCCCCCGAGCACCGAAACACATGGGAGAGGTATCGTTGGAAAGGGGAGAATCTCCCCTTACCAATAGTACCCTTCCCTAGTGGATCCCTGCTTCGGGATCACCCCAGGAGGGCGATCCCCAAGCAGGGATCCACCCATTAGCACCAGGGAGGGGGGGAGCGGCCCCTTGGGCAAGGGCCTTTGCTCCCCCCATTCTGGGTAACAGAAATGTGAGGAAAATGTGTTTTTTTGACAAAGCTTGGTTTGCAAGGGATTCTGGGTAACAGAACCTGGTGAGACCCAGACAAGTCACCCCATCCTGGTTTCCCCTGGGTGTCTAGTTTTCAAAAATGTATAGGTTTGCGAGGTTTCCCTAGCTGCCGGCAGAGGTAGGGTTCAAAATTTACAGCTAGGCACTTTGCAAAAAAAGGGTCAGTTTTCACTGTAAAAATGAAATGTGTCCACGTTGCGTTTTGAGCCGTTTCCTGTCGCGGGCACTTGTGAGGTACCATTTTTATCAGGAGACTTAGGGTAACACAGAATTGTAGAGCAACTGTTATTACCTATTGACATTCAATGCATTTCTGCCTTCCAAATGAAAGACAATGTGTAATAAAGAAGTCACTTTGAAAAATGTCCTATCATTCTCATGCTAGTACGGGTACTCACAATTTCGGAAATGTGCAAATAGCTACTGTTTCTAAACTCTATATTTTGTTCCAATTTCAGAAATACATAGGTGTCTTTCATCCCGATTTTTCACTATATATATTTTCCCAAATTAATTGCTATATATCCGGTACATAATAAACAAGCATTGGCATAGCCAATAGGTCTCGCCTTTGGGACCTTATAAGTGTTTAACCATGCAACAGTTAATGTTATACTTATAAAGGTCCCAAAGGCGAGACCTATTGGCTATGCCAATGCTTGTTTATCTTGCTGAACGCCGACGTTTGGGTAAAAATGTTACCAAATAGTAAGCATGAATTGTGCCTAAAACGGAAGCGTACTACAATTTCAGAGCGTTGCACCTTGCATAGGAGATCTGTACTGATTACTAACTTCCTGCTATAAATTAAGTATCACGGCGATTACATATTTTAGTAGACAATGCTTTTAACTCAAGCAGTTTACTTGTGTGCTCTTCAGGCCACGGCACGCGGAAGTTACAAGCCAACAGGCAAATGAGCATTATAGATGAAACTGGACTACAAACGTAAACCCTCATTGCCATCCTGACATGTTTTTTTTATATTTTTCTCCACAAAAAGAAACGTGCGGCCTCGGTTCCGCTGCAGCTCCGTGGGAAGGGCACATTGTAATTTTAAATAGAGTTAAAGAACAATAACATTTACTGAGAACTGTAATGGAAAAAAAATTAAGATGGTGTATTTCACCTAACATTAGAAAGACAATGTGTAATAAGGGATTTGCGGTTTTGCAGATCAGTGCATGTGTTTGAAAGCTGGGCTCTCAGCGACGTCAGGGTTCGTGTGCAGCCACTCGGAAAATGTTCCCATTGTTCTTTCATGTGAACCATGGATAGCGTTGAGTTCCCAATAACCTACCCAAACAGAAATGTCTAATTAAAAAGTTCGAAATGTGATTGCTTTGTTATTTATTTGTGTTGTAGTGAAAATGTATTTTCCGAGCGGTGCCACCACCTGCATCTAAACATTCAAAGCTTCAGTCAGAAAGATGTTAAAGAAGAGAAACCAAAAACGCATTCATGAAGCGCTTTCAGCAGTTTTGAAATGAAAAAAGACAGCTTGTGTGCTCAATCCTGCCCTCTGCCTCCATTAACACTCTATTTCCATCTTAAACATGTTTCCTTTAGATGGACCATAGCTTTTGGTAGCTACTGCTTTTTTCGCAAATAATACTGTTTCGAGTAAGAGTTGCATAAAAAAAAGAGACCCGTGTGTGAGGTCCTTGTAAAACGACGCTTGGTAAACAAGTGGGAGGGGTGGGGGGGAGTGCGGCCGAGAGCAGGGACGCGCAGCGTTTACCTTGCGGGAGCGAGCGCGATAATTGCTAACAGATGGCGATGCTCGCTCCCGCAAGGGAATCGCCAAACGTGCACGCGTTGCCATTCAAAGCAATGCAATGCGTGCACGTTTTTGCCTGCAAAACTGAATCGATTTCTAAAGGTCTTTTTCCTAAGCAACGCATGCGCGCTGCGTAGGCGAGACCTAAAAAACCATTGCAAGACGCTGCTCAGTTATTGGCTCTGGGTTCGTCGGGTTCTTGGTGAACCTACAAGTCCTATATATCCCCACAACCAGATAGGTCCAGCGGATGTAATGGTATATTGCTTTCAAACATCTGTCATAATTACAAGAAGTTACAGGTGAAGACGTTGGACAAATGGCTGTTTTTTTCAACTCATTTTCAATTTTTCCTATTTTCAACTGTTAGTTTCTATAAAGAAACCTTGAAGGATCTACACAAATGACCCCTTGCTGAATTCAGAATTGTGTCTACTTTTTTAAAATATATAGCTTCCCAGGATCCATTATTGCTTTCATACCCATTTCTACCATTAACTGGAAGAAGGTTGAACACACAAAAATGAAAAAAACAGACGCTTTCATTTCCAGCACTTTTCCCCCATTTCCCCCCCCCCAAAAAAACATTAGCTGTATTTTGGCTAATTTCTGGGTCCCCTCCAAGGGAATCCGCAAACCCTGGGTACCTTTAGAATCCCCATGATGTTGGAAGAAAAGGACGCAAATTTGGCGTGGATACCTTATCTGGTCAAAAAGTTACAGGGGCCTAAGCGCGAACTACCCCAAATAGCCCAAAAAAAGGCTTAGCACGGGGGGGGCGGCCTAGCAGCGAAAGGGTTAAAATCTTCATCATCTGTTTGAAATTCAACACCATCCGGTGTGCAGTAAATGGTGCAATTTAACTTGCACAAAAGATCCCTTCCTAACGGAATTACAGGACTTGTATCACATACCACAAATTGGTGATCTTCCTCAATTGAACCTATTTTTGGAGGGACTGTTTTTGAAACGGTTATTTATTTGCTTATTACAACGTGGATCTTCCATCTCAAGATTGTTAGGTCTGGAACTTCCGCTGTTCTAACAGTGGATCGGGTAGCACCTGTGTTGAGCAGAAATGGCCCTTGGTGGACATTTTCTCTCCTTCTACAAATGGTCCACTTTGGTCTACTTTCAAGACTCTGCCAAGTATGCAATCTTCCTCCCCCCTCAGGCACCGTCATGGAAATTATCAGAATCATAGGTCTTGTTCTCCAACATGGGGAACAGTTGAAATGGGTTCTGATTTTGGAACAGACTTGAATTTGTTCTTGATACTAGATTCATATTTAATCTGGGATAACTCATATTCTGGGAGGCATTGGAGCTTTTTGGACCGGCATCATAGTAACTTGTGACTGTGTTGACATCTGCATTTGCTGGACTGGAACCTGAACTGGAACATTTTACATTTGTGTTGGGTTTAGACCTTGCATTTGCCCATCACCACCTACTTGATTAGTTTTCTGTCTACACTCCCTCTTCCAATGTTCATGCCTGTTGCAATAGTGACAAGGAGTTGATTTCTTTAGCTCTGCATATCTGCTCCTGAATTTGGATCAACCAAAACACCTCAACCTATACCGTGAGGAGAACCAACTCTACCTTGAGCCACCTGTCCCCCATTCTAGAAACCAACACCCTGCATTCCAGCAGCATTTCCTACATATGACTGATTTTTAAACGCCTTTTGAGCCAGCTTAGTTCGGGCCAACATGCTTTTTTTCTGCTTCATTTCTTGTTCATCACTACAGTATTTTGCATACTACAGGACCTCATCTAAGGGTTTTGAATGCCAACAAATCACATTCTGTTGTATGCGCATGCTGATTTCTGGTCACAACCCAAGAACAAACTGACACAAAACTCACGTTATCTCCCTTTTTGGGATTTTCCGGTCTACTGTGCTGTTTAAACACCTGAAACAATTGTTCATAATAAGCATGCAGTGATTCTTTGACTTCTTGAGTAGTTCTGTTAATCTTCTAGCAATCAATATCCCTCGCTGGAACTTTTCCTTTCAAAAAGGTCATCATCACAGGTGAGGGTGCATGGGTACGTGCATCTTTTGGAGGTTGTGTGAATGGCTATTGCACAGCTATTTTACATTCAGCCCATAAATCACTCTGTACCACAATATCAAAGAAGGTGTTCAAGTCTGTCCACAAAACCTTTGAAATCTTCACAAATCTGTCAGTTTGTGTATACCACTGGGCAGGATTCTCTCTCAATTTTGGAAAGTTGTTTGTGAATGTTGCAAGATGACCTCTGCTTCACGGTACCCACTTGCTCTCTAACCTGTCAAAGTTGCTCCATTTTCGAATGCACTTCACCAATTCAGCAATGTGCAACCTCATTCCTGAGGTCCGCATAGTCACAATAGCTTCATCATCCAAATTTGCCTTAAAGCTTTTTTGTAAAGGAACACTCTTAGAGCGGTCCACCTTGTATTCCCCTGCCAATTCTGTTAATTTATCATGTGTTTTCTTTACTCCGATATATCAATTCATTTTCCTGATGTTGATTCAAACGTGAAATGTCTAGAAATCCTCTAATAATTTCTTCCAATTCCACCTTCAATTTTGGTACATCTAGATGTTTCACCCTTTCCTGGCAGGTAGCTTGTCTCTTCGTTACTCCTGTTCCTTTATTCTCAGGAGTCTTCTGAAACCGTGGAGAGAAAATCCCTTCATCAAATGGTCCTGTCTCTCCCAGTGCAATAGGTGTCGTAAAAAGAATTCTCCCTTCTATCAATGATGGAACATTTTGTGTTGGGGTTAGAGCAACAATTTGTGGGTTTTATGACGTTGGGATAAACCCTGTCGCGACTACTCCACCTACTGCATCTGGAACAGTAGGATTCTGAACAATATTTATTGATGTATAACAATTTATTTAGCCCACAGCTTTGCAAATAACATTTCAGCGCTAAGCGGTGTAGTAAGGGAAAAGGGAAATAAAAGAGGGCTACAAAAAGCCAGGTTTTGAGCTTTTTCTTAAGCAATCCTTCATCCTCTAACTGACGAAGCTCTAAAGAAAGATTGTTCCAGCCCAGTGGCCCTAAGAGGGAGTAAGAACATCTTCTGGCTTTAGCAAGGCAAACCCTTGGAATCGCGGCCAGATGGTTATTAGCAGAACACAAGTTTCTCAAAGGGTTGTAGTAGGAGATCATGGAGGACAGGTAATCAGGCCCAGAGTGATGAAGTGCTCTATGCATCAGACTAGAGATCTTGAATAAGATCCACTGGTTCACGGGAAGCCAATGTAAATTTCACAGATGGGAAGAAATGTGCTCCCTTCTAGGAAGCCTATGAGCAAGCCTAGCGGCAGCATTCTGTACAACCTGTAGTTTATTTACCAGGCATTGCGGCAAGTCTGCATATAAAGCATTGGCATTGTTCAGCCTGGATATGACCAAGGGCAAGACCACTCAGAACCGAAAGGAAGTGCAGAAACACATGCCAAGTTGTTTTGATTGTGAATTTACATATTTTTGTCAAATTTGACCTCCACATCTTTTACTGTTTCAACTTGAGTATGTGTGAGGAAGCCAAATCTGGCAAGTGAACTTCCAAAAGGAGGTCAAAATTGTGTCCCACACTGAGCACCCCAGTCTTTTCCGTATTGCACTTCAGTTGGTTAAAGCTCATCCAGCGAAAGACCGCAGAAAGACAGGGTTTAATAGCATCCTGTAATATTGGCTCTCCCTTGCCAGAGGAGAAGACAATCCGTGTGTCATCCATTTAGGAGATTCTTAGCCCCAAAAGATTCCACCTAAACAGCAAGGGGAGACATATAGATATTTAACACTGTGGGGCTAAGAGCCGAGCCCTGAGGAACCCCTACTGAGAAACTTTGGCTGCCAGAAGAATAAGGACTCCTGTCCTCAAGTAAGGATTTCATCCACTTCCATGCATGGTCTCTGATGCCAATCTCCTGAAAGCAGGCGAGCAGCCTGTCATGCAGGACCATGTCAAAAGCTGCTGACAGGTCTAGAAATACCAGGACAGCCCTTCCGCCCACGTCAATATTGCTTTTAATCAGTTCAGAGACATCCAAGAGGGCAGTCTCTGTGCTGAACCTTGGCCTAAAGCCTAATTGGCTGAGATGAAATAACTTGTTCGTCTCAATGTAATTGGAAAGCTGACGGTTCACAAATTTTTCCAGTAATTTAGATGGCGCAGTCAAAATTGAGATTGGCCTATATTTGCCAGGGACATATGAGTCTACATGTGGCTTTTTTAAAAGAGGTACAATTGTATCCTGTAGCTGTAGCCAAAGACTTATTTAGCAGGGAGTTCATGATGGGGTTAATGACATCTGATCCCAGAGCCAGAAGAGGAGAAAGACAGGGTTCAGAAGGGGATCCTGACTTGAGATTTAGAATGGCCGCTCTAGAATCTTCGAGAGAGATCACGTTAAACTTGGAAAGCCAGCAGGACGTAATGTTAGATTATTGAGTTGATCTAAAAACATCAGCTTCCAAAGTCCAAGTTATAGATAAATAATTCTGGATCTCCTGTATTCTGTTGTGAAACTATGAGCCAGTCATTTACACCACTTGGTCAGATTCAGAAATACTTTATTTCAAAGAAATACATTTTTATAGAAATATTACACACATTTCCAGTTCATAAAAAAATGAGAAAAACAGAATTTTTTTGTAACCTAAAACAACAATGCATGGTTGTATCCTTCAGTCACGACTACTTATAGATTATACAGTTTCAACTATATAAACATTAACATTTTCCCTACCCAGACCCAATACGATCCACAGCCCAAAGTTTCACATATATTTAAAACCTTTCACTAAAAACAGTAAAAAATTAACCAATAGAAAAACAGTTAATTCTACCCCAATCACGATTCCAAAGTGCAATATGCCTAGCAGCTTTTCACAACCTTCCTATAAGGAGATCCTCTAATTTCCTTGACGGCACCTTACTGAGTATAATTACACACATACAGACCAAGATCTTAAACCCTATGGGGAAGATAATACCAGCTTTTACACAAATATTGACCAACAGTGATAGCTGCATCTCAGAATCTAAGTCTATGAATCAGCTCTAGCCTCATTTCCCTAGTTTGAATCCCGTATTTTTTAAACACAGGCTGAAGTATCTTTTCCCTTGCCTCAGTGAAGAATACACAATATAATAATAAGTGTCTCACTGAATATTTCCTTCCTCTCTTACAGGGTCACTGGCTATTGTTCTTAACAGCCTCGGTTTTTAATTCCTTAATATGCCACCCAGGGTCAATTCCCACCCTCAAGTGCAAAACTTCATTCCGCAAACGCTTGTCTGGACTATTATATAGGTATGGGAACAAGTCTGTGCTCTCCTGTGAAATTACGAAACGAATGGCTGAGCTCTTAATTTTGAGATAATACAAATCCTGTTTCCATCTAGTTTCTACGGCACTTTGCCAGAGCGTACTCTATCTGGTTAATCGAAACCACTTCTCCTTCTATACACCTCTTGAACGTTCAAGCGCTTTTGGTCGAAGGAACCCTACTTCTGTGGCAAGCAGTTGAACCTGAGAAATCTTTTACAATCTTTAAAATTTCTCTAGGTTTATTTCCTGTCCTTTCTATCCTTCCTTCATAGTACTCTCTCTTCATAGAGTTTATCAGAGTTGCATAATTCTTTAGCGCCATTTTACACAGTGCTTTGGTCTCTATCCTGTAGGTTTTTCTCCACGCTCTATTTTTGGGCATTTTTTTTCACTTGTTCTAGAGTGTCTCAAAACCAGGGACTTGAAATCCTTTTTCTGCTTGGTGCCTGAGTTGGTAGAGGGGTTAGTTTCTCAACTAAGGTGCGCAACCAGCCGTCATAAACCTGCGTGTCAGAGTCAGTGGAGCCCAAGAGGAGCGGCTTGGTATTTTCCAGAGAAAGCCGCAGACTATTTTGAGTAATCTTAGAAAAAGGTCTAGAAAGGCGAGGGGCAGCGTGATCCCCTAGACTGCCCTTATTAGTGCAGTTGCTACATGAATCCCTATGGCCTGAGCTGATGCAATCTGTGAAACAGGTGCAGGAATATTCATAATAGAAGCAGTAACACCTGTAGCAATCATCATAGAGGCTGATTCGACTGGTGCAGTTGAAGTCGGAAATCCTGGAAGTGGTCTCTCAATCGGAGTTATTTTTGGGTCAGCAGGAGCTGTAGCCACTGTAGCACTAGTATTTGTAACATCTTCTGTACCTGTTGTGGGAGCCACATATGATGGTGAACATGAGGACAACAAAGCATCTAAAATGTCATCTTCTGAATCGCTATCGGTGTCAGTCTTTCTTGCAGCCTACTCATCATCATTACCCTGCATCCAATTGTTTTTAGGCTTTTCTTTGGTTATTGCTAGATACATCCTGGCTCCCTGAACTAATAATTTCCTCCACCTCTGCTGTCTTTCCTCCCATTAAGCATCTGCGTAATTTTGCACTACTCTCTGCTCTAATTTGATACCTTTCTTCCTCTGGCATGAGCTGCTTGCTCCCAACCATTTAATGCTTTATACTGTGTGGGTCTGAGAGGTGGCTTTATTTCATATACCTTTTTCCTCAAATGTTCAATAGTCTTTTTTTAGACCTGTCATCCTTAGGTCGGTCTTCCCTCAAACATTTTGCCTGCTTACCTCCTGTTTTTTGCTGATCCTTTTTGTTGGCCTTAGGACTCAGAGCTCTTTACCACTGCTGAAGTGCAGGTGCTTCTCCCCTAAACATGGTAACATTGTTGTATACACAATTGGCATATTTAGTTTACTTGTAAGTCCCTTGTTAAGTGGTATACCATATACCCACGGCCTGTAAACTAAATGCTACTAGTGGGCCTGCAGCACTGATTGTGCCACCCACACAAGTAGCCTTTCAAACCTGTCTCAGGCCTGCCATTGCCTGTGTGTGCAGTTTGCTGCCACTTCGACTTGGCATTTAAAGCTACTTTCCAAGCCTTAAACTCCCCTTTTATTACACATCAGTCACCCCTAAGGTAGGCCTTAGGTAGCTCATGGGGCAGGGTGCTGTGTAAGTAAAAGGAAGGACATGTACTGTTACGTTTTGCATGTCTTGGTAGTGACAAACATCCCAATTTGTTTTTTACTACTGTTAGGCCTACTCCTCTCATTGGTTAAAATAGGGAATTCCTGAATACACTTTCAAGGTGTAATTCCTGTTTGAAAAGAGTAGCTTTTTCATGTTTCATATGTTTGGAATGGTAATGATAAATCCTCTTTAATGGTAAAATTGGATTTAATATTACTATTTTAGAAATGGCACTTTTAGAAAGTGGGCAATTATCTGCTCTTACTGCTCTGTGTGCCTGCATCCTGTTCACAATACATGTCTGGGGCAGGTGACAGCTACACTTTGTGCATTCCCTCTAGACAGCCACAAACACAGAAGGGTGGGTGTGACAAACCACATCTACATTCCAATAGCTCTTCCTGGGCAGGAAGAGTGGGGGAGCTGACACCTCAATAAGCAGTGTCCTGTTTCCCACACAACGGGCTGATTACCCCCTACTAATAGTCTGGTGCCAGGGCTGGGAAGAAAGGGCTTGTGTGCCCTTCAAAGACCCTTTTTGAAGACACCCCCACTTCAAAGGCACATCTGAGTATAAGTACTGGGGCTCTGACCCTACCAAGACAGTACACTATTGGACCTGTGAAGAACTCTTCCAGGAGTAAAGACTGCTGTGCTACAAGGATTGCCACTCTGCTTGACTGCTGCTCTGGTAAAACTGCTTTTCTGCTTTGCTGTGCTGCCCTGCTGAGGACAAGGACTGGACCCATCTCACTTTAACTCAGAGTGACTCCAAGGGCTTGCTGGCTTTCCCCCTGTTTTGACTTTCTTCAACTCTGCAACCACACCTGGACTCTGCCATCTGTGAATCCTGTCCTTCCAAGTGATGCCAATTCAGTCCTGGGCACTTGAAAGGTGATTTCTGCTGTGCTGATCGATCAAAAGGAACACATCGATGAATTTGCGCTGATCAGAACCGATGCATCGCCCTTCGACTCCGACGCATCTGGCACGTGATGACATTCCTTTGATGGACTGACTGCACTGCTCGAGGACTGCGTGGCTTGACGATGACACATCGCCTGCATCGTAAAGGGGTTCGTCGACAAAGCCTTCGACTGCGCTAGTTGGAACCAATGCAGCGCCTGCATCCATGGGATCGACGACGGTGCATCGCCTCTTCTGCTCCTCGCATTGAGTCTTCAATGTCAACGCTTCCTCCATCGAAGGTACTCTCTCAGTGGGACCTGCATGAGTCCTGTAACCAGCCTATCCTCTATTGCAGTTGGCCTGAACTTTGGATTTAACCTGGTCTAGCGGGATTAGATGTCCCCAGTTGGCGCTTTATGACTCTAAGCACTTTAATTTGATTTAATCTTTAAAAATTCAGAACTCCGTTTCTACTTATTAGATTTATGTTGTTTTAGTCTTGTTTTACTCCTAAAAATATAATCTAGTTTTCTAACACTTTGTAGAGTATATTTGTCATGTTTTCATTGTGTTAGTGTATGTGTGTATGTTGTTCAAAATACTTTACACATGGCCTCTTTATATAAGCATTCGTGCTCTGTGCCAAGCTACCAGAGGGTGAGCACAGGCTATCTTTTAGTGTGCATCTAGCTTACCAAGAGTATAGTGGTGGTTCCTGCTTGTACAAGGTGCCTACTCTGACAACCAGAAACACCATTTCTAACAGTCTTTAAATCAAATGTAGTGTAATGTGAAAATCTGAATGCTCCTTAATGTTTAGTGATCTTGTGCCACTGACAAAGCCACAAACCTATATGAAGCCGTACATTTGTTGCCGGTCTACCTTCTGTTGGAGCCTCTTCACCCTCTCTACAGGGACTCGCACATCACCTCTCATCAGATCTTTAAGGTCTTTAAAACAATTCATGCTTGGAAAAATCCAATAATAAATACACCATTTTTTCTCCACTCCAGACACAATCCTCTTTTCGTAAGCCTATAGCAGTTTAGAACTTGATGACTCGTCAACCAATCTCAGCGTGGCACTTCACTCCAAGCATGACACTCGGTTGTAGCTCTCACTCCTTGCAGCGGTTCACCCTCCTTTACAATTTTCTTCGTACACAAAATTCTACAATGTAAGCAAGCACAATAAACATTTAACTCTTGTCTGCTCCGCTAAAGAATTTAAAGTAATTTATTCATACAACAACCAAATCAGATTAATATTTCATAAAGACAATTGCAATGTATAACCCTATTGATACTAACACTTCCACCAACGGAGAGGCCATCCTCTCCCGCACCCTTTGTATATGCTTGTGACCCTGAGGAGAGGTCCCTGCGGAGAGGGTTCTCTCTCACCATACCATGCCAAGCACATCTGTAGTCATGGAGAGAGGTGTTAGCGGAGAGGACAGTGTCTTATCACATCCTACTATGCACAATTGTTGCTCTGGGGAGAGGTCTCAAGAGAGGGGGTAGTATTTTACAACGCCCTACTATGCATGGCTGTCACCCTGATGAAAGGTCTCAGCGGAAAGGCCAATCTCTCTCCCCACCCTAATGCGCATGCTTTTCACCATGGGGAAAGGTCTCACCAGAGAGGCTTGTCCCTCCCCACGCCCTACAACACATATCTGTTGCCATGGAGAGAGATCTATGTTTAGAGGCAGTGATTCCTTACACCCTACTATGCACACCTATTATCCTGGTGCGTGGGTACAGTAGAAAGGCCACTCCCTTCCCATACCCTTCTATGCACACTTGTCGTCCTGGTGAGAGGTGTCAGCGGGTAGGCCCGTCTCTCCCCACACTATGGTACGTATGCAACATCACTGGCGAGAGGTCTCAGCGGAGAGTCCAATCTCTATCTACACCCTATTTTGCGCACCTGTTACTCTGGAGAGAGATCTTAGTAGAGAAGATATTCTCTCCCCACACCCTACTGAACTCTGCTGTCATCCTGGGGAGTGGTCTCAATGGAGAGGCTACTCCATCTGCACACCCTACTGTGCACGCCCATCACCCTGGAGAGAGGTGCCAGAAGAGAGGTCTGTCTCCTCCCACACTCTGCTACGTATGGCTGTCACCTTGTGGGGAGATGCCAGTAGAGAGACCAGTTCTTCCACACACTGTGCTACACATGCACATCACCCTGTGGAAAGGTCTTAGCGGAGAGGGCAACCGCACCCTACACTCTACTATGCCCACCTGTCACGCTGGGGAGAGGTGTCAGTGGAGAGAGCAGTTCCTGTCCATACCCTACTATGTATGACTGTCACTCTAGGGAGAGCTCTCAGTGAAGAGGCTAGTCCCTTCCTACAGCCTACTATGCACTCCCATCACCTTGGGGAGAGGTATTCGTGGAGAAGCAAGTTTCTTACCGCACCCTACTACACATACCTGTACAATTATTATATTGTTGTAATAGATTAGATGTACGAGCTCGCAAGACTCTTGCGGGAGCTCTACAAATGTAAGGGTGGAGGTAGCTGTTTGGGTGCTCCCGCGAGAGTCTTCTGGGTGTGAATTTTCTTTAAAAAAAATAAAGGATTTATATCATGAAACAATCACATAATGTATTAGTATGGTGGATACGAAAAGAGCCTTTGTGTTTTAGTGGGTAGTGTTCAGTTGCACATAGAACTGGATACATTCCTTGATGTTATTAAGGATGTTTCCTTGTACAGTGAAGTGCACTCTATATTGCTGCCTCTAGACACCTCGCATATCAAAATGGATATTGTTATGATAAATACAGCCCAGGCCATGGTCAAAAAGAAATGCAGAAATTGTTTTATTAACAAGCTTCCGGGACTTAGCAATCTTAGGATAAAACTGTTTTGACTATTGCCATTTTTGCCTTTGACATATGTTAGAATATGCAAAGGCTGTGTGAGGAAAGAGTCATCAATTGAAAAAAATTCTCCTTCATTTGGATTTCAAGAGCAACCCCTGTGATTGTGCCTGGGTTATTGCCACCACACTGCTCTAGCATGAGATCTGGGTGTTTACGGTCCAATGCTCGCTACCATTGATGCCACTTCACACCTGTGACCAATGCAAGTAATTTTTTTTTTGTCAACAAACTTTATTAAGTTTCACAAGGTTACATGGAGGAATTATTCCACATCTCTGCTGTTCAATAACATATTCATTAGCCATCACGGGATACAATGAAGGCAGCAAGTGTCATGCAAAGAAAAATCCCAGCCGGTATATTCAGGCATCTCAGTGGTCACTCGCAATTCTATTCCCGTACTGGTATGCAATCACATGTGTAGAACCCTCTACCCACAACTACCCCCCTTACCCCTCCTACCCTCCCCCCAGGCATGTCACGTACACTCAGGTCATTGAGCTACAATAGGTCGGATCCCCAGTGTGTGTACTGGCATGAACTGGGTAGCACCGCCAGGGAGAACTCCCATTCCAGGCAGTAAGGTGCCATTCTTGGTAGCAATTCTCTAGTCTCTAAGAAACCTACAGCTGGCTGCCTCTTTAGGCTAATCTGTCCGGGGAAGCGCCTACCTTGTCTTCGTCCTCAGTGTCCGTGGGAGATTTAAGCCCTGCAACTAACCCTACCCAAGCTCTCTCCGCCTCCAGCGCCTTCTCGCTCCCTGTCTTTTAGCTATCTGCAGCCTAATCACCCCTTCACATTCAGCCCATTTGAGGAGCTCCACTTTCCACCTTGTGGCACTTGGGCCCTTCTTTGCCTTCCAGTGCATGGAGATCTCTCGCTTGGCCAGAAGTAGCCCCATATCTAAGAATTTGCTCGGGATTTTGTTCTTGGACGTGTGAGGGAACCAATGTAAGATACAGTATTTCTGAGTCTGGTCTACGTCTGTCAGTAATATCAGCCAGTAACTTCATTACATCATCCCAATAGGTGCCTAGGGACGGGATGTCCCAGAACATATGCTTAAAATCTGCGACTTCTTTATTGCAGCGCGGACAGGCCGCCACTTGTGTCAGGAAATACTTATTCATTTTTGCCGGGGTGAGGTACGCCCTGTGTAGAGTGTAGAAATGAACTAGTTGGAATCTGGCATTCCGGGTACTCTTCCATGCTCTCTCTACCAATTCCCCCAAGTCTTCTCTGGGATTTCCTCCTCCAGGTCAACCTCCCACTTAAGTTGTAGATCTGATAGGGGGAGTAAAATTTCTCATGTTATGCGTTTGTATAAGCACGCTACCGCCTTGAATGTGCCTGCTGCCATAACTGCGTATTGGCAGCCCAGTGACGTTTTCCGCATGGCAGCAGTAAGGGCTGTATACAGCAGAAAGTCCCCCCCAGGCAAATCATAACGGGTTTGCAGGTCATCGAACGGGATCATGGCCCCTTCCTCATAGATCCCCTACGCAAGTCAACCCCTGGTCTGACAAGTCCTCAGTCTCTGCCAATTACCTCCGTGGGGCAAGGCCATGCACATAAGTAACGGGATTTCCGGCGCATAAGGGCGTTTAATTTGAGCCCTCTTCAGATACCTGTTCCAGCACCTGCGTGCCCATGTGCGTAGTTCCGTGGCGAGGGTTGCAATACTAACAGGAAGCTGCAACACTATGCAGGATATTTGCTTTAGGGTCACAAAGTCTTCCCTCTGCTCCTCTTCTCCCCAGATAGTGCTCGCCACCCATTGTGTGAGCCATTGAAATTGCGCCGCTAGGTAGTAGGCCTCAAAGTCAGGCACCGCTAGTCCCCCTTCTGCTCTGGATCTCATTAGGACAGCAAACGCCACTCTACGTCTGCCAGTGCCCCATATAAACCCCGTAATCATCTAACGGAGTTGGACGAAGTATCTCGTTGGGATCCAGACCAGCAGAGTTCCAAAGTAGTATAGTAGCCTCGGGAGAGTGATCATTTTGAGCAGGGCCACGCGGCCAGCCACGGATATCGGCAGGGAGCCCCAGAAGGCAAAGTTACTTTTTGCTCCTCCGATTGCCTTCGCTATGTTACCCTCTAGGATATCGTCCGGTTCGTGATATATGTGCGTCCCCAGGTATGGGAGGCACCTATCTTCCCAGGTCACCCCCTCTGTTGTCTGTGGTCCAATTCTGCCCCCTTTTGCATGGAATAGGCAAGACTTTGCCCAATTCACTTTTAACCCTGCGACTCTGCTGAGGTCCTGCAGTAAATTTTTTGGACTCTCGAGTCGGCCAGAAACAATAGCAGATCGTCAGCGTATAACGTGATGTGATAAATCTGCCCGTGGACATTAAGTCCCTGGTAATCCCGCCCAGTCCGGGCCCCCGCCGCTAGGGGCTCCACCACCAGAGGAGAGAGAGGACACCCCTGTCGCGTCCCTCTTCTCACCTGGCAGGCGTCTGATACAAGCCCCCCAATTCTGACCCTGGCGGTAGAGTCGGAGTACAGGAGCGCCGTCCAACTCACGAAATCGTCCCCCAGCCCGAACTTCCGCATCACATGAAACAGGTAAGGCCATTCCAGGCTATCAAATGCCTTCTCTATGTCGACGGCGAAGATCGTCGCCGTCTCTATACTGTAGGTTTCCACTTCTAAGATCCGCAGGAGTCGCCTGATGTTAAGCGCTGTGTTTCTGGTGGGAATAAAACCAGACTGGTCCTTATGTACCAGGGTGGTCATGTGTGGGAGCAAACGTGTAGCTAAAATCCTGCTGAGGATCTTGTAGTCCAAGTTGAGCATGGAGAGTGGGCGGTAGGCCGTCTTGTCCCATGATGGCTTCCCCGGCTTGAGCAACGGTATGATTATCGCTTCTCTAGTGGACACGGGTAGGTAGCCAGCCCATTTAGCGTCATTATATAACTGCACCAGTTTGGGGGCCAACAAATCAAGATATGCTAGGTAGAATACGATTGGCAGGCCATCTGTGCCAGGTGTTTTATTCCGAGCTATGGCCTTAACAGCCCCCCTCACTTCCCCATGCTCAACATCTCAACCCAGTGCTTCTGCACTATCCTCATCTAGAGCGGGCAGTTCGACTTCCCGTGTGAACTCGAGCAATTCCTCCTCCGTTGGATTCAACTTGTTCTGAGGTCTGCGTAATAGGCTAAAAAGAGATCATTGATATCCTGCTGCCCATACCTCAGTGCCCCCTCCTGATCCCCGAGTTCCAAAATCACTGAGCCCCTCCTGGCAGGGTTTGCTAACCAAGCCAGAAGAGCCCCCGATTTATCTCTTTCCGAGTGAGCTCTAGCAATGTATTTTTTATAGTCAAAGCAACGGAGGCGTTCGACTTGCGCCGCCACTGCCTCCCGAGCCTCCAAGAGCTCCCTCGGTTTGTCCGGCTGCTCAGGTCTGTCTTTTTCAAGGTCGCGCAGTCGTTGGTCATCCCTCTCTATGTCTTGGAGCAGTACCTTCCGGACCCCCGTCATTTCTGATATGCAGCGTCCTCTAATGACTGCTTTGCAGGCATCCCATTCTACTAAGGAGGACGTTGCAGTGTTTTCATTATCTTGAAAGTAGGTAGTGATGGCAGACCCTATCGCCTCATGGAACCCGGGATCTTCTAAAGCCTCAGGCCGCAAGCGCCAGGTGGTGATCTTGGGGTGCGCGCGGGACCAATGCAAGTCTATTAGTTCAGGGTTATGGTCAGACACAGTCCTTGTGAGGTATTCGCTACTACGAACCCCCTCGTGGACATCCAGGGAGCACAGTATGGGATCTATTCTAACATGCAGCTCATGTAAAGCTGAAAAAAAGGAGTAATCGTGAGCTACAGGGTGTTGTGTCCTCCAGGTATCTATCAATCCCCATTTCTGTTGCCAGTTATAGCGTGCTTCTGCAAGTTTGTGTGCGGGTGCTTAAGGAGTGGAGGATGCGAACGGTCAAGTCTGATATCTAGCGTGCAATTAAAGTCGCCTCCCAGTAACACTGGCCCCGTAAGGACAGCTGCCAGCTTCCGGGACAGATGGGCAAAAAGGGCTGGTTGGTCCACGTTAGGCACATATATACTGCCCATTACTAGGTCTCTGCCATCCAGCCTCCCCACTACTACCGCGTATCTGCCTTCTGGATCAATGATTTGTGCACTGAAAGGGAACCCCCGCCACACCCATATGAGGACCCCGTGCGAAGGCAGAGTAAGTGGTGTAATATGCCTGCCCCCGCCAACTACGCTGCAGTGCTGCTCCTTCTTTCGCTAAGAGGTGGGTCTCTTGGAGCAGTGCGATCTGTACTCCTCTGCGAACAAGATAGGAATGTATTTTATGCCGTCGTACCATTGAGTGCATCCCCCGCACATTACAGGAATTACATTTTAATCCTAGTGGGGATCCCATTGTCGTGTGAATGGTTGGTGCACATTAAAAAGACCCCCCCCCCTGAACATTACCCGAACTAACAAAAATCCCCAACTCCCCCACCCCAGGAGAGGTACCGGAGAACAAGCTCCCATCCAAACACTGCCTAAGCAGACAAACATCCAAAGATGGTAGGAGGGGCAATCAACCCACAGTCGTGGACCCACATTCCCCGTCCCGCCGCCGCCTCCCCGGTGAAGGAATTAGTCATCTCTTCCCGAACCAGGTAGGGGCATGACATCGTGAAATGCAATCAGATCATGCCTGAGCCCCGGTATACTCCCTGCTTCGGAAAGCATCAGTGCCCCTTGCTGCAGCCTGTGCATCACATGAGATCGTCCACAGTCGAGACGTGACCTTGGGGCATTCTGTTTCCGAATTGTCAGAGTCACTGCTCGCCGGCGATGTTTCCGATCTTCCTGCGTGTAGTCCACTCCCGCTCGATGTGGGGCTGGTATTTTGTGGACTATGGGTCGCCACAGCTTGCAGCGCTCTGCGGCGTTCCAGACTGAGTTTCCTGGGAGACGGGGCTTTAGAAGCAGATCTTTGGCTACGAGGGCTCTGTTGCGGAGAGTTCGGAGTAGAGCCCCCGATGCGACAATGGTCCCCGCGAGTCAAGCCATTCCTAGGCCGCCCGCGGCGTTAGAAAGAAGTGGGGCCCCGCTGGGTCTGCTTCGCGGAGCCGTGCAGGAAACATCATTGCATAAGGAATCTGTAGCTGACGTGGTTTCTTTTTAACAGTCAAAAAGGATGATCTGGCCCGTTGTACTTCTCTTGTAAAGTCCGGGTAGATCATTATGGCACGGTTGTCAATTTGCAATCCTTGTTTTTGTCGGGCCCTTTGCAAAATGTGATCCTGGTCTCGAAAATGCAGCAGTCGCGCAACTATTGGTCGGGGCGGGGCCCCCGGCTTTGGCAGTTTTGCTGGGACTCTGTGCGCTCGTTCCAGCGCATAGAAGGGGGACAGACCCTCTGGGGCCACTGCAGTGCGGAGCCAGTCCTCCAAAAAGCTCACCATATTAGACGCCTCTGCGTTCTCCGGCACGCCAATGACGCAAATGTTATTCCTGCGGGACCGGCCATTCGCGGTCCTCGGCCCGCATTTCCAGCACTTTTATCTTTCCTTCTAGGTCCGTGAGCGAGCATGGCATCCCTTGTACTTTGTCCGGGAGGTCCCCCATTTCTCTCTCATTAGCCGACAACCTTTCTTTAAGTTTACGATGGTCATCTTTTAGCAAATTTAAGTCCGTACCAATTGCGTCGATCTTTCCCTCAAGCACTTCTCTGGAGGCCGTAATTGCCTGCATGATGTCGGCCAAGGTGGGCTTCCTGGGGGTTATATCTTTCCCCGCCTCCAGGACTTCTTCTTCATCATCTGTATGTGCACCCAGGCTTTCTGCACAGAGGGCACTGAACCCTCGCTTCTTCTGTGTCCGGCCCATCGTTGTGGGGTTGCAGTTACTGTCCCCCTGTTAGCAGCCGGGGACCTCTTCAGACCTAGGGTCCGCTTAGTCGATGCGCAGTCAGGCTCTGGTAGTTGGCGGCTAGGCCTCAGTGAGCCCGTGATAAGGCCCGGCTAGCAAGTTCTACTGGTGTGTGCCTGTAGCTTTGGAGGTCTTCGCCTGTTGTCAGCAATGGGCTGCAGGGGAGCCCGCCAGAAGAGCACGGACCCCTCCTTGAGCGTCACCAACTCCACCAGGGTCCTCCGACACTCATCACTTCTCTGGATCGTGCGGAAGGTGCAGCGCTCCTCTCCACCAGGCCGCACCGCTGCCGACGCTGTAAATCTAGAGGCCTCACCGCAGCAATCACCGCCCAGTAGACATTGGGCTATACTAGCGCCTCCAGGTTCTTGCCCGCATCAGCTCGTCCCAGTCGCTCTCTCCAGTCCCTTCCCGTCTGCATATGCAAAGGGCAGGCGAATCTTCACACACAGCCCAGATCCCGCTCAAGCACACCCAACTTTGCTCCTGGAACTGCAGTGCTCCAGGCCTCTTGATGGGAGTTTCTCCGCTATGCGCCCACCGTCAGCTTGTCAGGGTGATGCTCCGGCGGGGGCTGTCCAGGGACTCATGGGGTGCCTGCTTCTGTCGGGGCTCCCCCGCGGAGTTGCAGTGTTCAATAGCTGCGCATCAAGCAACGCGGCTGCCGCCGATAGGAACCAGCGGTCGGCTGATGGGCTGCCCTGATAGGATTGGGGCCTCTCTTATTCGGTCGCACGTCCTCTTGCCCAGCCAGGTTCCACCTGACCTCAGGTATATCGCAGTCACAGTGGCCCATTTGATCCCCCCACTACTCCCAATACGCCAGGCTCTGGCTGGTGGTTAGGAGTTCTCCGTTGCTGCAGGTCGTCTGGCAGCCACTGCTTTCTTTGTAGGGCCGACGGGACGCGGGTTGCACCCTGCCTCTGCTCCCGCCAGACCAGCTGTCACCACTCGCCTGCTTGCTCTGCCTGGCGACCTCGGGGTGCGACCGTCTCTCAGTGCTCTAGGCCCTGTCAGCGAAGGAGGTACGCTCTGCCGCCTCTGGCCTCAGCCTCCTCGCTAGTGCGATCAGGGTGCGGACGCCATGTTGTCCCCGCGTCCGCCAGCCCAGATGCTGCTACTCGCGTGTCTGTTTGTCCAGGCGCCTCCGGGACGCAGTCTCCTCCCAGGCTCCGCTGCACTCCCCAGTGCCAGCCGATTGTACTCACTACTCCGGGTTCGCTGAAATGGATGGGGATGCTCCGCCGCTCCGGGTCTCTTGCACCATTTTGTGGCTGGGCCCACTGGAGTCAGAGCCGGACACTGCTGCCAGGTAAGCCACCGCTTTCCCCCGTTGATCTCACCTCCGATGGGGCACAGTAGGGCTCCCTGCCGCTCGAGGTGATGTCGCTGCTGAGTACTGTGTGTCCTTCAGCCGTTTATTATAGAAGCTGCAGTGTCAGTTACCAGGCAGGCGCCATCTTGCTGACGGCCTCGTCGGACTTGCAAAGTTCGATCTCGCCTCAGACCGCGGCGTTGTGGGCAGCTCAGGAGTCGCTTCTATGCGCAGGCATTACCAGGCGTTCCCAAGTTTAAATTTCAGCTCCCCCAGCCATGTCCGGGGGTCAGGATATTTGTTTACGGGGAAGCGGCGGTCGGAGCTCCTCAGCTCGCGTCCGTTCCCATCGGCTGCTGGCCACGCCCCCCCGTGACCAATGCAAGTAATGTCCAAGTTTGGAAATCCAGGTTTTTGGTCAGTACCCCAATTAATGTCATGTTCTCCAGCCCAGAAGATGAAGCTGTGTCTCAAAGTCCAGAGGCAAACCATGATGCAGAATGGGGTTGCCACTCGCAACAAAAGTGCTGAGCAAAATAAATAATATACAGGAAGAACATGGAGTTACAAGAGAGGAGAAAAAATGGGAGGGAGGCAAAAGTACACGTTATTGGTAGATTTTTGACAGATAGAAAAGTAGGTTAGGTTGTGAGCAACTGCTGTTTGTATGGTACGCTGTTATTGGTTAAACAGTATGAGTTTTACTAGTGGGCGAGTCAGAAATTCTGGTACAATCCCTCAAGAGTGTCACAAGAGTAGAGTGAAAGCATCTGTGAGTGAAGCTTGCTGTGTAGGCTCATACGATCCCGCAAGACTTGTGCGGAAATTTACCGAGTGATCCTACCACGAGTCATTTTTGCGATCCCGCAAGAGTCTTGCGAGCTGTATTGGACAGGGAGAGTAAAAAACGTGTGTACTAGCACAGTATAGGTGTAATTAACTGGATAAAATAACTACAGAAAAATAAAAATAACCAAAGTTTGTTACTAATTATGTTAAATTAAAACGTTACTAAGCTCATTAAAGGGGATTATGGTACATGTAGTACATGTGCTGTGAAAGAGATATATATATATATACTGTGTGAAGAATGCAAAACTGAGGTAATATTAGGGTCAACCAGTAGTTGACTTTCCTACTACAAAATTTAAAAAAAAGCTATGATGGGATTGGCTGCAAGGCTTGAAGGTTCAGATATCTGTATCTGTTGCATAACCACAGACACCCGAGATTGCTGTTGGTGGTTTGGAGGCGAAGCAAGTGTAATCTCTTTCACTTGTGCTTAGCAGATGTCATTTGATTTTTGGATAAAGGAGATTGGTGTATTCAGCTACCTTCAACATACATCTTCATTTGCAGGTACTTGAAAATATAGTGTAATTAAAGTACAGAGTCTACTAAATATTTAAATAATATAATATTTCTAAAAACTAGTATGAAAATGTTTGCTCATTATGAAGGTATTGATAATTTGAACAGTTAAAATGTGATTGCCAAAGTCTTTACTATTTATTGTTTTTTTTTTTAAATGATAAGAAATGAATATTGAAAATTATAGAGAAATGTTGTTCTATTGGTAATTGGACTTTTGTCTTTGTTGTTTTGTATTTATTTTACTACGTTTGTTGCTGTTGAAATTTCATAATTTTTACAAAATTAAGTGCCATATATAAATTAACAGTGCATTCCTGCTGAACCTTAGCTGATTCTATCTGTGATTTGTTGTTGAGTTCATAGGTGGCTATTGAAATATTTTTGTATTGAGTTGTAGGTGCCTCTCAATAGTGTTTGATGTATTTTCGAAGCATTCTACTTACTATATATGATTTTGGAGAGTGGATGTAGCAAACACCGCCATAAAGCCTGTTCACAAATATAAAAGGTGTTTGAAGGGGAGAGACTTTCTCAATGAAGCGTATATTACCTGGGAATCACTCAGTAGAGAAATATCAGATAAGATCATACGTTGTCATAAAAGTGAAGTATTCACCCTGAATAGAGTACTAAGATCAGGAACTAATGTATGAAAGTCTACTGTAGCAATTGTATACCCTGCTATAATATGGAAAAGAGGGCATAGTGATTCTGTTATACCATCTACATAGTCTTTACTTTGTAGTGATGTGGTACTGTAGAGGCTGTTTTTCGCAAACCCCATTATTAACACAGTTTGCTGAAAGAAATGTGTCTGCAGAGAGCTTACTTCCTCACTAAAGATTTTTACCCCATCCATTAGTCTTTTGACACTAGAGAGGCTGCACTTCGAGAATCCAATCATATACGTTGTTCACTCACAGAAAAGATGTTTGCACAGTGATGTTTTCCTCATTAAACTCTTTAACATTCAGGTTTTACCCTGTAGAGAGGTGTTAGTAGAGAGACTATGTTGTAATTAAACTGAAGCCTTCATGCTGTATAGAATCGTATGAGATAGAGTGTCTTTGATCAAATTGTACCTTATTTAGTCTGCACCCTGTTAAAATGTGTTAGCACAGGGCTTTTAGAGCTTGCTGTTTGTAAACCCATTGATACACCATGCTCACTTAGATAACAGCTCTTTGTAGAGGGGTAAGTTACTCACTAAAGCCTTTTACACACAGCCTTTACACTGTACAGAGGTGTCAGTAGAGAGGATATGTTGTCATAAAGCTGAACCATTCACTCTGTATAGACTTGTTTTAGAAAGGTTTACTGTTGCATCAAACTAGCATTCTCAATCTGTACTCTGTTAAAATGTGGTAGCACAGGGCCTAGTGTTTCCCAGAAACCTTATACACACACACCCTTTACTCTGTTCATTGCTGTCACTGGAGAGGGTTCTGTTTGTAAAACCAATCATACAAGTGGTTCACGCAGAGAAAATGTCTTTGTAGAGGGATGAGTTCCTTATTAAAGGCTTTTACACCCAGCATTTATCATGCAGAGACACCATGTTGTCATAAAAATTAAGCATTTACCCTGTGTACAGTTATAAGAAAAGAAGCAATTCTTTCATCAGACTGTACCGTACAGAATCTGCATCCTCTTTAAATGTGATAATAGTTGCCTAGTGTTTCTTTGGAGCTTTCTACACTGATTGTTTATTTTTTGCAGAGGTGCAAGTAGACCGATTTCTCTTTGTAACCGGAATCAAACACCCTGTTCACTCTGAAAAGGTTGCAACAGAGAGATGGGTTCATTAATAAAGTCTTTCACACCCACCATTTACACTGTAGAGAGGTGTCAGCAGAGATGGTATGTTGTCATAAAGATGAACCATTCACTCTATATGGTCTTGTATGAGAAACAGTCATTCTTTCATCAAACTCTGATACACAATCTGTACCCTGTTAAAATGTGCTAGCACGGGCCTAGACTTTCTCTGAAACCTTGTTAGCTCAGGGCCGGTTGTTTCTCTAAAACCTTGTACACAAAGCCTTTATTCTATTGAGAGATATAAGTAGAGAGCTTGCTGTTTGTGAACCCATTCATACACCTTGTTGGGTCTTTGTAGAGGGTTGAATTACTCACTAAAGCCTTTTACACCCAGCCTTTACCCTGTACAGAGCTGTCAGGAGAGAGGGGATGTCATAAAAGTGACCCATTCACTCTGTATAGAATGTTATTAGAAAGATGTACTCTTAAATCAAAGTTTACCATTCTCAAGCTACACACACCTTTTACTGTGTTCAGAGTTATCAGTAGAGAGCTTGCTGTTTGTAAACCCAATTAACTCAGCAGATAGCATTTCTCTAAATTCCTCTATACAGAGCTGTAACTCTCTGCTGAGGTGTCACTATCAGGGGTGTGGAATTTAATAAAATATCTACTTGTGCATGGGGCAGTTTGCTTCATAACTCTGCTTGTCCTGTAACAAAATCCACTTGTCATGTAGTGCGGCAACAAATTATGGCAGCAATCTCATTATATAGGAGCCCTGATATAGTCTCTCTGATTATGCCAGGGCTCATACTATAGTAGTGTTTGAATACTTGCAATCCCCTTATGTTGCAACGTTTCTGCAGATCTACATATTGGGGCTGGAAGTAGTGGTAAGCAATAGTTCCAGGGTTAGAATGCCCTTTTGAGTCTGTGCACAACTACTAACTTGCATGTTTTAAAGGTTTTCAACAGCTCTTCTCTAGTTTTTTCCCATACTGAGAAATGCTGGAAATGTAGTCCTGACAATGGCAGAAGTAAACCTTCTTTCAGATTTGGGAAAAAAGTGGTTGGAGGGAAAGTGAACTTGCAAACACTCAGATTTTTGCATGAGCAAATCTACACATGCATATTTGCTCATGCTAAAATGCAGTTCACAAATATTTTCTAGGAGTACTATTTCTTGTTCTACTTCTGTAAATTCTTTGGAATTCACAAAAGCCGTATAGCTGCACCTAATGAAAGGACATATGCCATGGGTGCACTTTTAAGACTTTCTTTAATAATTGGGCCCCAAATTTGGTCTGGCATTGAACATGAGCTTTTGCGTTTATTAAAATCTGTCTCTCTCTCTGTATCGACTGGCTTCCCTGGGAGTGACCGTATTCTGCTCTTTCACAAGGAGCATATCGGCACACAAAGTCGTTTTGTTCAGTGCCAGTAACTACTGTGGCAGTGTGTGCTTTTTGAGACCAAAAACACTTTTTGCTTTTGCCAATGTTCGTTATAATGGTGAGGGCCCGGCAGCTCCCACACCAATAAGGTTTTACAAAAAACCATGCCAAAACAATTCACACATTGACAAAACTAAAAAGCTGACCACCAATTTCAGACCTACTGGCTTTGCCAATGCTTGTTTATTTTTGTTTCCCATAATCCTATTGAAACTGGCTACACTGATTTTCCATTATGAATATTTTTGAAAAATACTAGCATGCATCAACACGTTACTGAATGATGCTGCAAAAAAAGGGTACCTGAAATTTTACATTAGTTTAGCTAAATGTTATTTTTTCCTGCTTTCATTTTTTATGAACATTTTATTTTGAAAGCAAAGAATCATCAATCTTTCTTTCAAGTTTCTGAAAATATTTGCATCAAATCAGAGTGCATTCTGGGAGCATTATACATAGCCTCATATTGCTAAACTTTGAAAACGTGTGTACACATTTTTATACTGGAACCACTGTCAGTAGTGCAGTCAGAGCTTACAACATTTACTTAAAGCGCTCACCCCAATAATAAAGGCTTTCAATTAATGAACCATAAATACAAGTTTGAACAGCATTAACATATGGACACAAATATTACCTTAACTGCAGACAGTGCCCTTCCCTGATCCATAATGTGATACTGCAAACTGACAGCCAAAGGGTTTGTGCTGCAGGGGGTTGGGCCTACTTGTCCCAAGAACAAAATATACATGAAAACTTGTTTCCCTTGGCACCAGACAATATGACCTGGGCGTCTGGCTATAGGAATTCCACATCCCTGCACTATTAAAGTTAACCAATGATAATCTCTTTGATGGGTGTCTCTTCACTCTTGCGAACCTCTCGCTGGATCACAAAAATAAAACATTATTGTATTTTGTAAAGTTGTAATGTATAGTTCATTTTTGTCACTTTCAGAAAACCTGTAGGATCAGAGTTCCTTCATAATCACTATAAGATACTATCAACTCAAATTCCAATATACGGTCTTGCAAGTTGTCCACGAGATCGAAACAGGAAGTTCTGCCCCCTCGGACTGCACGCAGGTGATTGTATGACCAGGTCTTGCAAGCCTCTTGCGGGAGTGATATACTATAATAAACTAAAAATAAATATAATACAGACATTTAAATGACACCTTTATTGAACATTTCTATTAAACACTCATAGAGCACAGGAATGACAAGTGTATAGAACAATATAAAACTAAATCTATGACTGATCTTGCGAGCGTCTCGCCAGCAGTTCGTGAGACTCTTGCGAGAGCAGAGACACGCCCATACATGGCTCGAAAAATCCACTTGCCCACTCGCATTGTCGAGCAAGATTTAATCAGGACGAGCTATTTTTAGGGACTACTTGCCCTTTCTGGGCAGCTGAAAATCCTCTAACTTCTGTGGAAGAAAAACTGACTTTTGACCTCTGTCTCTGAAAGTGGAGCAAATGTGACAAGATAACAAGATTTAAAGGCATCTGTATTGCTCACAAAGTGAAAGAGCAATAAAGATGCCTTTAAATCTTGTTGTCTTGTCACATTTGCTGGCTTTCAGAGACAGAGGTCAAAAGTCTGTTTGTCTTTCTACATTTATTTTTCTTTCTGTGACTGAAGTTAGAGGATTTTGAAAAGTGAACTGTTACAACTGAACTGTGCAAAGCATGTGAAATGAAAGGCTCTTAAGATGTAAGGCTTTTTTCTAATATAACACTGAAATAGGTAAGCAAACAGTTCAAATATATTTCACTAGTTATGAAGACACATTTTTGTAATTCTGTGGTGAAAAAAATATTTTTATAGGCTCAAAACAAATTAGAACACTTTAGTTGGTGATGTGCAAATTTTAAATATTTTTGCTGAAACCCAATTTCCAAACATTGTTTATGCACCATTATCAGTGAAACTACATGTTAGTGGGAAAGTTTTGTGGCTATTTCAATGGAAAATATGCTATCCGTAAATGCACTATCACATCATGCTTTAGTAATATATTTATGAAAAGGGATTTTTTAAACATGAACTGGGAATTATTACTGCTCCAGATGACAGTGCTATTAGTGAACTAAGGGCCAGATGTGCGACCATTCCATTTTGCGAGTCGCAAATTGCAACGTTGTGCGACTAGGAAAATGGAATGTACAACAGGGTCTGAGACACTGTTCGCGATTCTCAAATGGGTCGCAAGTGACCTGCCTCATTAATATTCATGAGGCAGATCGCAATTTGCTACCCATTGGGAACGGCCTGCAAACAAATGGATGGTGGCCTGCTAGGGACAGCAGACCCCCATGTCTGTTTGATTTTTCAATAAAGCAACTTTTTTTTTTTTTCAAATGCACAGGATGCGTTTAAAAAAAAATTAACATTTTTATTTTTATTTTTTAAGGGCAAGCAGTGGCTCTTAAAAATATTTTCGCACCCATTCACAAAGGCACCCCTTCCTGTTTGCGAGTGGCTTTCCACCTACTTGAAGTAGGCGGTAAACTTCAAGTATTTTGCGACTGCAAATGCGGTCGCAAAACAATGGTGCATACCATTCTGACTCACTAGTAGGAAGGGATGCCCTTGGCACGCCCCTTCCTAATAGCGACTCGCACATACTATTTTGCAAGTCCCTTACTCGCAAAATAGCATTTGTACATACCACCACCCTTTTTTGCGGTCGCAAATGGGCCAATTTCCCGTTTGTGATCGCAAAAAACGGTCGTACATCTGGCCCAAAGAGGCAAGCCAGGTATCATGTGTACCCTTTATATGGGCTTGATTCTTGTTATACATGGTGCAAACCATTAGTCCAGTAAATAAAAATAAAAAAATTGTACAGCAGAAATAGTGAACTTGCATATTTGAAGGTGCTCTCATGTGATAAAGAAAAAGGCGGCTACATAAGACAAAATATTTGCCTAGGATCAATTTGAGACCAGTTCACGGGTCAAGTACATTACAGTTAGGTGGAGTAGATTATTCAAGTTACTAGAACTGCAGGTCTAGTAACATTTTTATGATTTTCCGAGCCCTGCCATAAAAAGAGATTTGATTGGTTAATACTAATGCCGTACATTATTAAAGGGAGTGATCACTCTCTTCTTATTTAGAATCAGCTCTTAGATGTGGGAACATCAAAGAGCCCTGGGAGGCTCTTGTATTATATTATTCTTGAACTTGTTGAGAAGATGTCTTCACCTGACAGGGATGAACAAAGAGAAGCGCCACCACCTGATCTCCTAAGCCACCCGATCTTCTAAACCACCCAAGGAGTTGATTGTGTTGCAATTCCTCGAGATGGCATCTAGTGGGAAGAAGGTTCTGCAAAGCATGTAAAATGCAAACTGTGCCATAAGGAGTTTAGTAGTACAGCATGGGGACAACAGGAATGTTGCGCCACCTGAAGGCAATGCATCCCCAACGTCTAGCTCGTGCAGAGATGCAGAGGAGCGCAGAAATAGATGTCTCATAATGTGCCTCTACATCTCTTCAGGCAGGCCAACCAGCAAGTTGTGGCAAGCAGGCCAATAACAACCCGGACAGTTTAAATAAGGCACTATTCCTCTGGCTTTATAAAACTATCATTTGCTCATTAGAACTAAGTGCAGCAGCCTGTGACAAGTTGTCAGAGGGCCTCCTATGCATTCATTTTTTTTTTTTACTATAGTTTTTCTCCCAGTTCTGAATTCCTTATTTTTCCGGAATCTCCTTACTTTTGTTTTCGAGTATAAAAAACAAAAACACCCCCAAAACTATAAAATGGTTACAAAAAAAGGGCTATTTTAAGAGCCGCCTATGCTGGTTAGAAGAAAGGCAAAATTATATGTAGTTTGTGTTTTGTCTGACTATGTTACCATTGCCTACTTGTCTATAGCCTAAAATGTCTTTATTCTAATAAAAATGACCTAAATTGGCTAGTGAATCATTTTTTTACTCACTTGAAATTTTAGATTTAAATACTGTTCAAGCATTTGTAAGTTTGAAGCTCCGTTAAACACAATGAAGTGGCTCATGGCTTGTAATAGATGGTATAAGCCTTGTGCTTCAACATTCCAATGTTTGTCCTTCTGTATGTCCTTTTTGGATTCAGACAATCCTACCCTCTGTGGGTAGAATATTCTAATAACCTTACAGCTGTTCTCCCTCGGGCTATACTGGTTGTTAAAGGCCCTCTCCTTTGTTATAGGCCTTCATCTATGGCTTCGATTTATCCTTTGGATTTATGGCGTTCAACAACTGGTATAGCCTCAGTAGTAGGTTATAAGCGTATGAGCAGACAGATGAGTCTCTTCCCACACCCTACAACACACCCATCATCTCAGAGCAATGTCTCAGTAGAGACGCTAGTCCCTCCTCAAGCCCGGTAATGCACAGCTGTTTTCCTAGAGAGAGTGACCACTGTGCAGAGAGGCCACTTCCTTCCTACACTCTAATATGCAGACTAATTTTCTAAGACACAGATCTTAGCAGAGAGGCCACCCCTTGCTCATATTCTTCTATCTACAGCTATCAGTCTGGAAAAGCGTATAAGCAGAGAAAGTAGTCTCTCATCACACTCTTTTACACTCACAAATCAGTCGATAGAGAGGTTTCAGTGGGCAGTACAGTCTCTTTCCATACATTAATATCCAAAACGATTCCCCTTGGAAGGAATGTGTGCAGATACCTCTCTGCATCCTACCATATACACCTTGGAAATAAAATATTACTTTACGTTAAAAAAAAGAAATTCACTGAAAAAACACAAAGGTTAAAGTGACGTTATAGTTAAGTATGATAAGAAGATATGATTTTATTTAAAAGAAAAAAAAACCTTATAAATTCACTGAAAAAACCCAAAGTTTAAGGTAACATTGTTGTGTGAATAGGTCAGTGCCAACATGAACTAACAAAACCCACAGAAATTCACCAGTTAATATTAGCAGAGCTAACTATAACTTACGCCCCGCCAAGCACTTCTTATGACCTCACATATTACGTCACTCATGACACGTTCTATGACAAAATGTATGGCACCATAGAGAGAACAAGAGACTGAAGGTACTTTTCAGTCTGAATTAACAATTGAATAAATACCGGATTTAAAGAATCTGTTGGATCTCATATATAATTTGAATGGGGATGACTGAAACCAACATTTTAGAAGAACTAGCCATAGACACCAATAAACACGAATACAGCAATCTCCAAGAGAAATCACAATTTTGCTCTACACTTTGTCCAAGAAACAAATTTGATACAGTTCTTCCATTGGTCTCTCTTGACATGGATAAATTGCAAAAAACTGAGACAACCAGGAAAAAAAGGAAAATCTATATATATATATCAAAGAACATATAGGATTATAAAGAGAAGCTAACAGACTATTACAAGTGAAAACAAATTACAAAAAACTGAAGACTAATCCAATCAATCGAATAACTATCACTCTGAAAGAGAAGCTAAAGGAGGGGGGTGCTAGAGAGCGGGCCAGCAAGAAGGCTGCCCCTAAGTGAGGCTCCTGCTGTCCGGGACTGAAAACCAGCACTACCCTGCCCCGTAAGCCCATAAAAATGGTCTACAAATGCAGCGGTAAAAGTCGTAACACTCAGAGGTGCCACAATCAAAGTTTTTTAACTTCTTTTCTGCTGTGAACTCACCCGGAGTTGCGACGGCATGAAGAGGCCTGCAGAACTGTGACACGACTCCTTCTCTGGAAATTAAGGCAGAGCCGCTGGGTCCTGGTGGCTCAGTGCAATGCTGTTTGGAGGGAGAGGGCTGCTCCCGACACGAAGCTGAAGCGGAGTGCTGCCGATCAGCGGGACCCTTGCCTGACAGAAAGATGTCCCTTGAGGAGATGTACCTATACAATATATAGTGACTTCCTGTGTATGTACATATTTGCTACTGCCAGGGATGAATGTACCCATCTCTTTGTGTGGGCATTCGCCCCTGTAAAATTCTACTTGCGGTGTATCAATCATTCAATTAAGATACTTTATTCCGCTCTACTGAGCCATAAAAGTCACAGCAAAAAGCCAGATACAGTATAATACACCATAAAATACGAGGAAGATTTGTTAAAATCACTAAAATCAAGTATTAAAAACTTCAGTATGATGAAGAAAACATTAAATAAATAGAGCGTACCTTTACAGCACTTAAGATATCATTTAAAGTAGCATAAATAACAGTTTCATTTCCCGAATAGTGCAAATAACCAAAAGCCGCGACATGAGATCAGTTTTTTAATGCTCGTAAGATTGGACAAAGGAACTGCTTCTTTGTGCAGTATAAAATGTGCAAATGAGCAAAAAGTGCATAGTGCTTTGTTCTGCTGGGGCTTCACAATGACAGACGGGGAGAAACGAAAACCATGTGCCTTTTACTGAAAAAAGGCTAACAAGGAGTGTATGGTTTAGAGACAAATTGTTGTCAGGGGAAACTTCTGTCTCTCATTTGCAATTACCTGTAAATAAAATGCCGGGCATACAGGCAAAACCCTGAAAGTATTTTCTATCCAGACACATCTAATCTCTGACCATAATAACCTTTGTGTTTTTCAATTAAAAGGTGCTTTAGTTTGGCTTAGAAGGATGGTCAATAAACTTTCTGGATTAGAATAAAATGTTGGGGCGCCAAGCCTTTCAAAACTTGTTTTGATGTTTTTGAGCCAATGGATGTCTAGACAATTGTCCAGATTCAGACAATCCAGTATGATTGTTCTTCATAACTGGGCTTTTCCAAATTGTGTGCCATAATAATAGGGGTTGTAACTTAATATGATCTTCTGTAATGTCAAGCCCAACCTCTTCATAACAGAAGGTTGTCGGGGTAGAATGTTGACCTGCCAGGAGCCTGCTTATAAACTTATTCTCTTGCACCAAATGTGGCGACAGACACGCATTTACTATTAAAAATGCACAGCATTTCTCTAATTGGCTTATGACCCAGTCTTTTGGAAAATCTAAAAACTGCATCAATTGCTCTCTGGAGTTGCATAGCTCTTACATTCAGGAGAAATTTCCAGTTAAAATTTACATCAATTGGCATTCCCAGATACGTAAAATGCAAAAGCTTCATAATTTCTTCACCACTAAGTAAGACTTTTTTTGGTCTTAGCTAGTTTGGGATCACATTGCATTAAAAAAGACTTAGGGGCAGATTTACAATTAACTAACGCAGCACGGCGCAGCAAGTCATTTTGCTGCGCCATGCTGCGTTAGTTTGGAAAGCACAGGGATGCGACATATTTACAAGAATATGTTGCATCCTTGTGCTCTCCCTGCGCTGGCGCACAAACTGCAGCCATGCGCCGGCGCAGGGCACCCTTGCACCATGGTGCAAGGATGCCTGCGTCGTGGGAGATTGTTTTTGTGCAGGAAGGGGAACCTTCCTGCACAAAAACAATCACTACAACCATTTTCCTCTTTCAATGCGTGCTGCAGAATGCAACACGCATTGAAAGAGGAAAAACGAGGAGAAATGAAAACATTTCTCCTCGGTGCGCCTCGCTACGCCACCTCTAGGGTGGCGTAGCTTAAACGCATCTCCAGAGTTACGAATTCTCGTAATTCTGGAGATGTGTCTTGTTCCATGGGTGTTGCGTGGGAACACCCACAGCAACACCCATGGAACGCCCCTTCACCGCAAAGTGCTGCGTGTGAAGGGGCCGTATTTACAAGGAGAGGAAAAGTCACGCAGGGTGGCTTTTCCTCTCCTTGTAAATATGGAGCAGCCCCCTGCGCCACCAGTACGTCACAAAAAGTGATGTACTGGTGGCGCAGGGGGCTTGTAAATCTGCCCCAAAGTACTGTTTGTCTTTAGTCCCAAACTATTAATAAAACTGTTTAAAGCATTGAGTAAAATCTGGAGACCATTAGCAGTTCGAGCAATAACAAACGGCATTGTCTGCATAAAGCAGCACAGGAATCTCTCTCAAGTTGAGGGATGTCTTTCCCCACAATTATCAGGTGCTCCCCCAGAGAGCTAATATTAAATAAAAGGAGAAAAGGTGCCAGGACACAGCCTTGTTTGACCCCAGTGATTGATGGATAATCCGCAGAAAGATCCCCTTTTATACTGGAATCTGGCTGTAGTATGTGCATGAAGCCTACTGAGCAGGTAAATAATTGCACTATCAATGCTTAACTGGAACATTATGGACCAATGCTTTGGGCGGTCCACAGTGTCAAAAGCACATGTTGGGTCCATAAAGGCAAGATGGACACAGCCCTGTTTAGCCTTTGTATATTGTTGAACAATTAAGGAGAGATTTAAAGGTTATTCAACTTGCTGTGTAGTATTTCTAGTTCCATTGAGGATTGTATATCCAATTCGCCTCTTTCGGTCAGACCGCATTCTAGAAGACATTTACGTTTGGCATGACCAGAGAGTTGAAAGAGCTGTAGGTGTTTCCTTTTTTGAAAAGTCTGAATGCAGTTTGTCTACTAGAATTGTTATATTGCCTTGCAGCGCGTGTTTCGACTTAATGAAATACTTGTCATTTCAATTTATTAGAGGTTTATTTGAATGGAAGGCCTGTTAATGACTTTTTAGTGGTGAATCTTTTCATGATATTGCCTTCAGTCTTGGTCCAGATAACTTTTTCACCCAAGAATGACGAGAATGTTGGTATAGCATCCATCACCATGTACAATGCTGACTGTGATTAAGTTAGTGTCAATAATATATAATCAGCATTCAACGTTAGTTTTACTTCATCAACACAGGTCTGTATGCATTTTATGTTCGATGTCTTCCGGTTTGCCATTGCTAGTGGATCCAGGGCTGTAAAGAATAGTAACCGGGATTGGGGGCATCTGTTGAGACCGAAAAGTCCTCTGTATGGTAATGGACAAGTACTCCTGCCCCGAGTGCCCCACTGTACTTATGTCTGGATCACTAATGCTGATTTTTGTTGTCATAGGGAAACATGGATCATGCATGTGCGCCATGACATAGGCCTGTCGCATAGATTGTGGTCTTGTTGGATCAGAGAGCATGCCCAAAACCCTACCCTCATAGTGCTAGAAGTTTACTACCTTCATCAGAAGTTAAGCAGCACAAGCATGATGGTGGCAGCATACTATGTAGTGATTAGTAGGAGTGAACATATCCTTCTAAACCTGTGTCACTGAAGTAAGGCCTACAGGCCCACTCACTTTTTAAAGTTCTGCTGTTGTGTGCTAAACTCAACTTTTGGCCTACATCAGGTAGATGTAAAGTGCTGCGCCGTGCAGGAGAGGTGACACTGCACTTGTTGTAGTGTGCGTGGGAAGGGTACAGTACTTGTCTAGAGTAGGTCTATGCAGTAGGTGCATGGTGAGCACATGCACTGGGTGTACAAGTACTTGCTAGGGGCACAGTACATGAAGGATGTAGTGCTGTTCACTGCATGCATGGTGAGTGCATGTACAGGGTGTTTGTGTACCTGCAAGGAGTACAGTACATGAAGGGTGTAGTGTTGTGCAGCGCGCATGGTGAATGTTTGTGTTGGCTGCATGTGTGCCTGCAAGTGGCAACACAGAAAGGCTACAGTACTGAGCAGTATGCGCAGAGTGAATCTGTGCGCTTAGTGTACGTGTGTCTGTGGTGGCGCAATACATGAAGGTGACAGTACTGGACAGTGTGTGAGTTGTGTACATACAGTGAGTGCAAGTGTGCCTTTAATGGTACATTACATGGAGAATCCTGGGTTCCATTCTGGGAGGCCCAAGATTGCATGGTAAAGACAGGAGGAATTAGAGGAATCCCCCAGACAGAATTGTGTATTGCAGCATTCCTTTGAGCTGGGAGGGATACACTAGAGAGGGAGAGAGGGCGATGCTCCCCCTGTACACATCAAAGGGTGCTCTTTGGTTCAGTGAGAGATCACAAAGAAGGGGTCAGGACACATCTCAGGAAGGAGATGGGGCTGATAAGGAAATCTCTCCTGCCGTGAGACAGCTTTTCAACAGGAAGAGAGAGAGGAGAAGTGTGTGCTTTGAAAGAAGCAGAACCCCAACATAAAAATCCAAAGACCCAGATCCTAAATCACATTTGGTGACTGGAAATGGACTTTAAGATGGGGAGGTTGAGACGTCAAAAATTGTTATCTACCAAGCAGCCAGGCGGACTGGGGGAGGAAGGGAAGCTCTGCAAGACTTCTGTCTGTGACCAGGACTGGGAGCCAAGGCCTGCTAGTCTCCCTGCTGGGTGAGGGGACATCACCAGGGAAACCAAGACCACCTGCTCTGGAGCACCAGCACCTGTCTGCTTGCCAAGACCAGTGTGCCCCGTGAGGGAGAGGAAAGCTTTGGAGGGAGCGAGGTCTAGTTGGAAGCCATGTTGAGTGGGCTCCTGGTGCCAGGTGTGAGGAGACAGCTGCTGCACCAATCGGGTCACTGCCTGTGTGCAGACTTGAGTCCGCAACCCCATATGCCAGGAGAGGGCATCCCTAAAGACAGTTAAGTAAACATTGCCGTGCAGTAAGAGAGGAAGCCTGTAAGGCACCATTGCAGTGACCCCATATGCCAGGAGGTGCCGCCATGGAAAAAACTGCCTTGCAGAGAAGGGCCAAAGCCTGTGCGGCACCGTAACAGCGACCCTGTATGCCAGGAGGAGCCGCCATGGGTGAAGGCCAAAACCTTGTGTGGCAGTGGGGCTGCCGGGAATAATTGTGCTGTGTGGATAGAGCAGGAGCCTGCGAACTGGGAGTGGCGGTAACCCGTACGTCACCAGCAGCAATGAAGACTGCATGTGACCTGACCCCAAGAATTAAGTGAGGACACAGTGGAAGTGTCGCCGCTTCAAAGGGACTGAGTTTAGGAGCATCGGAATCATGTTCCCTGGCCCCCCCACCTCCTTTGGGAGCGTGGACAGGTACCCTGCAGGAGAAGAGCAGAAACACCTCTGATCGCTGCAGGAGCACGACTGCGTAGCCTCAGAGGAAAGTCTACGCCTGCTGGATGCTGCCGCAATGCTTGCGTGCATCCGACTCACCTGAGCATGACCGGACCTGTTGAGAGTGTGGATGGGACATCCTTCAAGATACTGCACGCCTCCTCTCTGCCAGAGCGATTAAGACTTGCTACAGGTCTACCGGGCCCTGGGGGACTTGCTGCTAAGAGCGCTAGGGCGCTATGGTATATTTGACTTTCATCGAAGGGTCAGAGTGGACTCTTGAGGTACGGCCTACTGGTGAACATGGTCAGGATGCAGCCACCAGTGAATGGGGAATACCCCCATCACATTACGAGGAGCAGGTGGGAAAAGCACTTGCCAATGAAATACTAAAGTCACAACCTCAAGGGGGAAATGTGCTGTTGTCCGTGAATGCTGTAAATTTCCTTTGAATGACTAGAGTTAGAAATAAAATACTTCTTTTTGTTATAAAAGTAAGTATTTGGCTGGACATTGATTTATTGCTGCTGCTGTGCGCACTTTGAGTTATGAGCATTGTTCACCAATCTGTATCCACACCACCCCTCGAGAGCGCCTTAAACTGCTAGTTCATGTCTACCACTGAGAGTCAAGTGCAGAAGGGGTACTTGGCCCAGTTGTTCAGGATCCATGGTAGGCCGGGCCCCAGGGCATCAGGAGTAATAGGCCGCAACCACCACGGTTGGGCCCAGTAGCCCCTGTGTGCCCCGTGGCACTCTAAAAGGGGATCTGACAACATCCCTGCCTCATCCCTCTGCTGATTTTGATTCTGTCTGATAGAAATCCGTTGCAGTTCACAATCGCTGTGTTGTTTTGGTACAGTAATTGAACCATCCCTGTATACTTTGCAAAAGCCTTCCTGGTGTTCAGGGACAGGACCTCTTTGTCATTTTTATTGTTCATTGTTCGCCAAAGGATGGGGATTATTGTGCCCCGATGTTTCCTTGACATCCTTCCGGGCACAAAGACCACCTCATTCTTATGTTTGAGAAGTGTGATTACTCTCTGGTGTGTATTTGCTAGGACCTTTGCTAAAATTGCTTAGATCATAATTTAAGAGTGAGATAGGCCTTAAGTTTGTACATTGGAGTATGTCCTTACCAGGCATCGTTATTAGCAAGATATATATTTTTGGTGAATTCTGGATTGAGGCTACTTGTGCCAGTAGCGATGTTATCTTTTTGGCTGTTATTTTGTAAAAATCTTTCGGGAAGTCATCTTCCCTGGGAGTCTTTCCGGAAGGCTTAGACTTAATTGCATCAGTTATTTACTCTGTTGTAATTTTTGGATCTATGTCATCCCTCACTTCAGTGGTACGTTTTGGTATGAGGAGTCACCTCATGAACTCCTGTTTTTCGAGCACTCTTGCTTTTTGTATAGATTTGCATGGAACAGAATTTTTTTTTTCAAAATTGCTATCAGGTTGCAAGTCAGAGCTCACTCCTAGTCAACTAGAGCCCTAATGGTTGAGTAATTTTCTCTCTGATTCAATTGAATTAGAAGCAGCCGGCCTGGTTTCTCGTCTTGCTAGTAGTGTTTTGCCATAATTCTACATGGGGCTTTTCCTGCTATGAATGCGAATAAAACATTTAGATAATATATTGTCCTTATTATTATCATAATCATAAATTTTCCCATAGGATTGACTGTATGGTCCCGATTCACAAAGGTAAAGTGAGACGAAAGTCTAACTTTACGACTTTTGGCATCTCCGTATTTCTTTTGAAGCTGGTTAATTTCTGCTTCTCAGCTGCTTTTCTTTTCATTTGAGGCTTAAAATTTTTCATTTGTCTCTTTCATCATTTTGCCTCTGAAGTATGCCTTCTCCGGTGTCCAGGAGGATCTGTGGTGAGGACACTGACCTTTCATTTAGTACCAGGTATTTCTGTAGCTGAGGGAGCAATTGTTTTATTCCTCATGGTGTGAACATGGGCTTCTATTGGAATTCTCCAGGGCATATTATCAAGCCCATTATCGCCGCTTTAGCGGCAGTTTTCTGCTACTAAAGCGGCGATAATTATAACGCCGTTCTTGATAATATGCCCCCAAGTTGTCTATAATATAGAGTGTTCATTCTACATGTCTTCGCTTTGAAGACCAAAAGATGTAGCATTAGCTTGATCTGGGCATGGTCTAAAATTCCTGCTGTCATGATTTCACAATCCAGTATTTGGGGAGTATGATACTGTTCAACAGGACAAAGTTGATTCTTCTTTAGAACCTGTGGGAACAAAACAAGAAAGTGTGTTCCCTGACAGTTGGGTAAAATAGTTGCCATAGATCTACCAGCATGTTATCCATCATAACCTAAAGTAAAGTGCAATCATTGTTATTGTAGATCCATGTAACTAGATCTGTCCAGTACTGGACCAATGGTAAGGTTTCATTCTCCACCAATTACAAATTTTGATTGGCCAAAATCCATGCAGACTGTTTAGTTTTGAGAGGAAATAATTTTTCAGAGAGTTTGGGGAATGCACAGACCCAACAGTAAAGACACATTTCTGAGTTTCTATTTTAGTAAATATGTATTTCCCTTCTGGGTCAGATCATGTCTTTGTTATTTGTGACTGTAACTTCTTGTGAATAAAGATAGTGACTCATTTCCTGTAAGGCAGTTGTTCAGAATGTGTAGGTGGTTACTGGGCCTTCCATTTGGAGAAGGAGATGAATTTATCTACACAGTCTCTACAATTCCCTTTCTGAGAGATGGATTTCCTTGAAGTAGTACTGTATCTGTTTTTTGCATGCCAAATACATCAGTGTCTGTTTTCACTTAACAAAATTTGAACGACCATTGGCGTTTAAGGACCATATTGATAAGGTTCTAGTATTAAACATATCAAATGCTCGCTAAAATCACAGTCTAAAAATATGTAGAGGAACACTATAAATGAGGTAGCTTCCAACGTTCTACCTGGAGATGGAAATGGCAAAAAAGAATCCCTGACGTGCAACAGTTCTATTACCAGTATTGGGATCACATCTATTAGGTGGCTGATTCCTCAGCGTTATAGTTAGAGTCTAAAATGAAAAGAATAATAAAGGGAACATTTGGGGATTGTGTTAAATCTACTGGGTATCGAAAATATCTTAACTTTGTATAGGCATACCTCTCTGTACAGCACGTCACCCCATTTCACATACAGTGAAACATACAGTGATCTTGCACTCAATTACACATTTTTCGTGGTAATGACCCTGTTCATGCAGAGTTTATGATTTCTTACTTAGATGGGGGCATGCATGGGTCTTCAGTGGTGAACTTGATTTATCGGTCTTTCCTTAATAGTTTTTCCATAGTGCAGTTTCTCATGAGGTCTCTGTTGCGGGGTTAAGATGTTGTATGACATCTGCATGATGAATAATATTAACCCATGTGCTGTTATTTTTCTGAGCTGTGCTGTCAATTGTCTCAATGTCACTTGTGTCCATTCTAGCCCTTCTATGAAACTCTGCAGATCATTCAGATCACGAAATTCCCTGTACTGTCCCTCTACTGCTACCAACATTGTGGCAAGATCCAGTTGCCCTTACCTGCTCAGTGCAAGCTATTTTTTCCTGATTAGGCTAGTTTTTATAGAAAAAGTCCACTGCCAGGGAGATATTAAGACTGCTGCTGGGGAGATTTAATGACTGCTGCTGGGGAGATTGTATGACTATGGAGGTTGTATTGGCATGTCTTTTTTGAGTTTCGAAGTATAAAGCACACATGCGGAGGGTGCATCAAGCGTGTTAATATTGGCCTGGGCTAGTATACTTGTATCTTTGCTTTTTTCCAAATCCGTTGAAACCCCAGTGGGGACAAAATCGGTGCTGGTAAATTTTGATATGACTGTGGTCAAGTACTTGTGCATGTCGCAGTCCTCTTCCTTCTCTGGAACAAGAGGGATTCTAATGGCATCCCTGCTGCTTCAGTCTCCAATGCCAGTTACCTTTTTAGGTCTAGCCTAGGCCGCGCATGCGCTGTCTCTTCGAGACATGCGGGTATCAACTCTGTGCCCACTCATTACCTTTTCTTCGTCCCTTCGATTGTCCTTCAAATATGCTTGCTTGCTATTAGTTAATCCTTCCTCTCTTTCTTCCTTTTTGTGTTTTGTTTCCTCCCACGGAGCACCTCCCAATTACTGGTATGTTTACACTTCTGTGTTTGTGTTCGTTTTGGGGGACTATTTTTTTCTTTGTTTCCTGCTCATGGTTGTCTGTGTCTGCACCCGTCCCTGCCTCGCCAACACATCAGTCCTTGTTTGTTAATCCCTCGCAGCCAAAGTAAGGACAGAGCTTGGAAGCATTATTTTTGACTCCGTACAGAACAAGTATAAACTTGCATCTCTGTTAACCCTGGGCATAATACTTTGCTACGCTCACGGAGCATGTAAAGTATGTGTTACTACGCAAATTGCACGTAGCAGAGTAAAAAACTGTACTAATTGACGTAGCGTAGCAGCAGTATATTAAACACATACAAATGCTTTGTTAAAGCAATTTTCTATGCTAAAAAGCATATAACAAATTCACAAAAGTGAACTTTGACAATGAAAATATCAAGCAATGAGAGAGGTGATGATTTTGGGTTCCCCCTAACCTAGGGGAGGACCAAGCAGATGCCTTGAACACAAAAAGCATATCATGTGAACGATTCAGTGGTGGTCCCTTCCTCCTAGGACCACCCCAAGCACAGTTATGGGCAAAAATACAATCCCAACCAAAGGCCCTGCAAAGCATTATGGGACGAGATTAGCAGTGGGCAGTGAATATTATAGTGTCCAATATCAAAATAATTCTACAAAGAGCTGCAGTTCAACTAGTCGTTACTAGATGTCCCTCACGAGTCAAATGCAAAAGCATTGAAATTATTAATACATCAAGCTGCAGTTCCACTAGTCGTTACTAGATGTCCTTCACGAGTCAAATGCAAAAGCATTGAAACCCTTTCATGAAGCTTTTGCATTTGACTCGTGAGGGACATCTAGTAACGACTAGTGGAACTGCAGCTCTTTGTAGAATTATTTTGATATTAGATACTATAATATTCACTGCCCACTGCTAATCTCGTCCCATAATGCTTTGCAGGGCCTTTGGTTGGGATTGTATTTTTGCCAATAACTGTGCTTGGGGTGATCCTAAGAGGATGGGACCACCACTGAATCGTTCAAAAGATGTGCTTTTTGTTTTCAAGGCATCTGCTTGGTTCTCTCCCTAGGTTAGGGAGGATACCAAAATCATCACCTCTCTCACTGCTGGTTAATTTATTGATTTCACTTTTGTGAAATGCTATATGCATTTTAGCATATAAAGACAGATACTTATTTTATCTTAACTTGCACTGTGCAAGATGCCTTTGGCAATTATTGTACAGTGCAGTCAAGCACACAGCTATGCACTACGCAATTTGCATAGCTACGTGTAGTTCAAAATGTACTTCACGTAGCTACGTGAAGTGCTACTATGCAAACTACGCCCAGGGTTAGTCTCTGTTCTTATCGTGAGCGCTTCTCCTGTGGGCTTTGCGCAATGTGATTAAACACCGTACTGCATCGATTCTGCCACCAAAACGTTTAAAATTACACTAAATGCCTGATAAATGATCAACGGTACTGCAATAGACAAATACACCCTGGAAAGAAAATATGCAGCGACCCGGGGTGTCACAGAGATCAGTCAGGAAGCACGGCCTGTATGCTTTGAGGAGGGGAGTGTAGCAGATCTCCAACAGGTCAGTTTACTGATACATACGCGGCCAGAGCTGCCGACTTTAGAACTGGAACCTGGTTCGAGCCTCAGCGTTGGCTCAACATCATGTGATTCTGAGCAAATCACTTAATCTCCCCGTGCATTAAAAAAAACATGAATGTGTAATGTAACTGGTGCTCAATAAAGCGCTCCAATACTTTTGGAGTGAGTTTGCACTACATAAAACTGCAAAAACAAAATGCAGATACAGGGGCTTGTCCCCACTAGTTTCACCACCTGCCAGCTCAGAATAACATCCCTGGCTTCTTCCAGACCTGCTGTAGGCTGCTTAATTCTCAGCTCTGTTTTGATCCTTAATTATAAATTACTTCCGATATCTGCTTCATAAATTTATTAATTTCTATTTTTGAATGTGGCCAGTCAGACATCCCGGGTCTTCCCTAACATATAGGAGTCTTCGTCATTGTCCACAGTTCGCTCCTCACAGTCAACGCTTTTTTCTCATTGACAAAAGGCGCCTCACGAGCATTCAGTTCAGATTGCACAGCATTAGCAGGTTTACGTTTTGTTGTTGCAACTTGTCAGCCTCTTGGAGGGGCACAGGCATTCCTGAGCACGTCTTTTTTTAAAACACAGACACACAAGTGTGTGATATAGAGTAGGTCTTGCTTGCAGGCAGCCACTAGGGACCTCAACCACATCCTTAAATCTCAGTGTCTGAGGCATAATTAACCCCTCCTCCTTACTCCAAACTACTTTAGAAGGGGGAAATAACGTAGTTTTGCATTTGAGTAAATCCTCCATGACCCAAAGTGGCTGACCAGTTTCCCTGCTTCAGGGACTTCACATACGCCCCCATTGCATAGTGCTTCAGACTAACGTCAACCCACTTATCACTCTACGTGCAAAAAACTCAGCAAACGCTGTTTTTGTATTTAAATGCATATTTGAAGTATACTGGGTACATGAATGCAAAAGAAAAACCCAGACTTCGACATACAGCATAGGACAAATAGGGATTGCTTAGCAGCGGTATGAAATCAAGTGGCATTGTTCGAGAAATGTGGCATGCACTCTGCACTGTTGAGTCAGTGTTCAGATATCACTTAGGTTATTATAGCTGGGGCGTGAACTTTTGAAGAAGATATCACATAATTATCAGTCAGCTACCTGGCACCCTTACACAGCTATTATTGTATCTTGCGCACACCTGTTTATTTCTATTTGTGTGTGACTAATGGAGCTGACTGAACTATTTCCCAATTTTTTCCATAGTGTAGTGTGCTAATCAGGAAGGAGGCTGCCTAACATGTGCAAATTATAACTATGACAAGCGTTCATGGTCACTTGTGAACAGGCTGCACAGCACTGAATTTATCAAAAAGTTTTACCAATGCTAAAATCATATTAGTTAAACAGATAATGTTTTCTGTATTTTTCGGCTTCAATGAAATTAGGTGACTGTACAATCATAAGTCACTGTTCGATTATTCTTCTAGAAAAAAATCATACATTTATGTTTTATCACATTAACATAGAGATTGTCAGAAAAATCAAAGGGCCCGATTCACAAAAGTAATCTGAGACAAAATCCTAACTTTACGACTTTCGGTAGTCACAAAAGGCATTTAGGAGTAGTAAAGTTAGGATTTTGTCTTAAGTTTAACTTCTTAAGTTTAACTACTTAAGTTTAACTTAAGTTTAACTTAAGTTAGGATTTTGTCTTAATACCAAAACTTAAGACAAATTTAAGACAAAATCCTAACTTTACTACTCCTAAATGCCTTTTGTGAATACCGAAAGTCGTAAAGTTAGGATTTTGTCTCAGATTACTTTTGTGAATCGGGCCCAATGCTTGGCCAGTTTGACAAATAAGTGCACTCTCAATGGCGTTATAGTGAATGCCAAGTGCCCTTCTTCGGGTTCCACTGTGAAAATGAACACAAATATTCTTGTTCAGTGCATAGCAATAAACAGGGAGGTGTACTCCTGCTTGTATCACCAGTGCATAGTTCAGTTGCCAAAACTGCAGTAATACTCACAGAAGACTATCTAATTACCTGTTCTCACTGCTATCCTGGTTATGGAAATGTCAAATTAACGTGGAAGTCCCTTCATCAACCAAAAAATGTGTTTTGTGCAAAAAGGAGAAAGAAGGAAAAGGAATCCAATCACTTTGTAACCTAAAAGAGTTACTGAATCATTAATGACAATGTTGTAATGCCTCAAGAATTTCCCCACTACATGTGTCTTGTGTCGGCATGCTGAATGTTGCAAGCACCGAGTAGATGAAGACGTTTAACAAAATGGTTTGAAAAAAACTACTTACTATAAGAAATGCCAGAAGTGTACAAATTTTATGACTCTTCGTATACGTTTTCTCCGTGATCGTAACCTGCAAAGTAGTGCAAATGAGCCTAAACTTTGCTGAAAGACCAATCAATCAATCAATCACAGAATTTGTAGAGCGCACTACTTACCCGCGAGGGTCTCAAGGCGCTGGGGAGAGAGAAGGGGGGGGTGCTGCTACTGGTCGAACAGCCAGGTCTTGAGTAGCCTCCTGAATGTCAGCAGGTCTTGGGTCTGTCGTAGGCCACTCTAAGTAATAATAAAACGTCAACTACCGACTCCGGTTGATCCATTTTAAATATCTGCACAAAATGTACCGCACACCCACCCAACTTTTTAAACTAGGACTTCTGTCTGACGACGGATGCAGGCGCTGCGTTGCCCCTTCGGCCGACTTTGTACACCTAGCATGGCTCTGCCCCTTGGTTTCCCAGTTCTGGCGCGAGGTCTGTGGCGTGATTTCGGACATCACGTTTGCACCTGTACAGCCGGATCCTCCACTCTGCCTGCTGGGTTTGGTTAAACACTGCCCAGACACCTCCCGCCGACTGATAGCAATGCTGCTGGTCCTGGCCAGGCGCAGGGTGGCCATGTGTTGGGGTCGGAGACGTGCACCCAAGTTAGCTCACTGGCTGGAGGACGCTTCCAGATGCCAAACATTGCTATCGGAATTCTGGGACCTGATGCCGGCACAATCACGCCCAGTGGACATATGGGGTCCCTTGGTGGCGTATCTTAGCTCCCGGGTCCCCGATGGAGATGATGCTCCCGCCGCCAGTCCCACAATTAGCGTAAAATTCCCCCTAGCAACCTTCAGTAGCTGTGCCAATTCTCTACATTGATGGGACAAGCTTTAAGTGGGTAGTGCTGAAGGGCAAAGGTGCTGCGTGGTGCTATGACCGGACAGAATGGTAAATGTGTACCCGAAATATGACCGCAATGCTATGAAGGGTTGGAACTCAAATGATTAATGATGGACTATGTCGATGCAAGCTGTACACTACCTGTAATGATATTATCAATAAAGGTTTTGAAAAGAAAAAAAAAAAAAAAGTAATAATAAAACGTGGAAAACTAAGTGGAGTGGAAATACCTTTACACTGTTTCCTCAAGGGGAAACCGGTATGGTTTGGTGTGTTCAGGTCGCCTGGATCAATAATAGTTGTCCCTGCAAAATAACGAACAACTGTGTCTAAGGGTTTATATCCCTGCCGCATATTGGGCTCTGAATGCTATTAATTCAGAAGAAGGAGTTCTTACCTTCGCTGTGGCACTTATTGCGTGTATAAGCCATCTCCGTACGAAAAGGGAATGAAATGGGAATCACCGTAAAACCGGCGTTTAAAGATGATAATAAGAGAAACAGGACTATTGTGTGAAAAATCCGGCAAAGTGTTGAAAACGCAGCCGCCATCTTGAAAGTTCACCAGAACCGTGATGTAAAAGTATACATTTGAAAGTGTAACTCAGTCAATGAAAACTCCCGTCTTACTGAATGCACTAGGTAGGTATACTGTTCAAGTACGTGGATTGAAAAAAGCTTTCTGTACGCGCCGCAATTCCTCCAATATTTTACGTGTGTAAGAGTAGACGCTATCTGCTCGGTTCGAGTAATACAAACGTGAATGCATGTGTAACCTATAGTGCCATTATATGCAACATCCCCACCCACAGTCCGAGCATGCATGAATAAATGAATACACAACACAACTTTGTTTGGGTAAACATTACTGCAGGTTTATTCCATACAACAGTATGCAATATGGTGGGTTATCTTACGGGCGATCCAAGGGCAGGCAGCTGTAACCAACCTATGCTGTCCTGCCCGCCTGATGAGCCAAGCACTGTGGAGAACCCAATCAGTGCTACACCTTATGGGTGAACCTCTTTCCGGATCACGTGACACATTGGTCCCTTATTACTCACGCCCCTTTCAGGGCAGAGCGTAGCAAGGCAAGCCCCCGGTTGTTCAGGCCCACAACCGCCCGAAGGACTAACGGGGCGCCGACACGGTTTTCCAGGAACCTGCCCTGAGGCTCCTGTGATTTGGCTCTAGTACCCCTATTGTGCTCCTGCAGAGGTACCCTTCTGTACCCATCTGCTTCCAGATCGTCCTGTAACTCTGCCTGCAACACAAAAGAAAAACATTACAACGTTCTATGTACCATGCCTGCCACCCCCACGCCGGGTATGCGGTTGGGTGGGAGACGGCGTGGCTGGCGCAACAGAGGACGCCAAGATGGCCGGGGGAGGCATAAGTACCCTCCCCTGACCTCGGCGCGCCGGAAGTGACGCGCCTCGCGCGCCAAGGCGAGAGGACCCCTCCCTGAGTCCAATCATTAGCAGGGGTGTGTCTTTTTTTTTTTTAAAGTATTTTTTATTGTCAAAAAGAAATGCAGTCAAAAAAAAAAAAGATTCAAAATCCCAAAAATACATTATGAAGGAAAAGGTGGACATTATACAGAGGTAGTAACAACAAAATATGATATCGGTAAAATGTAGAAATACATTAAGATATGGTTGTAAATTAACTGAAAGAACAAGAAAAGAACAACTGCAAATCCCAGGGGTGTGTCTGTGCCCAAATGGCACTAAAGGGCCGCCCTTTTAGGGTGGCCCCCTGCGGGGGCCTCGGGCAGCCGCATAGTGCCATTATATGCAACATCCCCACCCACAGTCTGAGCATGCATGAATAAATGAATACACAACACAACTTTGTTTGGGAAAACATTGCTGCAGGTTTATTCCATACAACAGTATGCAATATGGTGGGTTATCTTACGGGCGATCCAAGGGCAGGCAGCTGTAACCAACCTATGCTGCTGACCTGCCCGCCTGATGAGCACTGTGGAGAACCCAATCAGTGCTACACCTTATGGGTGAACCTCTTTCCGGATCACGTGACACATTGGTCCCTTATTACTCACGCCCCTTTCAGGGCGGAGCGTAGCAAGGCAAGCCCCCGGTTGTTCAGGCCCACAACCACCCGAAGGACTAACGGGGCGCCGACGCAGTTTTCCAGGAACCTGCCCTGAGGCTCCTGGGATTTGGCTCTGGCACCCCTATTGTGCTCCTGCAGAGGTACCCTTCTGTACCCATCTGCTTCCAGATCGCCCTGTAACTCCGCCACAGCTCTGGAGGCGGCCCCCGTCGCCGCCAGAGCCCCCCCACCAACACAGCTGTATTCTCACCTGCAACCTGCCATTTCCAAGGCCTCCTGCAACCCAAGAGGAACAGGACCATTCCCACCGGTGACCGGTGGACCCCCATCTGTATCACAATAGCCCTTGACGTTAGCCTGGATCAGCTCGTGTCTGATGAAACCAAAGCCCCTTTGGCCTGTGAACTTGTGCATAGAACTATTCACCCTCCTGCGGGAATGTTCCACTGCCTCACATGACTCAGCCCGGTGCCAACTCTGGGCGGGACGATTTCAGACAACCATAACTCACATTGCCCCATCTAGTTGCTGATCTCACCTAGTTGTCGTCCTTCTAGCACCGTATGTGCCTGAACACCTGTGTCCCCAATCTATGGGACAGCTGCCCACTTGTTAGGGACCGCTCCCACAACCCGCCTGCCTACTTTGGCTATCAGGGCGAGAAGTTTTATGCTTAACTGAAGCAACCCGTAACAAGCCCAAGGAGCAGAGTGCACATATTTTGTTGAGGTTGACCCGTCATTTGCACAGTCCCTTTGATTTCTAAATCATGGCGCACAGGAATGTTCATAACTAGAAGTATGTGACAATGAGCAAGGGTGTCCTCATGCACTTGCCATGCATCCCTTATTCATTATGGGAATATCGCCTGCTCAGCTCCCTCTGTGGTGAAACCCCCTAGGCTTTCCAGCTTGGTGATTCTGTCTGATTTAATACAGTGTGCACTGTCTGCAATATGGTGCCTAACATTCAGGATTGACTAAGCCTTTGTTTACCCCCATACTAGATTAATCCTAAATTTGGGGGGTTTACACTGCCCACCCTGTGCAGCCCCAGCAGTGGAAAATTACCTGCTCCATAAAATTTTTATTTTGTTGAATACTGGACGTGCCAAATGTTCTTTTTACATAGTAGCCTTTTGTGCTTTACACCTTGTTTCCCCATTATTTGGGACAGCAGCACACTATGTTGGCTGACAGCGTCCCCACCCAGCCTGGCTAATATAGCTATCCGGGCGGGGCATTTTGAGCTTAACTGAAGCAACATGTCACCTACCCTCGGTTCTGGGGTGCACTTACTTCGCCCCGTTGATCAGACAATTGCACAGACCCCTTTGATTGCTAAACCCTGGTGAACACCTTAATGGTGTCAAATCTGGTTTGAAAGAATATATGTATTGTGCCCACTATTGGCGACACCTCACCCTTTCATGGAGTGACAACTTACGCAGCTCACCAGGCTTGCTTAACTGCCGTCCGATCACAGATGCACAGTACCTGCTATCCATCTGTGACCCTGGCTGCTTAAACCAGCAAAAGTGTCTGAATCCCAGATTCCCAGTTTCATGTTTAGCTGCGGTCCACCTTCAGTGGATCCGCTGAGAGATACCACAAACCGCATTGGTCATGAGAACCTTAAGCACACAATTTTTGCCTGGGCGTACCTCTAAATGAGACTGGATCCACACAGCCGTAAGGCCAGAGACACACATATATTAAACCTATTTACTGGTTTTTGCCACTTGACACCCTTCTGGTTGGTGATGCGGAACCTCCTACCCAGCATAAGCTGACCGTCTAGCGTTGCCGTCACACCACCCGTGTCCCTTGAATCACCCTCCATTCTCCTGTGCAATAGTCAGACTGCTAAGTGGGCAATCAAGTCAACATCCCACCTATCCTGCCGGACTGTTGCCTGTTCAGTTTGCTCTGTGGTGACTGCACCCAGACTTCCCAGGCAGCTTCATTGCTGACAATGTGGGCAGTTGACCTTGGGGGGGTCTCACGCTTGCAATTTGCAACTGCAGCGATTATTTAAATTAAAATGATACTGTGTATCTGAATGAACTATGCACAGGTAATTGAAACTCTCACATGTGCGGTTGTTGTGAACAACAAGGTGGATGGCCAGGATGTGTTGGGGGACCTCCCCCCTACCAGTCTCTGCTGTAGTTTGGGGTGTAGGCTGAAATGTTCCTATGGAGCCTCAAGATTTAAAGCTGCAAGCCGTATGGCGCTTTGCGGGGACCCAGAAGATCCGGCAAATGGAGGACCCTGTGCCTAAACTATGCCCCTACAAGCTTTTGCATTGTAGGCCAACGTGATACACCTTGTTCTGGAGCCCCCCAACAGAACAGCCCGCTGTAGCTCAGCGGACAGGTGAAATTGTATCCCAAGCCTTCTAATGTGTTGTTCACATGGTGAAAATTGGGGCTACTTTTAATACCACTGGTGGTGGAGAACTGGTGGAGTGCTGTGGACCTACTGCCAGCATATCCCATGCACCGTCAGGGTTTCCTAAGCACCAGTCCCGTACCCTCCTAGTCCCCCTAGGATTTAACAGAGTTGACCCCCCAAACTGGGGTGCGATGGCCCAATAGCCACTGGACCAGTATGTGAGTACTATCAGGGACCTAAAGCTTTCCTCTATCTCAGGCAAGACATGGCCACCCGCAGCGCTCAATCGCTCCCGAATAACATTATCTTCACTGGCAAGTTAGCATAGCTAAATTATTACTTGCTGTCCAGTATGGGTCCAACCCAACACTTAAAGAAATGCTTGCTTCCTTGGTGTAGGTGATGCAGCCTGCATATACTACTCTAAGAGCAGAGTGCACCTGCTCTGTGATCCCCTGGCTGCTTGTCTTGTTCTGGTGCCAGATTTGGGGAAGCGTTTCCCATGTTCTGTCAACTACTGTGCTGTTGGAATGCTGAATGCAAGGTGGGGATGCTAACCTGCCCCAAACTCTGCGGACACAACAGCCTGCGCAAGCTTGCGACAAACATCTGAGAAGCTTGAGAACCAACAAAACCGTCCAACACCCGGGGGCCATGCCGCCATTCCTTGGCCTGTAACTATGCACAGATAATAGAATTTTTTATACACGTTCAGTAAATGTGACATATTGGGACTTGTCCCTCAAACTTAAGCCAGGCACCCCTAGATGAGGTCTGGCTCTCCCAAACTTCTGCTAATGTGTACCAGGGAGCAGACAAGTCAGTGGGAACAGGGGGGTGGGGGGAGACAGTATGTCCAGCTACCTGCCCCTTCTTGTATACTGGGAACGCCTGGTGTTCCTTACTACGTCGTTGCCCCTCGTGCTCTGAACCAGTGTTTCCCCAACTTCTTAAGCACAGCGCACTTGTAAGGTGACAAATCCCACACTCACCAAGTTGCCATGGCTACAGGGCGGGTGATTTTAGCTTAACTGAAGCAACATGCCCATACTTAGCGGCATCGACCAGACATCAGCGCAGGCAATTATGGTGCTAAACTACAGCGGCAATTGAATGGTGTCACTCTGGTTTGGGAATGTATGTCTATTTTGCATCAGACACGGAGTGCCCTGCTGTTTCGGTTGGGTTAAACTTGTTGCCTACCCACCCTTACGGCCTATGGAACTTGTGCAAAAATCTCGCTTCCTACGCTGCTGAGTGAGCCCACAGCATTTCACAAAATTCCTTTAAAATTACCATTTCTGACTAATTGTGAATATGTTCACCCCATGGTATCTTGGCGCTGAACAACATGGTTATTGTTGCCCAACTCAATGGTACTCGTTTCATCGACCTCTGAAGGATGAAATGCTGAGTGGACCTACAGGGCTCTGAACCTGTGGCCAGGAGGTCGAACCCAAGCCCCCTTCTGTTCTGCCGCTCCACAGACCTGTGAAATTGTATCCAAGTGCCGGCTTCTGGCACTTGAACCCTTACTTGGACAGGCCCGAGCTAGAAACCTTCATCTAGACGGCCTGCCAGCCGGCTGACCACTTCCCACACCAGAGTGTCACTCAGCCATCCCTTAGCCTGGATACTAAACCAGGTATAGATGTATCGAAAGACCCATCTCTTGGCGCCTGCCTGCCACAAATTCCGCTGCATGTCCTAGTCTGTTAAAACCAGGCGCAGGGTGGCCTGCAAAGCTAAGCCCCCGAAGAAATCGCCCGCCCCTGCGCGCAAGCCCAGCATCCCCTGCTCGCCCTGCCGACGAAACTTACATGCCACATATAGCAGTTAGGCACTCGCCCCACCCTGCTTGAACTGGACATGGCCCAATCTCCAGTCATAGAATAATCGCCAATGGCATGACTGCACTGGGCCCCTCCTAATAAGCCATTCAATATCATAACCCTAAATTAAATTGCGGGAAGCTCTAATACCAGTGCCAGGGTGCAACTGGGGATTGCTGTGGACCCTAGCTCCGGACTAAGGCCATTTTCTTCCGGAAATCCCGGTCATAGTTGTACCACCCAATTGTAACGCGGGCACCACCTGACTGAAACTCCCGCTCTGCCCGTGAGTCGCTGCACCGGGCCAGGCAAACCGCCACAGGACAGCTCGGTCGCATGCCACACAGCCTGCCGCAGAAACCGAGCCGGTCAAAGACATCGTAATTGAAATTAATGTAATCATGTATCCCGCAACCCGCAGCGTGGATTTAAAACACAGGAGAGGAAAGGGCAAGACGATATGTGCTGCCCTAACCCCCAACAAGGGTAAGCTAGGACGAGGAGAGGAACGTCGCGAATGAAAACACCACCCCCCGCAGTGGATGCTTAGCTCGACGAGCCGCCGGATTACTTTAAAGTTGGCCCGAACGCAAGGCACGAGAGTGTCACGCTAAATCATGCTTGAAAGAGACCTTGAGGGCGTGGTCGAAAGTTAAGCAAGCCACGGAGGAACCGGCAAGGGGGGTGGGTTTAAAAGGAAGATGTGTCTTACAAGAACCCATCCCTCCGTATAATATCGCAACCCCAAAACTCGCGGAAGTCTTCAAAATTCACGGACTGCGTGCTCTTCACATAACTCAGAATTTGTGAATTTCCTGTGCAGACCTAGACATAACGGGGGCTTTTAAAATTGCACTACTATAGGCACCGGCACTTTGTTTATAAAATACATTCACCTATGGATGGTTATTTTCACCCAGCTCAAATGTACCTATTTTTCCGACCTCAGGAGTATGAACGGCAGAGTGGCCCAGCGGGGATCCAATCCTGCACAAGGCCTACGCACACTTGCAAGTGTTCCTGCTCCATGGAGCACACCCCCCTTCGTGGATGCTGTGGACGCCGCCGTACTCCAAATAGCAGACATCTGGCCCGCAGCACAAGCGGTGTGTGTCCCGTACAGCGCAGCACAAAGCAGAGGTGATTAACTTATCAACAACAAATATTGGCTTCTGGTCATGTTACATCTTTATGACAATGAGCTGCCCAATGCCTTCTGAATAAATAAAGTGTTGCTGGGCTATAACCTTCTGACCATATACTGTAATCCTGCCAATCCAAAATTAAATAAACAAATATTACTCTTCCGTATACAAACATTGTTCTAAGCGCGTTACCGTAAATACGCCTTTTAAAGAATAGCAGGAGAAACCCCATGGCCACTGCATCTGGCCCTCTATGCCCCCCTAGCAACTTCACAACCCATTACCTATCATCAGCATGAAATCATTGCCTCAGCTAGTCCCCCATAATCACCTGGACGGGCATGTTAAAGAACGCCCGGGGCAGGGAAGACCGGCCCACATGGCACCATCCAGAATTAAAGGGTGCTGGACCCACACCCCCCCTATTCACCAGTTATGAGGGGATACCCCCCTTGCAACATTCTTGCAATGAGTCAATGCTCCCAGACTCACTGCGGAAACACTGACACTGCTCATTCACCGGACAGCAAGGGACCGGTATTTAGACCAAACCGTTAGCATGTTTACCCGCCTGAGCTGCTAAGCATGTATGCCGCATAACGAAAAACATGGTGCCAACGAGCACGATACCCCTTGGCTACTGCAGAACAATGTTGCCTCGAACTTGCAGCACATGTTTCGACAGTATGCCACTCTGTTTGTTCCCCTGCTGCATCGCGCCCAGCCATGCATGCCCCAAGCAGTCAGAGGCAGGGACAGCCAGCCCTAAATGCACTGCTAGGGTCTCGAAAACCACCCCGGAGGGGCCCACACGCACAGTCCAGCTCAACTTTTTTATTTTTTTTAAAAATATAAGTATATATATGTAAACTGCCACCACGCGGCTTGTTTCTTCCTTTTTGCACTCCTACACATCATTTCTACTATTAAACTTACCATTCTAACATGGCACTGTGGGAACTGTGAATTACGGGGGGCAAAATGGCGCCGGGGCACCCCAATGCAAGCTTGCCGGTGGACCCCAATGCAAGCTTGCATGTATTACGATGCTTGCGCTTGCCCCGGTGACCATATCGATTTTTCTTTAATGGATAACAGCTGCCGCTCACGCTAATCACACTAGCAGCTTACTTGTTGTCCCAAAGGCCCCGCAGCCCCTGCCGTGCGCTCCGCACAAACACTTTCCCAAATGGACATCCACACATCCGCCCTTTTGGAATCCGGCTAACGAAAACAAGCCTTGGCCAATAGCTAAAACGAGCAAGAGCAAGACCAGAGTGCGGAGCAAGGAAGACCAGAAATGTTTCTAATGCGCTGGAAACTAAACCGTAAGACTGACCAGAAAGTGCAGCAAGGCCCCTCACTCGATGACCAGCGGGAAACGACTGGGCAATTGTGCCACTCCCGCCAACTGTGACAAACAGAATGTGGGGCATACATTGTCCTTGAAAAAACCACCTTATGTATTCTAGGAGGTGGGCGCGAGGGCGAAACAATTCACACCATCACGCCCATCTGCCACAGAAGTCGGGACCCGGTGTGGTCCAGGCCCCCCGGACTGGGCCCGTGTTCCACCGACGGAAAACAATCTCCCACCCAAGCGACACGACGGGGGGGCAAGGGGCATCCGGCCCCAAAGATCGCGCCGCAACCAATCTGCTCCCCCCCCCACCCCTGGGTTCCTAGATTAAGAAAGGCAAAAGGGGGGGGGGTGGAGCAGCAGACTACGCCGGCTACCAACGCCTGGCAACGGCAGGGGCGTCCAGCCCTGCAACACAGCCTCAAGGGGCGAGAAAAAACAGACCCAAAGGGCCCAGGGCAGCAAGCCACTGCCTCCCGAACCAGAGAGCGCGACGCGGAACAAGGAGCTGACCCGTAGATGGCGTGGCTGGCGCAACAGAGGTCGCCAAGATGGCCGGGGGAGGCATAAGTACCCTCCCCTGACCTCGGCGCGCCGGAAGTGACGCGCCTCGTGCCCCAAGGCGAGAGGACTCCTCCCTGAGTCCAATCATTAGCAGGGGTGTGTCAGTGCCCAAATGGCACTAAAGGGCCGCCCTTTTAGGGTGGCCCCCTGCAGGGGCCTCGGGCAGCCGCAAAGTTCCCAATAAATATACATACAAGCGGGTGTGACGTGATTCCGAAAAGAATACAGACGAGCTAATATGACGTGGTTCTGAAGAGAATGGACAGTCATTTGGCTATACAATAAATCTGCTGGTGCTGCATGATGTGAACTAATCAATAATCTGTCTGGTAAGGGAACGCAGTGAGTAGAAGGGTAAAGAACTAGATCACCTTCTACTAGGTATGAACTAATGAAAAATCACCCAAGTGAAACAAGGAATAAGTAAGAGGAAGGAAGTTTTTTTAAGAAAAAACAGAAGTACTCTTTAAGTGAACACTCGAGCTGAAATGTACCGACCAGATCTGTACATTTGATGACATAGAAATGAAATGGAACGTAACATGGTTACATACTCTGCTGGGTAGAAATAGCAATTCATTGCATCCAACAACGTTACATGTTGTAAAAGTCGTAAAGACATCTGATGTGATGAACCGTTATACACTATTTAGTGCAAAATGCAAAACATTGCATGGCACAATAGGCTGTTTATAGAAAACAACTCATATCAATTTTATCGTTCAAACCGAAAGGGGTCATTGTGTTGAAAAAGTTCATCCACCAGATTTCCCTCTGAGACAAGAATTTGGAGTTGTCTTTGTCATTACTAATTTGTATGTTTCTAAAATTAGAAACCTAAGTTGAGCTATGTTGTGTTTATTTTCTAGCCAATGAACAACTAAGTTGGAATTTGTGTTTTGATTGAGTATCATGCTTTCGTGTTCTGTTATTCTGATTTTGATTTTGCGTTCAGTTTTGCCGATATACATTAAGCCACAAGGGCATTTAATGCAGTAAATTACAAAAGTTGAATTGCAATCTGCTGAGTGTCGGAGTTTCACTGGCTCTCCAGTCATTGGGTGTGTAATCGTATTCCCAACTATTACATTATTGCAGTGTATGCAATTATAGCATTTCTTGGTACCGATCTCGGAATTACTGATTTGCGGTTTAGGATTGGTTAACAGTTCTCTGATGTTCTTGCTTCTCGTGTATGCGAATAAAGGTTTTTCCTCAAACAAGTTTTTGAAATCTGTTTCATGTTGCACGAGTTCTCATCGTTTGTTGATTATCTTTTTTATAATAGCAGATTTAGTAGAAAATTCGATATGAAGACCATGTGGTCCTGCCGTTTTTTGGGTTTGGTCGTCAATAATTCTTGCTTGTTAATCGATGCCGTTCTTTTTGCTGCTGTGTCTAAAATGCTCTGAGGGTACCCCCTTTCCTTGAATTGAAGTTTTTGTTCTTCAAATGCTATAGAAAATGCTTATGGCGTTGAAGGTATTCTTTTGATCCTTAACATCTGTGAGTAAGGTAAATTGTTTATGAGATTTGCTGGATGAAAGCTATGAAACAATAATAAATTGTTCCGATCTGTCTCTTTCTTGTGTACTGTGGTTTCCAACCTCTTGTTTGTTTTCGTTACACATACATCCAAAAATGCTATGCTTTACACAGCTGTCATTTTATTTCCTTGTCACAGGCTGGATGCAAACCCTGCTCCACTGCGGCTTTAAATCTGCATTTAAACTACTGAGGAAAATATGGGGTGCAAATTTCCGAGGTGCAAAGTATTTTTCAGATACTTTACACATAAATGTTGATATACATTGTAATACTGCAGTGTACACATTTGGTGATGTTACTACCCTCTCACAACTTCACAAATGTATTTAGCTTGCAGACTTGCCCCCCAGTGCTTCATACCTCACTTTCGCTGTTTCTTAGCAATTAAATAACAGGTGTTACTGTTGCCCCTATTAATAAAGAACACTTTACCTATCTACAAGAAGAATGGAAGGCTAAATTGAACTTCCTGCAATTTGAACCTGTGACCTGCAGATCACTGCATATTTCAGTGGCAAATGTTAACTCGCTGAGCCAGTCTGTCAGATTTAACATGTAGCTTATAGGCAGGGCCACACAATTATAGGGCAAGAGTGGGCCCAATAATGCAGCATGGTTTACTAAATTATGCAGCAATCAAATGCACATTATGCTGCATAATTGTGATCATATCAGTTCAATATCTTGTCATTACTCCAGTATTGGTACTTTCATAGATTCCCATGCTTGAATCATTCCCCGTCGTCGAGATGGAAGTCTCGGTATATATAAATAGTAGTAAATAAATCATTACAAAAGAAGAAACCAGGCCTAGGCCCAATCTCATTTTGTAATCAATCCACCTCTTTTTGTAAAAGAGACCAAAGAGAACAAACCAACCAATCAGAGCAGCCTCACCCTCTAGAACCTTGGTGAAAGAACCTCAGACCCTCAGATTTTCTATCGCACGTTGTGCAGAAGGGAGTCTCCTTGAGCTCTGTTCAACTTCAACTCTTTTTCTCTGGATTTCAACAGTTCTTTCAATTTTTTCTTCAGGTTTGTTGGTATTTACTCTGGATATGTCGGACAAGGAGAAAAATGCCCTGTTTAAGGCTTGTGCCACTTGTGGCAAGAAGAGGCTGTACGTGGAGGATAGGCATAAGGACTGCATTTATTGCCTATACCCTGACCACAAAGCTGCGGACTGCAAGATTTGCCGCACATTTTCATCTAAGACTCTCCGGGACCGTGAGGGTCGCCTTCTCATCTGGCTCCAAAAGCTGAAGTCAAGGAAGGAGACACTGTCAAGTGATAGTGAGGAATCGTCTTCAGCTGCGTCATCTAGAAGGTCAGTGAAAAGGGGTAGGGGTTCCCCTTCACTATCTAAGGAACATCCCTCAAAGGCCTCAAAAAAGACCCCCCGGGAGTCTGAGGGCCGAAGTCCTAGCAAATCTCCTCACCGTGGTGAAAACGAGAGGGAAGGACTGGTTTCACCTGCTGCAGCTCTGCCAAAGTCTGAAAAGCCTTTCAAAAAGCCTCCTTCAGTGTCTTCTGACAAGAATGAGCAATCGTCGTCGACGCTGCGCAAACTTTCGTCGACGAAACCTCCAAAAACACACGGTAAAGTGGCTCTGACGTCGACGGGATCGTCGGCGTCTTCAGGGCTTCCGGTGTCGCGGGCTCGTCGACGAAGACTTCTTCATCGACGTCGACGAAGGTGACGACGAGGGTGTCGTCGACGCTCGCTTCGACTACGAGGTCGTCGTCAACGAAGACTGCGACGACGGTGACGACTACGACGGCAGGAGTGTTGCTCATCTCATCGACGATGGTGTCGACGACGCCTGATGTTTCGTCGATGATCAGCTCGTCGACGGTGGTTCCGACGACGCTGCCGTCAACGATGGTTCCGTCGACGCGTTCGCTGACGGTGGTTCCGGCGACGCTCTCATCAGCGATGGTTCCTCTTCCACGCCGTCGACGGGACCGTCGACGACGGGAATAATTTCCATTTCAATTAAGAAGACACAGATTACACCGGACATGACGTCTCCTAGGAGAGTAGCTTCACTACCTCCTGCGCTGTTACTGGATGAAGAGGAGGACTCTGAGGGTGATGACAGTCCCTTTGGCTATGCCAATAGCCCCTCTCAACTCCTGGTCAAATGCCAGGATACTGATTCCGAAGGAGAATATCTTCAGGGCCATTCTTATGGTCAGTCATTTCCGCTTCAGGAGAACATTCGACAGGAGATGGTGTCTGTTCCCACTTCTCTGTTGGCTGATTTGCAAGGCATGCTGTTGGACTATAGGAGGAGATTCTCTTCTCACCCTCCTCCTCCGCAGCCACCTCTCTTGGCGCAGTCTCTACCTGCTCCTCCAGCCTCCACTGTAGCCTCGCCACGGCCTCCAGCCCAGATGTTTTCCCAATTTCAGGGGCCGACCACAGTCATTCCTCCAACTGTTCCGGAGCCCCAAGATGATTCCTCGGAGGAGGATCAAGGAGAAATTGTTCAGCCTGATCAATGTGAAGAATGGGATGACTATGTAATCCCTGATCCCGCTTCTCCATCTCCAGCTCCAGTTGATTCCCCCCCTGCGGACATTGGGGGTTTTCATAAATTGATGGAAAGGGCCTCCCTCCGGTTCAAACTTCCCATGCCATCGGTTCAATCGGAGTTCTTTCTTTATGATTTTAAGGAGCCATATAAGAAAACGGTGCGCTCCATTCCTATTGTGGCTCATGTATGGGACGAAGGGATTAAGGCTATGAAAAATCCAGCCACAGTGATCCCAGTCTTGCCGCGTCTGGACAAGAAATACAAAGCCCCGGAAGACAGTCCAGCATCCTTAACTGGTCAGCCGAAGCCAGATTCGGTCATATCTCAGGCGGCTCAAAGGAAATCACGGAATCCTTCGGCGCCCCTTACTACTCCATCCGACAAGGAGGGCAGACGCCTGGACAATGCTGGCAAGAGATTCTCCTCCATGGCGAGCTTACTGGTTAGAGCGGCGAATGCATTGGCGATACTGGGAAGGTATGATCGCCAATTGTGGTGTGACCTGTCACCATACCTGGACCAGTTGCCGGAAGGGTCCAAGGTTGAAGCTAGAAAAATCTTACAGGAAGGGGAAGTTACATCGGCAGAAATCATCGACTGTGCGATGGACATTGCCACTACGGCATTCCGTTCGCTGGCTGGTGCAGCAGTTCTCCGTCGCCAGGGTTGGCTGAGGGCGACATGATTCCGTCCGGAAGTCCAGAATAAGATCCTGGACCTTCCTTTTGATGGTGAGGCGTTGTTTGGAAAACACATCGATGATGCCCTCCAGGACATCAAGAAAGATACGGAGACTGCTAGATCCTTGGGGACACTACAATATCGGAAGGTCCCTTTCCGTGGGGCTAGAGGAAGAGGTGCTCCTGCTTACAGAGGATCTTATCAACAGCAGCGTTATACATCTTATGGTTCCACGTCCCAGTCTTATCGACCGTTGTACCATCAGAAGCAAGGCCAGACATAGTCTTTCTCTAGGTCTGGCGCTAGAGGAAAACAGAACAGTCAAGGACGAGAGGCCTCTAAGAGGCAATAGCGGCGTGCTGGCTCTTCGCACTGTGTCCTCCTCCTTGAGAACATATGTGGGAGGCAGGGTGTCTCGATACCTCTACAACTGGCAACGGATAACAACGGACCGTTGGGTGCTCAATATCATTCAGAGTGGCCACACGCTAGAATTTGTACATCTTCCACCATCCAAGCCCCCTGCCGTCAACTCCGCAAAACATCTGCGTTTACTTCGGCTGGAAGTCCATCAAATGCTGATCAAGGTGTAGAAATAAAAACCTTCTTAGGGGTTCACTGATACATCTGGTCCTTAAGAACAACAAAGAAGAGATTGGCACAGAAGCTGTAATATCAAAAAACATGTTTTATTAACCTCAGATGAGGAGATTGCATCTTACGGTACCCGCAGGCCACTGTAGGAGGCATTCTAATGAGTGCAGAGAACAGGGTCCTTATATATGTATTTGTTACATAGTCAGCATAAAATCAAGGGGAGGTCCTAGCACATACAAGCATGCTTATTGACTAATATGGGTATACAAAATTTGCTTGCTCCACAAAGTGGGAGGGAGACTAAACTGCTTACATGAGTAAGAATAGCCTGACAGTTCTATACTAGGAGCAGGTGCATTCTACCAGCTAGGCCTCTCTGAGCATGTGCAAGACTCTGGAAGAGGGAGAAAGCACATGGCGAGCACATGGCTAACTAAAATGGCTGCCAAGTACAAAATGGCTTTCAGCTCATGCTAACAGCGATTCCTGCAATCTTTAACAAAGGGAGCAATAGAACCGGTCCCTCTGTCTCAGAGGGGGAAGGGGTTCTATTCCAGGTTTTTCCTGGTGAAGAAGACGCTGGAGAAATGGCGTCCCATTTTAGACCTCAGGGAGCTGAACACTTATCTCATAAAACAATCCTTTCGGATGGTTTCTCTCCAGGACATTCTACATCTCCTCAACCCTGGAGATTTTATGGCCACTCTCGATCTCGAGGATGCGTATTTCCACATACCCATCCATCCAGCCCACAGGAGGTTTCTACGGTTTACAGTAGCCAAGAGCCATTTTCAGTTCAAAGTGTTGCCATTTGGTCTTCGCTCTGCTCCGAGGGTTTTCTCCAAGGTGCTCGCGCCGGTAGCAGCCTTCCTCAGGAAGCAGCATTTCCAAATCTTTCCTTATCTGGACGATTGGTTGCTGAAGGCTCTGACCAGAAGTGCAGCAAAAGAAACAGTCGACACATGCACGCGTCTCTTCAACAATCTGGGCCTGATCCTCAACGAGGGCAAGTCTTCTCTCTGCCCGTTAAGGGAAGTTCAGTTCCTAGGAGCAGTTCTGGACACATCTCTCAGCAAGGCCTCTCCTTCCCTCAAAAGACAAAGGAGTCTGATCTCCATGGCACATCTCTTGCGAAGAAGAGAGTTTCTTTCCGTACGCCGTTACAAATCCCTGCTAGGAATGATTTCCTCCTGCATTCCTTTAATACCTCACTGCAGGTTGCGGATGTGTCCCTTGCAGGAACAGCTCGACCTACAATGGAGACAGGTGAGCGGATCCTTCGACGACAGAGTGGTGATCACTCAGGCTATGAAGAAGGCTGCCCTGTGGTGGACAAAGGAAAGAAATGTTTCCCAAGGTCTATCCTTCGTAAACACTCCAGCGCCTCAAGTGGTGACTACGGATGCCTCACTGGAAGGTTGGGGCGCAGTGTTACAGGACTTACATGTCAGCGGACGTTGGTTGCCCGAGCATTGCCTTCTCCACATCAACCTCTTGGAACTCAGGGCGATTAGTCTGGCTTTACAAGCTTTTCTTCCAAAGTTGCAGGGTCTGTCGGTTCTCGTCCGGACAACACCACAGCCATGCACTACATCAACAAAGAAGGGGGTACCAGATCTCGTCCTTTATCTCAGGAAGCCCAGGTGATTTGGGAGTGGGCTATCCTTCATGGAATATCACTAAGGGCGGAACATCTACCCGGAGTGCTCAACGAGAAGGCGGATATGCTCAGCAGGCTGAAGTCTGTCAGCCACGAGTGGGAACTGAATCAGGCTACTCTGGAGGAGGTCTTTCATCTGTGGGGCAGGCCCTCAATAGACCTGTTTGCCACTCTGGAGAACAGGAAATGCCAGTCTTACGCCAGCAAGCTACACCAGCGGGGGTCGCTTGGGAATGCGCTTTTGATAGCCTGGTCAGGCGCATTTGTATATGCTTTTCCCCCCATTCCGCTGATTCCCAGGTTACTCAAGAAAATGAAAGCGGAACCGTGCAGGATGATCTTGGTAGCTCCTGCTTGGCCGAGGCAGTTCTGGTTCACGGAGCTTCACCTTCTCTCCCTGGATCGTCCTCTGCCGCTGCAGCCGATCCCGGACCTTCTCACGATGTCACAGGGCCAGGTCTGGCACCCGGATCCTCGATCGTTACAACTGTCAGCATGGCTCCTGAGCAGCGAGAATTTCTTGGGCTAGATCTCCCAGAGGAGATTAGGGAGGTTCTCTCTCAGGCTAGAGCTCCGTCTACTAACAAGACACACCGCTTGAAATGGAAGCGATTCTGTATCTGGTGTCAACGGGAGGGTTTGCACCCTTTCTTGTCGCAACCTCACCAAGTCCTTCCATATTTCCTGTCCTTGGCTAAGGCAGGTTTGGCTCACTCTTCAATAAAGGTTCACTTGGCGGCGGTCTCTCGCTATAGACGCACTGCTGCTGGGCCTTCTCTTTGGTCAGCTAGGATTGTCAAGCAATTTCTCAAAGGCCTCTTCAGGGTTTTTCCGCAGGTGAGGCCTCCGCCTCCTACGTGGCATTTGAACTTGGTTCTCTCCCAACTAATGAAACACCCTTTCGAACCGATTCATCGAGCAGATTTGAAATTCCTCTCCTGGAAAGTGGCGCTTCTGCTAGCTCTCACGTCTGCAAGGAGAGTGGGAGAGTTACATGCTCTGTCGATTCAGGAACCCTTCCTTCAGTTCAAGAGGAATACTGTCATCATGAGAACTAATCCGAAGTTCATACCTAAGGTTCCTTCGGACTTTCACTTAAATGAGCCAGTGGTTCTCACGGCCTTCTTCCCTCAGCCCTCTACACCGGCTGAAAGGGCTCTCCACTCTCTAGATGTACAGAGGTGCTTGAAGGTCTGTATGGACCGTACTAAGAGCTTCCAAAAATCTTCCCAGTTTTTTGTCTCATACAGCGCTCCCCGCAAGGGCTTTCCCATTTCCAAGCAAGGGATTGCTCGGTAGATTGTTAGAGCCATACAATATTGTCACACAGCAGCGGGCAGACCCCTGGAGGGTAAAGCCCGAGCACATTCTACGAGATCCATGGCATCTTCGGCGGCCCTTTTTGCTGGGGTCCGGATCAAAGATATTTGCAGGGCTGCGACTTGGAGCAGCACTCACACGTTTACAAGGCATTACTGCCTGGATGCATCGATGCAAGATGACACAGCGGTGGGCCATGCAGTCCTGAGGAACCTCTTCCATTGAGCGGTGAGCTTTCCCTTTCTTCCCTCCTACCTTTCTTTCTAAGCTCTTGACACATTTTATCTCATGATCTAAATGCATGTGCTTGTTGTTTTTCTAAATATGATGCAAGATGTTGAATTTCACTTGAATATCTGCACTTTAATGTTACAGGGTTATATGTACAGTAACGGGAAATTGGTAGGTGGAGGATAAAATGTGCATATGACTGCTAGCTACTCTGATTCAAGCATGGGAATCTATGAAAGTTCCAATACTGGAGTAAGAAAACAAGTTACTTACCTGTAACTTTGGTTCTCCAGTATTGGAAGCTTTCATAGATTCCCATGCGATCACCCTCCTCCCCTGGGAAAGCTCAGCTCTCACTCTCTGTGATATTTGTTTCACAACGTCTACGAAAATCTGAGGGTCTGAGGTTCTTTCACCAAGGTTCTAGAGGGTGAGGCTGCTCTGATTGGTTGGTTCGTTCTCTTTGGTCTCTTTTACAAAAAGAGGTGGATTGATTAAAAATTAGATTGGGCCTAGGCCTGGTTTCTTCTTTTGTAATGATTTATTTACTACTATTTATATATACCGAGACTCCCATCTCGACGACGGGGAATGATTCAAGCATGGGAATCTATGAAAGCTTCCAATACTGGAGAACCAAAGTTACAGGTAAGTAACTTGTTTTCTTTTTGCACATGGTAACACTATCTGGACAAAGGTTTCTCTTTATTAGCAATAGTTTAAACACCCAAATACACCAATATGCAACTTAAAGCTGAATAGTCTATATTTTACTCCTATGCAATTTGTCAATCGCTTTTTACAGGAGTAGCCACCAGACACACTGTAAGGTGTTTTTAGGTCTCGGCTACTGGACCGTGGCTAAAAGGTATTGAAAAACCAATATGTCCCAAAGGCGAGTGTTTGTGTTTCTTCACTCCAAGGGCTTCTGGATAGGTATTTTCTCTTTTACCCCAGTACAATTTCATGGTGATTGCTTCAAGAAGGTCATTTTCAATGATTACTGTGCTTTCCTCCCAGTCCGTTAGACTTGGGAGTTTGTCAAGAACATACACCAAGGCCCTGAATTAAGAGTATGTCACACAACCACCAGGGTTACTGTTGTAATACCACAATCCCAGTAGCTCCATCTCTGCAATCAGGAATTGTGATTACCACAAATGTAGAATCAAATGGGGAATAATATTTGGAAGCTGTATTTCATGTGTTATTCTCCAATTCAAGGTGCAGATTTAGCACCGTATTACTGTGCCTTGAAGTGGTATTACTACATTTCTTAATGCAATGATAACACTTTTCTCAAAAAGAAACAATCATATTAAAAGTGCGGATATCAACTTACCACTTAGTCATCATGATTATTCACACCCTATCTGTCAGTGGGGATCACAGAAATCTTTCACCATGACCTCAATATACTTACCTCACAAGCGATAACCATCCCTTCTTTAGCTCTTGCTGACCATATATGAGTGATGATAGTTTTTTTATTTTTAAAGTTTTATTTATACATTTCAGTGAACAATACAGAAAAAAACATGCCAACTTTACATTTTCGAATCTGGGGCTTGGATCGACGCATCACACACCAATACGTAATGTTAGAAATGGGGGTCTCTAGTTGGCAGTGGTAGGTACCTTTGTCCAAATAGGGACCCTTGCTTCTAGTCAGGGTAAGGGGGATACACTACTAAAATAACCCCTGCTCACCGACTTGGTAGCTTGGCACGAGCAGGCAGGCTTATCTCAGAGGCAGTGTGTAAAGCATTTGTGAACACATACAGTAACCCAGTGACAACACTACAGATGGACACCACACAGGTTGTAGTATAAAAATAGATATTTTTATATAGACTTAACACAAGACCCAAACGACAAAAATCCACAATACAATACGAAAAATATGACTGTCAAAAGGTAGAAAATAGCTCAGTTCAATAAAGATGATAAATGCGACACTTTACTCTCAATGTACCTTTGGATGCGTAACGCAAAACAAACAAAAGGGTCGCAGGGAAGGTGATGCTTCGATTCCTTACACGCAGAAAGGAGGATGCGTCGGTTTCTTACTGCTGCCCGGTTCCGATGCGATGATGATCCGGTGCGATGCGAGAAAATGGCGTCTTGCTTGCGGTGCGACAACGTAGGCGGGATGCGTGCACGCCCGACGGACGTGCGGCGACTCAGAGATCTTCTGAGCCGTGACAGGCCCTGCGACACGCTTCTCCGGTGATGCGCCGGCGTCCTCTGTGGCGGCGGCACGCTTCTCCGGTGATGCGAGGCGCTTCGGTGATGCGATGGCGACAGCGGCAGCACGCTTACTCCGCGATGCGACGACAACTGCTGCGGCGGCACGCTTCTCCGGTGATGCAGGGCGCTTCGGTGGTGCGGCAGCGGCGGCACGCTTACTCTGCGATGCAACGACAACTGCTGCGGCGGCGACACGCTTCCTCTTCGTTGCGTCGCGCTTCCAGCTCCCAGCGACACGCAGTCTCTCAGAAGGCCCAACAGCAATAGGCACTTCAATTCCCAGCAAGGGAATTCAGGAGGGGAGCTGGGGGTGAAGTCTTGTATCCCTGAGACTTCAGGCAGGAGGCAAGCTCAATGTTCAAGCCCTTGGAGATCTTCTTCAAGATGAAGAAAGCACTCAGTCCTTTTCTCTTTTCTTTGGCAATAAAGTAACCACTGCAGGCCAACTCCAACAACACGCAGCATAGGGGTAGTCTCCTCCTTCAGCTTCCTGGTTCTTCTCCTCAGCAAAGGTTTGTCTTGATTCCCAGAAGTGATCTAAAATCTTGGGGTCTGGGTCCCAATATTTATACCACAAAAGTCTTTGTTCTCTTAAGGCAGAGAGTGTCTGTGCCTGACCAAAACCAGTTCTGTGCAGCTTCCTGGCAGGAGGTGGATACAGCATTGTGTGAGAGCAGACCTGGCCCAGGCAGCTGAAAGGAAATCTCCTCCCCCTACTCTATTCTATGAGGTCTCAGGGGTGTGAAAGGAAATCCCCGCCCCCTACTCTCTATTCTATGAGGGCTCAGGTCAGTGAAAGGAAGTCTCCTCTCCCCTACTCTCTATTCTATGTGGGTCCTATTCAGCCCAGCCCTGACTCATCAGACTGCTGGAGCCAAGACCACCCTGTCACTCACAAAGCAGACAAGCAATACACAACCTAGCAGAGGCAGCTGGATGGTTAGGCAAGAAAATACCTACTTTCTAAAAGTAGTATTTTCAAACACAGAATGTTAAAACCAACTTCACTAAAAGATGTATTTTATCATTCTGAGTTCAGGCATACTAAATTCGTTTTTCTACCATGTTCCCTGGGTCAGTTAGGATTATAAGATGTTATAATCAAACTGCCCATTCTGGCCTATGGGGACAGGTAGCCTTGCAATAGTGAAAAACGAAATTGGCTGTAATTCACTATCAGGACATGCCACACACATCAGGGCATGTCCTTCCTCGTACATACAATGCACCCTGCCCGCAGGCCTACTTTAGGGGTGACTAACATTCAGAAAAGGGAAGGTTTGGGGACTGGTAAGTGGGTGCACTTACCAAGTCCACATGGCAGTACCAGACTGCCCACAGGCTCTGCAATGGCAGGCCTGAGACATGCTTTCCAAGCTGCTCCGGTGGGTGGCACAACCAGTGCTGCAAGCCCACCAGCAGCATTTGATTCACAGGCCCTGGGCACATGCGGTGCACTGTACTAGGGTCTGACAGTAAATCAAATAAGCCAATCATGGAGTCACTAATCCATACATCAATTTACCATAGGGAGCACTTGCACTTTGGCACTGATTAGCAGTGGCAAAGTGCCCAAAGCATCTAAACCAGCAAAAACATGTCAACAACAGAGGAGGCATCAGCAAAAAATGGAAGGGAGACCCACGCCAATGGTACCAGGTCTAACACGTAACATTTAGTGTTTGGCAGTGAATTCCTCGTCACTGAAACCCTCACCCCCAGGCCCTGTCGGCACCCACCATCAAAGTCCTGAGCATTTCTGACCAGTCTTCAAGATCATCAGATAGTTTGTCATCAGCACACATTTGCATTTGTATTTGAGTATAGGACTAATATTTAATAGGCATTGTCTGGCCAGTATCTGCATTTTTCATCTGTCAGCCTTTAATGCTTTATACGATCTAGATACTGCATGTACATCAAGTCCTGTCTCCAGTAATACTGTCAGTGATTTCAAGGATGAGTAATGATAGTGAAGGGGAAACAATTGTGGAAGAGAGAAATTCTAAGAAGCTATGGGTGAGAGGGTGTTGGTAAGTATTATGAGCGAACTACGTGAGTTCTGAACAGTGGGAGTGGGTGGTATTCTCAGTGGGAAAGGGCACTGTATGTACATGCTGGTAGGTAATATATTATGTGCCATTTTGAGAGAGTGGTGCTGCATTGGGTGTGGCAAACATATGGAGTATGTGGTTATAGGTGAATGGTTATTGTAAGTGAGTAAGGACTGTGAGTGGTAGAAAGAGCAGCTGTAAGTAGTGAGTGTGTTATGTAAGTGGTCTTTAGTGAGCTATACAATAAACAGTGTCCCAAGTGGCAGTAGGTAAATGGTATAACTGTTGTAAAGCTGTGAGTAAGAACAGTTTTAAAATTCAAGTGGATGGAGCAGACTTTGACTGTTGAGAGAGAGAGTGAGTATATACAGTGAATAGATATTAATGCATAAATATGAGGAAAGCAGATTCTGAGTGGGGAAACAATCTATTAACAGGAGTCATGGTTTGTGGAATAGAAGAGCATGGAACAGCACGGCATGTTAAATGGCATGTGAAGACTGAATATGAAGGAAAGTGTCAAGTAGTGCAGGTGGATAGTTGAACAGAACTACGATGGGCAGTAGTGTGTGTATTTAGTGTATGAAGTGTGGTATGGAGAGTAGATGTAGAGAATTCAAGGGGATGTTGATAATGGATTTTGAGAGCTAATGCGGAGAGCCAGTTTAGGGAGTGGAGGTAGAAGTGGGATAGCAGTGTGAGGAGTATAAATAGAAAATGCGTGTGAAGGCTGGAGGTGATCAAATATTGAGTGCCAGAGGATGTTCCGTGGATATAGAGAGCTTGTGTTGTAGGTGAAGAGTGGATGCAGAGGATGGAGAACAACTATAGATGGCAGACAGATGCACAGGGCAGATATAGAGGATGGAGAGTGCAAAAAGATGGGTCATAGATCATGGAGACTAGATACGTGGGTCAGCTGTGTATGTAGTGGGGAATAGTAGATTTACAGGTTGGAGACACAATGTAGAGACTAGAGATCAAATGTAGCAGGTTGAGGGTGAATGAGTGTGGTAGGAAAGATGACATATATAGATGTCTGATATAGGTGGTAGAGAGGGAATGTTGAAGGTGGAGTACAGAGAGAAGGTGTGTGGAGAATGGATATAGAGTGCAGAAGTACAGGATGTAGAGTAGATATGGAACTTAGAGAGTGAATTTGTTGGGTGCAGAAGAGATGTAGAGAGTGCATGTAGAGCATGCACTGCAGATTTAGTGAGTTGGTGTAGAAAACATGGAGAGCGGACGAGGATTGTGGAGAATGGATTACACAGTTGAGAGCATGTAGATGATAAAGAGTGCATCTTGACGAAGTAGAGAATAGCTGGTGGGGAGAGCTCATCGGACGTGAGTAGAACATATCTATTGTTGAGCATATTGCTGGATTGCATTCTGATATAAAGTTTGAAGAGCAATAGTGGAGGCTGAAGTGTACAATTACTTCTTAGAAAGAGGATGTGGTGAATAGGTGTATAGGTGGACAGGGAAAGCCCTTGTGTAGGGTTGATGTACCGAGTGGATGGCAGATTGTAGATGTGAAGGTTTTGGAATAGATGTGAATGACAGGCAGAGTGGAAAGAGCAAGTGGAGGGCAGATGTAGTGGATGGAATGTGCATTTAGAGTGTTCAGAGCACATGTAGAGGTTAAAGAGAGCACAAAGAAGGCATGCAGCGAGTGAACAGCGCATGTACAGTGTAGAGTAGTGTTTCCCAAACTGGTGGGTCACAAGCTTATGTTTGGTGGGTCTTAAAAGTCCAAGCAATATATAGAGATGCCTTTGTATGTTGTATATATCTTGCCACATTTGCTGCGCTTCAAAGACAGAAGTCAAATGTCAGCTATGTCTTTTGACAAATTGCTGCTTATGGTTTTTAGCATGGCGATTGTGGTTTACAAACTCCTCTCACTTTACAGTCAGAAAGAAAAGTGAAGTGAATTATATGACAATGTTGCTGGGGTACAGAGATTGTGAAAGGCAAGGGCTGGAAATGAACTGTACACAGTCAGCCATTAGGAAAGCAAAAATGAAGCACATATGTTTGAACTTCTGAAGTGCGATGTAAGCAAATATTTTAATAGGATCATAACACTTTACTTAGTGATGCACTAATGATAATTATTCACTGAAGCCCAATTTCTTTTTTTTGGAACTCTTTATTGAAACCATGCTCATCATATAGCTTATACAGTCAAGACATGTCAAATAGCTTGTTGCATACATAGCAGTTAGAAAGTGATGGCTGCCAAACAGGACATGGATCATAATCAATAGTGGCGCTTTTACGGCCCATCAGACTCTATGCTGTGAGTTCCCTTCCCCAATCCAAAATTGAGTGTTGTCTGCTCCTACCCATCAGTACCCCCTATAGGCTTGCCAGGAACCCCACACCTTTTCCCATTTCTTGGGGCAGTCCCATCTCTGATAAACCCACTTTCACGCTCTTTGGCACCAATCCAAATCAGACTCCCAGTCTGTGAGTCTTGGTGGATCAGCACACCCCCACGCTCTGGCAGTATTTCGCTTGGCCATCCCGGCAAACAACAGCATCCAAATTGTGTGGCATTTAGGCCAGGTCTCCTCCCCCAACACCGCCAGTAGGAGTCACTTTGCATCTAGTGGGATCGCAAGCAACAATACACAGGACATAACCCCTGTGATTTCCCCCCAATACTGCTGTATCGCCAGGCATTCCCATAGAATGTGAAAAAATTTACCCTCTTGTCCGCACCCCCGGAGGCATGACGTTGTGGGCGCCCTCCCAATTTTAGCTAACAGGGTCCAGGAGTAGTAGGATCTATGTAAAAATCTGAGCTGGACTAGGCAAAACCGGGCCTGTATTGCTATCTAACATGGACTCTGAATTGCTTCCACCCAGTCATCATCCTCTAAGTCACTAAGATCTCCCACCCAGGTCTCCCGCGGTGCAACCAATGGGTCAGGAGAGTTGTTGACCAACGTCTGGTTATGGAAATTGCTTTGGCAAGGATGTGTTCCGTAAGAAGACGGTCCTCCAGAGGGGAGGCCTCTGGCAGCTGCTCTCCCTCTGGTATATGTCTCCCCAAGGCATGCCCCAGTTGTAAATACTTATATCTCTCTGCATCCGCCAACTCAAATTCCTGACTCAGGGTGTTGAATGTAATAAAGGCCTGGTCCCGCCAGACATCTCCCAATTGTTTAATGCCTATCCGTTCCCAGTTCAGGAAGCCCGTCAGTCCACCTACCTCGTGTAGCTGGTCGCTGTTCCATAGCAGTGTCACATTAGTGAGTCTTCCATCACAACCAAAATCTTTTGTGGCCTCCTTCCATACTCATCCACCATCTGGGTGTGTGGAGGCAGCCCTCGTACTTTCTTTCTCCAGTAAAAGATTGCCTCATAGCCTCTGCGACCCATAACCTCTGTCCACTCTATATGCCGGCTCCTGGTGGTCTACAAAGACCCAGTCATTGACCATGAGCAGCTGAGTTTCCCAGTAGTATTTAAGTATATCTGGAACTGCTAGCCCACCATCATAGACCCCCCCTCTAGAGTTTGGAGAGCACAGTGTGCAGCGATCCCCCCGCCGCCCACAGTAGCAGGCGAACTTCCCGCTCAATGTTCTGGAAGAACTCATGTGGGACCCTATAAGTAGTGTTTTGGAGCACATATATAAGGCATGGCAGTGTCATCATCTTATACAACAACGCTTTTCCCATCAGGAATAGTGACAGGGTACCCCAGTGTCTAACATCTCCCTGCAGCCTTTCCAGCTGCGGAAGAAGGTTCTTACGGATGAAGTCCTGGGGGTCTCAGGTAACATGTATCCCCCGGTATAGGAAACTATCCCTCACCACAGGGCCTCGTGATAACGCCCGACTGGAGGAAGACCAGCTATTTTGTCCAGTTGAAGCAATAGCCCGAATAGCTGTCAAAGGTTAAAAATGTGGAAGATTCTGTTTATGGAGAGGGTCGGGTTGGTCAGATAAAGCAGGATATCATCAGTGTAGAGTGAGATGCGGTCCTCCCTTTCCCTGTTGCACTTCACCCCCTGCAGCAGCGGGTCCTGCTGGGCCCAGGCCACAAGTGGTTCAAGGGCCAGGGCAAATATCATAGTTATGGATGGCTTCCCTGCCTTGTGCCCTTCTGTAGGGCAAACACGCGTGAGACCGCACTGTTGACCCTTACCCGAGCTAGCGGTTCTTGATAAAGGAGGTGGACCCAGCCACAGAATTTGGGGCCGAAGCCCAACCGTGTTAGCGTGGCAAACATATAGTTCCATTCAATACTATCAAACGCCATCTTGGCATCAAGAGACATTATCACCGCTGGGTCTGTGTGAGGCTGCGCGGTTTCCTGCAGCACTCCAAATAGGCGTTGTAGGTTGAGACATGTGCTTTAATGCGGCATAAAGTCAGACTGGTCAGGATGTATAATTGACATAATGACGGTGCACAGTCTGGCCACCAGTATTTTTGGTAACACTTTAGCCTCTACATTGAGCAAAGATATAGGTCTGTAATAGCCACAGTCCAGCGGCGGCTTTCCCTTCTTATGTATAACTACTATAGTAGCTATCCGCTGGTCCTTCGGCAGACACCTCTCTTCACGTGCCTCGCAAAACATAGCCAGCATATGCGGCACCACCTTGTCCACCATTCCTTTATATATTTCTACTGGTAGGCCGTTAGGCCTGCTGCCTTCCCCGACTGCATGTCTTGCAATGCTATTGTTAGTTCCTCTCCTGTCAGGTCAGCCTCCAACACCTCCCTCTTCTCAGTAGCGAGCGTTGTTAGGGTCAGTTCCCCCAAAAAGTCGACACAGTAATCGTCAGTTCTGGATGTTGTGGACATATAAAAACCTTCATAATAAGTGGCAAATGTGTCTGCTATGTACGAGTTAGTTGTTTGGAGTGAGCCCTCACTGTCCACCTCTAAAACCCAGGACCAGTCCCTTTCTCTTTTTTCTAACCATGTGACAAGATTGTTGACCTTGTCTCCAACATCATACAGCCAGCGCTACATTGCCAGAGCATGACTCCACACTCTGTTCTCCAAGTGCTCTGAGGTCCTGCTGCCGAAGGGGCAACTGATGTCTAAGTTCCGCCTTTCCTTCGGCCAGCTTTCTAGCTTCCAAAGCTACAATATCCCTCTCAATGCGCAGCATCTGAGCCTGTGTTCTTTCTTTGTACCCTTTATTAAAGCCTGGGCCTGTCCCCGCAAAACAGTTTTGAAAGCCTCCTAAAGGACATACACAGAGTCCACTCTCCCTTGATTATCTGCAAAATATGCCTCTGCTCCCTCACGGAGCCTCTCTATGAGGGCCCTATCTTTCAAATACCAGGGGTCTATACTTGGAGGCAGCACAAATTCTCTGTTGGGTCCCTCCAGCAGCACCCCGACCAGGGAGTACTCCCAAATACCCCTTGAATAGTGCATTGCTGCCCGAAATCTACCTGCGGACATGTGGTGTGTGTAGATGTGGTCGATTAGGGAGAAACTGCCATGTGATGCAGAGAAATATGTGTATTGCCTCTGTTGCGGGTGATGCAACCTCCAGAGATCCGCCATCCCCAATGCCTCCATAAAGGGTTGCAGTGGGCCCTGCTCACCTGACATGGCAGCAATAGTACCTCTGTCAGCTCCTGACTCCACCTCTGCATTCATGTCTCCCCCAATGACCAGGACGCCGGCGAGCATAGCCAACAGAAAGGTGCTCACTTCCGGCAGGGTTGCTGCGTGTAGCCGCCGGGGAATATATAAGGAACAGATATTTTGGGTCACGCCTTCCCACATTCCTGAGATTGCAGCATATCGACCCTGGGGATCGTGCCATGTGTGCTGTAACATGAATGGTACTGACTTCTTAAGTAGGATTCTCACCCCTCGGGAGTCAGTGGTATGTCCTACATGCACCTCTAGTGAATAGCCAAATCTATCATGGGCCTTATACTGGTTCCCTTTAAGATGTGTTTCATGGAGTGATATAAGGTTTGGGGAATGTTGACATAAATGCTGAAGCACTATCATACACTTAAACATATTGTCCAGACTATTTACGTTCCAGGTCCAAATATTCAACTCACTCCGTGTGCTACCCCCCATTGGCGCGTCAAGATCATTTCTGTGGACCTCTGCCCATCCGCATGCTGCCATGCGCGTAGCAATCCCCCCCATCATCTCGTAATACTGCCCTAATTTCCCTGACCGTTCTGTTGGTGAGCAAATACTAAATTGAGTTGTCATAAGAGTTAACATCAACAGTTGCAAAAAACCCTGTAACTCCCCCCTCCCTACAAACCTGCTATGTGAGTTAGAAACCACCCACTGCCCCAAACTGCAGAGTGCCTGTTACCCAACAAAAAACATTTTGTGGCTTGGGGTGGCTAGCTCAGCCACTGTAGAATCTGGTATGAATAAACTGTCAGAATCTAACATCCCCACTGGCTTAACAAATATGAGATGTATAAACAAAGATTTCTCTTGGACTTCAACTCACAAAAGGTCGATTCACACATTCAACCACATACCCCAAATATTATAAATCTATTATTCGTTTGAAGACCCCTAAATCAATTATAAACATAGACAAAGTCTCACTTAGATGTGTATAAAAATGTTTTCATTTATTAAAAACTAAATAGTATCAATGACAATCTGGAATAGCCAGACATACACGAAAAAATGTCTTACATTAAAACCAATTTATACAAATAACAAATCAATGTACTCAAGACACAATGACAAGTGACAAACTAAAAAATCATCAAAAATGTGTTGATCCGACTGAATCTGTTACGTTGTGGTCTCTCAGATTTTAAGATTAGACCCAAAAGTTCCTCGGATTTAACAGTAGAAAAAAGAGCGTCGACGCGTTTCGGTGGACTAAATATTTTACGCCACCTTCTTCAGGACCTTCACAATAAATGTCTCTTCTAGAATTAGCACAGTGTTATATGTGCCTGTATTAAAAACAAATATATATATGCACATCAACAACCACAATCATATATAACTAAAAGTTAATAAAAACAATTCAATCTTTAAAACTAGAAAACAATTCATTGTGTAAACCAAACAACAATTCACATTGATTAAATATTTGGTGATTAATAAACAAGTGAAGGGAAGACATATTTGCCCATCTTTCTAGATGAAGCAACATCATCATGGATATCGTTTATAATTGTTTAAGGGTCCTATAAAGGTCAAATTAATTTGTTCATCCCAATAATCATCAATCCCAATCCTTCACTCTTACTACCTTCAAATGGCTAGATATTACTGCTAAACTCCGTTAGGGGAGTGAAAGAGTTCTGACAAGAAATCCAAATAAAAATAAATATAAAGATCAAGACCCCTTGTGAATATTTTATAATTATATCAAGGGGTAGAACTCATTGTATATCCGTAGATTTATGCATGAGATGTCCTATTTATATTTGTATCTAGGCTTGTTCTAATGATCTGCATTATCAAAACTCATATTTTTCATACCTCATATGTTCCACCATTTCCTCCAAGAAGAATAAATGCTTGGTTTTGGATTGGTGCGACTCTTTAAAATCTTCCTCTCAGGGATTATCGATTCTGAATAGAGATATATTAACGAAATATTTCATTTAAAGGCACCCTATCTTTCATATATTATTAAAATTTTTGTCAAGGGTAACTTAGATAACCCACCTGAAATATAAAATATTCTTTGCTTTCCCAGAAGATACGTCGCTAAATGTCTGAGCGATCCTATATAACTATGGAAGAAGAAAACAGGCCCATGTAAATAAAGGCAGAGTGCGGTAGCCCTATTAAAATTATCAGTGACGACAATAAATGTCAAGTACTGCATGTTTACCAATCGTTGTTTATATTCAGGGCCATATAGTCACCCATAATGTTATGTCAAACCTAGCATACCTTGAGATTAAACACTTCTATTGTTATGAGCCCAATAAGTCTTCCGTCCACTTTAATGTTTTTTTTTGTCATCACCCTGCATCCAACGCGTAATATCGCGATGTGTCCTCCCATGTAGATCCTAGGGGAATATACATGAGGAGTGTATAAGAAATCCATTCGCCGTTTATTCCTTAATATAGGCGATATTTAACAATTACGATATTTGTGTCTCCTCATATCCAAACAAACGGGTCTATAACGTGACTCCATTCTATGAGAAACGAAATGGGGAGGCCAAATCGCCTGTTACTGATACAGCCTACTTCTCACCTTTCGTAAAATCGACCCGCTGTATAGAGGAACCTCTGGTGCTCTTCGGGATTCGGAAGCCGACAAAAGCGTTCTTCCGACGTTTTTAAATACTTTTTCTTGATTGTCTCCACCTGATGAATGTTTCTACGTTGATGTCATACGTACGACGTCTTAAACGTCGACGCCTACTCAAAGCTCGTCATTGTTTATTTCTCGCTCACTATATTATCGGCAGTCCTTCCGGGTCATTCGCTATAATGGAAAAAATACTATGGTTATATTAGCCGTATATTCCCGAAACTACTTAAGTTAAATTGTAGGTGGTAACTACTGCATTAATAACTCCCGAAGACTCATGTATATTATTTAAATGCTCAATTGGTTCCATTTCCTTTTGAGTCATTTATTGTTATTTTAAAACGGATTAGTAAACAAATTATCCACACTAATTATACTTGTTACTTGAAAGATGAGTATTTTATGTTTGCTAAATATTGCTAATATATAAAATTTATATTATATTATCTCTCTCTCTCTGTATAGAAATGGGTATAACCTATAAGGGTATAAAAATGTAGTAGAGATAACCATGGGCAGTTTAAAAACCATGCATCAGTAGTCCTGGCCGGTACAGGACCACCCATTCATAATTGAAACTACACCATCGGTGCCCTAGGATCTCCCTATTTGACCTCACTGTTCATTCTTATAATTTCGAAAATGGAGGGACCCCAAGTTCTATCATTTGCCATAGATTCTTTTCTAAAATACATAAATTGGATGTCACGTTTTGATTTTGTATCTGATTCAGTGATTAGAAGCCTATCGTATAAGGTGGTTCTAAATAGTATCAAAGAAATATTTGAACCCCCAAATTGGCAAATCTAGAATTTTTTAACTAACTAACCTCATCCAATCTTCTTTGGAATTTAGTCCTGTTCTTATGGTATCTAAAATTGAAATATACCACTGTTCGCGGTTTTTGCGTTTTGCAGTGAGGTTCCCTCCTCTCCTATTTCCCTTGATCTTTTCAATAACAAACCTCCTAAACTCAATACATGTGTGGCCTGCTTTCATAAAGTGATCCACAAGTGGGGCATTTTCTTTATGATTCCTTATTGCAGATTTGTGCTCTGATAAACGCACTCTTAACTCTCGTGCTGTTTAACAAATATGAGAACCAGCATCCTAGTGCGTATCATGTGTCCACTTTTGCCACTTTTGTAGCCCTCCCTTATAGGATGCCTCATGTGACTCAATGTCTTAGCGTCTCCACACAGAGCATAATAACAGTCTCAGTAGCCCGCCCCTAGGTACTTCAAATCCTCTCGTGTCCTTTAGTAGGTCCCGGGACCCCTGCAGGTCTGGTGAGGCAGTGCACCGCTGCTCTTAGTCTTCCTCCTGTCTTCCTTCCTGCCCACGGTCTTTAGCACCTCCTCGGACCTCTACATGCCACCCCTCAATCCAGGTCCACGCTTCCTCCAGGGAGGTAAAATGGCACAACTTGCCTTCTGCCAACACTCATAGTCGGGCTGGGTAAAGCATCATGTATTTTATGCCCTTGGCCCTGAGGGCCCCTTGACTTCCTCGAAACTTTCTTTGCTTTTGCTCCTGGAGGGTGAAGTCCGGAAAGAAGCGAACAGTAGCATTTTCTATGTGTAGATCCCCATGCATGTGGGCTGCCTGCAGAATAGCATCTTGATCCCTATAGTTTAGTATCCTGGCAATTATAGTTCTGGGAGGGCTGCCCAGTCTCGGCCGTGGCCCAGGCGACAAAAGTTTAGAGAGTCTCTTAGGCCGAAGGGTATTTAGTATAAGGTCCTCCAGGAAAAGATCAATGCTGTGCCCTTCAGCGCCTTCTGGGACTCCCACGACTCGTATGTTATTTCAATGAGCCCTCCCTTCTTGGTCCTCCATCCTTGCAGTGATGACTGCGTTTTGTTTCATTAGGGTTTGTACTTGTTCATCCAAGTGTTTTGTTGTGGATTGCAGGCCATTTATTTGTGGCTCCGCTTCTGTCACATTCTCGGATATTTTCCGAACGTCCCGCTCTCAACAGGTTAATGTCTACTGTAACAGCATCCAATTTGGGCTCAATCGTGCCTTTAAAATCCCAGATTGCAGACATTATTACGCGTAGTGAAGGCTCATCCGAGTCCCCAATCACCATGTCTTAATCTGCCCTGCCAGCGTCCCGTAGACCCCCACCTGATGTTGCCATTACCACCCTGAAACCCAATTTCAACACATTATAATTTGTATGCAGTATAATTTTATTAGCAAAACTGTATATGAAAAATGTGCTGTCAGTAAATGACAGTGCGCTGCCACACAATGCTTTAGTTACATTAAAAAAAAGGCCCGAAGGTTTGTTATTCTGAAAAGTGGGTCATGGTTCTAAAATGTTTGGGAAGCACTGGAATAGAGCATGGATGTGGACAGCATATTGAATCAAGAGTACATGTAGAGTGAAGAGAGTGGCTGTGGACAGCACATGTATACGGTAGAGAGCAGAAGAGAAGCACTCCCATGGCTAGTGAAGTGCTGATGTCGACAACGCACAGCAGATGTAAAGTGGGCACAGACAATGGATGTAGAGAATGGAGAAGCAGGGTCGGAAGTGGATGTACAACTTAGGTAACAGATGCGGAAAGCATATGTAGAATCTGGAGAGCATATATATAAAGCATGGAGAGCACATGTGAATATAGAAAGTGGGTGTGGGGTGTGAAGAGCAGATGTGCAGTTTGTGAATCGGATGTGGAGAGTGGATGTACAGAGTGGAAGGTATCTGGAGGGTAAAGAATGCATTTGGATAGTGGAGAGCATATCTGGAGGAGAGAGTGAGAATGTTGGAGTTTTTAGAGCACATATGGAAATAAGCAATTGTATAGGATGGCAAATAGATGTAAAGGGTGGGCAGCATAAGTGAAGGTGATAGTGTCCATTTACAGCATAGAAAGCAGATATAGAGAGTGGATGTACACGTTGGGCAGCAAATGGGGAGAATGCACAGGGAGGAGAGCATATGAGGAGGGTGAAGAGGGCAAGTATAGCATAGGGAGCATATGTGGATCATGGAAACGGTTAACCAGGGTGGAGTAAAGAGGGATAGGATGGAAATCTGATGTCCGTGGTCAGTGAGGCATATGAAAGGCTGAGGGGGTATGTGGAGGGCAGACTTGAAGCATGGAAAGTGGAGGCTTAGTGGAGAGTGTATAACTAGGATGGAGTGAAGATATATAATTAAGTGAGGAGATTTGTAGATTGGGTATGGACCATGGAGAGTGGATATAAAGGGTGAAGGAGTGGATGTAGAGCATGCACTGCAGATGTGGTGAGCTGGAGTGGAGAACATATATGTAGTGTAGATGTAGAGCATGAAGAGTGTTTGCACTGGGTGGAGAGCACGTGGATGATGTTTATCTGAAGGAGGGGCATATCTTGTGAAGAGGCAGTGTATGTGAAGGTGGCATATTTACAGGATGGCAAGCAGAAACAAGCATTTGCAATGCAATCGGTCTCACATTTTTTTAGAGTTAGAGCTATTGGCATTGTAATGGAAATATTTTTTACTTATGTGAGAGAGCGCGCGCAAGTGCGAAAGTGATAGAAAGCGAGACAGAGATGGTATATAGAGATCGAGTTATTTGCGTATATAAGTGAGTGGTAGAGTGAAGAGAGGGAGAATGAGATAGAGAGTGAAAGAGATTTATAGAAAGGTAGAGAGAGTTTAGAGGTAGGTTGTTAAAGTTGGAGAGAGAATTGTGTAGTAGAGTGAAGAGAGAGAAATACATCCAGTGATTCTGGGCAAATCAGTTAATCTCCCCATGCCTACCAAAAAATTAATGTAACCTTGTGTAATGTAACTTGTGGTGATTTAAAGCGCTCCAATACATTTGGGCCGAGTTTGCGCTACATAAAACTGAAAATAAAGAATGTATTCTGATGAGCCCAAACTTCCTCCAAAGTTCCGTACATTCATTTGCCCTTACTCTGATGGACAAATTGCAAATATGTTTGGTGTAAAGCTAACAGCATCACAATGTAGTGTTGTCTGCAGCAATTAACGACCACAATAATGTAATCACCTTAACCCACGTCCTTTATTTAAAGCAGACACCCTGGCACTCTCCATGATCTGCAGTCACCCCCAGCAACTCATACCACACCATACACCAGATTAGAACACACCACAATACATACATAAGAACTTGAAAAGTACCAGGCACATCATGACATCGAGATTACACGACACACAGCTAAAATCCACGTTCACTTCACCCCTTTCCTCCGGATATCACATTCCACGTTATGACACTAACACACACATACCGTTAAAACAATGCTTTGTATCTGCAACATTAAATCGCTACTACCTGTAGTGGTACATGTACACCCTGATATACCTTCTCCACCTTTATAAGACGACAACCTCGGTAACCCACGCGCTCTGAGGGACCAGTATAAAAAAGTAAAGAGATGCCACTCACCCTGCCACCAGAATAAAGAGCCCGAGCGGATCCTTTGCAACAGTCAGCATAGCAAGGGAGAAGGAGGGTCCGAAAGGCAATGAAAGTGCAATCGAAGAACATGGCGGCCCCCACGCTTACAAAGCCCGATGGGTCAGGTGCCTCCAATGAACCCCACAGATCGCAATACTAGTGACACCAGGCGTAGATAGATTCCATGGTGAAAAAGTGCAGAAGCACAACAAACCAGCTGTAAAATGAAAACTACTGCTGCAACAAAATAGGCTATGAAGTCGGAAGAAGGAACAGAGAAAATAAAGTAAAGGAAACCATAACAAGCCGGGTGAACAAGGGGCTGCTCTTAGTGTAGCCACGCCTCCTATTCTTTTTAGGTGGAATCGTACTGGATGAAAACACTTTAAATGTTTTTATTAATAGTGCGCACCAGTTATATCAGATAACCACGCAGAGATTGTTTTGCATAATTAGCCCACCCAGTATTATGCCTGAGTGACTTCACGTTAAAACAGGCTAGAGTGCGCTATGTTTTTTTTCAAACAGCCACATTAACGACACATTTGTTCGTAATGCGGAATGGCGAATGACATCAAATGGCAGCGATACGTCATACGAAAAACACTACATTGAAATAATACATGACAAAATGTGCATTAAATGCAAGTGGGATAGTAGAACGGCCGGAGTGAAAATCCCACCGATGTTCTAAGACCACACAAGGGAGGCAGCAACGAGTAACCGCAGCCGTGGAAAAACAACAAAACAAGTCCCACGCCCACCGGACCGACCATGTGAAACAGAAAGCGTTAAAAAAAAAAAACCACAAGTATAAAATGGTCAAATCAAGATAAAGCATTCTCGCACATGGGTTTTGTTTGTCTCCCGTCTGCATATATTTATTGTGCAAAGACAAAAGCGTGCTGGTGCGTGAAATGACCGCGCTGGCAGGGAGGGCGATGTGTTGCTCCTGTAGCCACCACACACGCCCACCCATCTTCCTTTGCAGAAGAGTCAGTCCATGACCACAGCGGAACCAGACAACCCAGAACTGACCACAACAGAGTGCAGCGGCTGACCGCTGCATGAGCCACAAGGCACCAACAATCACACAATGCATCGGAAGATCAAAGGGAAGATTTGGTGCTGGCCAAGGGATCGAAGCCTACTGTGATTTTTTGACCGACGATGTTAAAAGTCTGCAAAGGCGGCAGGATTAAGCTACGACGCAGTTGAGGAATACCCCGTGCACACCGTCTCTTGGTGGAAGGTGCACCCACCTGCCGTGGGCAGAAGAGTTTTCTCAGCTTTGAGCACGTCCCATTGTTATACCTCTGTCCTCTCCACGCGTCCGACGCGCACTCACAAAACAAATCCCCCGCCTGCAACTTTGAATTCAGTCAGCGCTCCCGACGCATTGCCCTCTCCAACACCAACAGCGACACTTCACTGCTGGACGCTAAAACGTGAACGAAATGGTTTAAAACAGGATACTACTTACCGAAATGGATAACTTTCGCAGGGCAACGCTTGTATCTCTCGTGCACGTAATCGCGCATGGGCCAGCGGTTACTCTCCCCCTCGCAGCTGCTCTTTAGTATAAATTAGCATACGCATCATGCTTATTTGCATAAGCAGCCTGCCTGCGCCGCCATGTTAGAGTCCGAATCTGTAGTGAGTACGGAGCATTAGAGGAAACCCCTTACAAACGACGCAACATAAGTAAAACCAGTAATAAAGTCCCGATGCTAATTTAAAGGAATCTGCTTGGAATCTCCTTTACAACCAGGACGTGCACAGGCATCTGCGCCAGAAACATACAAAAGCTGTCAGTGCAAAGATGGGGGCACACAGTCCCGAATCACCCAGTTTCCTGTAACTTGGACGGTGCGCTAGATGCGGAAGTGAAGCATTTGCATGCTTGTATTGCGCATGTGTTACAGAGTCAGGCAAAATAAGCCGTCAGCAGCGCAACATCAAAAAAGAGTGCAATCAGCCAGCCAATCCCACCACAAACAAGCATTTCTTAATGCAATAGGACTCGTATTTACGCGAGACCTATTGCATTGGAAACGGGAGGGTGGGGGTCCAGGAAGGCATGAACGGGAGTGGGGAGAGGGATGAGGGGGGGGGGGGCGAAAAGTCACGGACTGCGGGAGGGGGTGGGGGGGGGGAGGAACACAGGGCCAAAAATAGTTTTGGAGTAAAGGGGCCAATAGCCAGGGAAGGATATAAATGACAACATGGCCGTCAGGAGGAGGGACTAAGAAGTCGAAAACAAATCAAAAGGCAGCATTTATGATTGAAGCCAATCAAAAATATGGCCGGACAGTGGGCGGAGCTTCCCCTCACTATAGTGTATACTGCATGTCTCGCAAAGCGAGCAGTGCGTTGCGCTGCAACGCTATGCGAGACCTAAAAATGGGAGGGGAGCCCAGGTGAAGGTTGGATCGTGTGTGAACAGTTTAGAGAGGATGTCGAGAGTGGATGTATGTATTGCAGATGTGCAGGATGAGAACTAAATTTACAGTGTTGACAGGAGGTGTGGGAAGTGGAAATACAGACATGATTCGGACTGAGGAGAAAGAATGTAGAGGATGGAAATGGCAAATGGAGGTTAGAAGGTTCATGTACAGGCCGGAGCGCAGATGTGGAGAGTGGCTGTAAAGGGTGGAAGTAAAGATGCAGACTGGATGTACATGCTGGGGAGCATATGTGGAGAGACCATGTAGAGGATTAATAGTGCCTGTAGACTATGGAAATCTACATGTATTGAGTGGGAGCACACACCGAGAGCAGAAACTGAATTTGAAAAGTGAATGTACAGATGGGGAGCATGGATGTACAGTATGAAGAGTACATGTATATTGTCAGGACAAAATGTGTAATGTGGAGAGACGTGGCATACAGAGAGTTGATCGGGTGTACAGGGTGGAGACCATGTGAAGAGTAGAAATGTATCTGGATTATAGAGAGCATATCTCAAGTGGGGAGCACTTCTGCAATGTGTAGACTATCTGGAGTTGAGCAGATGTAAAAGGTAGAGACCACAGATTGAGGTTAGAGTGTACAGGTACAGCTTGGAGAGTGGATTATGAGAGTGAATGTACAAGGTAGAGAGTGGATGATGGAAAGCACATTTGAAGGGTTAATGTACAGAGTAGATGACAGATGTAGAGGTTAGGGAGCAGACGTAGAGGGTGAAAGGCTGTGATGAGAGTGGAGAGCAGATGTGCTGGGTGGTAAGAGCAGATAGAAAGTGGAGAGGCATGTACGATTTTAAGAGGGTATGTAGAGTGGGTGTACATTGTGATGATGTGCAAGATGGAGAATGGATGTAGAACATATGTAGCAGAAATGTTGAGGCGGAGTCTAGAATAGATGTGGAGAGTAAGTGTGGACTGTGGAGAGCAAATGTACAGGGTGGAGATCATTTGGAGGGTATAGAGTGCATCTGGAGGAAAGAGAGCGTATAAGGAGGAGAAAGAAAGAATTTTTAGTGTGTAGAACATACTGGGAGCTGAGAAGTCATACTGAATGGCAAACAGAAAGGGTGAGAAGCATCAGTTGAGGTTGGAGTGTGCATGCACATCTTGGAAAGTGGATATACAATGTCTCAGAGAGCAAATATGCTTGTTGGGAAGCAGATATGTGGGGCGCATGTTGAGTATGGAAAGCAGATAGCGTGGAGGGCGCATGTGGAGTGAAGAGAGCACATGTAGATGGTGTTGATAAGATGAACAGGGTGAGCAGCATGTGTAAAGGGTGTAGAGGTCATGCCGAAGTCAGCAAGTACATGTGGAGGGTGGAGAGCACCTGTGGAATATGGAGAGTGCATGTGGAGGGCAGAGAGTGCAGGAATAGTGAATAAATGAATGAGTGAATGAAACATCTTATAAAGCACACGAATACCCGGAGGCGTCTTGGTGCTGAGAAAATCAGAAGAGAGCAAACGAGGGCCAAGTCCTAGGGGATCAGTGGTTGAATAACCAAGTTTTGAGGTTCTTCCTAAACGCCAGGAGCGTAGGTGCTACTTTAAGTTCCAGAGACAGGCGGGTCCACAGTACAGCCGTGGTTCTAAAAAAGCTTCAACCTTCCCAAGTAAAACGTTTGAAGGGAGCGACCCTCAGCAATTTAGCTGAACTAGACCGAAGATTTCTGCTGGGGATGTAACGCACCAGAATTGCCTTCAAGTAGGCAGGTGCTTTTCCATAGATTGACTTGTAAGCTAGACAGAGAGCCTTAAAAGAAATGCGATGGCGGACCGGAAGCCAGTGCAGTTGTCTGATAGAGGCCCTATAGTGGAGAACATATGATCAGGGTGAGGAGAGGATATTTAATCTGTGAGTTATGGGCTTAGAAAGTGGACGTGGGAAGGGTTTGTACACAGGGGACAGTGGAGCTTGCACCCAGGTGTGATGAGGTGGCATGGAGAGTGGATTGGACCGTGGAAAGCCTATATAGAGGGTGAGGGGCGCATTCCAAGGATGGACAGCAATTGTACCGAGTAGATGCGTGTACTGGGTGGAAAGAAAATGTAGAGGGGTGTGTAAAGTAAAAGTGGAGGGCATAGAGTGCATGTACTGTACAGTGGAAAGTACACCTGGAGAATTTAAACAGGTGGCTATGGTGGAGAGCAGATGGAGAGTTGATGTACTGGGTGGAAAAAAGATGAGAGCAAATGTGGGTGGAGAGTACAAAGTAAATTGTGAAATTGGAGAGCCAATGTAAAGGGTGGAGTGCATGTGTCCAGAGTGGAGAGTGCATAGTGGTAAAAGAACAGGTGTAGAGAGGGGAAAACATGTGGAGTGGGGGTAGGTTTTTGACCTGTCTGGTACTTCCTGGCCTGTACTTTTAAGGTCATGGCAGTACAAATAGTACAAAAAGCAGCAAATCTGGTATTTTGTACATTATAAAATATAATTGTAGAACTGTAAACATGTGAGGAAATCCCTTAAAAGGGGTCTGAGAGATGTCTAAATTAATTCTAAAATATTACTAAAGCAAACAGCAGTATTATGTAAAAGGGGGCCGAAAGCATATAGAGGGTCTCCAAGCAAATGTAAAAGGTGGCAGAAGCATGAAGGGGGTCCCTAAGCAGATGTACAGGGTGGTAAAAACATGTTGAGGGCCCATAAACAGATGTATAGGGTGTTAAAAGCAAATGTACAGGGTAACAAAGGCAAATGTACAGTGACAGAAACATGTAGAGAGTCCCTAAGCAGATGTACAGGATGGCGAACACAGATGTACAGGGTGACAAAGCATGTAGAGGGTCCCTAAACAGATGTACAGGGTGGCAAAAGCATGTATAGAGTCCCTAAACAGATATACAGTGCGTCGAAAGGAAATGTACAGGGTGGAGAAAGCATGTAGAGTGTCAACAGCGGTAGAGCAGAGGTGAAGCTTGCATACACCGGAAAGCAGAGGGTTGGAGCAGAGATGAAGTGGCATGTGGATGTGAGAAGTCAGTATAACTCTTGATTGTTAAAAGAAGCAGAACTAAAAAGGCTGGAATTTGAAAGATATGTATTTTTTGTTTTTGTTTTTGCATTACAGACATATCGGTAACCAAGACAGTGATACACAGGTAGCACAATAATACATCTTGTTTTCACCACTGTTAGCTGAAAATAGATGTACATGTACATTATGGCTCCCCCTCTTGGTCTCTCTTGTTTCTCTTCCTCCCTTCGAGTGTCTGAAATCCACCATAAACCCTCATTTCTGCATCCAGGGCATTCATTAGGGGTTCCTGTGGGTCTAGGAGGATCCCCCTTTATTGGTACCAGTTTGACCATATTTTGTCATGCTTTTGTGGGCGGCCTCTAGTGGCATATATCGGAATCTCTAAGCTTATGCAACAGTCCATCTCTTTCTTTCAATTTCCCAGTGACGGAGTCTCCGTACTCTTCCATGCTTTTGCAATGTCTCTTTTCGCTACAACCAAACCTAACCATAGTATTGTGGGTTGGTATCTGGTGCAGTTCAAATCCGTTATCACATGCAACAGGGCTAGTCTGGCCCAGCACCTGCCCCAAGCATGTTGCGATGCCTTTCAAAATGTCAAACGCCGTTCATTGGCACATACACTGTAGCCAATCACCCTCCTGTCTTCCACATCATATGCAGTTTGGAGTTTCAGCTTTTTTCACCCTCCTGTCTTCCACATCTTACGCAGTTTGGAATTTCCACTTTTTCCATCTTCCATAGCTTTTTGGGATGTAATATGTCCTTGTAAGTATTTCCGTTGGATGAGTCGGAATTGAGAGGCGATAGAAGCCTCTAGAGGGGAGGCTCGCACCTTCCTCCAGTCATCATCTGTCAACGGACCAAGGTCTGAGACCCATGCCTCCCTCAGCCACTCAAATGTGTCTGTTCTGTTGAGTTGTTAACTAGGGAACAATACAGGGTTGATATCTTGTGTGTGGTTAGTTAATCTATTAGGACCTTTGCCTCCAGGGGCTGTATTCTGTTGTCTTGTCCTGGTCTTTTATGTATGGTGTGGTTGCGTTTCTGCATTGCAGGTATCTGTAGAACTGGCTGAGGTGTAATTCGTATTCCTCTTGCATTAAGTCCATGAAGGACTTAAGAGTTCTTCCAGACATCACATCACCTAGTTTTGTGATGCCTATAGTGTCCCATGATTTAAAGCCTTGCAGTGTAGCTACTTGTTGTAGAGCTGTCCCAGACCACAATGGGGTCTCTTTAGTCAGTCATCCCCCCGGCACAGAGTCTTATTGATCTCTCTCTACATCTGGAGTACCACCTTCATGGCTGGAGGGAGAGACAGAGGGATAGCGCCCTTGTATAAGAGGCACAAAAGTGGCACACCTCACATTGTCCATTGTTCGACCGCAAATGCTGGATCTCCCATGGTATCAAACCATCACTCATTAATAATAGTAAGCTAGGAGGCTCTGTGATAAGACCGCTATTGAGCTCTGGTATGTTGATTTGAAGCAGTTAGTTAACACTATTCGTGCGGGCGGTGATCCCATAGAAATAGTCGCAGTGTTGCGTCTAGTCACGTAAAACAATTATCTGGCCAGGTAAGGGGTAGTTTTGTAGTTGTTACAGGAGGCGATGAAGGACCACCATTTTGTAAACTGCTTATCTGCCCATGATAGAGGGAGCGTCGACCAGTACCCCTGGCTGCGATCCAGTTAGTCAAGCTGGTGTTGTAAATTTCTGTCTCATGCCCTTTGTGGGCTGTCCGTTATGTAGACCCCCAGATATCCAAACCCCTTTGTTGGGACTCATATATTCTCTGCACAATCACTGGCTGCTTCTGTGTTTCCTATAGGGTATGTGAAGGATTTGGCCTTATTAAACACAGGCTCAGACCCTTACTATTCATCCAGGAAGAGGAGAATATCATCTGCATATAATGTTATCCTAACCGCTACATATGGTGACCATTCCAAACCTTGGACCAGGGCGTAAACCCTGACCCATGCTGCCAGGAGCTCTATCGCTGTTGAGAATAGCAATGGCAACAGGGGACACCTCTGCCTTGTACCTCTGCAGTTGGGAAAGGACCTGAGAGAGCACTGCCACCCATGCAAGCAACTCAGTGTATAGCCGCGGACATGACCAATGAACTTTGGGCCGAAGCTTAGTCTAGAGAAGAAAAGAAACAGATAGTCCCCGTTGACAGAGTCAGAGGCTTTATAGAAGTCCACCAGTACAGACACTTGATTCAGGGGTAAGGGACAAAGGATTGTGTCCGTGGCATATGTTGCGTCTGGTGGCAAGCCGGGGCATAAAGCCAGATTGGTTCGGGTGGATCAGGGAGCATATTAATTTTTGTAGGCACATGACTAGGGCCTAGGCCCATATATTTGCTTCTATGTTTTGCAGTGAAGTGGGATGGTAGGACAGGTACTGTTCAGGAGAGCTGCCTGATATAGAGAGCACAACGGATTTCCGCCGTTTGGAGATCAAGTGTATATTGTCCCGCCCTTTGGGCCTCTGCGAAGACCTCGGTTAAGGTGAGATTAATATACTTTGAAAATTTCTGCTGGGAACCCATTAGGGCCTGGTGCCTTGCCCGTCCACATCTGTCCCAAAACCTCAGCCAATTTCTCACCCTTCACATCCTCCTCCAGGGCGGGTTCCCGACCGGTGGAGTTTGTGCACATCCAGTGCAGGGTTTTACTAGATTTGTTCCCTCACTGGTGTATGTGGCTCTGAATGGCCAGTCAAGCTGTTCGTGCCTCTGACAAAAGGGGTGCGATTGTAGATTTAGCCTTTTGTCTAGGATGATTCTAGGAGATATGGCACTGTCAATGTTAATGGGTTTACTGGTGAGGATGTTTGGTGGATCCATCCAGGATTCTACCGGCAATTGTGATTTTGATGAGGAGGCGTTCGGTTTTGGAAGGGTTCAATTTTAAGTGATGGTAATTTATTCATCCTGTCTTGGACGGTGGTTAATGTGTAGGCAAGGTGCAAGATGTCGTTTGGGAGAGGAGATTTTTAATTACAGTTAAGTGTCATCTGCATGTTGATTATAGAAGATATCTGGTTTTCTCAGTTAGACTCCAAGAGGCTCGATAAAAAAATTGAGTAGGGTCAGAGCTAGAATTCCTTCCTGAGGGATCCCTTGATCTACAGCCATCGGTGTTGAAAGACAGTCATCGTTTTTTACCCTCTGTGAGCTGACTATGAGGAATGATTCAAACCATCTAATGATTCAAAGGCTAATACAAAGTCAGGTAGGCATTGAGTGATGCTGCTCAAAACAAGCACAAATGTAGCTATTTTTTACAAGAATAACAGTCAAATTGAAAGCGTAGAGTCTGGAAATAAATAATATTTCCTACTTTAGAGTCCAGTATTTTACTGCCATAGTTAATGATGTAAGAGGATATGTGCTCTAATGCCAGAGCTGCTGACTTTGGAACTGAGGAACCAGGTTTGAGTCCCGGCGTGGGCTGAATATTCTGCTATTGTGGGCAAATCATTTAATCTTCCCATGCATAAGAAAAGAGGATGAATCTGACCTTGTATAAAGTAAGCCTGTGGTAAAGTGCTCCATTGTTCTTGGGCTGAGGTCACGCTATAAACTTGCAAAAATGTGTCTATGATAAATAAAATAAATGATTTTATACACTGCACTGGTGGATCTTGTGCATATTTTCTAGTACATTATTATTCAAAGGGTTGAATGCATTGTGATGCTGTTACAAGGTTGATAGTGAACGGGTTTTACTTGAGTTGATGATTTGCTAACCTTAACAGTACTAATGGTTGGATAAATACTAATAAAATATATGCACAGCAGACTAATGTGTCATAGAGGGCATGGATGCTGTATGAAGTGTGAAACGCAGCCAATTAATACATTTATAGTTTCTTTTATTGAGGTCAGCCTGGTATTAAACCCTGATGATCTTTTAAGCCTGGAAGGCAAAGGGTGGTGTTATTGAGATACCTTTAGATTGGAAAAGCCCTTTTGGTTTAAGGATGTAAAACATAACTTAACGCAGACTGTCAGCCAGTTAGGGTTTTGAAAATACCCCAATAATAATGTGTCATTACTCATTGTTGACCATGAGGTGAAAGGGACCTTTTCAGAGGAGCTTGACACAGCGACCATTGTCGTAATTCCCAAGAAGGGCCCCCCTGACCCTACTGTGCAGCATATCGCCTTATCTCGCTAATTAATTCCAGACTCAAAATATTTGTAAAGCTCCTCTGGATTACGCTCCACTGTGTCCTGCCTGACCTGGTCCCCCCAGCCCAATGCAGCTTTATGGCAGGTCTCAGCACCTGCCACTGTATTAGATGAGTACCAGTGGCGATGGCTCAACTCCAGGAATGATAAGAGCCTTGTGCTTTATTTTTAATTGACTTCGAGAAGGCTTTCGATTCGGTAGGCTGGAGCTTCTTGAATGTGGTCCTAGACTGCATGGGCCTCGGTTCACATTTCAGCATATGGGTCGCGCGCTTCTCTATTCCCAATCCTCCGCACTTTTGCTCGGCCACAGAGTGCTATCGGCCTCCTTTTCTATCCATTGTGGCACTGACAGGGTTGCTTGCTGATTCCGCTTCTTTTTGTGCTGGCTATAGTGCCCCCGCAAAGGCTGGTGCGGTGTCCAGGGCTGGCGCTGGAACACCGGAGAGGAGGAAAGCATCACACTATATGCAGATTAACTTTTTGGTAGCTAACCTCCAGCTGTCAAGACCTCGATGCCTTCGCCAGCTGGATCTTTACGAAGAGGCCTCCATTCTCTGAGTGAATAAACCTAATCCCTATATGTTCCTCTTCAGGGCAACAATGACAACATAAAGTGTGAGACATTGATTCCTATAAGCCGTCTCAGCTTTCACTACTTGGGCATTTATATAACCCAGGAAACGGTCCTGACGTGGAGCTCCAACCTCACTCCTGACCAAAGCCAAACAGAACCTTCAGTGCTGGGCCCTTCTGCCCCTAAATGTACTTGGGAGAGTTGCCCTCTTCAAAATGATAGCACTCCCCCGTTTCTTGTACATCCTCCAAACTTTTCCACTGATGATCCCCACCGCATGGTTCCGGGCTCTTACGTCCACAATTCGTTCATTCTTATGGAGCAGCCGGCATCCTCGTATTGTAATGGACATGTGTCGTCTCTGTCTATGATGGTGACATGGGAATGGTGGACTTGTGCCTCTATTTCCACACAGCGCACCTCTTAGTTATCAACGACTGGCTGCACAGAGGATGGAACGACCCGATGTACCGGGAGAAACTCTCCCCTCTGGACTTTGACCGGGAGATGGGACTGCCTTATAGCGACCCTATTCCATGAGACCTTCCATTGGCCACCAAAGTGATCTTGCTGTATTGGCATAGGGAGCTAGACTTCATTGCCTGGGACAAGATGTTTACACAATAAACTCCACTCTGATGCGGCCCCCGTCTCCACCATACCGTCCGCTTAACGGACTTCTCCAAATGGGATAATATTGGCATTACGACCCTGGTGAGATGTCTTGCACCGAGACCACATACGCACTTTCCACAACCTCCTACTCCACATCCATTTATCCCGGACCCAGTTTCACAAATACCTACAACTCCGCCATGCCCTTTCCAGTCACAACATTCCATCAACTGACCTCCCTGAATACAGTCACCTCAAAGCCAAACTCCTGATGAATGTAATTTGGAAAAAAAACATCTCCAAACTGTACTGCACACTTGAGCCTAATGCCCCTGACTGTCTCACCACCCTCAGACAGAAATTCCCTCTAGAGGAGGCCAACTGGCAGGATGCCCATATGGCCCTTCGGGAACTCGCACTCTGTTCTCATCTTCGTTTAATCCAATTAAATTACCTATATGCAACATATCTCACCCCAAGCCGGCTCTGGCAGGCTGGCAAGATCTCACAGCCCACCAACTTTCTCTGCACCGGTCCTGATGCCAATTTCTTTCATATGGTCTGGCAGTGACCCGAAATAGTTGGCTACTGGCGCAGGATTGGTACTGTCCTTACTTGAGTTCTTGACCGACCGATTGATTTGATGCCTAAAATTGCGTTGCTGGGTATCCTGGAGGGACCTGGTGGCATCCAAAGTGAGTGAACCTTGGTGAGCATGACCACTCTAGCTGCAAAACGAGGCATCGCCACAAAGTGGAAATCTTCAACCTCCCCTATACTCCCTGAATGGTGCAAGGGCCTGGACTGGTGTGCCCAACAGGAGGAACTCATCTACCGCACCAGAGGATGCCCCTGAAGCAAGCCAGGATTTGGGGAAAATAGTGGGACTTCTATGGGTTGGGTCTTAGCAACTCAGATTCTTGATTGTTCAACATGGAGGATCTGACATATGTATATTGTGTCCTGCTGGCTACGATTGGAATGTATTGCATTGTTTATGTTATTTCCAAAACCCTTATAAAATTTGTTTATCAGAAAGAAAATGTGTCATGGCGATTTGCAAACAACTGATCTGAAAGATAGGTTATCTGCATATTAATAGCTTGGGATGTGCAGAAACAACCACACCTTAAAAAGTCTTCAGATGCTCATTTTCATGTCATCCTCAAATCAAGGGGCACAGTTTTTAAACTTTGCTGATGACTTTGAGAACTTGATGATGCCTGATGACATGAGAATGACTTTTGATGTAGTTGGATGATCATCCAAAGACTCCAGGATGTCTTCTAAATTAATCCTGCTTGACTAGTGTATCGCAGCCAAGCCCTGCTACCCTGTGCCCTTGATCTCTCAATGTCATTTAGCTCTTACAAAGTGTTGACACAGATTCCCTGTCTCTACCTGTCCACTGGTTGACTGATGACTAACGGGACTACAGAAAAATACTGCTTTTGACTTGGCATTTATTACTTCCAAACTGAAACATCAAAAATTGAAGGGGCTCAAGCAGTGGCGGTTAGTGACCTATTAAATCGAAGGATGGCTGCCTGACTCCGACTCTCCACTGATCCAGAGCTGAAATATGACCTTCCCATAAGCCAAATCTCGCCAAAAACCTTCGGCAATGGTGTCGGAAGCTGCCCTGATGACGAGGATCTCTCCGCTGTGTTCTAAGTGGCCGTAGTGGAAGCGACTTTAGTCTTTTTCCTCCTGGCTGTCAACAGACGCGAAGTGACGACCAAAATGGCGGCAACCTAGACAGCGGACCTGCGGACCTGCGGACTCCATCAGGACAGGAGGTATGGTGCCCCTCGCAATCAACATAGCAACCTCTGTTGGTGGTAACCCAGACACCGACCCCAACGCGTGGCAAAGTCACCCTCGCAACCCGCATGCTTACTGACCTGATTGCCACCGGAGCTGCGCCTGCCTGGCGAGTCTTGTGCCGATGCATGCCTGACGCGATTTCCCCCGGGTGTGGTGCGCCTGTGGAGCGGGGATGTGTTGTCAGAGGCCGGCAATTGGTGTAGGATACGCCCGCTGCTCCTTTTCTGTTGGCGGTAGCGGACTTGCAGCATTGGTGCCCCGGAGATGCGTAGCGGTGATTTCAACAAAATGGCGCCTTCCTGGTAGGATAATCCAGGGGATCTGACCCGGAATTCAGCGTGGTGCTCCTTTTTAACCTAGCCTTACCACAGTCTGAAGCTGATCTTGCGACTGCCAATCTTGTGGTTTCCCAGTTTGTCACCTACTATGATTGCCACCTTGGGATTAGCGCGCCTCCGTGCCTGACTTCAAGATGGCGGAGGTACATCTTTGGGTTTTCATAGCTTAGAAAGAGACTTCTAATTCTACTTTCTTCTATATACTACTTCTGGCATTGTTCTTGGCAGTGAGGGAGTTTGAAGAATAAGCTCACCCAAGTTTGCTTGTTAGCACATCTCTTGGAGCTGAATATCACACTTCTGAAACTAATGCAGGGTTGCTTTGTGTTACAGAATATAAAATGAGTTAGCCAAAAGGAGGTACATCTTGTTATGGTGTATTAGAGGTAGCTTTTACAGTGCTTCCCCTCCCAACGTTGTGCTCTGCCTGCTGTGCGCCTAACATCTCAAGTCTATTAGATCTCCGGTTGCTGGTTGGCGCCCAAGGCTTGAAGTCCTACACTACTGGGTATGCCGCTTGCGATTCTGACGTATACTGATGTGATTCTGTTGTATACTGAGACATCTCCACATCTCCACATCTGTACTGCCACTAAATTGGTTATCTGAGTTTAGGAATAACCATCATATACAGTACTCTCGTTCAGGGATCACCTGTCAGCTTGGTCCAACGTACCTAGGAGCCGAAGTAAGTACACCGACTACCAGTTTTCACGGATACCCTAGCTGGTATAGTGGCCCCTTCATCCTCACAACTTATAACTCACGACTCAACAGAGTTGCCTCAACGCTTATGTTCTCCCTTTCCCACTGCTGTTGAGTCATTGTGCAGAACGTGAAGGGTGCGCTACAACCCAGTGTAGGGACCCACGAAGCTCATAGAATGGCTGACCGGGACTCCAAGCTGTTGCACAAACGAAACAAAGGTGAACCCTCTCAATCAGATTCACCCATCAAGCCGAAATCAGACATAAACAGTACGCTAGATCTGATCCTCAAAAAACTGGCCGATGTCCATGATTTAGCCAAGTCAACCCAACAAACTACGGATACTATACAGCTGGAGATAACGGCCATTAGAGCGGATATGAACGCGGTCAATAATAGACTTTCAATGGCTGAACAGAGGATCAGTGACGTGGAAGACATTGTAACTAAATCCTGTAATGAAGTAAAATCCCTGAAGAATACGACATCTATGCTTCTGAGACAGACGGCTGAACTTGAAGATCGCAACCGCAGAGGTAATATCCGCATTCTTGGCGTTCCAGAGGGCTCGGAGGACGCCTTGGGCTCCTGTCTAGCTTTTTAGAGGACTGGATTCCTAAGTTTACTGGCATCACATTTGGCAAGCATTTTGAATTAGACCGAGCACACAGAATTCCGTCATTTAAATCCTCATCAAGATCGCTCGTTCGTCCAATTATATGTAAACCTCTGAGGTTCCAGCATGTAGAATCTATTCTTAGTTATGCCCGGAAGAACCACCAACTCATTTGGAATGGTCACAAGATTATTTTTACCCAAGACTTCTCAAAGCCAACCGTAGATACTCGGAGGGGATTTCTGGCCATACGAGACAAACTGAGGAGCAAAAATATCCAGTTCTCCTTTGTGGGCCCTACCAAATTCAAGATCATGGACGGTGGAAGACATCTCTTCTTCAATGACCCCAGGGAGCTTGCGATCTATCTAGAAGGTCCGCCTACTCAGGACATGGACTCATCACAGCTTCCTGTCACTAAGAGAAAGTCCTCTCCTGGTCCGGCCTAACGCTAGTCTTGGTTCTATTGTACTTTTAACATAGTATTTTCTCACTAGTTATTTTGCATTGCACTACTCAGAATGAGTCTCCTTATCTCTAGGTTGTTTCGAACGAGATTGAAATTTGAAAATGGCCCTGTTTAGGTTTGTCCATTAAGCCGGAGGTTGGCTCATTCTCCTTTCAATATTGGGGAGGTCTGATTATGAGCTGATTTATGTTGTTCCCTCTGGAGACCCGGTGGAGACCGGGTGGTCACTCCTGTCGTCGCACCTCCCACATGCTACATATTCAGGTTGGGGTGGGGAGGGAGGGGGTGTGGGGGTTTGGGTTGAGAGCGACCAAGGTTTACAAAATGTTCTGAACTATTTCATCTGTGATTCCTTGGCTACTCTCCTTCTCTTTATCTTTTTTCTACTCTTTATCTTTTTTCTATTCTTACTTTTTTTCTTCTCTCTAAGAGTCTGTTGTCCGGAATCTCTACCACAGCTTTTAGGGCGTGAGTTCATGGCTTTTTATGCCAATATGCTACTGATGACATACAACATTGATGATTGTCTTTTGAGGTCTGTTACGTGGTCCTTTTACCAACTGCACACATTTTTAGGCCGATGGCTGTTTTTTCTGAGTTTGCTACATAAACTTATCTCTGATGGCTACTAATAGACATGGAGTATTATCAAGTGACTTGAAGCTAGTGTCCCTAAATGTTAAGGGACTAAACCATCCTGTGAAAAGACGCAAAATATTTGATTACTTGGCCAGGACAAAAAGTGATATTATTTTGCTACAGGAGACGAAACTCTCTGAAGACGACAATAAGCTTATTAAATGTAACTGGGTTTCGCAATTGGCATGTTCTCCGGCAGATAAAAAGAAACGTGGCGTTATTACCCTGATCTCAAGGTCTGCTAACATATCGCTAGAATCCTATACACATGATGATGATGGTAGACTTTTGATTACACACTTGAGGAAAGGCGAGGATCTAATACATGTGGTTAATATATATGGCCCTAACTCGGATGACCCTTCTTTTTGGTCTGGTATTTCGGACCAGTTGGACAGCATTCCCCAGGATGATCTCCTGGTAATGGCAGGTGACTTTAACCTACCGTTGGACCCGATTATTGATAGGCATTCTAACTGTCATTATCAACCTACGAGCTCGCACGCCATACTCAAAACTATTTGCTCTAAATTTAATCTTAAAGATCCCTGGAGGCTCCAGCATCCAGACACAAAGGACTTTACCTTTTATTCGGCCCCTCATAATTCCTATACTAGGATTGACTATATTCTTATTCCTGGGTCTTATACCCGCTTAATTGAGTCTACAGACATAGCCCCTAGGTTGGTTTCCGACCACTCATGTATTGCCCTTAAATTAACAGGATGTCATAAAGAACAAATCCCCAAAAGATGGCGGTTTAACACTGATGTATTGTCAGATCCTGAGGATAGAGGGAAGATTGCGGAGGCTATTACGGATTATCTTAGTTTCAACAAGGTAACTGATACCAATATAAATAACCATTGGGATGCCTTAAAGGCAACCATAAGGGGTCTAATTATTGCAATCAAAACAAAAATAAATAAATGCATGAACCTAGGGCTACTTCACCTTGAACAAGAAATTAGGCGCCTGGAAGCAGCCCATGTCGCCTCCTTGCATGATTCTAATATATTGCTGTCACTGACGCAAAAAAAGTATGAATATAATAAAATATTAAGTGAGCGTGCGGGAGTGTGGGTTAATAAATTTAAAGCATTGAATCTATGTGAGGCCAATAGGGCAGGCAAACTTCTCGCTTCATATCTCAAACATAAACAAAACCAGCACGTTATATCTTCGATCAAAGACTCCAATAACCAAACTCACACGAAACATAAAGACATCCTTAACACATTTAAAACTTTTTATCAGGACTTATATAAGAACGACCAGGCCTTTGACAAGGAGGGGTGCACCAGATTTCTCCGCAGCCTCAACTTACCACGACTTTCAGAAGTCGACGCAGCCATGTTAGGAATGGAAATCAATAGCTCGGAAATAGAGAAGGCGGTCAAGTCTCTGAAGGATAATAAGGCTCCTGGGCCTGATGGTTTCACTGCATCCTTTTACAAGTCTTTCTTAGTTCAATTAGGTCCTACTATGAAACAGGTTTTTAATCATATTGCTACCGAAGGAGGCACGCCTGACTCTATGTCGGAAGCTAATATAGTTGTTATTCAAAAGGAAGGAAAAGACCCTACTCAGCCGAAAAACTATAGACCTATTTCACTCATTAATGTGGATTGCAAAATCTACGCTAAAATTCTTGCGGTTAGACTTAATTCGGTCCTTCATAAATTAATAAGCAGCTCTCAGGTAGGGTTCTTACGCAATCGTCTGTCTAATGACAATACGCGTTTATTCTGCCATGTTTTAGAAAATGCTGCAACTAAAAACGATCCTTCGGTCGCCATCACATTGGATGCCGAGAAGGCTTTCGACAGGGTTTCTTGGGCTTTTTTAGATCGCTGCCTACATTTCTTTAATTTGGGTAAGGACTTTGCCAAGATGGTTATGTCTCTCTATTTAAAACCGACTGCCCGCGTTGCCGTAAATGGCTCACTTTCTGAGGCCTTCTCTCTTTACCAGGGTACCAGACAGGGCTGTCCTTTGTCTCCATCTCTTTTCCTGTTGGCATTGGAACCCCTTATTCAGGCAATTAAACTTAATCCGGATATTAAGGGACTCGATATTAATGGCGTTCAAGTCAAATTGGCCGCATACGCGGATGACATTTTAATAGTAACGGAACGCCCAGATTCTTCAATTTTAGCCCTGATGGATACTATAGCATTATACTCTATTCACTCGGGGTATAAACTCAATAGAGATAAATCCGAAGTTAAACCACTAAATGTGTTTTGCACTAGCGATGTGTTAGGAGACTCTGGGTTAACGTGGCAACCTGGTTACATCAAATATTTGGGGATTGTATTTGGCAATAATATTATAGACACTTTGCACCAAAATGAGAAGGTGTTACTGGATAAAATTAAGAAGCTTTTGGAATCTTGGTCCCCGAAATTTATTACGTGGTGGGGGAGAATCGAGACTGTGAAGATGATGGTCACCCCTCTAGTCAATTACCTTATAAGTATGCTCCCGCTTATACTGACAGACACCTTTCATCATAAACTAGACACTCTTTTAACATCCTTTCTCTGGCGAGGGAAAAAAGCTCGAATTAGCATTAAAAAACTGAGGCTTGACAAAGCTTTAGGGGGTGTGAATTTAGCGGATTTCCGACTTTACCAGTATGCCTTTTTGGCGAAACAAGGCTCTCTTTGGGTTTCCCCCACTAGCGATTACTCACCTGTCTGGCTGGAAGTAGAAAGGGCTCTCCTCAACAATATAAATCATCTTTCGACTCTTACAGCCAATCGTCTCTGCCCCATCCACTCTAAGTCTATTTTTAAGAACACTAAAATAGCTCTCTTGAAAATCGATAAGACCATGGAGGTCAGTATTAGGGGCTCCAACATGGAATCGCTATGGTTTAATAACAAACTACTTTACAATGGTAAAACTCTCTACTTTGAATCCTGGTGCTCCAAGGGGTGTTCTTTCCCCATCAGTTGGAAAACGCCTCGTACCCATTTACGTTCTCTGAACTTCAAAATAGATATAAGCTAGCTGATATTGAATTTTACAATTTTCTGAAAGTAAGGACTGCCATTGCGAAATCCAAACTGTCTCCCATCTCACCGTCATTGCCTTTATTTGTAACAAAAATTAACAAACTTGGCCATCAGGTTTCCCAGATCTATAAACTCTTACGTCCCAAATCTTCAAAGCTTAATGTTAAGGTAGTTGATTATTGGAATCTGCTTTCTCCTGCCCCGTTAACTGAACATTCGTGGCCCTCACTATGGAACTCAGTTTCTCGCAACAAGATTTCCCCGGTTCTTTCCCAAACTAAATATTGGTTAATGCACAAAGCGTTCTGGACACCGTCTAGGTTGTTCTCCATGGGGATTCGGGAGGATGATTTGTGCTGGAACTGTAAACAAGACAAAGGCGACTTAGCCCATCTTATTTTGCATTGCCCAGCAGTGAAACCTTTCTGGGACAAGGTATACTTATTTTTGTATAAACTGTTTAAATGTACACTGGGTAGAGATTTGCCAACCTTGGTAGCTGCTTTTCTACAGGTGGATCTGCCGTCGGAGGATGACAGAGCTCTCCTCGATCTTCTGTTGATCTCTGCGGTAAAAATGATACTCACCAACTGGAAAGATACCAGCAAGGCTTCCTATGCAGGTTGGATGAACTGGGTCATTCACCTCAGGGGGGCAGATAATCTCACTCTTCAAAATTCACCTTGGAAACCTTCAACGAGGAAAATGTGGTTTACTTTGGACAAGTATTTTGACTCTTATAAACCACCGTGAACTTCATTAGGTTGAGCGTCATTCTCTAGCACAGGTGTTATACGTCATCGTTGGACACTCATATGCCATGTAACTCTTTACATTATGTTATGTATGGGGCTCTGGACTGTCTCTTTCTCCCCTCTCTTCTGGGTTTCTATCTCTTTCTTTTTTCTATCTTATCCTTTTTCTCCTTTTCCTATTCTCGAAGTATAGGAGGTTAGTTCTTTCTAGCCCATTGTTGAGACACATATGTATTGCCTGCAATTGAAATGTGGCTCCTTTCTTGTTCATTGATATGTGGTACATTCATATGTTCATTGATATGTACTTATTGTTCTAATCTCGCCAAGTCACCAGTTTCTATTTGATGATCTTCTCCTTCCTTTCATATAAATGAATAAAGATCATTTGAAATAAAAAAAAAAAATTAAAAAAAAAACATTTTACAAAAAAATAAGTTTACTTACCTTACATTGCCTGCAGCACGTCCTCGATGTTCTGCAGCACGTCCTCAATGTTCCTCGCTCCAGAATCCAGTCGGAGCTCAAGGTCCCACAGCCAACTGCCTTATCCAATCAACTCTCTGCTGTCATGTTGTTAAGCAGCATGAGTGAATCATCTGGATTGACTGGAGCCGGCTGGCTCTGCGCTCCGAAAGGCGCTGGAGGACTGTGCCTGCTCTCCAACCCAGCTGTCTAAGACAGCTGGGTTGGAGAGGTTTGAATTGCGCATGTCGGTCTGGACGTAAAGCAGGGTAGCCGGCCAAACCAACCTGCACACTTCAAATGAAGTGCCACTCTACTGCTGCCAATCAGCAGCAGTGACGTACTGTTCCCGACCTGCCCTCACACTCCATTTGCTGGCAGAGAGTAAAAAAAAAAATGGTAATAAAATGATTTTATTACCATTTTGTTTTTCACGCTTCCTGCGCAGCAGTGAGGGATGGAGACGCACCTCCGCTCCTATGTAGGAACCACCGCTGGGCTCAAGTATTTATTGGGATTTTCTAAAAATGGCATCCGAGATTTTCAAATACTGCAAGATCAGCTGAATCTCGCTGTAGTTGCAAAACCACCGACTCCTGGCAATACTAGTAGAGTTTCTTAGCAGGTGTTTCTTATGTCTGAGGAAAAAACAAGGAAATCAACCAACACATTCTTAAGGTAATTTATAATTCAGAGGTCCCGCTCCAAGTCATGGGACAAATGTTTCAACATAAACTCAACATTTTAGTGCACCACTGATGCTATACCATAGACCATGTTGGAAAGCTTAATTGAGTGCAGAGCATTGCTGAGAACATATGAGCACAGAGCAATGCTGAGACTCTATTTGACATTGATCCCTTACAGTATCAATTAGTGATGTAATAGCTCATGCAGAATCCTGCTAATTCTCACAAATGTGACCGATCATCACAGATTAGCATGCAGTACTCATTTCTAAAAAATATAGGTCCAAGTCTCATAATTTAAATGTGCCTAGCAGCTACACATCACATCCTAAATTTGTTGTCAAATCACAGAATGTTCAAATGAATTCCTAAAGTATTGGTCAGCAAAGACAGGCAAAATAGCCATTCTAAAATAAATGTAATATTTTTTTATATTCAAGCCCCGCTGTTTCTTTGTCTGTAAGTTGATGATCATTATAGTTTCCAGTTTATAAAGGGTTAATTCCCTGTTACCAACACCCTTGATTACAGGTGACTTTACAAAGACCAACAATGGCAATCTTCTATGGCAGTGTTTACCAAACTGTGGTCCGCGGACCCCCAGGGGTCCGTGACACATTCCCAGGGGGTCCTCAAGCAGCAATTTTAAAAGCACAACAAAGTTCCTTGTAGAATTAGCAGTTTTCCAGCAACAATAAAAGTGTCAAGATAACGTCAGTGATTAATGTACCTGCTGGAGAGAGATGAGAGTTTTGTCCAGTGGCAGCTTTGACTTATCTAATGTAGCACAGAGGGTTAATATGCCCACTGCAAAGAACGTGTACCATGCATTTTAAAAAACAGTGTTTTATGTGCATAGGTTAGTGGGTTACTGCTTTTGTCACAGAGATTCTTTTGTTACTGTGCAGTTCATAAGTGACAATCGTAATCTAGCACAGTGACCTATAAACTGTCATCAAAGAGCTGCTTGCAAACTGCATGGTACAGGTTAGAAACATATGTTTTTCCAAGTCTTTCATTATCCTGATGCTGCTAAAAAGGTTTATTTGGGTGGAAATACATTTTTATTGTTAAAGTCAATGCTAACCACTGTTATGTTCTGAATCCTGAGTTTGTGCTTCTCCAGACCAAGCACTCTTTAAAAATGCCTACCAGTATGAATGACGTGAATCCTACACCTTGTAGTCGCATTTGCCTTATGTAACAATTTCTATATACTGATTTACATGTATGAATCATTGTCTCTATGGGGCAGATTTACAAGGAAAGTGACTCAGTGTGTGCCGCAAGCCATTTGGCTGCGCCACACTGAGTCTCTTTCAAAACACAGGGATGCGACATATTTACAACAATATGTCGCATCTCTGTGCTTCACCCTGCGCTGGCGCAAAAACTGCTGCCATTCGCCTGCACAGGCACCCTTGCACCATGGTGCAAGGATGCCTGCGTGCGTGGGGAGATTATTTATATGCAGGAAGGGCTCCTTCCTGCACATAAACAATGAGAAATGGCGTTTTTCAACTTCTAAGTGTGCTGCATTAGCACACATAGAACTTGCAAAACGTCATTGTTTTACTGATTGTTTATGTGCAGGAAGGGACACCTTACTGTACATAAACAATAACTAGAGGTGATTTCCTCTTTCTATGCGTGATGCAGAAAGCAACACGCATAGAAAGAGGAAAAAAACAAGGAGAAATGAATAAATTTCTCCTCGTTGCGCCTCCCTACGCCTCCCCTGGGGAGGCGTAGCATTCAGACACATTTCCAGATTTGCGATTTCTAGTAAATCTGGAAATGTCTGGTTTCATGGGTGTTGCGTGGGAACACCCACAGCAACACCCATGGAACGCCCCTTTCACGCAAAGTGCTGTGTGCAAATGGGGCCATACTTACAAGACCAGGAAAAGTCACGCTGGGTGGCTTTTCCTGCCTTCGAAATATGGGGCACTAAAATGCGCCACCGGTGCGTCACTTTTTGTGCCGCACCCGTGGCGCAAGGGGCTTGTAAATCTGCCCCTATGTGTGTGTGATGTAAAGTGCTCTGACATCCTACAATGGTATGAGAGATGCTATAAAACAAATGAAATACATGTGACAGAGGGGCTATGGAGAGATGAGAGGCACTGTTGGAGGGTGATAATAAGGGAATCATTGAAGAACCCCAGCAAAGATTGTCGTATCCTGGTGCGTAGTAAGGTCATCATTTACTATTCTTTAAAAGCTGATACAATTCAATATATAATGATACATTTGTTGTAGAATGCACCATTGTTTCCTAAATTTTCTTGGGGGAGAGCCTCCCAAAGTCCCCTTTGTAGTGGTCAGGCTCACTCACTGCACTTGGTGTGCACTGTATGGGGACTGGTCTGAAAACATTTACCATGGCTGCTTTGGGTTTCCAGTCTGGCCCTGGCAGGAGCCTTGTACTGCGAAATAAAACCAACCATTTAAAAGTTAGTCATGGAGATGCAGCACTAACCTTCCCGTTTTTTGCAAATTCTTTCAATATAGAATACTAAAATCCTTAGTAATTCGAGTATTTGTTTTGTGTGCACACGTGTGTTTATTGTTTTCGAATTACTGTTTTAATGTTTGAAATTTAATTCATACAAATTGCTTGGGGGTCCCCGGCTTCCAGTGATGACTCAATGGGGGTCCTCAGGAGTCAAAAGTTTGGGAACCACTGTTCTATGGTCTTCATTATGCTGCTCACTAAATGTATGCCCACTGGATATTTCTGATTCACTTGAATGACTGGTCTTATGTCCTTGCCAATACCTAAGCTTATTTCTTCTGCTTGTTTCCAAGTTCATAGTGTCAAACAAGGTCACATGCTGGAGTTAATAAAATCCCTGATAATTCATTGGCCATTTCCAGTCACTGCTCTCACTCCTTAGGCTTAATTGATATTGAAGTGACAATATCATTCTGTTTAAGTAAGAAACTGCAAACAACATTATAGTTCAATTATTTTAATTCTGAGTTCTGCGTTCTTTATCTAGTACTGGATTATTTTGCTTCATTATATATGATTTAATTGTGTTTTCTTGCAATAATACTTCTCTTTGGGTACTGTCTGCTCTATATTACGTTTGTGATAAAGCATTGTCTGAATAACCTGGTTTCTAGAAGCAGTCAGATATTTGATAAGTTTCTCTTTAGATAAAACTCTGCTGAACCATTTCACCTAAGGTGTACCAGTAAGCATGCTAGGTGACTGACCGTGGTGCCGTGTACAATGCCGTCGGGACTAGTGTACTTCTAAACCTTATAGCCTCTAACTTATTGATTAATTTAATTTGAAGAAACAAAGATCCAGTAGAGCTTGGGTATGTTTTCTATGTCAAGGTTAACTTACAATCTTGTATTCTTCCAGAAGCTTGTATTAGTGTCTCATAAATAAACAGATAAACTTTATATTTAATACAGGCCACAGGATGTCCTCTTAACATCGTTATAAAGGCATCCGAGGCCACTGTCGTTTTCTTTTGGCCTGTCACTAAATTATTTTAGGATATTGCAATACAGAAAACCATGGTCATGCTCTGGATCTGCAGATATAACTCCCTCTTGAAAAGTGAGGGATTATTTGTCCACATAATGTGAGCCATTTCCAGGGGCATCCTTGAGAAAAAGTACGATGCTGACCTGCTGCTCCTAGAGTATCATCAAATTATCTGATAACTTGATAATTCTTTAAAGTGAAACTAGGTGTACTGTTAGCAATAAGTATTCCGGATCTCACAGCAGTGGCAGCTCCTCCGCTGAGGCGGAGGAGCGTTGCTCCACTGCTTAGCAGCAATGAAAGAAAGGAGAAATAAAATTATAATAACTTGATGTTATTATAATTTTATTTGTTCCTGCTGTGGCGTCTTGGCTGGGGGGCCGGGTCTGCTCTGCTCACAGTGCAGGGCAGGGGAGGAGTGGTGGGCACACTGTAAGTGCGCATGATGCTTTGGCCGGCCGTCTCGGGCCAGCCAAAGAGTCATGCGCTGTTAGCATGTTCTCCACCCAGGCTGCATTACAGCCTGGGTGGAGAACATTCCGAGGCCCCCATTCCCTGGCTGAGCTCCGAACCACGGCGCTCAGACCAATCACAACGCTGCATTGCAGCGTTGTGATTAGCTATGGGGAGCCTGGGTGCTTCCGGTTCATCCCAGACACGGAGGAGATGTGACGTGGGAGAGACGCAGCGATAAGGTAAGTTGTTTTTTTGTTTTCTTTTCTTTACTTACACCCTCCTTACTCCCTCCTCCCCGCCACCCTCCGACCCATGCCGGCCGCCACTGTCTCACAGGAAATCGTGAATCCTTCTTAACATTGGCGTCCTTTGGATCCTTTATATAGGAGAGCAAGGCTGTCACATACGAAAATAAAGAGGTTAAGAAAAGAAGTCATAATTTACTCTAAAGAGTCTTTTGATGACATAGTGGCCTTAGTGGATGGTTTCATAATAATGTATGTACTATGGATAAAAGTGTTTGAGAAGGAGTTCTGTTTGATCTGACCGTTCAGAACCCAACCATCAATACACTTGCATATGAGATTAAATATTAGTGGGGGCATGGAAAGATTTCTTATAGCAGAAGGTGATATAGTCTGTAGTTTAAAGAGTATTATGTCCCACTTTGTTTGATGTGTTTATGGTGGTCATGTAATCAGCACATCCCATAAGTGATGCTCTTTTTTGCTTTGAAAAATTATCAAAACCTTGAATGATTGGATACAGGAATTGGACAGCAGCCACATTATGGATTGCTGGAAGAGCAACCCGCTGAAGCTCTAATAGACTAAGGACTATGCGCACAGCTGACATGACCAGAGAGGCTGGTTCTCTTACATCTGCTAAGGACCAGTTGGGGGAAGATCTGAACTTCTCTGCAGCAGCATGAGTAGAGGAGCACTAGAGACAAACGAAAGAAAGAAAGCTGGCGCAGGTAGTCAGTGAAACTAGCTCCCCATAAAGTGTGCCGCTTTACAGGCCAGGAGGCCTACTGAAATTGCTCTAGGTGGTTGGAACTTGCCCCCTGGAGACAACTGACAACTGAGCCAAGGATTACAGAAACCAGTCCATCAGGGCCCGAGTTAAGGTCATTTAAAGATTCTTGACCTTTTACCCTCCCCCCTCCCCTCTCCCCTCAAGGAAAAGAACTGGGAAAGTGGAGCTGGTGTGGATCTCCACCGGTGCTTCTTCAAATTATCCACGGGGTGGGCCAGTGCCTGAAGTTCCGTGCAACTGCAGTGGTTTGTTGCGGGAGGGAAGGGAGGGCATGCGTGTACCCCCTCCCCTGAGGTTCATTCGGCCCCGGGGACCCCATATCCTAGAGCCCGGTACAATGTAGGAGCCCCAGTCCCCCCAGGACTGAAAACTAACCATGCGGGGGCCAGGAAGCTGTCTATCACCTGCCCACTGCTCATGGGCCAGGGATGAAGGCCTCTCTCTCTCCGCTCACTGGAGGACAATGTGGGCAGGGAGAGCAGGCGACAGAGAGCAGAAAAAATGCTGCCTCCCGCGCAGCACAGGAGCTGCGTGCGGGGACCTGGCTGGGGCCTTGGGGGCATTGAGGCTAATCCCACAGCACCCCAACGATAAAGCTGCCTTTGGGGTGTCCCTGTTGGGACCGACACCCTTTCAAACGAAAGAAAAGGAAAAAAAATTGCAAACTCCTGAACATAGCAGGTGACGTGCTGGTATAATATGCACTACTCCCAGAGAAAGTGCCTTATAATGCCCTGAGGGATGCATTCTGCATATCTTTCTTGGCTTGTGGTCGGCCCAAAATGGGTAGGGACACCACTAGCAGGTGTTGGGGGGGCTTGCAGAGTGTGTAGCAGCCCCGTCAGAGTAACCTTTAAATTGTAACCGTAAATCCCTTAGGATTTAGGAAACCTGACCTGGGGAGACGTTTCATTCATTTGCAAGCACTCCTAAGGCTGAATATTCTGTACTACAGCCTTGTATTGCAGTGACCTCTAGTGGTTGGTTCTGTGCCAGCATTTTATGTGGCCTAAAGGTATATAAAAAGAATCAGACACGTTATGTTGATTTTGAATGCTTTATTAACAATATATGTTTGACAGTGTTTTTGATAAACATTGAAATGTTTTATTGTTAATAATGATTGCATTAAACACGGGTGGGTATTGAATTTGGTGATTCTTAACATGTCAGTCAGTCAAATAAATTTTTATTTAGACCAAAGGTCTTTAAACCACACACCAATTACAAATTATAATTTACAGTCTCAAATTTACATACACAATTTAGCACAATTAAAATTAATCGTAAAATCCTAATAAAACCAGAACATTTTAAAAATTCCCATTTATGTTTACACCAAAACCTTATTACATCAGTATAACTCATTTTTATAAATTACCTAAAACTAAACTTCCTTGCACAAACATGGCCTTTTTAGCTGCCGTAATTAACCTTCCAATAGCAATTGCTATATCCAAACAACGCATTTCGGTAAGACGTTCTACGGCTTGCACTCGTTTCCTAATTGTGATGCCCTGGGATTATCGGGGCAATGTGGGCCCTGGGCAAGGTGCGCGGGGGCGCGGCAGCAGCAAACACCACACACGACACTTCAGTGTAGTGTCGGAAGTACCGGCCCCGAACGGGCGCTTCCCCCTTTATTCAGCCCCGCAGGCCACGCCTGGCCTGCGGATGAGGTGCAGGGCGCTTCCGGCGGGAAGCCACAAAACACTGGAGCGTTAACCACTACATCCCTTCCCAACTCAGTTCTTTGAAAACCAACAAAAGTTCAAACAGTCACTGGAACATACACGCAAATCATGGTACCTGTGTGCAGCTTCGAGGTACTCATCTCTATCGTCTCAGCAGACAAAGTCTCGGAGCCGCTGGCTTGGGCGAGGGTTGGCCCGTAGATCGTAGTTCCGAGTTTGACGCTTTGGGCGCATCTCCTTGGGGGCCTCGTTGCTTGGAAGCAGGTGGGGGAGCGGCGAGGTGTTGATCTCCGACCCCACTGTGCTTCCTCCCCTCCCTGGTTCACCTTCTAAGGTCCCTTGGGACAGGCTGGTCGGGATCTCCGGGGCACCTCTGGTTGGCTCACCCCTAGACCCTGCGGGGACTTCTTTGAACCACGAGACGTTTCGGGAAACATCTTACTCTCCTCTTCTCGCTGTGACCATGGTGCCGTGATTAACAACCACGGTCCAGGTGCCGGGTTCGTAGTTTGTCTTAAATTTCCCTCCTGGCCGGCGGTCCTTGAGGATGTCGGTCGCTCCGGGCCGGAGCACACGTGGAACGGCTCGTCGTTGAATGCTGGCTTGTCTATTCTGCTGTTCCCGCCGGCCTTGTGTTGCTTGGATGTCTACAGGTGGAGGCATCCACCCGGGGCAGGCAGGGATCATGTCTCTCCACAGGCCTTGCAGCATTAGCGACCACGGACTTCGTTGCGTGGTGCAGTGTGGGGTGCTCCTATATTCTCTTAAGAAGTCGTGGAGCCGTTCTTCCGGGTCGACTTGCTCCAGCGTCGCGATGCGGAACATCTTGTTCAGCGTCCGCATGAGCCTTTCCACATCGCCATTTGCCTGAGGCCATTGAGGTGTGACTCGGCGGTGGTGTATCCCTCGTTGCTGCAGAAACGTGGCAAACTCTGAACCCTGAAACGGTGGCCCATTGTCACTCCGGACTTCCTGGGGAAACCCAAACATGGCGAACACATTCTCCAGGGCGGGGCGCACGTGGGTGAATGCGGTTGAAGCCACCAGCTCTATGAGGGGATACTTGGAGAATGCATCTACGATCACCAGCGTGTGTCTCCCGCCAGGAAAACTCCCGAAGTCTATGCTCACTTTGGACCAGGGCTCCGTGCACGCTTCTTCTGGGATTACCGGGATTGGTCTCTCCGGATCACTCGTGAGTTGGCAGGATTGGCAGCGGCGGACAAAATCGTCGACCGCCTGTTCCAGTTCGGGGAACCAGACCTTTTCTCTCATCCATGCCTTCATCTTTGTGGCCCCTTGGTGGCCTCCATGAGCGAGCTGGGTTGCACGGTGTCTCAGTGCTTGGGGTATGATGAGCCTGGCTCCTCTCAGCAGAAGTCCGTCCTCTGTGGCGCGGAGTTCGCTTCGTACGCACCACATTTTTGTCAGTCCTTCCCTTTCTTCAGGGCCCCAGGCGTTTGCTTGGTGCAGGTAGTCCTTCCACGACCCGTCCTGGACGGCGCGAAGGGTCCGGCCGTATACACTGTCATCCTTGGCGGCTTCCTTGATGTCTTCGAGGGTCATGGCTCGCGGGCATGCGGATGTGGACACCATGTTGATGTACCGTTCGATGTCGTCATCATCATCTGCTACTTCCTGCGGGGTTGGGTGGCGGGACAAGAAATCCACCGGGTTCTTGGCCCCCGGCCGGTACACGACGTCCATCTCGTAGGGTTGTATTTGCACTGCCCACCGCTCAATCCGCGGGGGCGGATGGGGGCTGACCCCTTGAAAAGCGGGACGAGGGGCTGATGATTGGTGACCATGGTGAATGGCTGTCCTGTCAGATATAGATGGAAATGGCTGCAGGCCCATTTTATGGCGAGCGCCTCCCGCTCTATTTGTGCGCATCTTGTCTCGGTGAAGGTGAGGGATCTGCTGGCGAACGATAGCGCTGCCCATCGGCCTGGCTCTTGTTCCTGAGCGAGTATTGCCCCTAGCCCCACCGGGCTTGCGTCGACGAGTACTTCGGTTCGTTTGGCCGGGTCGAAGTATGCCAGCGTGGCTTCACCCAGGAGGGCGTCTTTTATCCCTTGGAATGCCTCTTCTTCGTGCTGGCCCCAGTTCCACTTGGTGTCTGCCCGGGTGAGGGCTCGGAGGGGTTCAGCCCGGGTTGCCAGGTCTGGGATGAACCTCCCGCAGTAGGTGGCCATCCCTAAGAAGCATCTTACTTCCATGGGTGTTGTGGGAGCGGGAGCGTTTTTGATGGCATGCGGCTTCCTCGGGTCCACTTGGATGCCTTCTTGGTTGAACACGTATCCGAAGAACTCAAGGGATGGTTGGAAAAACTGGCACTTGTCCCTGTGGAGCGTCGCCCCATGTTCGCTCAGACGCATCAGTGTGCTTCGGAGGTGCTTGTGGTGGTCGGCGGCAGTCGCGGAATGGATCAAAATATCGTCGCTGACGTTGAGTACCCCCGGCAGGCCAGATAGCATTTCTCTTATTGTGTTTTGGAACACCTCAGCCGCTGAGGAGATTCCGAAGTTCAGCCTTTTATACCTTCTTAGTCCAAGGTGGGTACTGAAGGTGGTGATGTAGCGGCTTTCTTTGGACAACGGCAGCTGGTGGTACCCGGCGTTAAGGTCAATCTTGGAAAACCACCTTGACCCATTGACATCGGCAATGATGTCGTCCATCGTTGGCGTGATGTGGCGTTCACGCTTGATGGCTTTATTCGGTAGTCTCATGTTGATACAGAGACGTATCGCACCGGGTTGCTTTGGTTTCTCCGCGATGACCAGTGGGGACACCCAGGGCGTCGGCCCGGAGACCTTTTCGATGACGCCTTGTTCTTCTAGGAGTTCCAGTTCCTTCTCCACCAGGGGTCTCAGGTGGAACGGTACTCTCCTGTGTCGTAGGTCGACGGGGGTGACGGTCTTGTCGATGTGCAGTTTGATGGGGTCACAAGGCCTTGGAATAACCCGGGGAACTGATCGAGCAACTCGTCCACTTGATGGGCTTGGACACTCCTGGCGAACGAAACCAGTCTGAGGTCCTCGCCCGTGTGGCTACTCAGCAGGGTGTCCGCTTCCCTGTCAGTCACGTGGATGGTCACGATTACTTCTTGGTCATCAGTTCTGATCGGGACGGATATCTTCCCCTTCAGTGGCAGCGGGGTGTGGGCCCCGTAGGCGTATATTTTGGTCCGTGACGGGGTGATGGGCGGGCATGGCCGCAGGCGTCGATACTGCTGAAGGCCCATCACGTTTACCGACGCGCCTGTGTCGATGATTGCTTTCACCTCTGAGCCGGCGATCCGGACTACGCAGGTTGGCTGGGGTCTTCGGCGCCGTTTGAGCTCTTGCGTGAACGATATCAGGTATGTTTCCTCTTCGTCATCTTCTGAGGAGGAGTCGAATGGCCCTCGATATCGGCGGCTGGTCCTTGGTGACTCTTCTGCCACTGCTGCGTCTGCTACCGATAGGTGGCGTATCGCTCGTGATGGCGGTCTCTGACCTCTGGAATCGCGGCCTCGGTTTCGTCTCCGACATACGGCAGCAAAATGGTTGGGGATCCCGCAATTGGTACAGGTCTTCCCTTGCGCAGGACAGTCCTTTGCCGCATGTGGTTCATGGCCGCAGTAGCCACACCGTGGCCTGGACGCATCAGGCCTCGCTTTCCGGGTGGGCTCAGAGCGGCCCTTTGTTCTGATGGCTTCTGCGCACTCCGTCTTGATCGTCTCTGGGCGCCCTAGCGGTTTGGTGAGGGCTTGGTCCATTTCATTTGCTCTGGCTGCTGATAGGTGATGGGACCTCGCTAATATGAGGATGTCCTCCAGTGCTATCTTTGGTTGGCGGAGGATGAGGCCTCTCAGAGTTTTATCCCTGCAACCTTGAATTAGCTGTGCCCTGATTTCTTTGGGCTGGTCATCTTCAGTACACGTGCCGGCGAGTTCACGTAGGCGGGCGTAGAACGCGTCTATCGATTCCCCCTCCCTTTGGTGGGCTTGGCGCAACTTGAAGCGCTCGAAGTCTGGGTTGAGCTGGGGGTCGAAATGAGCGTCCAGTGCCGCCACGGCTGCGTCGAAGTCCGTTGCAGCTCCCGTGTCCGGCAGGTGCTTGAAGAGCTTGAAGATCTCGTCTCCGGCATAGTGGAGAAGTAGGGACCTCTTCACCACTCCATCCGCCTCCCTGGTCGCGACGAAGTAGTTGTTGAGACGCTCGATCCAAATTTTCCATCGGGGTGACGCTGTCGCTGGGTCCTCCAGTTCGCTGAAGGGTGGCAGCACACCGGAGGCGGCGTGTTGGAACGGGACGTGGATTGGAGCAGGGGCCGGGTTGTCATCACCCATAGTGTCTGTGTAGCGGCGGGCCCTAGATGGTCCGTGCCCCGTGGAGGTGGTGATTGGCACCCGTGGCGGGCTTTGCGTGGCTGTGGCGCAGAGGGCGGTGCGCTGCTTGCTCCAGGTAGAGGCACCGGTTCTTCAAGCGTCCCACGCGACGTGTCAGGTACCCTGCGCGCCTGCTAGGTACCCACAGGCTGGCCTGGCAGAGCGCGAGCTGTCACGTGAACCAGGGCCTGTTGCGCATGTTGCAGCGCGGGAGCCTTGTAGAGGGCCTGCTTCGGTAGTCCTGAGGGTGCGTGGGCTGGCACGTGTTGAGGCCTGAATGGCGCGTAGCAGCGCAGGGCCGTGCCGAGGGTGGGCGGCACTGTGGTGGAGGATCGCGTTGCAGCACGCTGCGGCGCTGGTGACCTGCTGGGCACTAAGCAGCGGGGGCTGACTCACCCGTCCGCATGCGGCCGCGTCCTGTCGCCGTTGTCGGCACCTCACAGGGTCGCGGAGGTCGCCGGGCGGGCTGCGGCGTCTGAAACAGGAGGCGAAGCGGGGAGCGAGGGTCTCGGCCCTCCTCGTCGCCAGTGTGATGCCCTGGGATTATCGGGGCAATGTGGGCCCTGGGCAAGGTGCGCGAGGGCGCGGCAGCAGCAAACACCACACACGACACTTCAGTGTAGTGTCGGAAGTACCGCCCCCGAGCGGGCGCTTCCCCTTTATTCAGCCTAGCAGGCCACGCCTGGCCTGCGGATGAGGTGCAGGGCGCTTCCGGCGGGAAGCCACAAAACACTGGAGCGTTAACCACTACACTAATCACATATTTCAAAAATATTGAGCATATTATAGACCTGTCCGCGGAATTCCGCAGAGAAGCCGAAAAACTCGGCAAGATTCCATGAAGTTCCGCTGATGGGCGGAATTAAAAATGTATTGCTTGCTCGACGCAAGTGCTGTCAAATTAAAAGAATCTCGTTCTAGTGTTAAGCCTTTTCTGCCATCTCACGAATCTTTTGGACAACAGCAACGCTGCTCTCTCTCTGCAACGTGTCAATTTCAATTTAAGGGTTATTAGTTACATGAGATTTGGATTCTCAACAAAGAAAAGAAAACGTCTAATCAGTAAGTAATTAATAGAACAAAATAAATGTATTTGCAGTTACAATTAAATGATAAGGTAAACAGCTGAAGTGGTTTGCAAACCTCCTTTCCAGCTCCGCTGAAGAAAAAAACAAGAACAGCATGCAAAATCTGTTCTTTGTTTTTGCTGATGCCAACAGGGCTCCAATCACTGCTGAATGCAGTGTTTATCCTACCCGTATTGGGCCTTTGCACAGAAGGGCTGGTTCTTCTTAAAGGCAGGCTCTGGCATTTGATTGTCAAGATGCCCCTGCTGTCCCCAGCCAGGTGTCACTTGAGATCTGCCCTTCGCTGCAGAGTGCAGTGCCTTTCATTCCAAGTCAATCTCTCAGCATTATTTAACAGATGCACCTGGCACGCGCTCCCATGCCCCGCACGCTTCCTAGCCAGTCCCTGCTCATGGAAATATCTATTTGACAACAAAATGACCCCTTCAGCGGGCACCTGCCACTCTTCTGACGAGCTGTCCAATGCGGGGAAAGATATGTAATGCATGCTTCTCACTTCCCTGGAGGTGGAGGGAGGCAGAAGGAGGGGCTGCGCTTCTTAACCTTAACTGCAAGTACAATTTTCTCTTTAACGACATTTAATAATTTTGACCTTTTTGCACTGTTCACAAACCAAATTGTCGCCGGCTTTGAATTTTTCCGTGTCATATTTACCCAAATCAACGACTTTGTTGACCTCAGAAAGATGAAAGGCGGAGTCCTACCCATTGGGAAACAAATCCGTCTTGCAGGATTCAAAGGGGTCCTTCTTTCAGCTTGGGAGCTAGGTTCATAACATGTTGTTATGGCCCTTGTTGATTGACCCTATTTCGGCCTGTGCACTTGAGAAATGAAAGCGATTTTATCAATTTCAAGATGAGATAATGCTGTTTTATTTCTTTGCCACATCTCAGCTCCTGATCATTGTATACTAAACATTGTCTGCCTGCTCCTGCACTGCCATGTTTCTGGCTGCCATTTCTGCTCAGCAGCGATTTCTGGGGTTTAATTCTTGGCCTTGGGGGCTGGGGGAGGTTCTCTTTCCTCCTACAAGAACATTTTGAAAAAATGGGATCAACCTTTCCACATAAATTCACTAAAAAGTCATAGGCTCTGAAAGGACACTCTTAAAATATTCGAGTACTTTCATGGTATGCCAAGAAAATCTGTCCCTCTCCAGAACTTGACTCATTTGCTATATGTTCTCTCCATATGTTGAGATTAACTTTAATGTAACAGGGTCTGCCATTTTGGGTTTGGTGTCTTTCATGTGTCATAAATTGCCACCAGCTTGTCAGGGGCAGCATTTTCTCACTTGTGCCCACCAATATGTCATAGATTTTCCTCTTATGCCCCAAATTATATATAATATTCCAGCGCTGTAAGTTTGCCATGGATGCCCCCATGTGTGCCCCACATGCCAAGAATTACCTCTGGAGAGTCAGAGTCTGCAAAAAAACCCTCCCTTATGCCGTGGGTATTAATTTAACACCTTCCCCTTCCCCGATGTAGACACAGTATGGGTGGGTAGCTTTGAGCTAACCATTAAATAGTAGGCCAGACGAGTGCAAGTATCTGCTGTGAAGGTACCCTGAGCCAGAAGTTCGGGGTCCCTCTCTGACCTCTGCCAGGCTCTTTGGGAGTTCAGCACCTTGTAACCCTTGCAGTTCGCCCTGAGTTAAAAGGCTAATCTTTAGGGTGCCCCTAGCCCCCCCCCCGCAAACATCTCCTTCTATTCAGATAGTCCATGGATGGTGGGCACCTCCGGAAAAGAAGAACTCTTCTACGCCTAGTTGGAATGACAACACTGGTCTTTAAAGTTTGTGCACTACCACCACTGTTGGCAGAGGACGCAGGTGCCTCTTGGCACCAGAAAATCTCAAACACGATGATGCCCTTATATGGGCATCATTCTATCACCCAGCGCTCTCATTCCCTGAGAGTGAGGTGCCGGAGACCAGTGGCTGGCAGAGCCTCTAATGCAGGTCTGTTTTGTTCTTCAGGTTGCCCAAACCATAAACAAGGAAGGTGTAGGAAACATCAACTTCCCACAAGTGGACGCCAAGAGGCAATGATATTCTTAACCAGAAGTAAGATTGTCTGTAACAACAGGAGCCCTTGATGATGGTGGCCAGCACCTCAACTCATACACCACATTTTCAAAAAAACACAGTAACATGCCATTCTGAGCTGGAACAGCATGCCACCAGCCCTGGGCACCAGAACAAACATTCAACATCAATATCAGTGTAAATGAATGACAATAACTACAACACAACACATCTCCCCCTTTCAAAACAAAACCTGAAAAACAAAGACAATTAATCTGCACGTTAAACCCATAATGAAGTCATCAATTTGTTTGGAGGTGCAATTCTACACTTTGCTTTTCAAACATCAGCCCCATCTTAGGGACTGAGCAAAGTCAAAAGTACGCCTCTGTTATTACTTATTAAGGGACGCTCGGTTTGGCTGCCGTCAAGCCTCGTTTGTGTATTGTGTCCATTATTGAAGGACTAAATACCATAATTTACAAACGTCCACAAGAACATACTTCCCACTATCTCCAAAGAAGCTTTTCCAGGCCCACCAAGCCACATAAATAAAACAACACCCCACATCAACCCTATCCATAGCAGAACCACTGACTAACTTTCAAAGCTTAGGAGTAGGACCCTTTCTTCCTGGCATACTTGCTCCTGGTGAGAGGCTCCTAAACCCTTGTTAATTTCCACATGAAGCCTCCTCCCCACAACACGACACTGACCTGTAAGCTCCCCCAGCCTGCTGCCACCATGCCCTAGGATCCCTCCGTGCTAGCGCTGGTGGTGGTAGGGCAGGTAAGGGGTGGCAGGGTGCTGCTGGTGTCCGTGTGGGTTAGAGGGGTAGTCCAGGGCCCAGACCCGTTAGGCAGAGCACCTGTAGGGCCCCTTGGCAGGGGGGGGGGTGGAAGCTGTGCAGGAGGTAGTGACCCTGCGGCGAGAGGGTTCTCTCTCCGAACTCCAGAAAGGCAGCCTTGAAGTGGTCTGTGCCCAGCAGGCTCTCGGCCATGGAGCCGCTCATACTGCGCGGTGGCCCGGGCACCTGACAGGCTCCATAAGATGCTCTTACATGCAGGCGGCTGCAGCCTCGCGCCTACTAGCACATGTCCGAAGAACTGAACAGCACGCCCTGCGCCTCACTCATTGGCCGATGGACCTCTCGTCCCAACTCAGGCAGAAGCGAAGCCACTCACATTGCATAGCGTTTTGACTGGTGGGCAGTAAACTCCGCCACGCGGCGTAGGCAGAGTTTTTGCCAGTGACAAAAACTCCATGCACCCCGCCACCGGAGCGGAGTTCACCGCCCTCCCCTACATAAAATTACTTTCTGCAGGGGCACTAAAATGTGCAAACTATCGCATTTTGTGTTCAACTCACATGTACAGTTCCCTCCGGGTTGGATGATTTCCATTTTTGTCTTATTATTCATATAACAGGAGTTAACTCCAGTCCTTACTCTTCGCAATTCGCATCTAAGCCAACAATTTGTTAATATGTCCATATACGGAAACCATGCTTCGTTCTGCCAAGTATTTAACATAAATTGCATCGATTTCTTCCCCCCCAGATACTGCTAATCATATTCACAGGACAAATCCTTACCTAATGCCCTCAGCTCACTTTTTGAGACCTCTACTTGTAAATTCATAACCTCACCTTCATATCCCTACGTACAGACTCCAAGTTTTTTCTGGCACATTTGGCCCATTTCAGTTCACTTTACTGGATCTCATTTTTACACCATTGTGAGACCTTCTTTTCTTCCCCTGGGCCCAAATGCTGCCAGAATCTTATTAGTGCCACTTTGGCCAGTATATTCCACGATGTCATGCCTGTCTCCATTCTTACTGCCTAACTCATGGAGGATACTGGTAGGGACAATAAGGTCCTTAGACCTTTCCCCTCCTCAGCATCCCACCCACTTTTACCACTAATACTTAACAATTCAGCTCTGTACTGTATTTGTGGGGGTATTATGGCCACATAAGCTTTTAAAACCGGCCCCGGTTAAATCTTTTCAAGCCATTTACCGAGGCTAGGGCCATTGCTGTCAGGGCCTCCATATGGGTATTCCTTTTTGAGGACTTCTTGAACCAGACCCCTAGATACTTATATTAGTTGACGTTTTCCAACTCAGTGGGCCCAAATACCAACTAAACTTTACAACTTTTTTACCAAAGCACAACAACTTGGCTTTATCCACATTTGCAGTTAGCTTTTTATGGCTGCAGTATTCCCTAAACACAGCTAGCTCCCTCTGCAACCCTATCTCTGTCTGAACTAAAATTACGAGGTCGGCTGCATACAAAAGACATGAAATATGTTTGTCATTCATTCTGGGGCTGGCATCCCTAGCCACCGCCAAAGCAGACGGCAAATTAGCTACAAATAAGGAGAAGAGTAGGTGGGCCAGAACGCATCCCTGTCTTAATCCATTATTAATTGCTATTTTCTGTGTCAACGTCACCTCAGTGTCCAAAATAACCTGGGGCTAGTTATGCCTATGTAGCTCTTGAATTAATATCAAAAGTGCCTTTGGGATGTTACATTTTATCAAAGTTTCCCATAGACAGTTCTGGTCCACCAGATCAAAAGCAGCACAGAAGTCTATGACGCAGCATTGTTAACATGTGGTTATGGGGCTTTTTAATGTGTTATAACATTTTATGTGGCTACTACTTGACAAATCCAATAGTCTGCCGGCCTCAAGAAATCTACTCACCCACTTAATATGGTGAGTCAGATTTTAACAGGGTGAGCTATATTTAGGGCCTACCGGCCCGGTCTGGCAAGAGAGCTCCAGTGTTCTGTTAATTTGGAAAGTAAATGGGCAATAAAGATGCCTTTAAATCTTGTTATTATCTTGTTACATTTGCTGTGCGTTCAAAGCCAGAGGTGAAATGTCAGCCTATGTCTTCTTATAAATTGCTGCTTATTTTACCCTGGAGATTGGTCTTTACTTTTCTTTCTATGCCTGCAAAGTTAGAGGATTTTGTAAAGTGAACCGTCTGGCAATGGTGCTAGACACACAACATTTAAATAGCTTGTAATTGAACCTTACAAATATTTCAAACTATATTTCAGTAGTTAGGAAAGCTCTTTTTGTAATTCTGAAGTGAGATGGAAATAAAGATTTTAATAGGATCAAAACAAATCAGAATATGCAAATGATAAATATATGCAGAAACAGGATTTCTACATACTGCAGTTGTACATTAAACCTGCATCTCAGTGGGAGCCTTTGTGGCCACTTCAATGGAAAATATCTGTCTGTAAATGACTGTGCTACCACATCATGCTTTAGTAATATATTTATTAAAAGTGAGAGTTTTTAACTATGAACTGAGAAACATTCCGGGCTCCTATCACAATTCTGTTAGTGAAGTTAGAGACAAGTAAGGGGTCATGCATACCCTATATGTGGGCTAGATTTTTATTATGCACGGAGCAAAAGTTTAGTCTATTAAATCAACAGACATGCTGAACTCACATATCTGCCAATTTCATTTTTCACTTTTGAAAGGCTATCTGTCGAATAGGCTAACCTTCGGAGTTACTTTGTAACATCTCACCATTGGGACCAGCTAGAGTAATGGAGTTTAGGCTTTCAGAACTCAGAATTTAATAACGCATCTTCTTAGGAAATGGTTTTTAAATTGTGTGTTTGAAAACGCCACTTTTAGAAAGCAGGCATTTTCTTGTTTAACCATTCCTGTGTGCTTCTGCTGTTTTGTGTATTGACTGTCTGGTTTTGCAGTGGCAAGAGCTGGGGATGTGCATTCACTGTAGACAGCCACAAGGGGGGTTGAGGTGTGTCCTGCCTTTCCTGGGTGACTCCTAGTTGAGCTGAATAGACCTGGTCTGCATTTAGAGTGGTGGGAGGAGTTTTCACTAGCACATGAATAGGCAGTGTCTCCTCTGCACAATGCTGTCTCCACCTCCTGTAGTGAAGCCAGGCCAGAGAGGGTTTGAACTGGGCTCAGAGACCCTTGCCACAAAGAGAACAAAGAGAAAATGGGGTATACGTATTGGACCTTAAACCCCAGAGAATTAGATCACTTCTGGACTCAAAAGGAAACTCTGCCAAAGAGAAGATCTGGAGAGCTGTAAGGGGGAGTACTGCCCCTTTGCTGTGTGTGCTTTGTTGCGTTGGCCTGCAGTTGCTGCTTCTGCCAAGGAGAGGATAAAGACTGGAACTTTGCTGTGGCGAAGAATCTCCAAGGGCCTGTGTGTGCTGGCCTCCTGTTCTGAAGTCTCGAGGACACAAAGACTTTGCCTGCAACCCACTGACCAGCACCTGGACTCCTCTGTGGACTCCTGTATTCAAAAGGACACCAATTTCAGTGTCTGGGCACTGAGAATTGTGTGGTTGGTACTGCAAAGCAAGAAAAACAACTCTGACGCTGTCAGCGATGCTGCCAGTGACGCCGCAACCTGCTCCGATGCCGGGGGCACCACTCTTGAGGTGCACAACGCACCGCCCGCCTGCACTGCAGCTCTGACACCCTTCCATGCCTGCTGACGCCTGCAGTCAATAGCCTTCCCGATGCCAGCACTCGCACCGACGCCGTCACTGCCAGCGCCAGCATCCCGTTATCGCGTAGCCGAAAACTGACGAGGGTGACTTTACGAACTCTTCAGCTTCGCATCACCTCACCGGAACCGACGCTTCACCCTCGACGCCGCATAACTTCCCCTGTCGTGGATTCGACGCCTCACCTCCACAGGGACACGACGCCTCGCCCGTGGCAACCAGGGAACCAGCCTTGACCTTGGCACCAACACCTCACCTCCATGACACTGTGCATCATCCTTAGACTTCGTTTTCCAAGGTACTGTTGTTTGGGGGTCCGTGTGACTCCATGCCCGATGCCGCACACCTCGCGGTCGCAGCCGTACTTTGGATTTATGCCTATCATGACGTCGTAAAAGCCTCAGTTGGAGCTATTTGTTTCTACAAGTGCTGTTTTTGAATTAACTGTTCTAAAAGTGATATCTTGATACATGTATGTTGAATTTTTGTCATTTTGGTCTTGTTTGGTTTAGATAAAGATACCTTCTTTTTCTAAACTGGTGTGGTGTCCATTTGTGGTGTTTTCACTGTGTTACTGTATGTTTGGAGTACACATACTTTACACATTGCCTTTGGGATAAGCCTGTCTGCTTGTGCCAAGCTACGCAGGGGGTGAGCAGGGGTTATCTAAAGTGTGTAACTCCCTTACCCTGACTAGAAGCGAGGCCCATACTTGGACAAAGGTGCAAACCTCTGCCAATTAGAGACACCCATTTCTAACAACTGCCTTGTTGAATTTTGTTTCCCTATTGCTCCACTGCAAGTCCATGAAGTGTTCCTTCTTGTTCTTCTTCTCTGTGGAGGCTTCTGTAGCCTAGGTTATTAGTATGGTTCAACCAACAACTTCTTAGTGCAGTTTAGATTAACAATTAGTTTTTACCCTAACTGAAGATGTTTGGCAAGGTCTGCCTGAAACCTATATACACCTTCACAGAAGCAGTTTCTCTGGGGCAAGGTGCTCTTGCTTCAAAGGGTTGATGTGCTTCCTAGCTACCCCTCACGTCCTCTTCAATCTTGGCAATAAAGCTGAAGCCCTTGGTTGTTCTAAAGATTGCCAAGAAGAGAGAGAAAGACATTTCCTGGTGCTATTAAGGAATGCCTACCCTTACCATGGAACTAGAGGCACTGTGGCATTATGGAGTGTTTGTAGTCATAAGACTGAAAGTGTATCTGAGAACAGGCATGTGGACTTGATTGTTTCACCCTTGCACATTTTCAAGTTCTGAACCATCTCTGTGTGATTGTCAGACTTGGCTGCAACTGCAACTAACTCTGAATAAAGACTGGTCGTTTTAGCTAGGAAGCTGGCTCTCCCTTTGACATCCACAACACTGTAAGCATCCAGCCTAGATGAAACAACTGATCGAGGGGCAAGAAGCATGGCTGACTTTTTGTTTGAATCCGGTCTAGACTACACGACTGAGTAAGAAAAGTCTGATGTAGGTTGCACCTGAGGAGATGGGTATAAAGTCTAAACCCATCTGAAAACTGAAACTGGTATTTGACTCAGCTGCAGTAAGCGCTGACTTCTGGAATTGCTTGGAGAGGATAAAGAGCCTGCCTGAGACTGGAGTGCCACAGCTGTTGCAAAGTCTGACCATAGAAGAAATCCATTTTCGAAGAGATCATCTCTTGCCTTTCTCTAAATTTCCAGTGTAATCATCTTCTCCTCCCCTCTCCTTTGTCTCACTGATTAATGATGATCCATCGTTCATGGGTGTTTTAATGTTTTTCCACTGCCCGGACATCCACTACTTGCCTGACCTCAAATGTCATAGCTGATTTTATTTAAATAGATCTTTTTTGTCTTTCTTTTAAACAAGTGAAAACAGTGCATACAGGGTATCATCTATTACAGGATCATCAACAGACCACAGCAGAGAACTCGTACATCATATCCCAAGTGTGCAAGTGTCGTTCAACGTGTGTTTCATGGGTGAGCGTGTGGTGTCACATTAAAACTCGCCAGTGGCTTCAACCCCTCCCGGAAGTGCATACTGCAGTGTGTAGCACCTCACTGGGCTCTTAAGTCGTATTCCCACTCCAACGTCAGTTATATAACATCCCATCCCGTGATCTGTGAATCCTTCCTAGCCTGATGAAAGAGGCGCTGCAAGGCATCATCCTCGGCCCACGACCATCTTTGGACGTCTCTCTTCCACATCGTCACTGGGGGGGCCTGGTCACCTTCCAGTGCATAGCTATCCTGCAATGCACCAGCACCAGGGTGAGACTCCAGGCCCTGTCAATTTTTTGGTGGGGCATCAATCCCAGCAAGCATGGCTTTGATGTGTCGATGTGCTGTCCACCTGTCCATCGCATGAGGGATGTGCCCACTTCCGTTCAGAAGGGACACAATGCCGTGCATGTGGTAGAAGTCAGCGTGCTCAGCTCCGCTCTAGGACAACAATGTGATAGTGCTACAAACATCTTGTGTAGGTGTGCCGGGGTGAAGTTGGTGTAGTGTTCATAATTAAATTGCAGGAGTTTGAGCCACACGTTTCGCGAGACCCGTGGAATTTGTTCCAGAATCTTGTTCCAGTCAGCAGCCATCAGCTCTAACTGCAGATCTTGGCTCAATTTATCTTTGAAGTCCAATAGTTCTGGACCTATGGCCCTATCCCTCGCATTGTATATGTTGGTTATCTGGTAGCATCTCTGGCTCCATGTCAACAGGACCTGCAGTGTCTGGTTAATCTCCTGTTCCTTGCCCAGGGCTCCTCATATCTGGTCTATAGTTCAGAAAGCGCTGCATGAGTCAGGAATTGCCCCACCTGGATGTCGTAGTCCACGTGGAGCTCCTCGAATGTGTTGAAGGCCTCCTCTGTGAACAGCTGCCCCAGGGTGGTGACTGATGTGCGCCTCACTGCGAGTGGTGCCCCGTGCGCCCCACCGCCTCAACGGCCGGCAGACACCACAGTGGAAGATCTGATGAATACACCGTTCTTCCTAGCAGTCTTCGCTGATACCTCTGCCAGCTTTTCCGGGCCTCTCGCAGCAATAATGGGGTGCGTTCCAACCCATAATGCCACCCCGATCAAGGGTATCCCCTCCCGTTCCTTGAGGTAAAAGTTATCCCGCCTGCGGCGATGCCTCTCGGGCCACCCATGTCAGCAGCCACTGCAACTGGCTGGCTAAATGATACAGCTTATTGTCTAGTTCCCCCAGTTTCCAGGCCGCCAGGGGAAGGCATAGTTTGTTTAGAGCAAACACAAGGAGATGAAGAAGTGAGCAAGGAACCTACGTCTGGGCATACCCTGCCAACTTAGGGCGAACAAAGCAAACACAATGAGATGATGGACGGAACGCTGAAACCTTTCAGACACCCACCCCCAGTCACAGATCTGGGTTGAATCCATCATGGTTCTTTATCTCGCTTCGCCACCTCAGTTCAGACCCAGCTATATGCAAATCAGTCTTGACCCTGTGCCTCATGGGAACAGTCCAGCCCGAATTGCCAAGCCAGGTCTCCCTGACCTGGAAACAAGCATCCTGGGACCGGTTTCTGGGTAGCACCCTTCATCAGCCAGGCTAGCTTGAATCCAGTGGCAAAGTGAGCAAGGGACCCACGTCTGAGCATACCCTGCCAACTTAGGGCGAACAAAGCAAGCACAAGGAGTTGATGGACAGAGCACTGAAACTTTTCAGACACTCACCCCCACTCACAGAGCTGGGTTGAATCCATCATCGTTCTTCAGCTCACTTCGCCACCTCAGTTCAGACCCAGCTGTATGCAAATCAGTCTTGACCCTGTGCCTCATGGGAACAGTACAGCCCGAACTACCAAGCCAGGTCTTCCCTGAGCCGGAAACAAGCATCCTGGGACTGGTTTCAGGGTAACACCCCTCATCAGCCAGGCTAGCTTGAATCCAGTGGCAAAGTGAGCAAGGGTCCCACGTCTGGGCATACCCTGCCAACTTAGGGCGAACAAAGCAAACACAAGGAGATGATGGGCGGAGCGCTGAAACTTTTCAGACACTTTCAGTTTGTTCAGAGCCACAAGCCGCCAAGCTTCATGGTTCTAGTCATTTAACCGCAGCTCCTGGCGCTGTAGTGTATATGTATGTATGATACGCACGTGCTCACCTTCTAATAATCCAGTGTGGGGTTAGCGGTGCTGCCTTTTTTGGTTCTAGTATCCCTGGGAGGTCAGTAGCGCGGGATTGGACTTCGGGGTTACTGAGCATATAAACCCTCGTCCTCCTTCCCAACCAGTGGTGGCTGGTGGAATTTGAAACTGGTGAAGCGAATGCAGAACGAATCAATGTATGCGAGCGAGCGTAGCGAGCGAGCCCGACGGCAATAAGGAGGGTTCGGGGGGGTTCTCCCCCCGTGAAGAAATTGTTTTAAAATTGGCATCTTTTTGGTGCGATTTTCAGCACTATTTCTGTGATAAATGGACTAAAAATTCAGTTCTTCTAGGCATTCATAAAAGAAAACTCATACATTATGTCAGAGAATTTCTGGGTTGCCAAGCAAGTCTGACTTCTGAAGAGGGCTAGGGTACTAAGCAAGACTGCTTTGGCTCTACCCTTTCCAATAGAAAACACTAGTTAGCGATGTGAACAAGTTCAATGGACAAACCTGGGGTCTAGGGAGAGTCCCTCTCCTGAGAAAGAAATTTAAAAAAGATTGGCAAATGGTGCATTTTAAAGCAAATGAATGCAGCGATAAAGCAAGGCTTATTAAGCAGTGGGAACGTATAGTCTTGAAATATTAAACACATTAAAAACTGCCCCGTATCTTCTTGCATTAATTTGTTCAACAGTTACTGTAATATGTAAATTGTTCTGCATGACAACTTTAGCCCTTTAAAAATGTATGCTTGCCCAGTGTCTTGCACTGCATGCAGCATTAACTTTGGAAAAATATGCTCTAACCAGACTTCGGAAGCACCCACAGCTGCTGGCTGTAACCAGTCATATAGAAATATGTGCAGACAGGTCTTTAAGTGAGATGAAAAAAGTGGGTGCTCCCTATAAAGGAACATGCCAAATACATTTCTGTGATTCCCATAGTGTGCCATCAGACCGGTATTTTGGTTTGGTTTCTCTCTGAGATGTAATTTTATCCAGATAAATGGCACAGCAACTGTGAGTGTTTTGATCGTGCGCGAGGCCCGGAGCGCGTGCTCCATAGTACTAACGGAGCTATCGCATTTTCCTTCTCATGAAGATCTTATTTTCAACAATCCATTACCTTATCTCGCCGCCATTAATGATGCTGTAAGTGGAACGAGATAACATGCCTAAATTGCCAGAGGAGCGCTGTATCATCAAAATGACAGGATTATTAAACAAAGACGAATATGCGTAATTAAACATACGTGCGAGCCAAGAGATGTACATGCACTCTTTTTCACTCTCTCTTTATCTCTGTCTCCCTCTTTTGATTGCTCTGTCTCTCTTTCGCTCATTCTCGCTCCCTCCCTCCCGCTCACTCTACTCTATCTTGGACTTACTCTTGCTTTTTTTCTCTGTCTTGCTCGAATTCTCGCTTTTTCTCCCTTCTGTAAATCTCTCTCTTTCCCTCCCTTTTGTTTCGCTGTCTCTCTCTCCCTCTCTTTTGCACTCTTCTCCTGAGCCTCTGTTTCCGGGCCTACCTTTATTGCCCTCTGTGCATCAAATGGATAAAGCTTTATATGATGATATCACCCTCCCTAGTTTGGAATATGACTCATGCACCGCACATTAAGACATTGTTTTTTTTTTTTGTCTCCTCATAGTATGAGGGACAACATAGTCACAAAATAATAAACGTTGACATTTCCATGAAATACTGACGTGTCTCCAAACAAAATACTCCAGTTGAAACTCTAAGTCTTCTTTGAAGTGCCCATATCAAACTTTTAGAATAATAAAAACGCACTTCAAACATGGCGCTGCTTCGTCTTCTTATTTTAAAAGTACGAATGTGTGCTATGTTACACCTCTGCAGTTGTGCTGAATATTACTTGAGAACGCCGTGCCAGTAAAAAAAAAAACACGGGTGTCATGTTGACTGTGCAGCTGACGGTTGGTTGTTCATTATGAATAATTGAATGTATAATATTTGAGTCTTTTCCAAGCGCCTTCAGTGGAGCTTACAATGTTTATCAGGACAATGCAAGCAGATTTCAGCAAGGCTAGTTCCAAGTCATCTGTGATAAATGAGAAGATAAGGCAATCAGTGCACACCATGACACTCTGTGCAGCTAGTTAGGCACACTTCAGAACTAATTCAGGTGTGTTCTCAAAGCTTATGAGTCTGGGGGAAGGCGGTGCGTCACATTAACTAAACTGTGCAGCAAAGAAAGACAAGTTATACAACACATTCCGTGGTCTAAACACAGCTGTTTTAGCATTTCACCGCCATAACACAAAAGGGATCGCAATGTTATTCAAATACATAGGTTTCTTAAGGCCATGCATATTTCTCAGATCCTATTCAAAATGCCTAGCATATTTCCAGCGCCCCTTTATGTAAGCGCCCAGAATGCACACTCGGAAACTATAGTGAACACACTTTTTTCTTCCACTTAGCTCGCAAAGAGATTCAACCAGTGCAAATGTTTTATACGTTTTAAATACGTCACTTGGTATGATTTTATCTACAATTTTCACTGACAGGAACTCAAACATGACTGGATGCCAGCGCTCCCTAGTTTGTTTTCTTAGGCAACATATTTTTAACATAACTACTGCTGTTTCGCTACGTCCCTTTACTGTCCCTATTAATTACCTAAAATATATATTTCCTGGCTGCTGATGAACTTCCCCTCGTGTGCGAATCAGAATATTGACATGTTTGTACATCACACGAGTGTGTCTATATCGGATTAAATAATCTATAAACATTGCTCTCTGGAAACTCTTCCCACCCCTCGGGCTCTGCCGCCTCACCTGTGTCTCCTCTCCGGCACTACACCGGAGGCCGCTGCTTCCTGAACCGAAGCCCCACGTGCAGGACATTCATTCAACTACACAATACACCCCCTCGTTCAATGTGGAAATGGTAGCTGTCATGAAAGACTACGTTTCCCAGAATGCATTGTGTGTAAAATTGCTAGGCATATACTGTGCTACACATCCCACAGGAAACTTCAAATCTTAATTCCCATAGCTAGAAGCGCCTTTGAAGTTTACTTGCACGAAACTAAAATACTAAGCTTTGAAGAAAAACAAAACACATTTTCCGAAGACTATACTATTTCAGGAATGATGAAATCGAGCCCGTTCTTCATGCTAGCAGTGCTGCTTTTGAAAATTTAAATCTGTGATAGCAGAAATCGAGAGATGCTGCAAGGAAAGAGAACCAGTTGAAAGAAAGTGGCAGGGACAGGAGACGCTATGAGGAAAGAAACACTCGTTGAAGGAGAGACACCAGTTTAAACAGAGGGACAGGAGAGATGCTGCAAGGAGAGAGACACCAGAGGGACAGGAGAAACAATGTGGGGGACTCTCCTGCATGAATCGGGGGGATTGGCATGTACGAAACAGGCAAAGAGTGAGGAATGGGGAGAGGGTCACATGGAGGGACCGGGTCATAGAGAGGGGCAGACTAAGTGACAGAGACAGAGAGACGGGGACAGAGGGTTGGACAGAGTGACAGGGGAAGAAAGGGCCAGAGAGAAGTTGTTTAACAAGCTGCTGTGTGCAGCTCATGGTTCCAGTACATCATCCTTGACACTAGACCTGCAAGTCTAACAACATTTTTGAGATTCTTCGAGGCTCGGGGCATACAATAGTCTGGTGCGGAGGCAGGCTCTGTTTTTAAACCGATTCTTCCAGTAGGAAAATATACCGATGCTAAACTGAATCGTCACACACCATTGACGACGCAAATCATGTTCTATGCCCAACAAAATTAATTACATTAATTATTCCAAGGGATTGACTTGAACCTAACTGCTGACTTGTAAATGTGCAGAATAGCCGGCAGTCACCCGCCAAATCCCCCCCCGCTGGCCCTCCAGCAGCAGAGATACCTTCAACCTTCTGAACCAAAATTCTTCCCATTTATACAGTACATTATCCAGCAAAACCACAACGTGAACACTCCAGCAGGAACCAATGGTAGGATCAGCTTCACAAAATGTACCTTCCATGTTGCAAAACAGAAGTCATTGGTGCCCTTTGACATTTAGAAGCCTTTTCCTATAGTGTGCTGCACAATCGAACCTTGCTGCGCTAACAAAGGCCAGTCTAGTATAAAGGAATAAGAGAGGGCCTTCCGATTCCCAGTATGAACGTACCCGTCTGTTTATGAAGAGCTGCTACGCCCATCCATAGTTTATCGTGTTCAAGTAACAGGAGCTCAAAATGTATTCCTTTAGGGACCGTCATCATGAAACGGTTGTTTTTGACCCGTTAAACTTCCCTTTTTGCGCAATGCAGGAATTTCCTAAGATTGGTAGATTAGTGATTAAAAATAACGCGCCGAGAAGTCACTGGCTGTTCGCATGTGTACAGTACATGCCCGCTGACAATACAGCCGTGGACCGGGCACACCTGCAGAAGGCACCAAAGTGCCGAGACGTCTAATGTATGCCAACCTCAGAGCATGTATTGCCAAATGAAGATAACCAGTGGAGGCTACACCGCCGACACCCATGTGCAAAGCAGCCTGCATGTGAAGTCAAGATGGTCAAGATGCAGTACGGGTAGAAAACACAAAACAACCGTGTCAGGACAAGCCTGCTAGAACATGCAGAGCTGGAGCATGTTTGCGAACAGCACACAGTCGCGAGTCGCGCTCCAATACTCGTGGGGGGTGGAAGGGGGGTCACGCGCGGCGCAGGGGAGATTAAAATAAAGCATTATTAAGCAAACTAAACTTACCGAGTCTGCGCTGCCTCTGCGAGTCCTCCTGGGCCGGGGTCCGACTCCCGCGTTGACAAGTACCGCCTGCGTCTCAGCCAATCCAGACGCTGCTCCAGCAGCAGCGCCAGGATTGGCTTGAGCAGTAGTGCGCATGTTCTGTTTAGGGCTTAACATTTTTTGCGACCAGCCCGAACATGCGCACTAGGCTGCTCATTAGAAGAGCGGCATGGAACAACCCTCGCTCTTCTAATGAGCAGCGCCTAGTGCGCATGTTCGGGCTGGTCGCAAAATTTTTAAGCCCTAAACAGAGCATGCGCACTCTTGGTGTGCGCTCCGCCGACCACCTGATACATGTTATGGTGGATGTCAATCAGACACTTGCAGCTGAACTCCTGTAGTGCTGCCCCGCCCCCTTCTGAGCCGACTGCCTCCGGCGGCCTGGGATAGATTGCATTGTGTGAGTGAGAGAGTCAGAGAGAGTGACGGCAACGCTCAACTCGAGTCTGCGCTGCCTCTGCGAGTCCTCCTGGGCCGGGGTCCGACTCCCGCGTTGACAAGTACCGCCTGCGTCTCAGCCAATCCAGACGCTGCTCCAGCAGCAGCGCCAGGATTGGCTTGAGCAGTAGTGCGCATGTTCTGTTTAGGGCTTAACATTTTTTGCGACCAGCCCGAACATGCGCACTAGGCTGCTCATTAGAAGAGCGGCATGGAACAACCCTCGCTCTTCTAATGAGCAGCGCCTAGTGCGCATGTTCGGGCTGGTCGCAAAATTTTTAAGCCCTAAACAGAGCATGCGCACTCTTGGTGTGCGCTCCGCCGACCACCTGATACATGTTATGGTGGATGTCAATCAGACACTTGCAGCTGAACTCCTGTAGTGCTGCCCCGCCCCCTTCTGAGCCGACTGCCTCCGGCGGCCTGGGATAGATTGCATTGTGTGAGTGAGAGAGTCAGAGAGAGTGACGGCAACGCTCAACTCGAGTGCGGTGCCGCCCTCAAAATAATTAGTGGGGCAACGCCCAAGCGCCCTAATGGACGCACCGCTATTTTGCTTCTGATTCCGGAGTCGTGACTAACCATTCTGACACCTGTGACGTGTTGAAGCCGCATTCCATGTTTCCCGCCAGGAATTTGTTCTGACTACTATCCCAACATGCACAATGAGTACTCCTTGGTCTTTACTGATGCATGTTCTTTATTACATGCCTGGTAAGCGTGCATGGATTTGGGCAAGAAGCGCTGAAGCGATTTCTATGGTATAAGCAAAATGCGATGGAGCGCTTTCATTTGTGTTTCCAAGAAGAGCAGGGGCGCTTTCATTTGTGCATTCAAGAAGCACTGGAGCACTTTCCTTTTGTGTTTTCAAGAAGCGCTGGAGCGCTTTCATTTGTGTTTTCAAGAAGCGCTGGAGCGTTTTCCTATTGTGTTATCAAGAAGTGCTAGAGCGCTTTCATTTGTGTTTCATTGGATTTAGCACTACGCGCTGGAGCAATTTCATTTGTGTTTCCAAGAAGCGCTGGAACACTTTCTTTTGTGTTTTCAAAAAGAGCTGGAGCTCTTTCCTTGGTATTAGCACTACGTGTAGGAGGGCTTTCTTTTGTATTACCAAGAAGCGCTGAAGCACTTTTTCCATTTGTGTATTGGAAATCAGCGCTGGGGCGCTTGTATGTACTTTGCAAAAAAGTTGCATGGAGCGCAAATCTTTGAGTTCGTCACTCAGTGGCATCCTGAGTAATCTCTAGGGGAGTTCCTGGACTGGAATCTGCTAATCAAATTGCAAGGTGAATTTATATAATGTTTCTCCTCTTATGTGGAGGGTGAGCAGGTGTGTGTGTCGAAGAGATTTGTGTGCATTGCTTTAAATATTTCCTTGTCATTTTAGGATTCTTGCCCTTCGCTCCTATCTGCAACTACCCAATCAACACACACCCAGTACTCTTCCCAGGTAGATACAGGGGTGGGTAGGGGCACACTTATGCATGCTACATCTTTCTGGTTCTGACCCTGTTCTTTTGTTTAAGGTGGAACCACGTAATAGCATATTCCAAATCCTCCTGGACCTCCTCTCCCGGGCCCCAGCCTTCTTCCTTGTTTTTGTTAACACACATATGCTGGTGCGAGGAGAGGGACGGTGGAGTTGGTTCATCTCTTCTATGCAGGATCAGTTTGTGGACTTGAAGGTAATGCTCATGGAGATCTGACAGACTATGAAGCCCAAGTTGATTATCCTGCCCAGACGATATGAGTAGCCCAGAGATCACCCTGCAGGACATCACCACTATGTTGGTTTTATCCAGGCTGAGAATCAAAGTCTAAGGTAGGATGTAACAGCCTTACAAACCCAGTTACTAGCTAGACCTACAAGTACTTGGGGTCCTGCCCCTGCTGCTAAACCCAAACAAAAAGATCTGTTAAAAGCACCATTGCTTCACCCGAGTGGTACTGCTTCTGGTGGTGCCACTACCCAGATACAAGAGATTACACCACACTCCATCCCTTTAGCAGCTCCTGACCTTTCTATGGTGATAGTAGCAAGTTCAGTGTCTTCCTCACTCAGTGTCATCTACACTTTATGGCTCGTGTGGTGGCTTTTCCTGTTGACACTTTAAAGATAACATTTGTTCTTTCTTATCTGGGTGGGGACGCAACCCAATAATCCATCCAATTAGTGGAAAATGGCAAACTTATTTTGTACAATTTCGTCGCATTTAAGGATACCTTGCGACGGATGTTTGCACATTTGTACAAGTTGCAGACAACGAACTGCTTAAGCTCAAACAGGGTAGCACTGACCTGTTTCATTATGTGACTACCTTCAATCGACTCGTGATCAAATCAGGATGGCCAGAGTCTAAGAAGGTTTCACTGTTTTATTGTGGCCTACCGATGAGATGAAAGACCAGAATGACATAAGGGCCTTCATAGACCTGGTGGTAAAACTTAACTAAAGGCTACTGGAACGTAATCTGAAAGAGAAAGGGTGTTGATAATAGGTTTTTCACGGTCAGAGAGAAACCTAAGATAGACGCCTACAAAACGTCTGATACTATTGAGTCTACACAGATTGGAGGGATTTGAGGTTCTTTATCTAAGGACGAAAAAGAAAAAAGAAGAAAACTAAACCAATGTTTATACTGTGGGAAGAACGGACACTACGCAAAAGAGTGTCCGGTCAAAACTGCCAAACTTAAGCAAAACAGACCGTATGCTCTTCCAGTGGTCCATGGTGACATGATGGGAAACAAGATGGCTTGGTAGACACTGAGGTCGGTCTACTGGGTTTATCATCCAACAGGCCTCGAGAATAGCTTCCTGCATTTTCCACCATCATGTTAGTATGGCTGTTACCTTTTTTTTTATTTTTTTATTTTTTTATTGGCATTTCGCAAACAAAACAGATTTTTGCAATACAACCATACATCAGCAGTAGTAGAAATAAAAGCGTTAGGTTAATTTCAACCATTATGTATCTGCTTCAATCATGCTTTACATCAGTATTGCGGACAAAGCTCCATACAATGCTGTATATATCAATACCTCATTTCATGTCTAAATACCAGAAAACATACCTTTTATCTCAACATAACTCCCTCGAACCCCACCCCCCCAAATGGACGTCACTTAGAGAATTTATTAAACAACTTATTGTCATGTATATAAATTCCTATGTTTGTGTAGTATATGACTTCTGTGAGTCAACTGTCACGGTCTGTGAGTTCGTGTTAGGCCAAGTCTGTAGATCGTGTATCATCGAGGACCATGCTAGGAGGTCGTCCGCCAGTCTCTCGTCCTTTCTAGCTAGTTTCATTCTGACTCGCTCCGCAGTGGCCCATTCACCCATATCTTTTAACCACCTGTCTAACCGTAGGGGCGTTGGACTATGCCATTCAATCGCAATACGTCTTTTCGCTAGAGTGATACCCAGCAGCACAAATTTCCTGCAGAGCTTCTTATTTTTAGGTGCAGGGAGCAGACCCAATATCACTGTACGTATCTCTCGCGCAATTTCCCACTCCGTTGCTATTTTTAGCTTATGTAGCACATCCTCCCAGAATGCCGTCACCTGCGGGCATGCCCAGACCACATGCACGAAGTCTGCCCCAGGGTGCCTACATCTATGGCATTCGCCGGTCTTCCCTGGTAATATTTTACGGAGGATTTTGGGTGTCAGGTAAGCTTGATGAAAGAAATTATATTGTACTAGTTTAAAACGTGCATTAAAGCAGCCCAGTTTTACCCCTTCGTGTACCTTCTCCCATTCTTTCTCTGTGAGGTGTATACCTATTGTATCTTCCCATTTCTGCTGCAGTGGAAGCGGAGGTCATGGCAGATCCTCCCTAATTGCCCTGTATAAGTGTGTTATCATGTGACGGCCTTGTGCCATGTCTAGCATTACTTGCAGAGTTCTCGTTACCGGTGGTTCTTCTGGGAACGTTGGCCAGATCTCCCTGGATGCAGATCACTCATTGTTGATTGGACGTAACGTGACGTGAGACGCAAGGCGGAGCGAGGAGCGGTCGGTCGGAGCTGATGGTGTCTCTGCGGACGGTGTCGGTCCCGGCCTCTGCGGGGGGGCTTCTCACAGGAGGCGGCCAGAGGGGAGGCACGGCAGGAGTCAGGAAGAGTGAGCGCGAGAGCGTGGCCACCATTATCGGTGGCCGCAGAGTGTAGTGCCCAGGCGCGTCCGCGGAGACGGCCCAACTAGGTTGGGTACGGCTTGCGGCGCCCAGCGTGCCTTGCTCTTGCGCTCCTCTCCACCACCACCTCGGCCCTCCCGGCCCTGCCCGTTATCCTTCACTTCCCTTCCCGCTCCACCGCTGCTGTATCGCTACTCCCCAAGGGGGGTTCCTTGAAACCGCAGCTGCAGCCATCTTCACCTCCTACGCCTCCTACACCAGCTTGATCAGCGTGTGCGGCCGGGAGGGGGGAGGAGGAGCCTGCAGACTCGTGCGGCCGGCCAGGAGCTCCAGTGAGCGTTGTGAGCCCCGGACCGTCTTTCAGCTTGCTTCTCGTCCCTGCTCACGCTCGCTCAATTCAGAGGCCAGAAGCCAGCATTACCATCCTTGCCACCCTTGCTGACGGTAGAGGCCGCGCTGCACAAGATCTGTGCAGCGCGGGGCGGCCCGGCCCAGTGCGGTGTGTGCTGTTTGTTGTTCCTGCCAGCAAGAGCGAACTCCAGCGAGCTGATAGCTGACAGCAGGGCCTGCACGACGTGTGTGCGTGAGTACCGGCTGCTCCCTCTTTTGCCCTTCACCTCATTAGCCACTCACTACTTTATCCTTTAGCTCACCAGCACCCGGGGGGTCAGCGTCAGCACCACATTTTTGCTCCGCTACTCGTTACTAGTGCGGCGCGGCCACCTGCGTATGACCGAGCGCGCTGAGAGCTATTGAGGGACATTTAGTGACATTGAAGGCACACCGAGGGCTTTTTCCAAAGCGCGTACTAAGCGGACCTGCACCAACAGTGTCCAAGCCAGGAACCAACTGTGAACCAATTGTAAACCAACCGCGAGCCCGTGACCCAGCCTTCCCCTTGTTGGAGCCCTGACTAAGCATCGGCAATATTAAGACAACAAGTGGATGCCATGAGATCCGGCAGAGTTAGGCAAGCACTTTTAGAGCCAAAACCTAAGTCAAAAAAGAGGAAAACTGACCTTAAAGAAGTCTCGCAACTAGGGATGGTCCACGATAAAGACCACGATAAAGACAATAAAGATCACGACCACGACCTCGATCACGGCAAGACAAGTACAAGTACAAGTACAACTACAAATACAAATAATCTCACATTACCCAGAAGTGGTGTTCCCATAAGTTCATCTGTGGAGAGGCGAGGCATGAGTAAGGCCTATGGCTCAGCGACAACCAATCTTCTAACCCCAACTGACTGTACACGACCACTACCATCTCTACTACCACTACCAGCACCACCAAGGGGTCAAGATCCAGAAGATCTTACAACCATCGAAGGGATGCCCCAGAGAAAGACCCTGAAACAGCTATCTACTCTAACACCGAGAACATAAATCAATCAATCACAGCATTTATAGAGCGCGCTACTCACCCGGGAGGGTCTCAAGGCGCTGGGGGAGGGGGTAAGTTACTGCTCGAACAGCCAGGTCTTGAGCTGCTTCCTGAAGGAGAGATGGTCCTGGGTTCGCCGAAGGTGAGTGGGGAGGGAGTTCCAGGTCTTGGCTGCCAGGTAGGAGAAGGATCTTCCTCCGGCGGTGGTTCTGCGGATGCGTGGTACGGTGGCGAGGGCGTGGCTGGTTGATCGTAGCTGGCGTGTGGGCGTGTAGAAGGTCATGCGGTCGTTGAGGTACTTTGGGCCCAGGTCGTGGAGGGCCTTGTGTGCGTGGGTGAGGAGTCTGAACGTGATTCTCTTGCTGACGGGGAGCCAGTGCAGGTCTTTCAGGTGCACGGTGATGTGGCTGTGTCGGGGGATGTCCAGGATGAGTCGTGCGGCGGCTTTCTGGATGCGCTGGAGTCTCTTTTGAAGTTTGGCTGTGGTTCCGGCGTAGAGGGTGTTCCCATAGTCCAGTCGGCTGGTGACGAGTGCCTGGGTGACGGTCTTCCTGGTTTCAGTGGGGATCCATCTGAAGATCTTGCGGAGCATGCGCAGGGTGTTGAAGCATGAAGATGAGACGGCGTTGACTTGTCTGGTCATCGACAGGGAGAAGTCCAGGATGAAGCCCAGGTTGCGTGCGTGGTCCGTTGGCTTGGGCGCGGTGCCCAGGGCCGGGGGCCACCAGGAGTCGTCCCAGGCGGAGGGTGATGAGCCCAGGATGAGGACTTCCGTCTTGTCTGAGTTCAGTTTAAGGCGGCTGTTCCTCATCCAGTCGGCGACGTCTCTCATCCCGTCGTGTAGGTTGGCTCTGGCGGTGGTGGGGTCGTTGGTGAGGGAGAGGATCAGCTGGGTGTCGTCGGCGTAGGAGATGATGTTGAGGTTGTGTCGGCGTGCGATGGCTGCGAGGGGGCTCATGTAGACGTTGAAGAGGGTTGGGCTGAGTGAGGATCCTTGTGGAACGCCGCAGATGACTTCGGTGGCTTCGGATCTGAACGGGGAGGCGGACTCTCTGGGTTCTTCCGGCGAGGAACGAGATGATCCATTCCAGTGCTTTCTCTCGGATTCCGATGTTGCTGAGGCGCTTCACTAGGGTGCGGTGGCAGACGGTGTCGAACGCCGCAGAGAGGTCCAAGAGGATGAGGGCAGCTGTTTCCCGTTGTCGGTTAGGGTTCTGATGTCGTCGGTGGCTGCGATAAGGGCGGTCTCGGTGCTGTGGTTGGCCCGAAACCCGGACTGCGAGGGGTCGAGGGATCCATTCGTCTCGAGAAGGCGGCAAGCTGTCTGTTGACGGTCTTCTCGATGACTTTGGCCGGAAACGGAAGGAGCGAGATGGGACGGTAGTTCTTGAGGTCGGTGGGGTCCGCCGTTGGTTTCTTCAGGAGGGCGGTAAGCTCGGCGTGCTTCCAGCTCTCCGGGAAGGTGGCGGTGTGGAAGGAGGAGTTGATGATGTCCCGGAGATGGGGTGTGATGGTGGCGTCGGCTTTGTTGAAGACGTGGTGTGGGCAGGGGTCGGTTGGTGATCCGGAGTGGATGGAGTTCATCGTGCGGGTGGTGTATTCGGTGCTGATCGGGGTCCAGTTGCAGAGGGTGGTGGTGGCGGGCGTTGGTTCAGGCGGTAGGGTGCGTTGTTTGTGCGTCGAAGCTGTTGTGTATGTCGGTGATCTTGCGGTGGAAGAACGCGGAGAGTGAGTTGCAGAGGTCTTGCGAGGGGTGATGTCGTTGTTTCCGGCGCTGGGGTTGGAGAACTCTTTGACGATGCTGAAAAGTTCCTTGCTGTCGTGGGCGTTGTTGTCCAGTCGTTCTTTGAGTGCCGACTTCTTGGTGGCACGGATCAGCTGGTGGTGTTTGCGGGTGGCGTGCTTGAGGGCGGTCCTGTTGTCTGTGGTCTGGTCGAGTCGCCAGGTTTTCTCGAGAGTGCGGCAGTTCTTCTTGGATTCCTTGAGTTCTTTGGTGAACCAAGGGGTTTTCTTGCTTCCGGGTCTGCTGGGAGGGTTTTTAGTGGTGCGAGGTCGTCGGCGCAGGCGGTCAGCCACTTGGCGAGGTTGCTGGCTGCTTCGTTTGGGTCCGTTGTGTTGGTGGGTGTGTTCTGGCTGAGGGAGGCGGTGAGCTGCTCGGCGGTGATCTTGCTCCAGCTCCGGCGGGGAGCCTGTTGCGGGTGGTGGTGGGTTGCAGTCTTTCTGAAGCTGAAGTGGACGCAGCTGTGGTCGGTCCAGTGGAGTCCGGTGGCGTGGCTGAAGGAGATGTGCTTGCTGGACGAGAAGACGGGGTCAAGCGTGTGGCCGGCGTAGTGGGTGGGCGTGTTCACCAGTTGCTTGAGTCCGAGGTTGGCGAGGTTGTCCAGCAGGGCGGTGGTGTTTCTGTCGTTGTTGTTCTCCAGGTGGAAGTTGAGGTCCCCTAGGAGGCTGCAAACACCACTTCTACCAAGCAAACTCGACCATAGCCCTTCGACTAACATCAACTCAGCCGAGCCTTCATCATGTGCAAGGACCAGCTCTCAACATCCTCCCGGGAAAATAACGTCAACGGGGGATATAGCCAACCCAACAAGCGATGAGGCTGGCAGCCTAAAAGGGGCTAGAGTTGGTAGAATTGGCGACGATCCACCGCCTGGCTTGCCTTGCAACACCAAGGACGTGCCCTGTAGTGCAAAAAACAGCTCGCCGGGCTGTCTGAAGGCGGGCAGACCCCCCGAATAGGATACACACAGCCACTCAGTCAAATGTGCAGTGAAAAACTCAAGTCAAACAGACACCGGCGACTGGGCTGACCTTAGGGACCTTATAGATCCACCAGCTTCTACCATGGGACAGGATCAACAGGACCAAAAAGCACGAGACTTACCTCCTCAGCCAAAAAACAGTTCTCCCATTCAAACGCAAACAACTCAAGCAGACGCCCAGGACGACCTAGCAGCGTACAACAACTCAACAGTAAACACACCTCCAGTGCGTCGTACACTGGTACCTTACGACGACTCCCACTCGACGTATACTGATATGACTTTTATAGCCACACAGGAATGGGAGGAACTTGTCGCCTCCTACAATCTAAAACCCGTCCTGCATCATTCACCTGAAGAAGCTACCAACATCCCGCGGTTGGAGAAATGCAACAACACTAGAAGCTTAATCCCGGAATCCATCTGGATAACAATTTTAAGTACCCTGCAAAATTCAGCCGCAGCATTACAATACCAATCCCACAAAATGGATCTGCAGCTTACGGTTCTCCAAACAATGGCTGATTCCATCTCAGGGATTGGCTGGAAGATATCAGAGCTCAACGGCCTCATAAAAAGAAAACAGGAAGCGGCTCACGCGTTTCAAACACCGCCATTAGTATGCTCTTGTGCACCGATTGTAGACAAGCTACAAACACTACCATTTATGATAGGGGACCTAATATCAGACTTAAAAACAACTGTCTTATTGAACCCCCATCAGCGTAGTGTATCACCTAGAACACCAACAACAGCATCAGAGCACCCAAAAGCAGAGTGGGCACTAACCAGCAACCCCCCCCCCCTCAGCGGGCAGTGAAGTATTAATAACACCAACAGAGAGTGTAGTAATCACAACCAGAAATCACCTGCCAGCAGCCTGCGAAGCAACAGTAACAACAGCAGATTGCGCAGTAACAAAAGCCCAGACACCACGGAAAGCTCGCAGGAAGCAAAAAAGGAAGGGAAGAAACAGGAACTTAGCTGGCGAAGGATTACGCATAAAGTTTCAGCCACATCTAACCTTAACTGCCCATGGACCAGCTCCTAAGAACACCAACCAGGCTTCCATTTCTTCCCCGGTCGATGACCCCGAGTGCTCCTTCACGGATTCCAATGCAATCTCGCCAACGGACACGGGCCTACCTCTAAGAGACTCGATACAGAACCTTCCAACTGGTGACAACAAGCAGGTGTTATCCCAAGTAAGAAAAGGACAAATCCCATCAAAACTAGATTCAACAAAGACAATTAAAATTGAACAACACTCAAGCTTAAGACCCCGCGATGACATTCAAACTAACAACACGGAGTTATCGCAACAGCTAGCAGGAGGGACCACGAATACAACACGGGGCTCAGGAAACATAAGGTTGCAATGCGACCGACAGCAAACCCACCCCACAAGTGACAATTTAGGGGTCACCACAAGTCGTCTCACTCAACCCAGACCCTCTGAAAATGAGGGGCCCTTCATAAAGCAAATGGAGGTGCAATATGGGGAAGGCATGACCACCATTATATTCACCCCTGAATACGCATCTCGGGGTAGAGAAGACACATTGAATAGAGGGAATATTCTGCGGCTTCTACACCATCACAAGCCTTGACAGTATTAGCTCCGCCGATCTCCTTTCAATAGAGTTTCAACCAACTAACAACCCGCAATGTCCACAAGCAACTAAAGCAACCTGGAACTCTAGCGAGGTAGTTAACAAAATCATGATAGAAGATAACACGTTCAAACAATGGGGGATAAAACTGGAAGTCGAACAAAAACCTCCCTATCCGACACCTTTTCTACACTCCAGTACGATTGCTCCACGTAAAAATACCACCTCAGTATTAAAAGGAGCTAGGAGCAGCACCCCCGGAGCACATGCCTCAGACACAAAGGCATCTGCCTCGAATTTAGACCCAAGGGAATCATGCCACGCTTTGTCAGCTACACCGCAAAACTGGAGGCAAATACAGCGTACAATCATCATGGATCAAACAAACTGACAAAGGGGGAGTAGCTCACGATCGGCACCGGTTGATACCAGGGAAATCAGTATATGTATCTGGAACATCAACGGTCTAGCCAGCAAAAGTGAGGACCCGGAGCTTCTGCAATATTTAAAATCATTTGACTTGATACTGCTCCAAGAGACCTGGTAGGATAAGGCCTTTGAGCTTCAGGGCTACACCTCCCGCTGCGTCCCAGCAACAAAGGGCTCCGAATTTGGCCATCGAACGGGGGGCTTAATGATCTTGGCATCTATAACAACAATAGGAGAAATTACACCAATAGTGGCACAAATAGCATTTCCAAGCGTCATACAGGCGGGAAAGATAGTACTCGAGCTTAATAACGTACGCCAAGAAGTTATAATAATTAACGCCTATGTCCACCCCAAACAAAAATTGAAAGCGGCCAAGGAATTAATAGAAGCAACAAAAAGGATAATGGATGAGGAAGACACTGATTGCATTATCCTGGCAGGCGAATTTAACATGCATCTTATTGGCTCCGGAATAGACGAAGCCCTTCACCAAGACCTTAGCGCAGCATGGGAAATACCAAATCAGGGCTCTCCAAAAATTAAAAAACCTACAAGATGCTCAAAATATCTGCTACGGCAACTCGAACATCTTAACTTAAGAGCTTTGAATGGGCGCATTCAGGGGGACAACCCACCAGCTGCTACGTTTCATTCAACAAAACAATCTTCCCACCTAGACTTTACATTTACATCTTTAAATATGCTTGGCACAGTTGCAACCTTCAGGATAGGTACTAAGGAACACAGTGACCACCTGCCTCAAGAAATGACAATAAAAGCCAATACAGTCCTCAAGATCTAGCCATACGCAGGGGTTAACATCGAAGGGGCCTCAAACCTCAAGCGGTTGCGGTGCAACTCCAGCAACATTGATGTAGTATCTCTCGCGGCCAAAACACTATATACCCAAGGGGCAGGTCTCACAATAAAACCAGTTGATGCATGGCAAAGCTTCATAGTGACTGTTGGTGAAAAACTATTGAAAGGGGCAGTGGCAAGGCCGAGCCAACTAGAGGGAGCATCGATAAGACTACCAGCCAGTCCGGAATCAAAAAAACTAAAACACACCATAAATCAAATATTGAGACAGATACGCAAAAATCCAATCCATCAGGATTTGCAAATCGCTCTCCGGAAAGCGAAGGCACTGATAAAGAGGAAGAAATGGGAAAAGAAAAAATCAAAAATCGATGAATTATGGGCCAAGCTGCTCCATGAAGTTAAACAAAAAAATAGCGCCAGGTTCTGGCAAATAATTAAAAGACAACTCAAAATCACAATCCAGGAGAATAGGGAAAAAGCCTTCTCTGACTCCCCTTCTACAAGTTCATACTCACAAAACAGAGAAGCACTACCATCCAAAAAACATAGTTCAAGAAAGTAATACAAGGGAAGATCTTAAATTTCTTAATACTGCCCTCACACACTTTGCAGTGTCATGCTTCATCATTGGGCCGCATCATACGTCCAGGCGCAGACCAACGCACTGGACGGAGCGCATTATTTTTTATGTAAAAATGATGAAGAGTGTGAAAAACAAGGGCAGAAAAGCAAAAAGACAGATATAAGAAAAACGAATTGGAGGAAAGAATATTCCCTCAAAGAAGGGATCTAAAGTGCAGGAATTAGATTAAAACTACCTTAGAAAACACCACAATTTTGTTTTAATTATTCCTGTGTTTCTTTGGTAGGATTAAAAATAACATGGAGGGGAACTCCAGGGGAGGTAACGACCCCTATGCCCCTACTGCATAAACCAACATGTTTCTGCCATTTATGATATGCCTCTATGGGTCACTTTGGCATTCATCAGGGTAAAGATCCCTAATATATCCGGTCCTCACCCACAATCGGGTGTCTTTTACCTCAACTCCCCAATGGATGTGTTCCACTGGGTCACTCTTCGTCAATCGGAGAGAAAAAGTCCTTTCTGTGGAATAAACCAACAAGAGAAGGTATGTTTCCGAATTATACAAAAACTTTTTCCATCTTCTTTTACATGTCCTCTTGTATCGACCTCTCTTTACTAAAAGCTATACAAATTAAACTTCGTGAGTTAATCATCCTCTATAACTCAAGAGTTAATTCTCTTGTACAGCCTCTAAACACACATCACTGCATTACATTTCCAACTGGGACACATCTCACTTATCAAATCACTTTTACAGAGCCAAATCACAAAACACTGACCATAGACTCGTAAAAGTCTCTCAATTACTCCTCCATATATCTTTTCACATGAGGACAATATGGCCACTAAACAAAGGAAATTCCGAGAACAGAAATAGCATCATTAATTTTTACTCACACGAGTTATTAGAGTAATTCTCCAAACCCGGAACTGGTAATAGGAACGGGGTCTTTAAGTTACACCCTGTGCAACCTAAAAACAAATAACAGAAAACAGTAGAATAATAAACTGTCTTGTTCTTTTCTCTCTGCTTTAGCATCCCAATCCAGTCTATCGTACAACCCAAACAAATGCACCATGAATCTACAATGCACCCGTGTCTGTATATCAGATTGTATTGCCAGTGAACAAAAATATATGTCCGGTCTCGCTGATTGAGATATATATGTCCGGTTTCACTGGTTGAGTCATACCACGGACCACTCTAATTATCAGTTCCTACTCATTACTCCGTAACATCCAGAGCCGTACTTACTACATATAAGAACCTCCGTTGTCCATTATGCCTATCACCGTTCTCCGACGATAGCGGGAAACTGTTACCGTTAGCCTTAAATATTCATTGTGCGCGAAGCCACGTTATCCACGTCAGTTCCGTGTCGTTGGCCACGCCCCTACGTAGTAAACCGGGCCATTTTTTCACACATCAATGACTACAGAGCTAACCTTCCTCTACCATCTCTATTAAACGCAATTTCGCGGCCATTTTGGAAATACAACGTTAACCCACAATCAGACTCACATGCATAACTCCAGTCTGGGGTTTGTATTATGTGTACCAGATGTAAAAACACTTACTCCCATGTCTGATCAGGGTACCTATCAAAATATATAGGTCCTTACTGCTAGTGGAATCTGGACCCAGATCTCGAGTGATTGATCCATCAATACAAACAAGACGAACAGCGAAAACAATATCTGAATTACCTCATGAGTCGGTTCCACTAAAACACAACTGTATACCCACACTCTTCATTTATTGGTTATTCCATATAGATGAAACCAAGGAATTCCATCGTTCAACCCCTGATATTGCTTTTAAGTCTATCCACCCATCGTTGTTCTCTGATGAACAGATAATTGGAAATGTCCATCGTATTCGGGGGATGAAAGGTCTGTCAATGACTGTCCACCTTAAGTCATTCTCCGAGTGTCCAAGTTCTTTAAAGTGTGCTGTTAGTTTTGTGTTAGTTTTGCCACAACGTATCGTGCTCATATGTTCAAGTATTCGTGTTTTTACCTTCCGTGTTGTCATTCCCACATACTGTTTATTACATGGACACTTCAGTAGATAGATGACGTTGTCCGTGTTACACGTCGTGTGTTTTCTTAGTTCCCATGGGCTCACAAGACCTATGTCTATGCTCCTTCCATTCAAAGACAGTGGACAAGCTTTACAATAACCACACGAAAAATGACCGACAACGGGGGGCATTGTTCTGTTATTATCCCCGATGGTACTGGGATGAGTCTCAGATCTAGGGCGAGTGTTCACAATCGTGTCTTTTATGCTAGCACTTTTTTGAAAGAAAACAGAGGAACAGGTTGACCAAGACCATTCGAGTTGAGAATGCGCCAGTTTTTCATTATTATTTTCTTGATACAATCCGACGCTGTATTGTAGGTTGTCACACAGACACTCCTCTCAACTCTTTCTCTCTCGGTGGTTTCTAACAAAGCCTCTCTATTGCAATTCCTTGCCCTTTTCTGAGCTCTTTGTATGACATGCCTTGGGTACTTCCTATTTTCCAGTTTTAGACTCAGAGCTGAGGCCTCACTTTTGAAATCATTAACAGTGGAACAGTTCCTGCGCAAGCGCAGGAACTGTCCATAGGGAATATTCTCCCTTAAAGAGCGAGGATGGAAACTCTCAAATGACAACAAGTTGTTCCTATCAGTGGGTTTATGATAAACACTGCTGGTCAAACCATGGTTCTCAGCCCTAATGTTCAAATCCAAAAAGGAAGTGAGTCATTTGTCATAGTTCCTGTAAAAAACAGGAAAGGATTCCTCTGATTTAACCACTCAAGAAAGGATTCAGCCGTCGTTCTGTCACCTCTCCAAACAATAAGCACATCGTCAATGTACCTGCGCCATACCCTTATTTTGTCACGGTATGGATTCGTTGGCGCATAAACAGTTTCTGATTCAAAATAAGACACGTACAGACACGCCACACTAGGGGCACAAGAACTCCCCATGGAGGTACCATGTATTTGGAGATAAAAATTATCCTCGTATTTGAAGTAGTTCTTTGTGAGTGCTAATTCAAGAAGGCACAGAATAAATGCCCTCGGAGTCTGATAATTCCATTCTGAAGTAAATAAGATGTTCTCTATCACTCTCAATGTCTCTTGTTGGGGGATATTAGTATAGAGCGACTCTATATCCAGTCCAATTAAAAGGTCGCTATCAGGATCGAAATCAAGATCCTTTATAAGGTTCAGAACTTCTCGAGTATCTTTAAGATACGCGGCATCTTTGCACCAAAGGACGCAAATAGCTGTCGCAAAACTTGGACAGAGGTTCTAAAATAGAATTAATCCCAGATACAATAGGACGTCCTGGTGGAGGACGTGTGAGTTTATGCACCTTCGGTAGTGTGTAGAAATAAGGTACAGTGGGGCATTGGTTACAAAGAAATGCTGCCTCCTTCTGACTAATCCATTGATTAGTACTTGCTTCTTCTACATAGGTGCCAATCAAAATCCTCAGTTCATTAGTAGGATCATTACTCAAAATCATATAATTCCTTCTGTCACCGAGCAATCGGAGACACTCTGTATTGTAAGCATGTCTATCCTGTATAACTATCGCACCCCCTTTATCCGCGGGTTTTATAGTTATCATACTGTTATCCCTCAGTTCTTGTAGGGCTCGTGTTTCTATATTTGACAGATTAACAAAGGAATTCCTTGTTTTATTCTGTATTTCCATCGCCTCCACCCCTCTCAAAACTGCCTGTTCAAATGTGGCGACCTCAGGCGGTAATTGACCTAACTGAGGTACAAAAGAGGATTTATTCCTAAATTCCGTGTCACCCTCTTTTTCAGTTGGTTCACTACCTTCAAAAAGATCTTTAGACGTACATTCCGAAAAAGCCGGCCAGCTCACATTTCAGTTTAAAGGGGTCCAATTTGTTAGTAGGGACAAAACCAAGTCCCTTCGCCAGTACTCTTTTTTGTACTTCTGTCAATGTAGTACTGCTTAAATTCATGACTAGGTGTATTCCCTGCTGGTCCCCGGATCCCCTTCCCGTGCCATGCTGCGGGTCACCCTCTGGTTGACTTCGTCCCACTGTACCCTCTGGGTTCTCTGAGGTTTCTGTCTCCCTCTCCCCTTCCCTCTGCCTCTCTCTAAAAAAGGCTGATATTCATTGGGGAAGAACTGCGGGGGACCCATCGGGGGATACATCTGTGGCCATCCAAATCCCATCTGGTGACCCTGATAGTGCGGCTGAAAGGGACGTGAATTACCCCGGAACCATCCTCTCCCTCTGTATCTTGGTCTGTAGTCCATGTCACTACTGTCACTGCCTGAGCTAGATGTCTCAATATTTTGTCTGTGTGGCTTCACTTGTGTAAGCTGACTCTCTTTCTTTTTGGCATATTCATCAGTGATATAAGGATAAACCTTTTCACGAGAGAATTTTTTCAAATCCTTCTGTAGTTTAGTTACTTTCGAGTTTACCAGGTAATCCTTATACTCATTGACTGTCCTATTAGTCTCCTCTAATTTCTTTTTAAATACCGATATATGAATCTGTGTTTTCAGATTGTTTTCGCTTGTCTGTATCTGTATCAATAGATCATCAGAAATCCTTTTAGCAGTGTCAATAATTAGAATGAGCCAATCTCTAGAACATCTCCAGGCTATCAATGACCAATCCTTCCTGAAAGAAACATCCTCCAGGAAGATGAGAGGTTCATTGACCACCAAGAGACCCCTAGGCGCAGAGTTCGCTCTAAGATACTCAGTTAAAATGGCTCCATGTAACATGGTCTTAATTTGCGTTCTCTTTAATTCTGTGAGTGTGTCCCACCCTTCCACTTGTGACAGTGCCTGGGTGAGAGTTCCCTCCCCAAGAAAGGAGGGCACTGATAGGATTCTAGCTGCTGCATCATCCCCATAAGCAAGGCCTTGTTCCTCCATTTCTGGCCTTCCAAACCAATCTTCTACCTAATACAAAGAATGTTTCAAGGGGTAATTCCCACCTCACTCTCCACGGCTCAGCGGCCGTACCAAAACTCAAAATCACAATCCAGGAGAATAGGGAAAAAGCCTTCTCTGACTCCCCTTCTACAAGTTCATACTCACAAAACAGAGAAGCACTACCATCCAAAAAACATAGTTCAAGAAAGTAATACAAGGGAAGATCTTAAATTTCTTAATACTGCCCTCACACACTTTGCAGTGTCATGCTTCATCATTGGGCCGCATCATACGTCCAGGCGCAGACCAACGCACTGGACGGAGCGCATTATTTTTATGTAAAAATGATGAAGAGTGTGAAAAACAAGGGCAGAAAAGCAAAAAGACAGATATAAGAAAAACGAATTGGAGGAAAGAATATTCCCTCAAAGAAGGGATCTAAAGTGCAGGAATTAGATTAAAACTACCTTAGAAAACACCACAATTTTGTTTTAATTATTCCTGTGTTTCTTTGGTAGGATTAAAAATAACATGGAGGGGAACTCCAGGGAGGTAACGACCCTATGCCCCTACTGCATAAACCAACATGTTTCTGCCATTTATGATATGCCTCTATGGGTCACTTTGGCATTCATCAGGGTAAAGATCCCTAATATATCCGGTCCTCACCCACAATCGGGTGTCTTTTACCTCAACTCCCCAATGGATGTGTTCCACTGGGTCACTCTTCGTCAATCGGAGAGAAAAAGTCCTTTCTGTGGAATAAACCAACAAGAGAAGGTATGTTTCCGAATTATACAAAAACTTTTCCATCTTCTTTTACATGTCCTCTTGTATCGACCTCTCTTTACTAAAAGCTATACAAATTAAACTTCGTGAGTTAATCATCCTCTATAACTCAAGAGTTAATTCTCTTGTACAGCCTCTAAACACATCACTGCATTACATTTCCAACTGGGACACATCTCACTTATCAAATCACTTTTACAGAGCCAAATCACAAAACACTGACCATAGACTCGTAAAAGTCTCTCAATTACTCCTCCATATATCTTTTCACATGAGGACAATATGGCCACTAAACAAAGGAAATTCCGAGAACAGAAATAGCATCATTAATTTTTACTCACACGAGTTATTAGAGTAATTCTCCAAACCCGGAACTGGTAATAGGAACGGGGTCTTTAAGTTACACCCTGTGCAACCTAAAAACAAATAACAGAAAACAGTAGAATAATAAACTGTCTTGTTCTTTTCTCTCTGCTTTAGCATCCCAATCCAGTCTATCGTACAACCCAAACAAATGCACCATGAATCTACAATGCACCCGTGTCTGTATATCAGATTGTATTGCCAGTGAACAAAGATATATGTCCGGTCTCGCTGATTGAGATATATATGTCCGGTTTCACTGGTTGAGTCATACCACGGACCACTCTAATTATCAGTTCCTACTCATTACTCCGTAACATCCAGAGCCGTACTTACTACATATAAGAACCTCCGTTGTCCATTATGCCTATCACCGTTCTCCGACGATAGCGGGAAACTGTTACCGTTAGCCTTAAATATTCATTGTGCGCGAAGCCACGTTATCCACGTCAGTTCCGTGTCGTTGGCCACGCCCCTACGTAGTAAACCGGGCCATTTTTCACACATCAATGACTACAGAGCTAACCTTCCTCTACCATCTCTATTAAACGCACAATTTCGCGGCCATTTTGGAAATACAACGTTAACCCACAATCAGACTCACATGCATAACTCCAGTCTGGGGTTTGTATTATGTGTACCAGATGTAAAAACACTTACTCCCATGTCTGATCAGGGTACCTATCAAAATATATAGGTCCTTACTGCTAGTGGAATCTGGACCCAGATCTCGAGTGATTGATCCATCAATACAAACAAGACGAACAGCGAAAACAATATCTGAATTACCTCATGAGTCGGTTCCACTAAAACACAACTGTATACCCACACTCTTCATTTATTGGTTATTCCATATAGATGAAACCAAGGAATTCCATCGTTCAACCCCCTGATATTGCTTTTAAGTCTATCCACCCATCGTTGTTCTCTGATGAACAGATAATTGGAAATGTCCATCGTATTCGGGGGATGAAAGGTCTGTCAATGACTGTCCACCTTAAGTCATTCTCCGAGTGTCCAAGTTCTTTAAAGTGTGCTGTTAGTTTTGTGTTAGTTTTGCCACAACGTATCGTGCTCATATGTTCAAGTATTCGTGTTTTTACCTTCCGTGTTGTCATTCCCACATACTGTTTATTACATGGACACTTCAGTAGATAGATGACGTTGTCCGTGTTACACGTCGTGTGTTTTCTTAGTTCCCATGGGCTCACAAGACCTATGTCTATGCTCCTTCCATTCAAAGACAGTGGACAAGCTTTACAATAACCACACGAAAAATGACCGACAACGGGGGGCATTGTTCTGTTATTATCCCGATGGTACTGGGATGAGTCTCAGATCTAGGGCGAGTGTTCACAATCGTGTCTTTTATGCTAGCACTTTTTTGAAAGAAAACAGAGGAACAGGTTGACCAAGACCATTCGAGTTGAGAATGCGCCAGTTTTTCATTATTATTTTCTTGATACAATCCGACGCTGTATTGTAGGTTGTCACACAGACACTCCTCTCAACTCTTTCTCTCTCGGTGGTTTCTAACAAAGCCTCTCTATTGCAATTCCTTGCCCTTTTCTGAGCTCTTTGTATGACATGCCTTGGGTACTTCCTATTTTCCAGTTTTAGACTCAGAGCTGAGGCCTCACTTTTGAAATCATTAACAGTGGAACAGTTCCTGCGCAAGCGCAGGAACTGTCCATAGGGAATATTCTCCCTTAAAGAGCGAGGATGGAAACTCTCAAATGACAACAAGTTGTTCCTATCAGTGGGTTTATGATAAACACTGCTGGTCAAACCATGGTTCTCAGCCCTAATGTTCAAATCCAAAAAAGGAAGTGAGTCATTTGTCATAGTTCCTGTAAAAAACAGGAAAGGATTCCTCTGATTTAACCACTCAAGAAAGGATTCAGCCGTCGTTCTGTCACCTCTCCAAACAATAAGCACATCGTCAATGTACCTGCGCCATACCCTTATTTTGTCACAGTATGGATTCGTTGGCGCATAAACAGTTTCTGATTCAAAATAAGACACGTACAGACACGCCACACTAGGGGCACAAGAACTCCCCATGGAGGTACCATGTATTTGGAGATAAAAATTATCCTCGTATTTGAAGTAGTTCTTTGTGAGTGCTAATTCAAGAAGGCACAGAATAAATGCCCTCGGAGTCTGATAATTCCATTCTGAAGTAAATAAGATGTTCTCTATCACTCTCAATGTCTCTTGTTGGGGGATATTAGTATAGAGCGACTCTATATCCAGTCCAATTAAAGGTCGCTATCAGGATCGAAATCAAGATCCTTTATAAGGTTCAGAACTTCTCGAGTATCTTTAAGATACGCCGGCATCTTTTGCACCGAAGGACGCAAATAGCTGTCGCAAAACTTAGACAGAGGTTCTAAAATAGAATTAATCCCAGATACAATAGGACGTCCTGGTAATTCAGATATTGTTTTCGCTGTTCGTCTTGTTTGTATTGATGGATCAATCACTCGAGATCTGGGTCCAGATTCCACTAGCAGTAAGGACCTATATATTTTGATAGGTACCCTGATCAGACATGGGAGTAAGTGTTTTTACATCTGGTACACATAATACAAACCCCAGACTGGAGTTATGCATGTGAGTCTGATTGTGGGTTAACGTTGTATTTCCAAAATGGCCGCGAAATTGCGTTTAATAGAGATGGTAGAGGAAGGTTAGCTCTGTAGTCATTGATGTGTGAAAAAATGGCCCGGTTTACTACGTAGGGGCGTGGCCAACGACACGGAACTGACGTGGATAACGTGGCTTCGCGCACAATGAATATTTAAGGCTAACGGTAACAGTTTCCCGCTATCGTCGGAGAACGGTGATAGGCATAATGGACAACGGAGGTTCTTATATGTAGTAAGTACGGCTCTGGATGTTACGGAGTAATGAGTAGGAACTGATAATTAGAGTGGTCCGTGGTATGACTCAACCAGTGAAACCGGACATATATATCTCAATCAGCGAGACCGGACATATATTTTTGTTCACTGGCAATACAATCTGATATACAGACACGGGTGCATTGTAGATTCATGGTGCATTTGTTTGGGTTGTACGATAGACTGGATTGGGATGCTAAAGCAGAGAGAAAAGAACAAGACAGTTTATTATTCTACTGTTTTCTGTTATTTGTTTTTAGGTTGCACAGGGTGTAACTTAAAGACCCCGTTCCTATTACCAGTTCCGGGTTTGGAGAATTACTCTAATAACTCGTGTGAGTAAAAATTAATGATGCTATTTCTGTTCTCGGAATTTCCTTTGTTTAGTGGCCATATTGTCCTCATGTGAAAAGATATATGGAGGAGTAATTGAGAGACTTTTTACGAGTCTATGGTCAGTGTTTTGTGATTTGGCTCTGTAAAAGTGATTTGATAAGTGAGATGTGTCCCAGTTGGAAATGTAATGCAGTGATGTGTGTTTAGAGGCTGTACAAGAGAATTAACTCTTGAGTTATAGAGGATGATTAACTCACGAAGTTTAATTTGTATAGCTTTTAGTAAAGAGAGGTCGATACAAGAGGACATGTAAAAGAAGATGGAAAAAGTTTTTGTATAATTCGGAAACATACCTTCTCTTGTTGGTTTATTCCACAGAAAGGACTTTTTCTCTCCGATTGACGAAGAGTGACCCAGTGGAACACATCCATTGGGGAGTTGAGGTAAAAGACACCCGATTGTGGGTGAGGACCGGATATATTAGGGATCTTTACCCTGATGAATGCCAAAGTGACCCATAGAGGCATATCATAAATGGCAGAAACATGTTGGTTTATGCAGTAGGGGCATAGGGGTCGTTACCTCCCTGGAGTTCCCCTCCATGTTATTTTTAATCCTACCAAAGAAACACAGGAATAATTAAAACAAAATTGTGGTGTTTTCTAAGGTAGTTTTAATCTAATTCCTGCACTTTAGATCCCTTCTTTGAGGGAATATTCTTTCCTCCAATTCGTTTTTCTTATATCTGTCTTTTTGCTTTTCTGCCCTTGTTTTTCACACTCTTCATCATTTTTACATAAAAATAATGCGCTCCGTCCAGTGCGTTGGTCTGCGCCTGGACGTATGATGCGGCCCAATGATGAAGCATGACACTGCAAAGTGTGTGAGGGCAGTATTAAGAAATTTAAGATCTTCCCTTGTATTACTTTCTTGAACTATGTTTTTTGGATGGTAGTGCTTCTCTGTTTTGTGAGTATGAACTTGTAGAAGGGGAGTCAGAGAAGGCTTTTTCCCTATTCTCCTGGATTGTGATTTTGAGTTTTGGTACGGCCGCTGAGCCGTGGAGAGTGAGGTGGGAATTACCCCCTTGAAACATTCTTTGTATTAGGTAGAAGATTGGTTTGGAAGGCCAGAAATGGAGGAACAAGGCCTTGCTTATGGGGATGATGCAGCAGCTAGAATCCTATCAGTGCCCTCCTTTCTTGGGGAGGGAACTCTCACCCAGGCACTGTCACAAGTGGAAGGGTGGGACACACTCACAGAATTAAAGAGAACGCAAATTAAGACCATGTTACATGGAGCCATTTTAACTGAGTATCTTAGAGCGAACTCTGCGCCTAGGGGTCTCTTGGTGGTCAATGAACCTCTCATCTTCCTGGAGGATGTTTCTTTCAGGAAGGATTGGTCATTGATAGCCTGGAGATGTTCTAGAGATTGGCTCATTCTAATTATTGACACTGCTAAAAGGATTTCTGATGATCTATTGATACAGATACAGACAAGCGAAAACAATCTGAAAACACAGATTCATATATCGGTGTTTAAAAAGAAATTAGAGGAGACTAATAGGACAGTCAATGAGTATAAGGATTACCTGGTAAACTCGAAAGTAACTAAACTACAGAAGGATTTGAAAAAATTCTCTCGTGAAAAGGTTTATCCTTATATCACTGATGAATATGCCAAAAAGAAAGAGAGTCAGCTTACACAAGTGAAGCCACACAGACAAAATATTGAGACATCTAGCTCAGGCAGTGACAGTAGTGACATGGACTACAGACCAAGATACAGAGGGAGAGGATGGTTCCGGGGTAATTCACGTCCCTTTCAGCCGCACTATCAGGGTCACCAGATGGGATTTGGATGGCCACAGATGTATCCCCGATGGGTCCCCCGCAGTTCTTCCCCAATGAATATCAGCCTTTTTTAGAGAGAGGCAGAGGGAAGGGGAGAGGGAGACAGAAACCTCAGAGAACCCAGAGGGTACAGTGGGACGAAGTCAACCAGAGGGTGACCCGCAGCATGGCACGGGAAGGGGATCCGGGGACCAGCAGGGAATACACCTAGTCATGAATTTAAGCAGTACTACATTGACAGAAGTACAAAAAGAGTACTGGCGAAGGGACTTGGTTTTGTCCCTACTAACAAATTGGACCCCTTTAAACTGAAATGTGAGCTGGCCGGCTTTTTCGGAATGTACGTCTAAAGATCTTTTTTGAAGGTAGTGAACCAACTGAAAAAGAGGGTGACACGGAATTTAGGAATAAATCCTCTTTTGTACCTCAGTTAGGTCAATTACCGCCTGAGGTCGCCACATTTGAACAGGCAGTTTTGAGAGGGGTGGAGGCGATGGAAATACAGAATAAAACAAGGAATTCCTTTGTTAATCTGTCAAATACAGAAACACGAGCCCTACAAGAACTGAGGGATAACAGTATGATAACTATAAAACCCGCAGATAAAGGGGGTGCGATAGTTATACAGGATAGACATGCTTACAATACAGAGTGTCTCCGATTGCTCGGTGACAGAAGGAATTATATGATTTTGAGTAATGATCCTACTAATGAACTGAGGATTTTGATTGGCACCTATGTAGAAGAAGCAAGTACTAATCAATGGATTAGTCAGAAGGAGGCAGCATTTCTTTGTAACCAATGCCCCACTGTACCTTATTTCTACACACTACCGAAGGTGCATAAACTCACACGTCCTCCACCAGGACGTCCTATTGTATCTGGGATTAATTCTATTTTAGAACCTCTGTCTAAGTTTTGCGACAGCTATTTGCGTCCTTTGGTGCAAAGATGCCGGCGTATCTTAAAGATACTCGAGAAGTTCTGAACCTTATAAAGGATCTTGATTTCGATCCTGATAGCGACCTTTTAATTGGACTGGATATAGAGTCGCTCTATACTAATATCCCCCAACAAGAGACATTGAGAGTGATAGAGAACATCTTATTTACTTCAGAATGGAATTATCAGACTCCGAGGGCATTTATTCTGTGCCTTCTTGAATTAGCACTCACAAAGAACTACTTCAAATACGAGGATAATTTTTATCTCCAAATACATGGTACCTCCATGGGGAGTTCTTGTGCCCCTAGTGTGGCGTGTCTGTACGTGTCTTATTTTGAATCAGAAACTGTTTATGCGCCAACGAATCCATACTGTGACAAAATAAGGGTATGGCGCAGGTACATTGACGATGTGCTTATTGTTTGGAGAGGTGACAGAACGACGGCTGAATCCTTTCTTGAGTGGTTAAATCAGAGGAATCCTTTCCTGTTTTTACAGGAACTATGACAAATGACTCACTTCCTTTTTTGGATTTGAACATTAGGGCTGAGAACCATGGTTTGACCAGCAGTGTTTATCATAAACCCACTGATAGGAACAACTTGTTGTCATTTGAGAGTTTCCATCCTCGCTCTTTAGGGAGAATCTTCCCTATGGACAGTTCCTGCGCTTGCGCAGGAACTGTTCCACTGTTAATGATTTCAAAAGTGAGGCCTCAGCTCTGAGTCTAAAACTGGAAAATAGGAAGTACCCAAGGCATGTCATACAAAGAGCTCAGAAAAGGGCAAGGAATTGCAATAGAGAGGCTTTGTTAGAAACCACCGAGAGAGAAAGAGTTGAGAGGAGTGTCTGTGTGACAACCTACAATACAGCGTCGGATTGTATCAAGAAAATAATAATGAAAAACTGGTGCATTCTCAACTCGAATGGTCTTGGTCAACCTGTTCCTCTGTTTTCTTTCAAAAAAGTGCTAGCATAAAAGACACGATTGTGAACACTCGCCTAGATCTGAGACTCATCCCAGTACCATCGGGGATAATAACAGAACAATGCCCCCGTTGTCGGTCATTTTTCGTGTGGTTATTGTAAAGCTTGTCCACTGTCTTTGAATGGAAGGAGCATAGACATAGGTCTTGTGAGCCCATGGGAACTAAGAAAACACACGACGTGTAACACGGACAACGTCATCTATCTACTGAAGTGTCCATGTAATAAACAGTATGTGGGATTGACAACACGGAAGGTAAAAACACGAATACTTGAACATATGAGCACGATACGTTGTGGCAAAACTAACACAAAACTAACAGCACACTTTAAAGAACTTGGACACTCGGAGAATGACTTAAGGTGGACAGTCATTGACAGACCTTTCATCCCCCGAATACGATGGACATTTCCAATTATCTGTTCATCAGAGAACAACGATGGGTGGATAGACTTAAAAGCAATATCAGGGGTTGAACGATGGAATTCCTTGGTTTCATCTATATGGAATAACCAATAAATGAAGAGTGTGGGTATACAGTTGTGTTTTAGTGGAACCGACTCATGAGGTAATTCAGATATTGTTTTCGCTGTTCGTCTTGTTTGTATTGATGGATCAATCACTCGAGATCTGGGTCCAGATTCCACTAGCAGTAAGGACCTATATATTTTGATAGGTACCCTGATCAGACATGGGAGTAAGTGTTTTTACATCTGGTACACATAATACAAACCCCAGACTGGAGTTATGCATGTGAGTCTGATTGTGGGTTAACGTTGTATTTCCAAAATGGCCGCGAAATTGCGTTTAATAGAGATGGTAGAGGAAGGTTAGCTCTGTAGTCATTGATGTGTGAAAAAATGGCCCGGTTTACTACGTAGGGGCGTGGCCAACGACACGGAACTGACGTGGATAACGTGGCTTCGCGCACAATGAATATTTAAGGCTAACAGTAACAGTTTCCCGCTATCGTCGGAGAACGGTGATAGGCATAATGGACAACGGAGGTTCTTATATGTAGTAAGTACGGCTCTGGATGTTACGGAGTAATGAGTAGGAACTGATAATTAGAGTGGTCCGTGGTATGACTCAACCAGTGAAACCGGACATATATATCTCAATCAGCGAGACCGGACATATATTTTTGTTCACTGGCAATACAATCTGATATACAGACACGGGTGCATTGTAGATTCATGGTGCATTTGTTTGGGTTGTACGATAGACTGGATTGGGATGCTAAAGCAGAGAGAAAAGAACAAGACAGTTTATTATTCTACTGTTTTCTGTTATTTGTTTTTAGGTTGCACAGGGTGTAACTTAAAGACCCCGTTCCTATTACCAGTTCCGGGTTTGGAGAATTACTCTAATAACTCGTGTGAGTAAAAATTAATGATGCTATTTCTGTTCTCGGAATTTCCTTTGTTTAGTGGCCATATTGTCCTCATGTGAAAAGATATATGGAGGAGTAATTGAGAGACTTTTTACGAGTCTATGGTCAGTGTTTTGTGATTTGGCTCTGTAAAAGTGATTTGATAAGTGAGATGTGTCCCAGTTGGAAATGTAATGCAGTGATGTGTGTTTAGAGGCTGTACAAGAGAATTAACTCTTGAGTTATAGAGGATGATTAACTCACGAAGTTTAATTTGTATAGCTTTTAGTAAAGAGAGGTCGATACAAGAGGACATGTAAAAGAAGATGGAAAAAGTTTTTGTATAATTCGGAAACATACCTTCTCTTGTTGGTTTATTCCACAGAAAGGACTTTTCTCTCCGATTGACGAAGAGTGACCCAGTGGAACACATCCATTGGGGAGTTGAGGTAAAAGACACCCGATTGTGGGTGAGGACCGGATATATTAGGGATCTTTACCCTGATGAATGCCAAAGTGACCCATAGAGGCATATCATAAATGGCAGAAACATGTTGGTTTATGCAGTAGGGGCATAGGGGTCGTTACCTCCCCTGGAGTTCCCCTCCATGTTATTTTTAATCCTACCAAAGAAACACAGGAATAATTAAAACAAAATTGTGGTGTTTTCTAAGGTAGTTTTAATCTAATTCCTGCACTTTAGATCCCTTCTTTGAGGGAATATTCTTTCCTCCAATTCGTTTTTCTTATATCTGTCTTTTTGCTTTTCTGCCCTTGTTTTTCACACTCTTCATCATTTTTACATAAAAAATAATGCGCTCCGTCCAGTGCGTTGGTCTGCGCCTGGACGTATGATGCGGCCCAATGATGAAGCATGACACTGCAAAGTGTGTGAGGGCAGTATTAAGAAATTTAAGATCTTCCCTTGTATTACTTTCTTGAACTATGTTTTTTGGATGGTAGTGCTTCTCTGTTTTGTGAGTATGAAATAATTAAAAGAATCAAGAATCCTAATCATCCTGGAATAAACTCCAACATAACGGAGGAAGCATGGACAGGATACCTTTTCACACACTTTAATAGCATAGCTGCCGATAAAGATAAGATCGTTAAGGAAACGGATAATACGACGGAGCGCAGCAGCGACATTAAAAGGGAAAAAACGGGAAACGGATATACAACAGCTACGCTGCAAGATCCACACGGAACTGTGAATCCCTCATGGGAGGGTGAACTGGTACTCAGCTTAAATTCTCCTCCCCCTACCGGAGCAGAACATCACAGCCCTACACCAACCGATATTAAGAGGCAAATAGCGAGGGGCAGACCCACAGGTGCCCCCGGTCCAAACGGCATTCCACCAATGCTGTACAAAGCTGATGCAGAATTTTGGAGTGCAGCACTAACACCGGTCTTTAAGGACATAAAGAATACTACACTAATACCGGAGTCCTGGCTAGGATCAATAATTAGCCCAATTTTCAAGCAGGGCGACAGGAAACTCCCAAACAACTACCGGCTTATTGCCCTCATTGATGTGGAGGCAAAGTACTTTGCAGGAACCATACTGGATGAGTTAACATCATGGGCATCCGAAAACTCCATTATCCCGATTAACCAAACAGGGTTCTGCCGGGGCCAAGGCACAATAACAAATATCATGGCACTACCCTTATTAATGGATGCAGCAAAGGAGGCCAAATCCCCTCTATTCCTTTGTTTCATTGATTACACTGCCGCCTTCGACCACGTTGATCATCCCAAGCTCTGGCGGAAACTGGAAAATTGGGGAATTCCGAAACCGCCTCTGGACCAGCTTAAACTACTGCATACAGACACCTGGATTAAGGTCAAATTAGGAGCTGGCACGCACCTTTCTAAAAAAATTCCGACTACAAAAGGGCTAAAGCAAGGTTGCGTTCTAGCTCCGCTATTATTCAATCTCTTCCTTGCAGACCTGCTAGGAGAACTCGACAAATGTCCCTCCCATGCCCCAAAACTGGGGAAAAATACAGCTGTCAAATTTGCTGTATGCGGACGATTTGGTACTGATAAGCCGGACCCCTATCGGCCTTCAACATCTTTTAAATGTAACCTATACCTTCTCAGAAAGGAACTCCCTGCAAATAAACTTAAAAAAAACTAAGATCATGGCAGTAAATTACTTAAAAAAGAAAAAGATCAACTGGCATCTAAACGGACAAGCGTTGGACTTGGTAACCACCTACAAATATTTGGAAATACTTATGGATCACAAAAACACTTTCAAACCTCAACTGGAGTCCCTGCGGGGGAAGGGGACTGCGACGTACCTGGCGATAAAATCAATAAAGAACAAACTGCCCGACTTAACACTTGACCCCTTGCTACAGGTACTGCGTGCAAAGCTGCAGCCGGTTTTTACGTACGGGAGTGAATCCCTTCAAGGAAAGGACGCCGTAATCCTGGATACAGTGATAGCCAACTCCTATAGAGCAATTTTCCACCTGCCAAAATACGTTTCACCAGCGCAAATACGGCTGGAATTCGGCCTTCAAAAACAAACGCTGGAAAGAAGGGGTGCGTACGTAATTAGCTGGCACAAGATTTGCAGCGCAGAGGTTGGATCTTTAAGCTCCAATCTCTGGGAAGAGCTACTCCATTACAGAAAATCCTCAGCCAGGGACTACTTGTTTGACTCCCTCAAAGTATTGGGCCTGTCAGATCTTTGGCGTACCCCCACCAATCTTTCGTCCTTTTAAAAAATCATGAAAAAATCAACACAAATTATATCCGCCATTGAGGACAAGGAGGCACTTGCCAAAAGGACACACGGCTGGATAACGCTTAACGACTACGGGATATTGCAACCACAATCTTATCTTAAAACCGGAGTCAAAATAAAGACGAAAGAAAAGTTTTTAAAGCTACGCCTCAGAGTAATCCCGATCACCCCTCATCTGCCACCCTGGGAAAGGAAACACAGCTCGCAGTTCTGCCGCTTATGTGGAGTCGGCAAGTAGGACATTATTGATGTTGTCTGCATTTGCCCCAACCTAAAGGACATTAGGCATAGCCTATTACGTCCATCTTTTAAGCAGCACGGTATTCGAACTTGTAGGCACGCAGTAAAACTGTGCTTCAATTCAGTTGAGACACAACTAAACTGCCGGCTCACAAAGTTTTTCGATTTAGTAGCAAAAGGCACAAGAGCACGCTGTGCGTGGACCAACAAAACATAACTGAGCAGGGCATCGCCTGACGGTAGCTTGAAACACCAAAAATCACACCTATGGACCTCCGGCGTCTAAGTGATAATGGTGTAACGCGGAAGAGAACAGTCTGCCTTTAGACCATCAATGTCAGAACTAGCTCCACCTTGGGAAAGACACCCAAAAAAAAGTTAACATTTTTTACTTGACCTGTGCAATTGTAGACAAAGTTCAAAGAACGAGGTTTAGGACATCCACCACTAGGATTTAGTCAGAAAAGCACAAGCACTTTAAAGACTAGCCCAATCTAAGAAACTCTGCCTAGTTTATTGGGCTATGTGGCAAAAGCACTTTACGAACTATCGACGAACTCGGAACTGAATTGTGTAATTTTATACAAGCTTAAGGAAGTACTCTAAATTTTACTCTGATTCTGTAAAGTTGCTGCCCAGACTAGGTCAATTACAAACTGTTAATCGCTTCAGATACACAAGCACCTTGCAATCCACTCGATTAAGAACAATCTCAAACTGTTTGTTTGACCTTGATGCATTTGCACTTTAACACCTACTGATTATTACAATTGAACTGTTTAATTTTAAGAAGTTGCTTAAATGAATTTTAACATTGTTTTATCGTTGCAAAGGTTTTAATTAATCATGCACAATAAACTTACTCTTACTCCCTGGCCACTTGGGAGATCTTCGCATATTGTAGAAATTGCCCCTGTCCTAGCTCATACATATCTACCGCATCATCTCGTGTGATGAACTGGCCGTTGTGGTATAAGTCACCCATCAGCATGCACCCCCCGTCCGCCATTTGCTTACCGACATTGACTCTGCGATTTTCGCAAATCCCGGAATCGCCCAGAGAGGTTCATCGGGTGCATATGGTGCTCTTTTCACCACTTTCCTTACCATGTTTTCCCATGTCTCCGCCACATGCCTGATGAGGTAGGGGGCTGTCTCCGGGGCCCCCCTCCTGCACATTAAAAGCTCTGACAGTGACCCCCCCCTATATGACCCTTCCAGGAGCCGTTTTTCCCAGTTCTCTTGCTCGTTCAGCCAGTGAATTGCATGTTGCAGTTGCGTTGCCATATAGTAATATTCAATACATGGTACTTCTACTCCCCCCATCTGCCATGGTCTCTGTAATGTTGAAAGGCCAATATGCTTGCGTTTATTACCCCACAGCAGGTCTGTGAGCAAGGTCTCTATCTGTTTAAAAACGCACTGCAGAATTTTATAAAACGAGTTTTGTAGAACTTATAACCATCGCAGTACTATGACCATTTTCGTAATTACGACTTTGCCCATCAGAGAAAGAGGTAGGTTCTTCCAGAAATCTACTGACCTTTGTACTCCCTCCATCACCCTACCCACATTGAGCTCTAGGAACCTATCCTCTGGGTGAGCTAGAATCATATCCAAATACCTGGGAGGGTCTTCCGTCCATGCCAGCTCCACCTCTGGAAGCAATTCCACCGGTCGATCCATCAGGCCTCCCATAGGGAGCAGTTTAGATTTTTTGGGGTTCACTTGGAGCCCCGACACCCCTCCAAAGTCCTCCAATGCCCTCAGAAGAATTGGTAATGCCTCCCGGGGCTGCCTGCAGTAGACGAGGGTGTCATCGGCATACATCGAGACTATATGATTGGTGCCGCCCACTTTTATTCCCCAGTCGTCTAGCCGGGCACGCAGCATACACGCCAAGGGTTCTATCGCCATGGCGAATATCAGGGGTGATAGAGGGCAGCCCTGCCTGGTACCCCTTTCCAGTTGGAATGCCTCCGACACTCTGCCTCCCACTCTAACTCTGGCCCTGGGCGATGTATAAAGCAATTGAACCCATTTGATAAATCCTAGTCCCACAGTCATTTTTTGCAAGGTGGCCCAGATAAAGGGCCAAGACACCAAATCAAACGCCTGTTCGATGTCCAAGAGAACCAGGGCGTACTCTTCCCGCCTTGATCCCAAATCGTGCCACACATGAGCCAAGCGTCTTAGATCTGAAAGAAACAGTTAGTTATAGATTCCTTACCTTAGAATTACCCCCAGGCGTCAGACTGGATCCGGAAAGTTTTTCGTCAGCAGTACCTCTGCGCGTCGAAAGGCGGCGTCGGTCGGCTCTGCGTCCGTCGTTGGCGTCGTGGTCGCCGAGATGACACCAGTTCTTTCTTTTTCCGCGCCAGCCAGCGCAGATCCAGAGAGAGCGGTACCTCCAGTCACTTTTTGACGACTTTTGTTGACACCCTTTTTTGAGTCCTCACGACTCCTGGTGCACGTAGGGATGCCCGGCTTCAAGGTTTGTGGTTCCTGTAACCGACTGATGTCGGTGACGGATCCGCACCGCGTGTGCCCCTTTTGCCTGGAGTGCAAACACGACCCCAAGTCGTGCTCCGACTGCCGGTCCATGGCTCCGAAGGCTTTGCGGGAGCAGTCCCGAAAGCTTCTTGAGCGCCGGCAGTCGGCTCCGCGCCGTTCGAGGTCCCGGTCACGAGGGAGGTCGAGGGACCGGTCGTGGAGCCATCACCACTCGTCGAAGTCTTCTAAGTCTTCGCACTCGGGGTCAGGTAAGTCGAAGAAGAAGAAGTCGAAGAAACATCGTCGCTCTTTGACTTCTCCCCGTTGGTCGGCTGACGCGACGAGGGATGCGGGTGGTGCCCCTCCCGCGGCTCCGCGTGCGGAGCCTGAAGAGCTGACTCCAAGTTTCCCTCCCTTCCCGGGACCCGGAGCGACTCCTGCCCAGTTTCGGAAGTTCTACCAGGCGATGCCCGCCATCTTTGGGCAGCCTGAACCCGCCGGCGCACCTTCGGGCCCCGCGGACTCGGCTGGGGGGCCTAGGCCTTCTCCCCCGGCGGCTCCGGCCCCAGCGCCGCAGGCCGCCCTTGGATCCAGGCCTGGATCCGGATCGGCACCGGTTGACCTCATTACGCCTTCACCGGCGCCGCTTCCACCGGCACCGCGTCCGCATTCGATGCCGGTCGGCCCCCCGGCTGGTGTCGACCCCGGCCTCCATCCTGATCCGGCGCCGAGCGGGTTATTTTTGCCCCTGTTCACTCCTGGGGTCCCTTTTAGACCAGATTGGCACCCAGAGGACGAGGAGGAGGACTGGGAGGGGTCAGGTGACCCTTTGTCCGACCAGTTGGAGTATGACCCGGACTGGAGAGAGGACCTGGGGGATGCCAGCGGTCTTGATACATCTCCTAACCTTGGCATGTTGTCTCCTCCTACCGTGGCTACGGAGGAGGGAGCGTCATACGCAGTGGTTTTGCGTAGGGCGGCCGAGGCTCTCAACCTCGTACTTCCAACAGTGGCCGTCAGGACTAACCTCCTGACGGAGGTGCTTCAACCGCAAGCGAGCTCTTCGGAGCCCCTGCTTCCGTTTAATGAGGCCCTCACCGACGTCCTTTTGGGCACCTAGTCCAGGCCCAACACGGGGGCTCCCGTGGATAGGATAATCGCCCGACGCCACCGCCCGGCCCCGGACGACCCCACCTTCCTCTCCCAACACCCCATCCCTGAGAGATTGGTGGTCCAAGCCTCTACTTCCAAGGGCGCATTCCCTAACGCTCCACCAGATAGGGAATCCAAGAAGCTGGATCATCTTGGAAAGAAGATTTTTTCTTCTGCCAGCTTGGGACTGCGGTCGGTAAACACCGCATGTCTATTGGGCCGTTACTCCCACTCTGTGTGGAACACGGTTGCGCAAGTGCTGCCTCAGTGCCCGGAGGAGGCCCGGACACTACTCTCCCAGGCTGTCGCCGCCGGGAGGGACGCGGCCAAGTTTACCATCCGTTGTGGGCTGGACACCGCCGACTCTCTAGGCAGGACGATTTCCACGTCGGTAGCCCTTCGACGCTACGCCTGGATGAGATCGACTGGCTTTTCGGGGGATGTCCAGAATACTCTCATGGACATGCCTTTTGAGGGCCGTCGCCTTTTTGGCGACAAAGCAGACAACGCTCTAGAGCGTTTCAAGGACTCACAAGCTTTGGCCAAGTCCTTGGGCCTCTCCAGCCGCCCTGCGCAGTCTGCTTTTCGCCCCTTTCGTGGCTACGGAAGGGGTGCCCCACTGCGTCCCGCCCAGAGCCACAGGCCAGCGCAAGCTACCCAACCTTCGCGCGGCCGGGGACGTGGGATCCACCGTCATGGTTCAGGGGGCCAGTGGGCGGGCCAGTTCACCAACCCCCCCTCTGCAGCAGCCTCCAAACCTTCCTAGTCCGACATTTCAGGCCCATCAAACGCCAGTGGGCGGCAGGATCCTCCATCACCTCCCCCACTGGCGCACCATCACGTCGGACAGGTGGGTTTTGCAAATAGTCCGAAGGGGCTACTCCCTCCCCTTCGAGGCTACCCCTCCAGCCATGCCACCTCGGTACCATCGTATGTCGGAGGATCCTTTGGACCTTCTCCAACAGGAAGTTACGGCTCTCTTGGCCAAGGGAGCCATCGAGCGCGTTCCTGCCCCAGAAGTAGGTCGTGGTTGTTACTCCCATTACTTTCTGGTACCCAAGAAGGACAAGGGCCTGCGTCCTATCTTGGATCTCAGGGACATCAACCGCTTCCTCCGGAAAGATAAGTTCAAGATGTTGACGCTCGCTCAGGTCTTATCTGCCCTCGACCCTGGAGACTGGTTGGTAGCGTTGGACTTGCAGGACGCTTACTTTCACATCCCCGTCCTGCCGGCCCATTGGTGTTACCTGCGGTTCACGGTAGGCCACGAGCATTTTCAGTTTACCGTGCTCCCCTTTGGCGTTACCAGCGCCCCTCGGGTGTTCACGAAAGTGATGGCAGTGGTCGCAGCTCATCTGCGCAGATCAGGGGTTCCAGTCTTCCCCTATCTCGACGACTGGCTGTTGAAGGCGGGTTCGCCCCAGGCTGTCGTCTCCCACCTCCAGACTACGGCCGACCTCCTGCATTCGCTGGGGTTCTCCATCAACGTGCCGAAGTCAAACCTGATCCCCTCTCAGAAGCTCCTCTTCATCGGAGCGGTTCTGGACACAGCGCGGTTTCGGGTTTATCCTCCCGAACAGCGAGTCCGGCATATTCGGGCTATGATTCCGATCTTTCAGCCTCTATCCCGGGTATCGGTCAGGATGACCCTGAGGCTGCTGGGCCTCATGGCCTCCTGCATCCTGCTGGTCGATCATGCCAGGTGGCATATGCGGGCTCTGCAGTGGGACCTGAAGTTCCAGTGGGCGCAGCATATGGGGAATCTGTCCGATTGCGTCCAGATCTCGGAGGGCACTGCTCATCAACTGCAGTGGTGGCTCAGGAACCTGGATTGGGTCAACGGCAGATCCCTCTCCCTTCCCCAACCAGACCACACAGTGGTGACGGACGCATCCCTTCTGGGATGGGGCGGCCACATGGGAGAGGCGGAGATCAGAGGCCTCTGGTCTCCGGCGGAGTCCGAGCTCCACATCAACCTTCTGGAGCTTCGGGCGATTTGTCTTGCACTCTAGGCATTCCGTCCCTCTGTCCGGGGGAGAGTAGTGCAGGTGTTCACGGACAACACCACCGCCGTGTGGTACTGCAACAAACAAGGCGGGGTGGGGTCGTGGACCCTATGTCAAGAGGCCCTCCGCCTCTGGACATGGCTGGAACATCAGGGCATATCCCTGGTGGTTCAACACCTGGCAGGTTCACTGAACGCCAGGGCGGACGAACTCAACCGCAGGTGCATGATGGATCACGAATGGCGTCTTCACTCGGAGGTGGTGCAAGGTCTCTTTCAGCAATGGGGAGAGCCTTGGTTAGATCTATTCGCCACCGAAGAGAACGCGCAATGTCAGCAATTCTGCACGTTGGAATTTCCAAGGTGGCAGTCGCTAGGCGACGCTTTTTGTTGCGAGTGGAGTTGCGGTCTGTTGTACGCCTTTCCGCCCATACCACTTCTGCCCAGAGTGCTGAAGAAGATCAAGCGCGACAGGGTCCAAGTCATTCTTGTGGCTCCGGATTGGGCTCGAAGAGTTTGGTATCCCGAGCTGCTCAACATGGCCATCGATCCTCCGACCAGACTGCCTCTTCGGGAGGATCTTCTGTCGCAGCAGCAGGGAACGATCCTCCACCCGAACCTGTCCAGCCTCCACCTCCTTGCGTGGAGATTGAGCGGCGGCAGTTGACATCATTCGACTTGCCTCCCGAAGTCTGTGATGTAATCTTGGCAGCCAGGCGTCCCTCCACTAAGACGGTATACGCCTGCCGATGGAACAAATTTGTGGCATGGTGCGCAGCAAAGGCTGTGGATCCCCTTTCTGCCCCTCTTTCTGAGGTTCTCTTGTTCCTCCTTTCTTTGGTCCAGCAGGGCTCTACTCTGGGCACTATCAAGGGCTATCTTTCGGCCATTTCTGCCTTTCTTTTTGTTTAAGAAGCTTTATTGAAATGAATTAAAGACAAGGTACAGAACCATGATATAAGATTATAGAAGAAATACAAAAAAGAAAAATAGCGAACAATATATATGAAAAAACACACGGTGAAAAACATTATAATATACATTATCAAGAACTAATACCGATGTTAAAACAGAGATAGACAAATGAGTACCATATTGAATTAGCATTTTTTTTAGATTTTATAGAAAGTAAAGGAAGAGGAGAGAAAAAAGAAAAAGAAAAAAAAAAGGGAGAGAAAGAAAAGAAGAGGATAGAAAGAATCAGCAAACTTATCAATTACTCTAATAGAACTATCTGATAAATCACCAGAATAAAGTTTTTAGAACAATATATCAGCAATAAATAAACACAACATAAGAACAGTTAAACTTATTTTTCATGGCGGTTGAAAGATAAAATTACTGTCCTTGGTACGTAATGCAGAGGATGAAAGGTAATTAGTGAGTGGAGACCAAAAGGCTTCTTTTAGAAGTAATTGTTGAGAAGTATTAACAAAAGCTCTATCTAACTTATGATGATAGCATAGGAGATTCCACCAAGCAGAGAAGGAAACCTTGGAGGAGTCCTTCCAATTAGAAGTAATTACTTGAAGAGCAATGGCAATTAACAAGTCAGCAAATAAACCCAATTTGCGAGCACCCAGCTAGTGTATGGAATTACTACCCAAAAATATAGAATAGATGTCAAAGGGGTTTGTGGAGCAAATATCAGATATTGATTTACACACCTTAGTCCAAAAAGTGGAAATATTCGGGCAAAGGAAAAATGAATGCATATATGAGCCGAGAGAGTTTTTGCAGGACCAACAGTTAGGAGATAAGCCGGAGCTAAATTTAGAGACAGATATGGGGGTGAGGAATAATCTCCGATAGAAATCATATAAAGTTTGTGTGATACTAGCATTAGAGGAGGTGTGATGCAATCGAGTCCAGATGGAGTCCCATGTATGTGTAGAAATAGTGCGTTGTAGGTCCGTTTCCCATAAAAGTTCAATTTTGCACTTGGGAGGAGAGAAATGGAGGTGCTTATATATCTGGGAAGCAAGGACAGAAAGGGAGGTAGGCAGCGGCACAAACGGGGGATCAAGAGAGGAAGAAGGAGTTTCAGAGATGGGGGAAAACTGCTGAGCTAGAATCATTCTTAGGGATTCAAATTTAAGGAGGGAGGTAGCAGGTAAACCGAACTTAGATTGAAATTCTGAAAAAGAAAAAAATTGCATATTCTCCATGAGTTGCTTGACCTGTAAAATCCCTTTAGCAACCCAATCTTTCCAAAAAATAGTGCGATTAGAAATCTTAATGGACCTATTATGCCATAAAGAAGAGTCCAGGAATATCTGGAGAGGTGATAAAGATTTTGTACGAACCGGATAAAAAGTCGATATAAGTTGCGAGATAGTGGGAAGGTTAAACGATCGAGGGAGTGAGAAAAATTAGCTAATGAGGAAAAAGGAAGTGGATGAATAGCGGATTCCTCCAAATTGTACCAAACCGATACAGGGGGATCACCCGAGGAGGAGAAATAGGGCAGAACTTGACGAATTAAAAAGGAAGAATGATATTGACGGAAGTTGGGAAAGTTAACCCCTCCCTTATCCTTAGGAGCAGACAAGGCAGATAAAGATATACGAGCCTTCCGATTGTTCCAAAGGAATTTACTCAGAATTCCATTAAGGGATTTAAAAAAGTTCAATGGGAGACGCACTGATAACATGGACAAATAAAAATTAATAACTGGAAGCATCATCATTTTAGATGTGTCCAACCTGCCCCACCAGGACAAGAATAAAGGAGACCATTTTTCTGCCATGCTAGAAACCTTTAATAGAACATTATCTAGATTAAGCTGAACTGTTCTAGCAATTGAAGAGGAATATTTTATTCCCAAACATGTAATATAGTTAGTGTTCCATTTAAAATCCGTCCCTACAAACATACTTCGTAAACAATACTTGTTGAGTGGAAGGACCTCAGATTTAGAGAAATTTAACTTATAACCGGACAGGTTAGCGTAAGAAGATAAAAGATCGGTGAAGGCAGGTAGAGAAGTGGCGGGATCGGATAAATATAACAAAATATCGTCTGCGTAGGCCGTGAACTTAATTTCAAACGATTTATGAGTAAACCCGCGAACGGTAGGAGAATGTCTAAGGGAGTGGAGAAAAGGTTCAAGTGAGAGAATAAAAAGCAAAGGTGAAAGAGGGCAGCCTTGGCGGGTGCCTCTCTGAAGAGTAAAGTAAGGAGATTGAAAACCATTAACAAAAACTGAAGTAGTGGGAGATGAATATAGCAAATTAATAAGGGATATAATACCGGGGCCAAAACCATGCCACTTGAGTGCACGCATCATAAAAAGCCAATGAATGCGGTCAAAAGCCTTCTCCGCATCCAGAGTAATAGCCGCAACAGGGGAGGAACATTTAGAAGCAAGATGTATAATATCTAAAAAAAGTTCTGGAGTTATCCGCCAGCATTCTGCCTTTGACAAAGCCTGTCTGCTCATAACCAATCAAGTCAGGAATAACTTTATTAATACGAATAGCCAGAACCTTAGCGAAAATCTTGCAATCTAAATTAGTTAAAGAAATAGGGCGATAGTTAGCACAAGAAGAAGGATCCTTGTCCTTTTTAGGAATTAAACAGATCATGGCTTCAAGAAAGGAGCCACGTGCCTCTTTATGAGAAATAAAGTATTGGAATAAAGATAAAAGGTGAGGAAGGAGAATTTGAGAGAAGCAAGAATAAAATTCGGCCGTGAACCCGTCCGGACCCGGGATTTCTCCTTAGGCAGTTGAGCTAGGGCTACTTTAATTTCAGACAGGGATAAGTCTTTTTCTAATACAGAGCAATCAGGAGCAGGGGAGGAACGAGGAGCTAAAGCTTCAAAAAAAGAATTCAGGGCCGCCTCGGAGGGAGAAGATTCAGGGGTGTACAAAGTCTTATAAAAATCCGTAAAACAGTTTAATATTTCCTTGTCTTGAAAGTGGTTAACACCTTGATCATCTATGATGTTAGTTATTTTAGATCTTTGAGATTTCACCTTCAGGTAGTTCGCAAGCAGTTTGCCAGCCCTATTGCGGCCACCATAAAATTTAGAATTGACTTTAAGTAAAACCCCAGAAGCCTCCTGTTGTGTCCTTCTTTCCCTCCTCTTTGTCCTTTGTTATGCTTGCTGGAGCCATTTATTTGCTCAACTTATGTTGAGGTGCTCAGTTGGTTATGCTTACTGGTGATGGGCCACAGGGTGCTCAGTCTTTGTGATGAGCCATAGGTGTGCTCAGTTTTATTTCTTATTGCTACTGAGCCATTTATTTGCTCGACTTTTGTTGAGGTGCTCAATTCGTGTTTTGCTTACTGGTGATGAGCCGTGGAGGTGCTCAGTTTTATTGGTGAGGAGACGTAGAGGTGCTCAGTTTTATTTGTGAGGAGCCGTAGAGGTGCTCAGTTTTATTGGTGAGGAGCCGTAGAGGTGCCCAGTTTTATTGGTGAAGAGCCGTAGAGGTGCTCAGTTTTATTGGTGTGGAGTCTTAAAGGTGCTCAGTTTTATTGGTGATTATTTATCGGTGAACCACTTAGGTGCTCTATTTTGTTAGAGGTGTTCAAATTTCATATCAGTGATTATTTGTTATGAACCACTTTGGTGCTCTATTTTGTTAGAGGTGTTCAAATTTCAGTTTTAAATTTCATTTATATTTTGCAGTACTGAACCATCTGTGCTCAAAATTTATTGAGGTATTCAGTTTCTTTGTGTTAGTAATGAATGAGTGGGTTTGTCATGTGGAACACATTAACCACTCTCATTTATTCTTTTGTTGTCTTCTTGTGTGTTTAACCTCTTCTCCTTACAATTGCGAAGAAGGTTATTTGTTGTGTTTAGTGTTCTGTTCTTTTATCCTTTTGCTCCTCTACTTGTTTTCTCTCTTCCTCATTGTTTCTGTTAAGGGGAAAGGTGTGTTGTATCCTTCTTTCCCTCCTCTTTGTCCTTTCTTAGTGTCTTGTTCTCTGCTGCTCAGCTAGTCTCTGTGATGTCATGTACTATTCTATCTGTGTGAGTCTATGTGGATTTGTCAGTTATCTTGGAGGCTGAGCAGCAGGGCAGCTGCTCCCGGTGGGGCCTTACTTTAGCCTTTACTTTAACCTTTACTGGAACCTGGATTACTACCCTTTATATATGATGTACCTGATTGATTGATTACCTAGAATAAACATACATCCTGACACAGCAACTGAGGAGTAATCTTTCATTTATTGGATGTTACACCTCCTCTGTCGATTTTCTATTAAAACCATTTCTGCTTTTCTAAGGCTTCCTGATCAGCCTTCTGTCTTCAAGTCCTCGGTTGTAAATCGTTTCTTAAAAGGCATAACTCGGCGTGGCCTGAGGCGTCAAGATGGCAGTCGCACTCTTAAGAGTGCTCCTGGACCCCTCCGTCATCTGCCTCGCATCCTGCGTTCCCTGGCACCCATCCGTCCTCCTTACCTGCCCTCCTTGGCTCCTGGTGTGCGGGGCATCGCCCGGAGCTGTTTGGGGACCGTGTTGACCTCCTGGGGTGGCCTGCCAGCTGCCGCATCCCCGAGGCCCACGGGCTACAGGATGGCGGCCTTCATCGCGCCTCACTGATGACTCCGACGCTCCAGCCCTGCAGGTGCCGCTCGTGGTCGCGGCTCTCCCCTGGTCCAGCTGCGGATTTCCTGATCTCCGGACTTCGCTGGCCCCCGCCCCGTGGTCGGCCAGCCTTGCGGACCTCTCCGCGCTCCACGGTGGTGAGGTGACGGTTTCCGGGGCTGCGGGGCCCGATTCCTGCTCGGCGGTGCTGGCCTGGTGTGCGAGGGGGCAGATGTAACGCCCGCGGCAGCGCTCCTGAGTATCCCGCGTTGTCGTGGGAGCCGGAGCGACCAGCGGCAGCACTGCCTTGCCTCGGTTGTGGAGCCCGCTTGTGACCGGCGGAGGAGGAGCTGCGGGCTGGTGGGGGCCCGCCGAGCGGCGGCTACCATATCGGGTAGCGGTGTGCGGGGCTGGTGTTCAGCCCTCCCGGGACCCCTCTCATTCATCCTCACGACCCGGCACGGTGCTGGAGCACTCCCCGAGGATCGAGATTGTCCTCGGCTGATCGCCTCCTGCCTCCCTGGGGTCGAGGCGAGGGGGCCCACCGGCTGCACGGGTCGAGCAGCGGGCGCCTCTCCCTCCCCTGCGCCTTCCCCCTCTGAGGTGGTGTCTCACCCTCATTTGCCGCCGCTCGGGCCGTCATCGCCCCTGGCGCTGGGCGGTCCCCTGTGGCCTGGCAGCCTGTGCAGATCTTTGGAGCCGACCACTCGCCTCTCCTCCGGCCCGGCTCGTGGGTTCTCCTCGCCGGCGGCGACCGGCCGGCGTCCAAAGGGAAGACTGCTCTGGTGAGTGGGGAGTGGGCCGGGGGTTCGGCTGCCTTACCGAGCAGCAGGCCGGGAGGTCGACGCTGGGCCTTCCCGAGGGGACCCCCCCTCCCTTCCCCCTGTCCTCGAGGCGATAAGGCGTCCTGCGAAGCCGCATCTGGACTTACCCGGCGGGGCCCTGGGGGGGTCTGCTGGTGCCGCACTTTAGACGGGAGAGCTCCTGCCCCCTGTGAGACCTGCCCCGACGGGCCCCCCGCCTTCCCTAACCTGGCCCTTGCCGCCCCGCCGGGAGGACTGCGGGGCTGGACGCTGAGCCACCGCCTATGACCGGGGTGTCCCTGGCCTGTCGACATCGTCTAGGCCCACAAGGCCTACACCCGACGTACCCGGCTAGTATCCTGCGGAGGGCCGGGACCTCTTCTTCTCTCTCGGCCGCTATTTCGGGCAGCGGGGTACTGTTGAGTGGCCTCCCCCTCTAGTGGCCCCCCCGCTCTCTCCTTCCTGGACTACGGCCTGCCGGGGGCGCACCGCTGAGGGCGCCTGCAGCCTTCATCTTCGCCTTTATCCTCACCAAATTTACCACCTGACTGCAGAGACGTGTGGTGTCGGGGCGGCCCCGAGGCACCCCTTGTTGCCCCCTTGAACGATAGTGCTCACTCCGATCCAGTGCAGACTCCAGTACCCACAGCCGGGCCCTTGGTTGGGGTCGGCGTTCCCCTTACTTCAACTCCCACAGCCCCTGTGGCCCGTCCGGCCGAAGACCATGGGAAGAGGCAAGGCTCCCAAATCCGCGGTTGCCCCCACGCAGACCAAAATGGACCAGTTCACCACCCAGGGGCCTGAACCGCCTGGACAAGCCGGTGGCGCTCACCCCATCCCGAGCACAGACCTTGCGACCATCCTGCAGGCCATCAGTTCCTCACAGGCATCGGTGGAGGGGAAGATAGGAGAGGTCAAGGTAGATGTGTCCCTCCTCCGGCAAGATCTCCGTAACGCTACGGCTCGAATAACTGAAGCTGACGGCGGAAGATGATATTCGCCAGCTTAAAGATCAAGTGGCCGACTTAAGCTCGCATACCAAGGAACTCCACCGGCGCGCTGAAGACGCAGGAAACCGCGGGGGCCGAGAAGAACCAGGCGGCTGCCTTCGTGGAAGCTTGGTTCTCCTCCTGGATGCCGAAAGACTCCCTCTCCGCCTGGTTCGTGGTGGAAAGGGCACATCGGTCCCTCGCTCCAAGGCCACCGGCCGGGGCCGCACCTCGTCCTTTCATAATGAAGATTCTCAACTTCAAGGACCGGGATGCCATCCTGCGCGAACCTCGCTCTCGGGGCACTCTAAAATTCCAAAACCACACCATCATGGTTGTTAGAACTGGGGGTCTCTAGTTGGCAATGGTTTGCACCTTTGTCCAAATAGGGACCCTTGCTTCTAGTCAGGATAAGGGGGAAACACTCCTAAAATAACCCCTGCTCACCCCCTGGTAGCTTGGCACGAGCAGACAGGCTTATCTCAGAGGCAGTGTGTAAAGCATTTGTGAACACATACAGTAATACAGTGAAAACACTACAGATGGACACCACACAGGTTGTAGTATAAAAATAAGTATTCTTTATATAGACGTATCACAAGACCCAATAGCAAAAATCCACAATACAGTACTCAAAAATAGACTTAAAATGATAGAGACAGTTCACGTTATCGTCAAAAATAGGATAGTCACTCAAATAAAGCTTGTAGCAACAAATAACTCCACTTGGAGTTATCACGACGTCGTGACCGGTGGAAATCCCAAAGTACGGCGCCGACCGCGAGGTGCGCGGCGTCGGGCCTGGAGTCGAGCAGACCCACAAAGAACAGTACCTGGAATTCGATGAAAACAAAGACGGTGCACGGCGTCGGGAGGTGATGCTTCGTTGGCGCCGGCGGCGCCGGTTCCTTACGACCCCAGGGGAGGTGATGTCTCGGTTCCTTACTGCAGCGCAGGGGAGGTGAGGCGTCGGTTCCTTACTGTGTCGGGAGGTGACGTCACGGATGGCGGCGAGGCGTCGGTTCCTTACGATGGTGCGGCGTCGATGGATTCGGGGTCACCCACGTCGAGGATCGGCTCCGCGATGATGAAGCCCTGGCGTCGGTGAAGTCGGGGCTGCGGTGCGAAGTCGGGACGGTGCGTCGTGAGCGTCACGAGCGGTGTCCTCGGCTCCGGTGCAGGCAGCGGCCTCGATGACGGCTTCGGAGTCGATGTCGCACGGCGTCGGCAGGCGTCGGGCCTACGGTGCAAGTCGGGCGGTGCGTCGTGCTCTTCACGAGCGGTGCCCACGGCTTCGGTGCAGGTTACGGCGTCGCTCGCCAGCGTCGGTGTTGCAATTTCCCTCTGTTAGCAGCTAAAACAGCAGTTCCAGATGCAGGCAAACAGAAGGGGTGAAGTCTTTGTGTCCCTGTGACTTCAGGCAGGAGGCAAGCTCAGTTCAAGCCCTTGGAGATTCCCTTCTTCAAGATGACAAAGCACAGCAAAGTCTTTTCTCCTGTCCTTGGCAGAAAGCAACCACTGCAGGCCAACCCCAATCAGCAAAACAGCACAGGGGCAGTACTCCTCCTTCAGCTTCTCCGGTTCTTCTCCTTGGCAACAGGTTTCTTGATTTCCCAGAAGTGATCTAATTTCCTAGGGGTCTGGGTCCCCTTTTATACACCTTTTCCCTTTGTTCTCTGAAGGCAGAGAGGCCTCTGCCTAGTCCAAAACCAGTTCTGGTCAGTCCTGGAGCACTTTGTTTTTCTGACTCCTTCTTTCCTTTGTGAGTGAGGGGCAGAGCCATCAGACGCCCGGCAGGAGGTGGAGCCAGCATTGTGGAAGGCAGGCACAGCCCTATTCAGACCCAGGTGCAACTCCTCCCTCCACTCTGGATGCAGACCTTCCTATTCAGCCCTGTGCTGACTCACCCTGTCTCCTGTAGCCACCCCCAGCCCCTGTCACTCAATCTCCAGACAAGGAATACACAACCTAGCAGAGGCAGGCTTGGAAGTTTAGGCAAGAAAATACCCACTTTCTAAAAGTGGTATTTTCAAACACAGAATGTTAAAACCAACTTCACTAAAAGATGTATTTTATCATTCTGAGTTCAGGCATACTAAATTCGTTTTTCTACCATGTTCCCTGGGTCAGTTCTGACTATAAGGTGTAATAGTCAGTCTGCCCATTCTGGCCTATGGGGAGCAGGTAGCCTTGCAATAGTGAAAAACGAAAATGGCTGTAATTCACTATTAGGACATGCCACACACACCAGGGCATGTCCTACCTTATACTTACAATGCACCCTGCCCTAGGGCCTACTTTAGGGGTGACCAACATGCAGTAAAGGGAAGGTTTAGGGACTGGTAAGTGGGTGCACTCACCAAGTCGACATGGCAGCCCTAGGCTGCACACAGGCTCTGCGATGGCAGGCCTGAGACACATTTTACAAGCCGCTTCTGTGGGTGGCACAACCAGTGCTGCAAGCCCACCAGCGGCATTGGATTTACAAGCCCTGGGCACACTCAGTGCACTGTACTAGGGACTGACAAGTAAACCAATCATCCAATCATGGAGTCACTAATCCATAACACAATTTACAATGGGGCGAGCATATGCACTTTAGCACTGATCAGCAGTGGTAAAGTGCCCAGAGTCATAAAACAGCCAACAACAGGTCAGAAAAAATATAGGAGGAAGGCAAAAGTTTAGGGATGACCCTGCAAAAGGGCCAAGTCCAACACAACCCCCTTCCAGCCAAAACGCAGGGTAGACCAATCACTACCTTGATGGGCTTCCTGCTTTGGGCGATAGAACCTGGACCCTGGCCCACAACAGCAGGGGCATACTCCAGTTCTACGCCAATCTGAACCTATTTGGATCCCTCTGTCCATACTCTCAGGGCCCACCAAGCTAATCCATGGGGAACCCTTCTCCTCACCTGTGGACACCACCTGTGCAGCACCTAACCTTAACTTGCTCACAGGTGTGTCCCAACAGACAGCCAGCAAGCCACAGTGGCCACTGACAGTGGTCAGGGATGAGACCCAGGCCTTATGCCTCTCAGGGCTCTCAAACCTCTGTGGCGTCAGAGAGCGGGGGCAGTAGCCCCAGGTGCTTGGCACCCTTTGTCCACTCTCCCTCCTGTCAGGTCAGGTATGACATCCTGGCGCTGACCCACCAGCCCCGGGCCTATACCCGGCGGCTGGACTGGAGACTGGGGTGGGCTTTCCCACACCCGGTCCTCCTCCTTGGGGCTCTGTACCCTCCCACCTGGAGCGGTACCCCCTTCCAGAATTGTCAGGGCACCTGCGGCAGGTGTCCTGCACAATCCGCCCACCAGTTCAGGGGTTCTATCCTGCAACTGGGCGTCCAGGTCAGGGGGACACCCTGAACCTGGTCCTCCAATCTAGGGTCTAAACCCTCCAGTTGAACCGGGGTCAGAGGCGAGGACTCCCTCCCTCTGCACCCCCTTCCAGTGTACGGCCCCCTCCCACCTGGAGCGGTACCCCCTACCAGAATTGTCAGGGCACCTGTGGCAGGTGTCCTGCACAGTCGCCCACCAGTTCAGGGGTTCTATCCTGCAACTGGGATCCCAGCATAGGGTCTGTACCCTTATACTGGGCAGAGGCCAGGGGTGAGGCTGTCCTCTCCCCACCCCCTTATTGGGGTCCTGCACCCTCCCACCTGGAGCGCTGCCCCCAGAAGACAAACTGGTAGGGGCACTGTTAGCAGCTGCCCCTTCCTCCAGGTCAGGGGGACACCCTGAACCTGGCCCTCCAACCCAGGGTCTGTACCCTTAGGCTGGACCTGTGCCTGGCAACCCAGGACTTCCGGGAGGGTACACCAACCCCCCAAAGGAAACACACTCCTCTAGAGTTGTGTAAGAACCTGCCTGGCGCACCAGGACTTCCTGGGGCGCACGCATGCCCCCCAGAGGGTAACACATCTCTCAGGTGTTGTGTGACAGTCTGCCTGGCGCAGATCTCCCAACCCCTGTCCGTCTGACAGTGTGTGAAGATCCCCCAGGACAGAAGTGGTGTCACCATGGTCATTCACTGGTGACTCAGCCCTTCTGGCTGGTCCCTGACCCACTGGTTCTTCCACTGGGGACTCTCTCCCCTCTCACCCCTCACTCTGGACTTCTGCACCCTCCCAAGTGGAGCGGCACTGCCAGACACCAGAAACACGGGAGCTCCATTTACAGACGCTCCAGGTTCTCTAGACACTAGGAGATCCTCCTCAACAGGCGGCCCATCAGGGCAGCCTAGGCTCCCTACCTGGTGTTCCCTTAAAGAACCATCCAGGCTCTGAGACTGGGTTTCGGGCACCTCGGGACACGCAGCCCCACATTCACTCCTTCTCCACTGAGACAGGACGTGAGTCCCTACACCCCTCCCATTACCACGGGACCTAGCTGGGCTACACTGAACCTCTCCCACCACTATGGGTTGGAAGACACCTGAGCCACTCCTCTTAGGGTCACTCCCCAATGCCTCTTCAGACCCTCTGGAATCCACCAAAAGGTCCGCCTCCAATGTGAGCTCCCTGAGGTCAGAGAACTCACACTCCAACAGGTGTTGGCATAGCTCTGGAAAACAGGGACTTACAATATGCTCTCCCACAATTGGATCACACAGTCCCCCACAGGGGTTAACCAAACTATCCTTCACCTCACCATCCAGTGCCTCGCACACGTACCCCACACCACTCTTCTGAGATTGGCAAGACAGTATCTGACTGTCTCTGTCACTCAACCCACACTCTTCTGGGCGGTCTTCACACTCACACCCCAGGAATTCAAACATGGGGGAACCACTCTCCCTGCACCTCCCATCTAGAGTCAGTAGAGTGTCCCTCCCACCACTAGGACTATGAACCCCTGTGCCAGTTCCCCAATCCACCTCAGGGACGCTGCGCACCACTGGAGCTACCTCATACCCTTGAACCTCCTGGTGTATATTAACCCCCTCCAAGTCAGGCACCACATCTCTGGGTGTGTGTACTACTCCCTCAGCACTAGGTAATACAATTTTGCTGCCACCAGAAGGAGGAATCCCTAAGCCCCTGGCTTTGAACTCCAACACCCTCATCATTCTCTCATGCTCTAAAAGCATCTTCCTTTCTTCCATGGCCAACCTCTTACTTTCCAACTCCAATTTCTTATGCTCAAGGCTATCATGGCTTCCCTGTTTTAGTTTGGCCATTTCCATTTCATGCATCCTGCTTTTGTCCCTGTCCTCCAGCTCCTCTGGAGACAGGCCCTTTGAGAAACACTGCTGCCCTCCCTGGAAGGCACTCCCCTCCCAGGTAAGCCCAATGGCCCCTCAAGCTGCCCATCTAAATTCTCTGCCTCCTCCACAGGCTCCTCGGACTGCCCACTGGCATTCCGTGCTTCCAACCAGGCCCTTAGCGCCTTGTGAAACTCCTCCTTCCTGGTGAGGCCTCTCATAGAGATTTTAAACTTTTTGCAAACAGCTTTGAGTTCTGGCACAGTGTAGGTATCAACCCTATCTTCTTCAAATTCAATATCTGCAGGTGCAATGGATCCTTTTTTGCTCATGGTGAAAATTGGCAGTTCTCAACAAAAATAAAGGTTCCAAAGAAAAAAGTCCTATCAAAAAGGTATGTGGTCGCGTATTGGTCTGCACTCACTAGTAGTGTACACCAATCACTGTATATGAATCACAAATGCAAGTCCAAATCCTCACCGCTGACCACCAATGTTAGAACTGGGGGTCTCTAGTTGGCAATGGTTTGCACCTTTGTCCAAATAGGGACCCTTGCTTCTAGTCAGGATAAGGGGAAACACTCCTAAAATAACCCCTGCTCACCCCCTGGTAGCTTGGCACGAGCAGACAGGCTTATCTCAGAGGCAGTGTGTAAAGCATTTGTGAACACATACAGTAATACAGTGAAAACACTACAGATGGACACCACACAGGTTGTAGTATAAAAATAAGTATTCTTTATATAGACGTATCACAAGACCCAATAGCAAAAATCCACAATACAGTACTCAAAAATAGACTTAAAATGATAGAGACAGTTCACGTTATCGTCAAAAATAGGATAGTCACTCAAATAAAGCTTGTAGCAACAAATAACTCCACTTGGAGTTATCACGACGTCGTGACCGGTGGAAATCCCAAAGTACGGCGCCGACCGCGAGGTGCGCGGCGTCGGGCCTGGAGTCGAGCAGACCCACAAAGAACAGTACCTGGAATTCGATGAAAACAAAGACGGTGCACGGCGTCGGGGAGGTGATGCTTCGTTGGCGCCGGCGGCGCCGGTTCCTTACGACCCCAGGGGAGGTGATGTCTCGGTTCCTTACTGCAGCGCAGGGGAGGTGAGGCGTCGGTTCCTTACTGTGTCGGGGAGGTGACGTCACGGATGGCGGCGAGGCGTCGGTTCCTTACGATGGTGCGGCGTCGATGGATTCGGGGGTCACCCACGTCGAGGATCGGCTCCGCGATGATGAAGCCCTGGCGTCGGTGAAGTCGGGGCTGCGGTGCGAGTCGGGACGGTGCGTCGTGAGCGTCACGAGCGGTGTCCTCGGCTCCGGTGCAGGCAGCGGCCTCGATGACGGCTTCGGAGTCGATGTCGCACGGCGTCGGCAGGCGTCGGGCCTACGGTGCAAGTCGGGGCGGTGCGTCGTGCTCTTCACGAGCGGTGCCCACGGCTTCGGTGCAGGTTACGGCGTCGCTCGCCGGCGTCGGTGTTGCAATTTCCTCTGTTAGCAGCTAAAACAGCAGTTCCAGATGCAGGCAAACAGAAGGGGTGAAGTCTTTGTGTCCCTGTGACTTCAGGCAGGAGGCAAGCTCAGTTCAAGCCCTTGGAGATTCCCTTCTTCAAGATGACAAAGCACAGCAAAGTCTTTTCTCCTGTCCTTGGCAGAAAGCAACCACTGCAGGCCAACCCCAATCAGCAAAACAGCACAGGGGCAGTACTCCTCCTTCAGCTTCTCCGGTTCTTCTCCTTGGCAACAGGTTTCTTGATTTCCCAGAAGTGATCTAATTTCCTAGGGGTCTGGGTCCCCTTTTTATACACCTTTTCCCTTTGTTCTCTGAAGGCAGAGAGGCCTCTGCCTAGTCCAAAACCAGTTCTGGTCAGTCCTGGAGCACTTTGTTTTTCTGACTCCTTCTTTCCTTTGTGAGTGAGGGGCAGAGCCATCAGACGCCCGGCAGGAGGTGGAGCCAGCATTGTGGAAGGCAGGCACAGCCCTATTCAGACCCAGGTGCAACTCCTCCCTCCACTCTGGATGCAGACCTTCCTATTCAGCCCTGTGCTGACTCACCCTGTCTCCTGTAGCCACCCCCAGCCCCTGTCACTCAATCTCCAGACAAGGAATACACAACCTAGCAGAGGCAGGCTTGGAAGTTTAGGCAAGAAAATACCCACTTTCTAAAAGTGGTATTTTCAAACACAGAATGTTAAAACCAACTTCACTAAAAGATGTATTTTATCATTCTGAGTTCAGGCATACTAAATTCGTTTTTCTACCATGTTCCCTGGGTCAGTTCTGACTATAAGGTGTAATAGTCAGTCTGCCCATTCTGGCCTATGGGGAGCAGGTAGCCTTGCAATAGTGAAAACGAAAATGGCTGTAATTCACTATTAGGACATGCCACACACACCAGGGCATGTCCTACCTTATACTTACAATGCACCCTGCCCTAGGGCCTACTTTAGGGGTGACCAACATGCAGTAAAGGGAAGGTTTAGGGACTGGCAAGTGGGTGCACTCACCAAGTCGACATGGCAGCCCTAGGCTGCACACAGGCTCTGCGATGGCAGGCCTGAGACACATTTTACAAGCCGCTTCTGTGGGTGGCACAACCAGTGCTGCAAGCCCACCAGCGGCATTGGATTTACAAGCCCTGGGCACACTCAGTGCACTGTACTAGGGACTGACAAGTAAACCAATCATCCAATCATGGAGTCACTAATCCATAACACAATTTACAATGGGGCGAGCATATGCACTTTAGCACTGATCAGCAGTGGTAAAGTGCCCAGAGTCATAAAACAGCCAACAACAGGTCAGAAAAAATATAGGAGGAAGGCAAAAGTTTAGGGATGACCCTGCAAAAGGGCCAAGTCCAACAATGGTGTTCCCGGACTACACCAGAGAAGTGCAGGACCAACGTCGCTCATATATTGAGGTCAAGAAGAAACTGCGATCCCTGGGCCTTCAATATCAGCTGCAGTTTCCGGCACGCCTGCGGGTCGTTTTTCAAAACGCGACACACTTCTTAGACTCCCCTCAAGTGGCCTGGACTTGCTTAACGGAGGAGTGGCCCCTCAGGCAGCAACACAACCCGTCCCCCGGACTCCCGATCCTCGCACCCCCAGCCGCCGGGGCGCCAGCGCCAGTGACACACACAATCCCAGAGATCCTCAAGCCTAACAGTTCTTAGACCCCGAGGGTCTTCAAGCTCCTCGGCCTCTCCTCCCCGCCTCAATCTTCAATCTTCTGGCGGCCCGCTCGTCGATCCTTCACTCTCGACTCGGCACGGCTCCCCAGGAGCAGACACTGACCTCTCTCGTACTCCGACTGTCTGACTTGCTGTTGGGCGACTGCTTACGTGGTTGGTACTTTGGGGACGTGCTCCGACCTCCGGAGGGCCTGGGGCTTTGGCAGACTGTTTGCTCTGATTCTTCGTCTTTCTGCCGAGACAATGCACATCCGCTCATATGGAGGGGTCCTTCCACGCATCTCAACCCGAGCGTTTTAGTTTGGTTTCCTGGTTTCAATGGGGGGTCGACAGATGCTTCTGTTCTCAAAGTATTGGGTGGGGGGTGGGGCGGGGGAGGGGGTTGGGATTGTTCTTTCCCAAGGTTTGATCTCGTTTTTTGTTATTTTGTTGCTCCAACACTCACACGACATTCGGTTCCGTTCCCTTGTGGAACACATCTGGCCTCTTCTCGGCACCTGGGCAAGCGCGCTAGCGATCCCTCTTGCGGCAATGACTCCCGGTAAGGCTCCCTCCCGCCAGTACGACCACCTACCGCCATGACTGATACACCCGTTCCAAGGGCTTCCCTCCACATACTGTCCTGGAACGTCAACGGCCTCCTGGACCGCTTCAAACGTATGGCTGTGTTGCGATATGCACAACGCCTCGGGTGGAGGTTCTCCTACTTCAGGAAACACACTTGCTGGGTAATCTCTGTCCCTTTCTGGCACGTTATGGGTACGACCGATTATGGCACTCTGGGTTCGCTAGAGGCTCCCACGGGGTAGCGATCCTGTTGAAGCGTTCCCTCCCCTTCGTGACTTCAAAGGTCATTCACGATCCACAGGGCACGTCAGTGGCTCTTTGCGGTTCATTGAATGGTAACCCCCTGAACTTAGTCTCAACATACGCGCCTCCTTCGATGCTTGCAGCGACCCTGGCAAGATCCGCCGAACTCGTGTCCTCACTTCCCCTAGGCCCCACTTTCATTGGCGGGGACTTCAATGCAGTTTCGTCCCCGGGCTTGGATACGTCAGACCCTCCATCCCACAACAGAACCGCGCAGGCGAAACACTTAACGAATTGGTCCGAGTCACTGGGTCTCTGCGACGCATGGCGTGTCTGGCACCCACAGATCAAACAGTTCACACATACCTCTGCGGCCCACCACACACACGCGCGCATTGATGCAATCTTTGTCCCCTCGACGGACTGCGCCGCGATCCAAGACGTCCGTATTCTCCCCAGGGGCATTTCTGACCACTTCCCGGTCCTCCTTAGCACAGGGCCCCCTCCTCCCTCAATGCGTCAAACGTGGAGACTGAACGCGTGCTTCCTTCAAGATAAGGATTTCCGGAAGGTAGTGGGACAGGAACTCAAGCAATATTTTTTAGCCAACGATGGGACAGTGTCTTCCCCAGGTACCCTGTGGGAGGCGAGCAAGGCCACGATCCGAGGTGTCGCTAAGGGTCAGCTCCAGCGCCAGCGGCAGGAGCGTCTGCACCAGATTTCCTCGCGAGAGACGCAAGCGCTGCGACTCGAACAGACCTTGTCTGTGAATGCGGACGCGTCCGGAGAGAGACTTCTCGCTCGCCTCCGCGCCGACATTGGTCAACTCTCCATGGAGGAAGCCAAACTTCTCTGGCGATCGTCAGTTGCCAGATTATACGGATGGGGCGACAAGAACGGCTCCCTCCTTCACAGATTAGCCACCTATCCCAAGGTGAATCGCATTATCCCCGAAATAGTCGAGCCAGATGGCTCGGTGTGCCGCTCCACCCCAACGATGGCTCATGCTTTCGCCTCCTACTACCGCCAACTATACACGGCTCAACCACCGGCACTCTCGCTCACGGGCTTGCTAGAGACCGGGAACACTCTCCTTCCGCACCTAGATCCCTCCGTCCAGGCAGACCTGGAACGCCCTATCACTTGGGAAGAGATCGGTGAGGCAATAACCCTTACCTCCTCCGGCAAAACGCCGGGCCCAGATGGCCTCCCGCAAGAATACTACGCTCTGTACCGCGAGACCCTTTTACCATACCTTGCTAGGCTGTTTGCGGAGGCGGTTGACAAGGGTTCCTTCCCACCTGAGACAGACATGGCCACCATCGTGGTTCTTCCCAAATCCCAACCACCCTCCTCGCGGTGTGCGGACTACCGCCCCATCTCCCTTATCAACACGGAACTAAAACTTTTTGCCACAATCCTTGCCCAGCGGCTCCAAACGCACCTGGCCGTATTGGTTCACCCGGATCAATGCGGGTTTATGCTCTCCCGTGGCACCCGGCATTGTCTCCGACGGCTGCACCTGGCCCTGGCCCACCGACACCTGCTTACCCCATACTTGGCGGTCCTCCTGGTGGACTTCGAAAAAGCCTTCGAATCGGTGGACTGGGGGTTTCTGGAGGCCGTTTTTACCACGATGGGCTTTGGTCCACATTTTCGAGGCATGGTCCGTGTCCTCTACGCCCACCCGAGAGCTCGGGTCCTAGTCAATGGGGTCTTGTCGGAGCCCTTCCCCGTTTGTCGGGGAACACGGCAGGGGTGCCCCCTCTCCCCATTACTTTTCGCCTTGGTGATGGAGCCTCTGGCGGCTCTGATAAGGTCCGAGAGGCGTGTGCAGGGCTGGGAGTGGCCCAACGCAGAGGCCGACAAGATCGCCCTCTATGCGGACGATGTCCTTATCTACCTGGCAGATCCCGCTCGGTCCGGTCCTCACTGCCTTCGGATTCTTCAATCCTTCGAGCGGGCTTTAGGCCTCCGGCTGAATCCCGACAAGTCGGTCCTGGTCCCTCTCCACCTATCCAGAGAATGCTACGACTGGCAGTCCAACATACCACTCCGGCGCCAATCGTTTAAATACTTGGGGATATGGGTGACTCTGCTCCCCGAATTGGGCTGGGCCCTCAGTTACTCCTCTGGTGAAGAAAGCTAAATCAGATCTCCAAAAATGGCAGACGTTACCTCTGAACCCTATGGGGAGAGTCGCCCTCTTTAAAATGATGACTCTCCCCATGTTCCTCTACGTCCTCCAGAACACCCCCTTCTGCTTTCCGAGGACCTGGTTCCGAGAACTGGACAGTATGGCCTCTAAGTTTCTATGGGGGAAGGGACGGGCCCACCTGGCCTTGAACGTCTGTAGGATTCCATCATTCGATGGGGGCCTGGGGATTACTCACTTATATCTCTATTACCTGGCCACGCGCTTACTCTCCATACACGATTGGTTCAATGGAGGTTTGTCCGACCCAGCCTACAGGCTTGAGCTGACCACACTGGATCTGACAGGCATCCAATCTATGCTATATGGGGACCCCATTCCATCCCGACTACCAGAGGTGACGCGCTCTGTGCTGGTGGCCTGGCGGGCCGCACTGAGGCACACTCAGTGGACACGTAAGTTGACCCAGTGCACCCCCCTCTGGCAGGGCTCCTGGCTCAAGGAAGTGAGTGGACTGCAGGGCTATCGTTCCTGGGATCTCATAGGGATCTCGCAGTTGGGTGATGTGTGGGCGAGCGGTCATATGCGCTCCTTCGCGGACCTCCGAACCCAATATTCCTTGCACCAGTCCCAATTCTACAAATACTTACAGCTGCGTCACGCCCTCCATGTGCACCTCCCCAAAGCCACACGGATTCCTGAACACAGCCCGCCTGAGGCACAGATCATGCTTGGGGACCTGGGGAGGGGGGGAATCTCCCGCATGTACCGCACACTAATTAATAACACCCCGACCACACTAGACCGTGTCCGACAGCAGTGGGTGGGAGCCCTGGATGAGGAGGACTGGCGCGACGCTCTTATGGCCCCCAGGACTGTCACCGCTTCCGCCAGACTCCGCATGGTCCAACTTTATTATTTGCATGCTGCCTACCTGACCCCATCACGCCTTCACCGGGCTGGTTTTTGCCCGACCCCCGCTTGCACCAGATGCGCCCAGGAACCTGCCGACTTCTTCCACATGGTATGGGCTTGTCCCCGACTGGCACGGTTCTGGGGCAACATTGAAGAGGAACTCTCGGAGGTGTTGGGATGGGAGGTTCCCCACGATCCTCGACATGCACTCCTGGGTATTACGGATGGGCTGGATGGGTCCAGGAATGAAAAGTTGTTTCTCACTACCACAATGGCCGTGGCTAAAAGGGACATAGCCGCTTCTTGGAAACGCTCGGACCCCCCGAGCGTTGGACGTTGGCGAAGTGGGGTTGACTGGTGCGCCACACAAGAGTAAACACTATATGAGGCACGTGGTTGCCCCAAGAAATACCGTAGGGTGTGGGGGAAGTGGCTGGGGGGATTGGTTTAGCTCCACAGGAAATGTCTACTGGTACTACTTTTGTGTTTTGCCAGATCCGCATATTGGAACAGTCTAGCCGATGAATATATCTATGCTCTTTTCAATGTACCGTGATGAGTGGCTGTTATCGTGTGTGAAAACAATAAAAATTTGTTTATAAAAAAAAAAAAAAGGCATAACTCATCTCTTTCCTCCTATTCCCTTCGTTATGCCTCAGTGGGACTTGAATCTAGTCTTAACATATTTGATGTGTGCTCCCTTTGAGCCACTTCACAACTGTCCTTTAAGACTTTTAACTCTTAAAGATGCTTTCCTGGTACCATCACATCTGCCAGAAGAGTGAGTGAGCTCCAGACTCTTTCATCTAAACCTCCTTTTCTAGGTGTACATCTGGACAAAGTTGTCCTACAAACTCGTCCATCCTTTCTTCCCAAGGTGGTCACTTCTTTTCACATCGAGCAAACCATCACTTTGCCCACCTTCTTTCCGCCTCTGCATCCTTCTAAAGAGGAAGAGAGGCTCCACCGTCTGGACCCAAAACGTGCCCTTTCCTTCTACCTGGATCGCACAAAGCAATTCCGGGTGGATGACCAACTCTTTGTTGGCTACGTAGGCGCCAAGAAAGGTCGGGCCGTACACAAGCGGACCATCTCTAGATGGGTAATTTGGTGTATTAAAGCCTGCTATTCTTGGGCTAAAAAAGAGCCTCCAGTGGAACTAGGCGCCCATTCCACCAGGGCGACGGCAGCCACTACTGCTTTGGGACGAGGAGTTCCTCTGAATGACATCTGTCAGGCAGCTACATGGGCATCGCTGCACACGTTCACCAAACACTACTGCCTGGACAGTCAAGTCCGGAGAGACGGCTTCTTTGGCCATTCTGTTCTCCGGGACTTTCTGGTGTGACATTGGTTCGCAGACCCACCTCCGGGGTTGGTATTGCTGGGGTATCTATTCTAAGGTAAGGAATCTATAACTAACTGTTTCTTTCAGATGAACAAGTTACTTACCTTCGGTAACGATATATCTGTAAGAAACATATGTTAGGTATAGATTCCTTACCTTAGAATAGATACCCCAGCAATACCAACCCTGCTTTCTCAAAAGGTGGGTCCTGTAGAGCCTCTGTCCGGAGGCGCCACAGAGGTATAGCCGTCCTAGGTTTCTGGCCCTCAAAGCTAATCAAAATCGGCGAGTGATCAGAAAAATATCTAGCTTGATACATTATCCCTTTCACAGCTCTGGCTAATGACGGTGTGATGAAACAGTAGTCCAGTCTGCTAAATGTATTGGTGGCCGGCGTGTGGCAGGAGAATGTTCTCTGTGTAGGGTTACGGTCCCTGCAAATATCTAGAAGACGCATTTCCTTTAACAAGTCAGCCAACGTTTCCGTCATATGTAGTTTAGTATGCAATCGAGGGGGTTCTCGATCTAGATACCCATCTATAACACAATTCATATCTCCCAACATTATTATCTCCTCCCCCATGAATGGCGCGGCTGCTCTTAACACAGACGGGAAGAAATCAGCACAATCAGAATTCCGAGCATGGACATTAATGAGACACAGTTCATTCCCTTCCAATGTGCCCTGCCCAATCACATATCGACCTTCGGGGTCTATTACCTGGTTGAGAGGCTTAACTGGGACCCCAGGTGCCACCCATATCAGGACCCCTCTTGCAAATCCAGAATATGAAGTAGCGAATATCTGACCTCGCCATCTGCGTCTCATGCACTGGATTGTGTCCCCCCACACATGGGTCTCTTGCAAACATGCAATCAACACTTTATATCGTCGCAGATATGCATAAACCCTTCTACGCTTCTCATAGGCTGCCAACCCCCGGACGTTCCATGTGAGCTCTTTCAATGTTAACCCTGCCATTTCCACCATTGCCCTATATCATCTCCACCACCCAGCACTTCTGCCTCCTCCCTCACAGACCCTTTGAGCATGTGAATTAGCATTCCCTCCGGCTCACCCAGAGGGCTCTGAATTCTCAAGGACATCCATTGTACCCCAACTACTAAAACTGAAAATTTACTCCCCTCCCCCCACCCCATGGGCAGCCCAGCTACACTCAATGCTTCCCTTTCACCCCAAGACCGAGCTCACCGTGATCGCCCCATACCACCCCAAATAACTTTTGTGCTGTGATTACAGATTAGAGACTTTGTCTGTTAAGCTACTAGCAACCGGACCTTAAGTCAGGCACGAGACGTGGCCTCTAGCTCCCTGACTTCGAACCGGTTCCTGGGGGACCCGAACAAGACCTTACCCCCCTGCCGGAGCCACTCAACTTATATCCCCATAGTCCCTCTATTGCAAAACTGTGACAATGTCCACATTATATTCATTTATCTGAAACATCGTCGTGAGAGTTTATTGTCCCCGTTCATGATGCATCAGCATTCGACAGGAGGGTGTCAGGGACCACATCTTGCGACCCCTCCCCTGAGACTTGGGTTCCTTCCTGCCGCAGAGTTCCGTCGGCCTGCACTCTTATTCTTCCAGTACTGGGCTTCCCCTCTTCTTGCGTTTTCCGGCCTATTCTTGCATTTTCGCTTACTCGACCTTCCTTGCACCACGATCCACCAGCACTTCCTTGTGGGCCCGCTCCCACGTCTGCAATCCCTGACTAATCCATCCATGTTGCCGCTGCCTCCCCCGTCACGAAAAAGTTGGTTTTCCCTTTGTACTCCACCCGCAGCTTGGCTGGATATAACAGGCTGTACTTCAGGCCGGCTTCCCTCAGCCTACGTTTCACCACTATGAATGTTCGTCGTTGTTCTTGAACACGCTGAGTATAGTCTGGGAAAATTGTTATGTGATGGCCTTGGAAAGTCAGTCTCCCTTTCGCCCTGGAGGCCTGAAGTATCAGATCCCGATCTCTGTAATTGAAGAAGAGGGCTATGATTGCCCGTGGAGGGGCCCCTGGGCGGGGGGCCGGCCCCAATGCTCTATGGGCGTGCTCCACATTAAAAAACTTTGATATCGTCTTCGGAGCGACCTCTGTAACAATCCAGTCTTCCAGGAACAGGTCCACTGTCGGGCCCTCTGCTTTTTCGGGAAATCCTATAAAGCGCAGATTATTCCTGTGTGACCTCCCTTCTGCGTCTTCGGCCTGGTCATCGAGTTGCACCACACGTTGCTGAATACGCACCATCGAGTCCTTAAGTTTGCGCACCTCTTGTTGCATAGTCTCCACATTTTGTTCCGTGGCGGTCACTCTGGCCGAGACCTTATGCAGATCACACCGCAACAGATTCACTTCAATGGCCACGGCGTCTATTCTTTGCACTACGTCCTCTCTGGAGGACTGAATCGCCGCCATTATGTCCGTCAGGGAGGGGGACTTGTCCGCGGGGCGGCCTGCCGTGTCCAGCTGCTCATCCGGGCCCCTGGCCCGCCCGGTCGGGTCCGGCGGGCACGGCAGTGCGTAGTTGGATATTTTATTGGTCTGCACCTTGCCAGCCTTGTCTTTCGCCATCACGGCGCATCTTTAGGACCAGTAGTCCACTATGAAGAGTGAGGCGAGTCTTGCCAGGGGTTACGACCTCTTGGGCTCCCCCCGTCCCTTAGTTATGCAAGCCGACCTGTTCCGTGTATGGCAGTCTCCCTTTTGGTACTTCGTCCAAGTTAGGCCGTGTGGAAGTTCGTCCGTGACTACTCCACCACTACTGGGGCGTAGTCAAGTGACTTCACAGTATATCCACTGCCATTTTCCATCAACGGATCTGCGGGTCCTTTCCTGGCCCTCCTCGGTGCCCCAACCGCCGTCTGTACACTTGTCTGTAGGCCCGGGGGGGTGGGTGGTCCACTTGATGCCCTTTTGATGCCCCCCTTGCAGCGCTCCTCGACCTTTGCGGGCTAGACCGGGTTCAATCTGAAGAAGGGGGGTAGTGGAGCTCCTCGCCTGTGCTTACCCCCACTTCCCTCCGTCCAATACTGCCCAGCTGTGGCCCAGGTCTCTATACTGCGCCACAGCCCCAATTAGGCTCACTTGCCCTTCACTCCGCGGGCGACGCTGTGGTTTCTGTTCCAGAGCCGCGCACAATAATGAGCGCTCTGAGCTCCGGATCCCGCCTCTGACCTTGCGGCGACAAATTGCTCCCGGTCCAGTCCCGCCTGCCGACAAATCCAGGGTGCCTCCGCACCCGTCGGTAAACGCTCAGGGCCAGCGTCTCTCTCAGGTTCGGCCGGGTCCAGCCCAAGATGGCGCCCAGCGACCTACTCCGGCCCCACAGCTTTCGCGGTTCACTCCGGCTTCGGGGACGCACCCTCGGGACCTCCGCCAAACCCAGCGGGGTCCCACACAGTTCCGCTACCGACCTGGGGTAGCACGGGATCTGGGGACAACAGGATAATCATGGATATTGAAGGTCCGGCGGGAGCTCAGGCAGACTCGACTAGTCCGCCATGCGTCAAAGCCATGCCCCTCCTAGTATGGCTGTTACCTTAGTGTTCATTGACGGCCAGTCTTGGCATGTTAACAAACTCTTTGACTTTATGGCCACAGGTAATTTCATTGACACCTAGTATTTAATAGCACTAGGCATAACTACTTTGGCTAAAGTAAAACCCGAAACTGTGAAGGCAGTAAATGGTACTGACCTAACCTTCGGTCCCATACACTATCAGACAGAACCTGTAGAGATGTCCTGTAACAATGGCCATCATGAACGTATCAAGTTCAACGTCATAGCTGTCCCACAGTTCAAACTCATTCTGGGTATTCCTTGGTTGGCTACACACAATCCTCGAATTGAATGGGTATCCACAATCATCACTTTGGATTCCAGATACTGTGTTTCTTCCTGTTATCTAAATCAACAAAGCCACATGATTTGTTCATACAAGCCCATGCCTTTCCATTGCCAGTTACAAGTGCCGTCACCCAGCGGGTGATACCAGAAGTATTTGCCAATGTATTGGTGGTGTTTGATAAAAAAAAATTGAGCCAATACCTTACCTCCCCATTGCAGTTTCAACTGCCATATTGAACTGATTTCTGGAGCCAAATAGCTGTGCAGTCGTATCTACTCTCTTACGGAGAAAGAGAACGACCATTTGCGCTCCTACTTTGTTGAATGTCTTGAGAACGGGTTCATATGCCATTGCAAGTCACGTGTTTCTTCGCCCCTCTTTTTCGTGACTAAAAAGGAGGGCGACCGGAGAATGTACATAGACTTCTGTGCAGTGAATGGCATAACGGTCCAAAAAACGTTACCTCTTACCCTTGATTCCTAGCCTACTTGATCCGGTCAAAAATGCTACTATCGACACTAAGCTGGATTTGCGAGGGGCGTACCATCTTGTTAGAGTCTGTGAGGGTGATGAATGGAAGACTGCATTTCGGATGAAGTTTGGTCTTTACGAGTGTCAAGTCATGCCTGTCGGGCTCTGTAATATCTCTGACGCAGTTCAGTTTTTTATAGATGAAGTGTTAAGAGAATTCATTCATGTCTGTTGTATCGTCTGCATCAACAATACCCTGATTTTTTCCAAAGAGACACAATCACATTTCCAACAAGTTCATGCCATATTGCAATAGTTGCACAAAAACAGCCTCGATGTAATACTGGAAAAAAGCATTATTCACACCACCGAAGTGGAATTCCTGGGTTATGTTCTAAGGCTTGAAGGTATTAAAATGGATATCAGAAAGGTAGATTCTATACTGGAATGGCCCTCACCCTCAGTGAAACAGGTCCAGAGTTTTTTGGGATTCACCAACTTTTACAGGCGCTTCATTGAGAATTTTTCCAGAACATTATCTCCCATTACTCGTTTGTTGAGAAAAGGCTTAAAGTTCCAATGGAATGAGGCAGCTGAACAGTCATTACTAAACCTGAAACTTAAATTCACATCTGCCCCTGTTCTGGCACACCCCAATCTGGAACAACCCTATGTGGTAGAAGCTGATGCTTCACAAAACGCCTTAGGAGACGTGCTGTCATAAAGAAACATCACTACAGGCCAGTTACATCCCATTGCCTTCTACTCACGAAAGCTGGTACCAGCTGAATGCAACTACACCATACCAGACCGAGAGTTACTAGCGATTAAAGCCATGTTTAAGGAATGGCAGCATTATTTAAAAGTTGCCAAATATCCAATCACCATATACACAGACCATAGAAACGTGCAGTTCTTGCGCACCGCCAGTGCACTCACAGCCCGACACTTGAAATGGACTCACTTTTTTAACGATTCTGATTTCATGATCACGTATCGCCCATGGAGAGACAACGCTAAAGCAGATGCTCTATCCCGAATCGGTGAGGTGGAGGAAAATCAAACCAAGCCTGGACCTCCCCCTATCCTGTAGTTCCTACTAATTCGGAGGATTTGCACGTTTGTTGGACAACATAAACTAGGGGCTTGGTGCCTAGACTGATTCTGGACAGCTCCACAGGATATGTTGGCCTGTAGACAAGCTAGCTCACAGTGCCACCGTAAGCCCACCTAACCTCACCAGGGTGCGAATGGTTTCTGGCAACCACTGACCATGACAACTCTGACCCCTCAGGGATCGTGGAAACAGTACAAAACTTTTTGCTCAGTCACTCAGGCTCACTTACTCTCAGAGGGGTATACAGAGAATACACAGTGGGACATTTTCAATATATTTATTGAACCAACGTTATTCTTATACAAAATTTGTGTGCTGCATTGACTAATAGACAGAAGCAGATAAAAGTGATTACGAGCAACAAAAGCGTAAATAGTAGATATAGTTCTACCATAGTGCTAAAACAATGTATATGTTCAGGCATATAAAACAAGGCAGTAATCGAGCGTACTCCTATGATGTGAACCCTACTCTAAGTGTACCTAGAGTGTGTGTAGGTGTAGAGCCAATAATTCCCCCAAGGGACGATCCAACCCCATTACCTGATGGGAGAGAATGAAGGACCCCTTCTTGGTCATGAACTGGACACCCCTCACGAGATGTCAGACCGCAGCGTGGTGAAGTCTCATAAAGTCTCAGCATGCAAGGACCCTCGGTGTCAGCTGAAGTGCCTAATCTACCAGGATGATCATCTTTTTATAATAGAAAGCAGTCTTGCGATGTGCGTATAGATTAGTGATGTTATGTATATGTAGATAGCTCTGTCACCCCGTGGATGAAGATAGAGATGACATTTGTACATAGTGCGAGAAGAGACCTTGTACATGATGTTCAGGGCATTGTGATAATGCTGTGTGAAGCTAGATGTGTAAACAAGTTTAGGTTCAGGAAAACTAATCCAACATTGTTGCGCACGCAAATATGTGCAAAAGGTTACTGCTGAAAAATAGAACAATGTAAGAAATACGCTGATTCGCTACATGGGCCTAACTCAGAAATATAACACGCCAATCATACCCATACGGTGTTTTCAGTGTTTAGTCCTCACCTCCAACTTCCTAACCACACTACTTGGGGATATAAGTGCGAAAACCCACGAACAATGGATTTGGACCCAAAAAGACCTCACATACCAAGATGGGCTTCTGTACAAATACAATAGACCTGATCTACCCTTATCTGACTATCAGCAACAGGCATTGCACGTTTGACATGATCATCTCATGAGCAACCATCCTGGGTATCACAAAACCTTGAAACATATACAAAAGCATTTCTGGTGGCCTTCAATGACTACAGACAAATGTGAATACATAGCCCAGTACAGTGAGTACTCAGGGAAAAAAATCACACAGGCCCATTGAAGGGTAACTGCACCCCATACCAGTTCCTCCTAGGCCTTGGCACACCATGTCAAAGGATTTTGTAGTTGAGTTCCCCAATCCAAGACGGGCTACACTACCATTCTCATTATCGTTGACCATTTTACTAAAATGGCACATTTCGTGTCATTAAAAAAACTACCATCAGCCGTAGAGCTGGCTCTTATTTTTATGGAAAATGTGTTGCGCTTCATGTGATGTCCTCCGTGTTGATAACCGACTGAGGGTTGCAGGTCATATCTCATTTCTGGGACGAATTGTGTAGCTCATTAAACATGGAGGTGTGCCTCTCTTCTGCCCATCATCCACAAAGAGATGGTCCGGCAGAGAGAACGAACCAAACCATGGAGCAAAATCTATGTTGCTTGCCCCTCACCGTAGAGAAATAATGGTCAGAAATGTTTGGGTTGTAGAGTTCGCATACAGCAATACAGAACAGGAACACCATCCACATGTCATGCCTAGGGAAGACCACAATGACAGCCCTATGCCCACAATGCATGAGTTTCATACCAGGTTGCACGATTTATGGCAACAAGCCTGTTTTGAACTCACCAAAGAAGCCTACAGACAAGCAGCTGATACGTCCTGAAGTATGGAACCAGCTTACATAGTGCAGGATAAGGTATGATTGTCAATAAAATAAATCTACATGTCATGGGTATAAAAAGTTGTTGCCTCGAAATGTGTCCCTACACCATAGCCAAGGTTATCAATGAAGTCTCCATGAAACTAGACTTACCCTTGTCTATGAAAATACATCCCATGTTCCATGTATCACTCCTAAATAAGTTACATCCGGAAAGCCGAGTTAGCTCGCCACCACCCCCCCCCGTTCCATTGATGACCAGTAAGAATATGAAGTTAGGGCTATCCTAGACTCTAGACGGACTAGGTGGAAAGTGTTATATTTAGTGGACTGGAATTAGTACGGTCCTGGGAATCTCTTTCTCACGTCCGTCATGCTCCAAAGTTGGTTTGTGCCTTTCATTCTCGCCACCCATTGAAACCTCCTGGGTTGGGCATGCTGTCTAAGGGGGGGGGAGGGTACTGTCATGGTTCCAATCATTTAACCGCCGCTCCTGGTGCTGTAGCATAGATGTATGTATGAAAAGCAGGTGCTCACCTTCTAATGATCCAGTATGGGTTTAGCAGTGCAGCCTTTTTTGGTTCCAGTATCCCCGGGAGGTCAGAAGCATGCGATTGGACTTCTGGCTTACTGAACGTATAAACCCTCATCCTCCTTCCTGACACTTTGTATTTTGCTTCTGTTTCCGGAGTCGTGACTATTCGTTCTGACACCTGCGGCATGTTGAAGCCGCATTCCTTGTTTCCTGGCTGGAATTTGTTCTGACTACTATCCCAACGTGCACAGTGAGTACGCCATGGTCTTTACTGATGCATGTTCTCTGTTACATGCCTGATGAGCCTTCATGGATTTGGGCAAGAAGCACTGGAGCACTTTCATTGGCATTAGCACTACGCACTGGATCACTTTCATTTGTGTTACCAAGAAGAGCAGGTGTGATTTCATTTGTGTTTTCAAGAAGCACTGGAGCGCTGTCATTGGTATTAGCACTACGCGCTGGAGCGCTTTCATTTGTTTTTCCAAGAAACACTAGAGTGCTTTTTACATTTGTATATTCAAGAAGTGTTGGAGCGCTTTCTTTGGTGTTGGAACTACGCACTGAGCGCTTTCCTTTAGGTTTACAAGGAGCGCTGGAGCGCTTTCATTTGTGTTGGAAATCAGCACTGGCGCATGTACTTTGCAGAAATTTGCATGGAGTGCAAATCTTTGAGTTCTTCACTCAGTGACATCCTAACTGAGTAATCTCTAGGGGAGTTCCTGGACTGGAATCTCCTAAATAAACTGCAAGATGAATTTATATAACGTTTCTCCTCTTATGTGGAGGGTGAGCAGGGGTGTGTGTCAAAGAGAGTTGTGTGCATTACCTTAAATATTTCCTTGTCATTTTAGGATCCATGCCCTTCGCTTCTGTCTGCACCTACCCTACCAACATACACTGAGTACTCTTCCCAGGTAAATATAGTAACCAGGGGTGGGTAGGTTCACACTTACGCATGCTACATTTTCATGGTCTTGACCCTGTTCTTATTTTTAAGGTGGAACCACAGAAGAGCATATTACAAATCCTCCTTGACCTCCTCTTCCGGGCCATAGCCTTCTTCCTTGTTCTCATTAACACACATATGCAGGTAGGAGGAGAGGGACAGTGGAGTTTGTTCATATCGTCTCTGCAGGATCACTTTGCGGGCTTGAATGTAGGGCTTGTGGAGATCTGACACCGTCCCTGGACCCAAAGCAGCTCAGTGAGCCAGCTGTTCAAGTCCAGAAATACTGTTTGTGGCAGCAGCAGTGGTACGATGGCGAATACGTACAGGAGTCGTGGCAACGCCACCATCTTAGCCAGGGCCACTCTACCCATCAGCGATAGCGGTAATGACTGACTTTAACTGATACTTGAGACAAGACTAAAGTGCTTTTTAGTTGTTCATTGTTGCCTGCTGATGTGCCTGCCACTCATGGACTGTGCAATATGTGTTCCTTTATCCAATGAAAGTCCTTTACACCTGCTCACAATTTTGAGCACCTCACCTTCACTAACAGCCCATTCAAATTTTTGTGTACGAATAGCAAACTCCTGGGATCCAACTCTGTACACTCAGGGTTCTCAAAAGACTGTCACTCTATCCATCGTCCACGCATATTACAACTAAAACCACCAAATGCTCTGAATCCTGACGCAGACCAGACATGCAGGGTCTTGATAAAAATATGAAGCTTATGTACCCTGTGCCAGGCCTCAATGTGGGCACCGAGAAGAAGTTTGCTGTTGCACCAGTGATGACAGAGAATCCCAAGACTGGACAGACTGTTTTCAAATTTAAGGCTTGCACATTAATACTTACTTATTGAAACAATAGTGAATATGTTGCATCTCTATGGTAAACAGGTATTACCTTGATAAGACATACTAATTCGCACTGTTTCTTAATCTATTGCGTATAAGCATGTAAATCAGCATCACCTTATAAGAATAGGTCTCAACTGTTGGACTCCGATAACTTCTTAAAATCGAAGCCTAAAAAGTAGGTATTAGACCTTAGTGAACTTACAGTAGCATCATGTTCTTGAGCTTCATGGTCAATGTATGTTAGAGGATTACAACACTGTTCCTAACTTCACTAGGCAATGAAGAACAGTTTTTTTTTTTTAAATTGTCTTTATTGGTGTTTTCACAGGTTATGCATAATACAATCTGCCAGCTTTATCATACAAAACAGTACAGTGACATTTACACATTTGACGCTTGGTGGGGAACCAGGCTACTCTGCGTGTTGGTGACATTAAAATAAAGAAACCCATATCTAACCTTTGGTACATGTCTATGTATGTTGTCCACTTTGTAATCAGCAAATAAAACAACTGACTTTCCCTCTTTTTTTTGTTACCTCTGTACTTTCACACCAACCAATTCACAATGAACACAAACTATGTGATCTCAGCTAACCCACATGTACTATGTGATTTGGATCATATATGAGCTAGGGTGACTGCTTATGTGTGTACTTTTTGGAGGACAGCGGGAGCAGTGAAGAGAAGGAGGGCGGGGGAGAGAGAGGGAGGGGGATAGTGCGCGCATCGCGCTGTCGCGTGCTCGCGACAGCCGTAGATCGTGACTAATTAAACCCAGCCTTGCCTGGATAGGTGCACATCTCGCGCACTGTTATATGTTAGCATGGTATTGCTAGTGCCCAACATGGGAAACCCACTCACCCTTGGGAGGGATTAGGTGCATTCAATTTGCCATCCACAAACGACAAGTATTCCTGCCATTGCATGGGGTTGGTCTGTGGGGGGTCTCGGGGTGCCTTCAGCGTTTGTGTTGTGTGCTCCGCCACCAATGCCTTTCGGAGATCCAATAACCAGATGCGCGTGTTGGGAGCTGCGCTCGATTTCCAGGACATGGCTATCATTTTACCAGTTAGCCTTTGAGAATTGAGGATTTGTTTTTTTCTTCACTTTCCATGGGGTTCATCAGATGCTAAACTTACCTTTCATTAAAATTCTGACATGACAACATTTGCTAATTTCCATCCAATCAGACACTTTCAAAGACACTGTGGCTATCTCCCTGCTAATGTTAGGAAAGTGGTTTATTTGGTCATTTCTCATAAATGTAGTTCTGTGAACCTCCCCTTGCACCACTAATTAAAATGATTGTCCTGGACTGTTTGCTGCCTTTTCGTTTGTTCTAACCAAATTGTTTTATATAAAAGAGGATATGTTGATCACCACTGTCTGTTGTCTTAGAGTTTCTGGTATACATATTTGTGTATGTCAGCAGCGACATAGGAGAGAAGTTGATAGTATAAGTACCTTACCATTTACATTGCATGATTGATTTCACCCTGCTAGGTGAGCAAAAGATTACCAGCGATTTGAAATTAACTTTTGAAAAACCCTGCCTGAAGGGGCTCCATCTTGATGAAATGCTGTCTCTTGTGCCTGAGATCATCACTGAGCTTGTGGCAACACCAATCTCGTATCTATGTAGCTCATTGTGGAACTGGGACTAGTATTGACCGCATCTGTGCATGCTTCGGTGTGGGAACATCAGTAGCAACATCAGGGTCATCACCAACAGTGGCATCAGCAGCTTTAGCTCTACCTTTTGCCCTCTCCCATGGTGTTGCAAGATGTTTAGAGACATACAGCATTAGCCTCGCAACAAAGTGTGGCAGCTAAGAGCATCAAGTCATTAGCTGCAGTTTGCTGTCGAGTGTTGTTATGTCAAGCACTATCTTCTTGGTCATCTCTCTTGGTTATATTGACTGCCTATATGTACATGATTTACTTGCCGGACACCACATCCTCACTGTGAACACATGGCAAGGTAATTGGGCCGCATACCACCTTCCCATTTCCGCAGCCTTTACTGATGATCTTAAATCCCTTGAGTACCTGCCGAGTTCCTGCAGACTATTGCCTGCTCATAACATCTCTAATAATATTGGAACCACATGTTTTTCCATTCTTCATTGTTTTTTGCTGACCGATCGCTCCTTGGTTACATATCTGACTGAAATGACAGATTTTGTATTACATGAGCAACCCAAGCTATTTTGCATTACAGTAACATAGCTGATCCCTCGCCTAACCCTCGTTCCAGCAGATTTAGCACAATTAAATCCAAGAGAAAGCCATATGATGGGGTGTTGGATTTCTGGTAAGGTGTCTTTACATTTTTCACTATCACTAATATCTCAGCCGTGTCAGGGATCGCAACTCCTGAACGTGATCTACATACTATCAGCCTAGAAGAGAATCACGTGTTCTTCGCTATCGATATCTGATCCATAAGGAAGTCCATCCACATGTTTTTAAACTTTTACTCACCTCTGACAACCAGATACGATTGATTGTTAGTTCAGGGCGACATTAATATGGTTGGCACCACTTCTGATCCATTAAACGACGTTCTTGTGCACGGTCTAGCTGTTGTAGGCTTCTTTACCACTTGGCATGGCCCCATTCAAAGGGATGACCTCTTGAAACGATTTCCCCAAAAAAGCTTTTCTGAATAATTGCTGTGATATATCTTAAATTTGGTCTGATCGTCTTATTTGTTCTCTAGATCTCCTGCGGCTGCTAATTAGAGTTCCTAATTTCAATATCACATTGATAAAAGGGTGTGCTCCAAACAAACAACAACTGAGACAGCCTCTTTCTCAACTTCCTGCAATGAAAGCCAATAAAGCACCGTCAAAAGCTGCTTTTGATCTTCTTGATTCCAAAATGAAGACTTTACATCTTCAATTAACTAACACAAAAAACTGGTATACAGTTACACCAAGCCCCCTGGTTTTCTGTGGCTCTAAAAAGGATAAAACAGTAATACCGGAGACTCCAGTCCAAATGGGGAAAAAGTGCTCCCATCATTAAGTACAATTGTATAAAAGCATATAAAAAGCCATTCTGGTTGCTAAGAAGCCTTAGTATGTTTTACCTAGTGACAGTACCAGCAATCAGTAATCTACACTCATCAGATTGGCGGCTGCCACTCTTAATGATGAGCGCCCTTTCACATTGTCCACTTTGCTAAACTTAACATCAACTTAATGACTTCTTAAACAAAATCAAGAAAATTCAGGCAAATCTCGCCCCGTGTGATAACTGGCTACGGGGCATATTATCAAGGGCCGGCGATAAATATCGCAAAGCGCGCTTAGCGCTTGCATATTTATTGCCGGCTATCTCTGGAATGTATCGCCCGGTTAAATGGGAAAACGGCGATATCCACGCTATCTCTGACATTTTTATCGCCTCGGCGATGCGCGTTGTTAATAACGCGCTAACCGGGCGATAAATTCCAGAGATAGCCGGCGATAAATATGCAAGCGCTAAGCTATCCTAGATGATAGGGCCTGTGGTCTTAGCCACAGAATCCACCCCCCATGTTAAGTATGCCTTAGTCAGGAATTTAACAGACGTTAAATTCCTGCGTTAAAGCATACTTAACGCGATTAAAATAATCGCTTCCCGCATTGTAAATATCGCGAAGCTGCCTTCGCGATATTTACCCATGTTGTTTCCACAGACACGCCTACTTTGCATCTCATTATCGATGCGAAGTCAGGCGTGCTGGAACGGGAGCAAAATCAGCAAAACACGCGATAGCGTGTCTTTGCTGATAAGGCGATATAATTATCGCCGCTTTTCGTCCGAAATCGCCCGCAAAAGCGGCGATAATTGTTTATCGCCGCCTTGTTAATATGCCCCTACGTTCTTTCTCAGACTGCCCTTCTGTCAGGGAGCCTTCCTCTTCTCTCGTAACTGTTTTTTCTCTTAAGAAGTTCACCATCAATGAAATTTTCACTCATAGGTGCTGGAGGTAGGGGTGCCGGGTGGGGGGGAGAGGGCCTGGGCTAGGGTGCTGCAGCTCCCCCAAAAATAACCATTCTGGAGTTCAGAAGGGCAATGGTCAATAAAGATGTCTTTAAATTTTGTATTTATATTTTCTTATTTGCTGTGCTTTCAAAGACAAAGGCCAAATGTCAGGCTATGTTTTCGGACAAATTGTGACCTAGGTGACAATCATACTGCAATGCAGGAAGTAAAAGGAAAGGCTGTAGGATGTCAGTTTTTTTAAACACACAACATTTAAATACCTGTCAATGAGCTATACAAATATTTCAAAATATATCAGCAAATAAGAAAGCACAAATGAATCAGTTTTTTTTGGTACTTTCGAAGTATGATGGATCGCTACTTGGTGATAGGCAAACGATAAATATTTGCTGAAACCTGATTTCCACACATTCTCGTTTATGCGCTCTATAGCTTTACCAGTGAAACTGCAGGACTACGCACATTTAGTAACCATTTCGACAGAAAATGTTCTGGCTGTAAATGGCACCACACCAGTGCTTCGAAATGTTCCACTGGCTACATACCACACCCTTACCACTCTCCTTTTGAATGAGGGTGATGTGTTTGCTCCACTTGTTTTTGGTGCGACGCTTGGATTTTTCACTATCCAAATGACCAGTGATATTAATAGCAGCACCCCCACTCTGAAAATTGTTCCAGCACCACTGTCTCCATTCTCCTTTCCAAGCTGAAGTAGGCAGATTCTGACAGCGATCTGTTTCTGCCTAGTTTTTATTGTGTTGTAATTATTTATTAACATTTTACATAAGATTTCATCATGAAAACAATGTCATCATCCGCACTTTTACAATAGACAAGTGAACAAATTAATAAGAAATGTGTGCGACATGTGCCTCTTGATGATTAAGAAAAAACATATAAATAGGTAAATAGGTATACAGCTCGGGGAGGGAGGGAAAGTTTGGGGGGGAGGAGAAGTACAAGGAAAACCGAGAACTAATACATATATAATGATAATAGCAAATCCAGTGTTGGTCTAATGCGTGAGGCCCTAAGGGTGGCGATTATGGTCGTATTATTGGGTTTAGGGTATCTAGCGTATGTGACCAAAGCCACTTAGCAATCGAGCAAATCAACTTGTGCCTCTGGGGGAATACATTCTCTATTTCTGGGTGTAGCTACTGTGCCTAGTGATGGATAAGTGCTGAAATACGAGAGGAGAGGGTCTTAATATGCACCTTCTGTTGCTGAATCACTGCACGGCATCTAATCGCAAAATGATCGCAAAGTATCCGAATTGCTACATTGCTGCAATACTGTGTTGTATTGTAGAGTGGAGTAGAGTAGAGTAAATTAGAGTAGAGCCGGTGTGGGGGGGGGGAGCATGGGAAGGAAAAGGCAAGGAGGAGGGGAGAAGAGGTGTGTTAGGAAAAACAGGGAATATGGAGGGAGGAGAGAAAAGAACCTGTAGGGATATGAGAAGAATCTCCATAATGTCTAGCTAAGGGTACAGGATAACTGGAAATGTCGAGAATAGAAAATGAATGATGTAAAGGAGACCTAGTGTGTCCATATGAAGGGTATAAATAAGGAGAGGAGGAGTTTGAAGTGCATGGGAGTATATATGAGCACCGATGGGGGATGATAGGAAGAAAGATGGCATCTTAAGTAAGGGGTCGATACTTTTGTTTTGGACTAAAGGGCATCATCTTATGTCATTGTCGCTGCGAGAGTTGGAATGTCTGCTATGGAGTTATTATTATCAGTGTCGCTCTCCACATTCAGGAAAGGTGCCCATATCTGAAGGAATAGGTCAGTGTGATTGTGGAGATTGTAAATGACCCGCTCATGTGAGGCCATGTGTATAATAGCTAACAGCCATTCCTCCTGCGCTGGTGGAATCAGTGATTTCCACCGTCACAGTATGCATATTTTGGCTGTAGGTAGTGCTGTGTGAAGGAGGCGGCGTTGTGGTTTTGAAAACTTTGGGGAAAGTCGCAAATCGTGCAGGAGGATGGTGGCAGGTGTGAGTGGGAGATGCAGAGGCATTGTGGTATGTAGGAATTTGCCCACATAGACCCAAAGGATTGCACCATTGGACATTCACATACAATATGGGTTGTGTCACAACCAGTGTTAGCGCATCTCCAGCAGTTAGCATGGGGAAGCAGTCCAGCCTTATGCAATTTTGTTGGCGACCAGTGCCAGTCATGGAGGATTTTGAATAAACAGAAATTTAGCCTTGCTTCCCGGGTGCCCCTGTCCAAGTCCTCCACTATCTCCACCTATTCCTCATCTGTATAGGAGATCGATAGCCGGGTTTGCCAACTAATATGAAGATTCCGCAACAGGGGCTGTGAAATGAGATGGGATGTGAGTACTCTGTAAAGACCAGACGTTACTCCCTTATGTTTACCCCAAGTGTTTAAGTATGATACTACTGGCGAGGTCTGAAGCGACCAAGGGAGCGGACCCAAACTTTTCTTCAGGCAATCCTGAAGTTGAGTGTATTTCAAGGATTGAAGTGTCGGAAGATCAAATTCCTGCCTTAATTGCGCAAATGTTTTGAAATCACCGTCATGGAGGAGCTGATCCAGGGTGTGGATACCTGCTGCCTTCCACAAGGGCAAGGATATTATTCGTCTATTAATGCGTATACCTGTATTACCCCACAAGGGTGCTTTCTCAAGGATTCGTGGACTCAAATCCAACAAACGATGTGCCCGTTGCCAGGCCTTGCGCTTAGCTGATAGTATCCGATTCTTGGGGTCATGGCAACGTGTTCCTGTCCCATATAAGGCTGAGAGACCTGGTTCTGTGGACAACAGATGTCTTTCTACGTGTACCCATTGCAGCACATCAGGGATTCCTGATAACTTGTACAACACTTGAGATAATTGCAACGCGAGGGCAAAGTGTTTAACCGACGGGAGGCTCAATCCTCCATAAGAGTGATGTGCTTTCAGTTTCACTGCAGCAAGGCGAGGTCTTGCCGAACCCCACACAAAAGATTTTATCTTAGAATCTATTAATCGTAGCGTGGACGGGGATCTGAAGAGGGAGCATACCGAGAGTGTATATGAAACGCGGAAGGGTGACCATTCTAACAGCTTGAACCTTACCCCACATGGAAAGCCCCATAATTTTCAATTTTTCAAAATCACGCTGCATCTGGGTGATCAGGAGGTTTAAGTTATTTGCAACCTTCCGCTCCATACCCGTGTTCTCCAAAATTCCCAGGTATTTAAAGCGTGCGGGTTGCCAGTGGAAGTGAAATCCCAGTATAGCTGCTTGTGTGGTTCCATCTGAGATGGGCAGTGCCTTGCTTTTGTCCCAGTTTATTTTGTAACCTGAAAAGGAGGAGAAATCATCTATAATTTGGAGTAGAGACGGCAGAGAGCTGGGAAGATCCGTAAGAGTAAGCAGGATGTCATCCGTGTACAAGTAAAGTTTAGATTCTCCCGTCGGGAGGCGTATGCCGGTGACGTCGGCTGTTTGACGTATTGTGGCTTCTAGGGGCTCCATAGCTAAAAGAAAGAGGAGAGGGGATAGGGGGCACCCTTGGTGTGTTCCTCTACGAATCGGGAATGGATCCGATATAAAACCCCCACAATTTACTTGAGCGGTGGGGTTGTCGTATAGCCGTCGTACTTTGGCTATGAACTGGTCCCCCAATCCGAATCATTCCATTACTTAAAAAAAATATTCCCATTAATGCAATCAAACGCCTTCTCCGCATCAAGTGATAATGCTAGTGCGTCATTTGAAAGGCATTTGGCAGACCACAACGTGTGGGCTAAAGTGCGCAGGTGGTTCCTAGAGGAGCGTCCTGGTACAAATCCCACTTGCGTTTGATGTATCAGGGAAGGCAGGACTTTACGGAGACGGGAGGCCAGGATGCTAGCCAGTATTTTAATATCACAGTTTAACAGCAACATGGGGCGGTAACTGCACAAAGTAAGGGATCTTTTCCGGGTTTAGGTAAGACGGCAATCACTGCTTTATTAGAGAGAGGTCCTAGTGAGGTCTCATGATCCGCTTCTTGGAATGTGGCGTGTAAAGTGTCAATTACGCGGTCTCCTGCCCATCGATAAAATTCAGCTGGAAAGCCGTCTTCCCCGGGAGCCTTATGATAAGGCAGGTTAACTATTGCACTAGAAATCTCCTCTTTACTGATCTCAACCTCAAGGAGTTCTCTGCCTTCATCAGAAAGACGAGGAAGATACGCCCTTGTGAGGAAGGTAACCATCTTATCTGTATCAGCCTGTGTCCCCGGGGGGTAGAGAGACTTGTAGAACGAGGCAAATTCATTCACAATATCCTGGGGTTGGGTGAGCGTGGTGCCTCCAGCTGATCATATGGCCGGTATGGCCATAGCGGCTTCTCTTTGACGTAGCTGTGCTGCCAATAGACTCCCTTCCTTTTCTCCCTGTTCGTAGTGTCTCCCTTTCATTCTTTGTAGGGCGAACTCTGCCTTGGATGTGAAAAGGCCATTCAACGCCATGCAGGCTTGCTCCAACGATTTGCGGTGCTGTAGAGTTGGCTTTGTTGTGTATAAGCGGGTATAGGATGCAATGTCCTGTTCTAGCTCCTTCTGTCAAGCAGCATTTTGCCTATTGGCTTGTGCTGCGTCTCGCATAAGTTGACCCCTAATGGTAGCTTTAGCCACAGCCCCAAAAAATCCTACCTGAACCCACAGGCCCTTGATTGGTGGAAAGATAATCCTGAAGGTACGTTCGTAGTTGGGATTTACCCTTAGGGGTCTTATAATGCTGAATGTTCATGCACCAGGGTTTGCGTCCTGCCCTGGAGAGTCCTAATTCCAGTGATAAAAGGACCGGGGAATGATCAGAGAGTGCTGCCTCTAAAATGCGGTATTCCTGTACCAGTTGTACTGCTCTTTGGGATACCAAGAAATAATCTAAGCAAGAGAGCGTGCCATGAGTGGGGGAGGTAAATGTATATTCTGCATCGGTCGGGTGGCAAAGGTGCCAGTGATCCACCAGCCCATTATCCGCCAATATGTCCCCCATCAAGGCTCTGTCCACGGAATTTCCCCTGTCAAGGGGGCCCGTTTTGTCTAAAACTGGATCTCTCACCAAGTTCCAATCCCCACCTATAAGGTACTGCGTGGCGCCTACTTCTGCTAGTAAGCAGTTCAGTTGAAGAAAGAACGATTTTTTTGCACCCGTTGGGGAATAGACTGATCCCACACAGACATAAGCTTCCCCTATTCGCAGCTTAGCGAAAGCGTAGCGTCCATCTGGATCTGTCCATGTCTTTGACACTGTGGCCGGAAGAGATTTGCGGATGAGGATCGCTACTCCCCATTTGCGAATGGGGCCCGCATCTGGGGTTTTCCCCGCTTGCACGCTGCTGTGAGTCACTTTTCCCAGCCAGTCCCTGCTCAACTTGCCAGATTCCAGTACATCTAGGTGTGTTTCCTGGAGTAATGCCACGTCCACCCGCTTTGATTGGAGATAAGAGAGTACTTTTTTCCTTTTGATGTAATGCGTGAGTCCATGGACATTCCATGTTATTACACATAGAGGGTGAGCGTTGTTCATGCTGGGGAGGCCAAGGAAGGAGAGTCTGTGTCAAGCGGATCCTGAAAGTGTATTTAGAGGTCTTCAGAGGTGTATGGGATGATGCGTGAGGTTCTTTCTGGTGCTGCAAGGGGAGAAGTAAGGAAGAGGATAGGAGGATAAGGGAAGGTATATGGACGATAGAGGAGCGAGGGACCCTGGCTCTCAGCAGAGGTATTGTTATCCGGTTGGGTGGCCAATGTCGGCGGTTTTGAAGTAAAAAGCCCGGACGTAGGATACGTGAGAGGTGATGTAGCTTGTTAGGGGGGCACAGAAGAGGAGAGGTGGTGGTGATGTGGGAGCAATTGGGTATGGGATCTGTAGACTGCCATGCAGTAGTACTAGGGGCCCTGAACTTTTAACCGCGGGTCTGGGCTCACTGGAGCACCGCCGCGAGGAGGGGCTCCCATCAGGAGGGTAGGATGATAGGTAGGGCAAACGGAAAATTAACTGTGTCCCACGGGTCAGGGTATGTGCAGTGTAAGCTACTGGCTAGGTGAGGTGCGCCATAGTGTAACATGGTATCATATAGTAACACATTTGTCAGACCTGAGAGCGCAAGGTAGAGTTACATGTGTGTTGCTGAGGAAGTTGGTTGGTTTAGTGGCAGTAATGTCAATTACATCATTTGCGTTATATCAACAAACATAGTGAAGGCTTTATGGGCTAAATCTGTGGATAGCATATACTGTGTGTATACCTGGGCAGGCTTTTAACATAGCTAGCACAGTAAGCATAGTAAATATAATACATTAAAAAATAACACATTAAATATAAAATATAATATAATATAATGAGGGCGATACTCAGCTGCCCGGTGTCTGGGTGTCTTCTTTCTTTTCATCATATTATCATATTATTGTCCGCTCCCCACTCTGTCTCTGGTGTTAGTGGTCCAAGTTATAGTCACAGCAATTATCCTAACTATAACAATAACTGTAATCTTCAACTGTAGCTGGAACTTCCTTTGGTCTCATTCCACATCTGAGGTGGACTTTAGAGGGGAGTGGGATTTGTCCCTATGTTGTTCTTGTGTGAAGACAGACACAGTTTGAAGGGCTGAAGCCTTGTCCTCATGAGTGTGGGCGGATCTTTCAAGTTCTCTGCCTCAGTGCCGGGAACTGCTGGTGTTTCGTCGCCTGTTGTCTGGCGTTTGCTGGGAAAGTCTAGGGCCTGGTTGAGTCTGTTCCGTCGAGGTATGTTGTATGTCCATATCCTGTGGTCTCATGCTGTCCAGGAAATGTTGTAAATCTTCGGGATCGTAGAAATCCTTTGAGTCCCCGTTCTTGGTGATGCGGAGGCGGGTGGGGTCGAATAAACCATATTTGATGTCCATTTGTCGCAACTGGGGCCTCATGTAGAGAAATGCTTTTCGTTGATCATTAGCCTCCCTGGAGAAATCAGATGCCATGCGGATATCATGCCCTTGATATGTGTATGAACCTTGTGTGCGAGCTGCAGCCAACAACTGTCTTGCCTGTTCGTGCCTTAAAAAACAGGCAAGGAGTGGTCTTGGGCGTATTGAAGAGTCTATGCGTGGGGGGCTGATGCGGTGTACATGCTGTATTTCTAGTGGTGGATCAAAGACGATGCCAACCAGTTTCAGAAGAGTATCACGTAAAAACACTCTGGCATTTTGACCTTCATTTTTCTCCGGGAATCCAAAGAAGCGAACATTATATCTTCAACTGTGGTCTTCCAAATCGAATAGTTGGCTGCGGAGGAATAAAAGTTCTTGATCCCTACTTTGTACTGAGTCGAGACGGCCCTCCACCACCGTTAGTCGTTGATCCAGCCCCTCTGCTCTTGTGTGGAACCCCACAATGTCTGCCCTGATCGACTTGGCCTCTGCTGCCAGAGAGGATATGTTAGCATCCATACCTTCCAATCGACGGCTGACAGTCGAGATTTCCTGTAAGATGCGGTCCATGGTCTCACCCTGCGTGGAGCCTGTGGTGGCCTGAGGCAAACTGCTTGTTGGAGGGATGGTTCCTTTTGTGGGCATACTGTGTGATTGTTTGAGCACTTCTGCAAAAGGAGTTGTTTGGAAAATTTGTTCCCGTGATTGTTGCTAGACATTTGTCCTTAGCCCTAGGATAATGCGCTGTAGCAGCACAGGGGTGATTTCCTGCACTTTCCTGCCTTTAACCAGTTATGTCTGCCTTCCTTGGGCGATCCTTGGGCAATCCGGGCAAAATTGACAGACCCCGCGTAGACTTATCCTCTGTCATGGCCGTATTGGGGCTCAGGGTGGGGGGAATCATTGCAGTGATGTGCTTTTCTGCTAGTTTCTTTATCCGCTGTCTTTTTATTTATGCAGTCCTGCCTTCGTTGCCACTGTCTCGTATCCTGGTGCCTTCCACTGTGGATGCTCCCTCCTGCCAGGCCAATGGGGGTGGGAGAAGGATTGTGCTCTAAATTCTCCCTATCTAATTAGTATTCCTGTGATGGTGCCTGGTGGTGCGGTGGTCCGAACATAGCCTTGGTAGTGCCAGTGGTGTGAGTGTGTTAGGCAACGTGCGCTGAACCGAGTGGACTCAACGCCTAGGTAGTCCCTTTTGCTTGGGACACCTTGGGTGGTTTGGATGGTTGAAAATCTGACTTGATCTGTACGGCCTTGAATGCTGATGTTCTCCTTAATCCTGTCCTTTAGAGCCTGGCATCAAGAACTCCCCTTCATTAATGTGCTGAACGCTGGACGATGAGCCTAGTGGGTCTGGCTTGTGGGCATGCGAAGTCTTTGATTATTTGTTGGTCTCACCTGACTTAACCCGGCTTTCAGTTTAGTTTACATTCATGACCAAAAGGGCCATCTGATATTTGTCATTTGACATTACTCACTGAATTTGCCCACTGGATTTGTGAAGGGATTAGCCAGGAGACCTCCGTTTTCTGTCCCCACTAACAGGAAGTCCAAGTAATGAAGTGATCATTTGTCAGGTGAGGTATGAAATCACTAATGAGAGCCCACCGGGTGATGTTGTTGATTAAGGGCGAAGAGCGCTTTCAAGTAATGTAGGCTGAGGCTTTCAAGCGCGCTTCAAGACGTTGTACGGTACAGGCCTCACAGGAAGCCCGGATCCTGTTACTCACGTGCCATGCGAAGTATGGGACTTAATATCACTGCTCACCTCTTCTCGCCATTCTGGGTGTTGTACTCGGAGTCAGCAAAGTTTTTTCCTCAATGCCAGAAATATGCCAGAAATATGGAGGTCTTCATAAGGCGTATGAGGTAGCCTCGCTGCATTCCTCAACAGTCGTCACCACAGGCTGAGGAGATGATGCGGCTCACTGCGCAGGAACCACTGCACCCACCTGCGCCCTCAGCCTCTGAATTTCAGTCACCGTTGTCGAGGGGAGCGCAGCTGTTTTCTTCCGGAGTTCCGCCGTCTCACCCGAGTGCCAGGCAACGTTCGCAGACGTAGAGGGCGCGTTCTCAGTGTTTTTTGCGGACCCCGGGCCAGCCATGCCTAGAGTCCTTAATGTTGTGAGGGACGCCGATGTTTCAACCCTAGCCACGCTGAAGAGGGCACCACCTCCGTCTGGAGCCCGTCCCGCAGCGGAGCTCTCGGTTCAGGCGGAAGTTTTCCTTCGTGGCCAGACCACGCCCCCCTCTGCCTAGTTTTTAAAAGAACGTTCCTTTTTGGATCTGCTCCATATCACCTGGTCAATGTCTCTATCAGGGAATCTCGATTTCTGGGCCTGTAAACAAAATCCGCAATGTTTTGTCCCTTTGTGGAGTTCACAAGAATGGAGGTCCAAACACTACAGTGCTGACATGCCTCTACCCAGTCTTATTTTGAACTTGTACACGTTGCCATTATGATACACCATGCTATTAGCACAATCCTTTCCTGCATGCCTCGTTTTAATTCCTGTAGTATTGCAAATACCAGCTTTTGTCAATTCATAATTTTATTTTATCCATTTTGTCACTTCATTTGATGGAGAAGGTATGTCCCATTTCGAGTTCACTCTGACAGTTCAGTGGGCCTTATGAATTCGACTTTAAATAATTGTTTTTGTTTTTAAATATGCAGCCTAGAACCCAGTCCTGAGGAGACCCATCAATCAGCGGTGTTGAAACGTGCCAACACCTCACCCAGGGGCGAAAGGCAGTTGTTTAAAATTTCCTTCTGAAGATCCCCCTTTGAAAGGAATGCAGTAACAAAAACAAGCATTTGCAATGCAATAGGTCTTGCATTTGTGAGTGTTTGAGCTATTTGCATTGAAAAAGACAATGCCTTTTATTTATGTGTTTTGAAAACCTGCAAGTGGTGCGTACACACACACTTTGTACTTATAGTCCTTGCTTACGAGAAGCAAGGCTGGCAGTCAGTGGCAGCCAGCACGGCTCGTGGGTGGGGGGTGGCAGTGAATAGGGCGCGGGCTGGTCACAATAAGAAAAAAAAAACACTTACCTTCCCACCGGGTCCCGCGTCTCTGCTCCTGCTCTTGTTGATTCCAGGAACAGAAAGCACCTGGGACTTAGGCTCTCCGGATCAATCACAACGCTGCAATGCAGCATTGTGATTTGTCTGAGCGCCGTGATACGGCGCTCAGCCAGGGGCTGGAGGGGTGGGCATGTTCTCCACGCAGGCTGTAATGCAGCCTGCATGGAGAACAGGGACAGTGCGCATGACTGTTTTGGGTGGCCCGAGAGGGCCGACCAAACAGTCATTGCGCACTTAAGGAGGGTTCTGCCACTCCTCCCCTGCTCTGCAGCCCTGCCTGCCACCTCACACAAGCTGCCGCAGCAGGAGGTCAAAATAAAATGATAATAACATTACGTTATTATCATTTTATTTTTTCCTTTCTTTTCCTGGTAGAAGGCAGTGAGGCGACGCTCCTCTGCCTTAGTGGAGGAGCCGCCACTGCTGGTAGTAACTGTGCCCCTCTTACTACCAGCCTTGTTTCTTACAATGCCAATAGCTCAAAGTCTCGCAAATGTGAGACCTACTGCATTGCAAATGCTCTTGTTGTCGTGGAAGAGAGACATGCTATGCCAGCCATTTGGAAAGCGTTCACACCTTATTGTAGTTTATGCAAGATGGGTTGGAGAAGTAAAGAGGTGTGAAAAGGGACTCAAGAATCTCTACTTGTGTTGTAAATGGTGATGCATAACAGTAAAGATCGCTATTGGGGCCTGCAAATGCGTCCTATCTCTGACCATAAACATTCAGTGAATTGCCCTTAATTAGAGGCTGGGAAGAATACCACCAAGACAACACCCAAACATGTATTTTTTTTTACTCTAAAAAAATCGTGTACCAGTTTAGTAATACATACAATATCACGATTCAGTGTAAGGTCACCTTACACCTTGTGCTTATAAAAAATGTTACGCAAACACAACATAGTATAGGTGATAGTTGTGTAAATAAATTGAAGGGTTACCGAAACATAGTATGAAAAAAATTATATTTAGAAAATCAAATTAGCATGGTGCAATGAACATTAAACTGTGTGCGTTCAAAATATAAAGGAAAAATAAGGTAACATAATTAGCGTGACACAGTGGTGGAAACAAGTACATCTAATGGTGGATTAAAAAAAATAAAAGTACTTGTAGGCGTGTGCATTACAAATGTCACGGTGCAATTGCAGGTGACCTTACCCTTTGTGCTTCCCAAAAATATAGCGCAAAGATAACATCATATGTACTGTGCTTCAAAAGCAGAGTTAAATAATATTACCTATTGTGCCTCAAACATGAACTAAAACGAGGAAGGGTTTCAGAAAGCAGACAGCACGTGCACGTGGTGCCTGCTTTAATGGAGAGCACTCAAAATTGTATATGTTGTACTTCTTTAAATAATATAAAAGGTCACGAAAATACAGTATAGAAACCTTATAATTGAAAACCTAAATTGCATGGCACCCATTATAAATTAGTTTAAAAAATAAACATGAAAAAAGGAGTGATACTGATTTTATCGTCTTTGTAGGGATGAAAGGCTAAATGGACCAGTCGGGATTTGAACCTGTGACCATGCTATGGAACACAGGCCCCTACAGTGAATGCATTAGTCCAGTAAGCCATCACACCCAGCTTATGCAGGCAGCAAACATAGTATAATTAAAATGGTCTTTAAAATTTAGTATTTTATACATGTGCAAAGCCCAACATCCTGAGAGGTTGGGCAAATAACTTAATTTGCATGTTTGTACTAGAATTTAATATGTGAGTAAGTGGAACTTATAAAAAGCACTCCAATAACTGTAGGTGTAGTTTGCTGTAAAAGCGCTGATATTAATAATTAAAGGTTGTGGTGAGTTATGGGAGGCACCACCTCAAATTAAGCACTTGCGGTTACAAAATAACAACAGCATATTAAACACTGCAGACAACAACAATAATGGGGTCAATAAATAATAAGTATATCATATGAGTTTAAGTTGTGCAAGTTACAAAAGCGAACAAGCATTTTAAAGATAAGAGAGGGAGGGGATAAAACAAATGTAAAGGGAAAAGGAAGCGTATGGGAGAAGGAGAAAAAGAGGAGAGACTGGTTAAGAGGCAGAAGAAATAGATGGAGGTAGTGAGGGAGAGAGTGGGGAGAAAGTAGAGAAGAGGAAGATAAGTAGAACATGGTAAAAGAAAAAAGTGCAAGAGGGTGTAAAAGGGGAACAGGAGAAAGGGAACTAGTTCCTACCTTGAAGCTTTGAATACATCATGGAGGTTTTAACTGTTTTAAGATGGTTTTTGCTATTTATTCACACTGTGTTATATGGTGATTTAATTGTGTCATATTATAAGTTTTAATTGACTGAACAATAAAATATTCATTCACATTACTTGCAATCCAAATTTCGTCTTTACAATCCGTTCTTCTTTGTCTTCGTCTAGAGAGGTCTGCGTCCTCTATTGGATGCAGGCATTTTGACAGCTCCTACTCCTACAACCTAGCTGCTAGATATTGAAATTCTACCCAATTCCAACTGCTTCATTAATAATCTGACCATTTTCAGGGAAAACTCAAAACCTGGCTTTTTATGGTCTGGCTTGACAGTGCAGCTGTCACCAGACAATTATGTGATCATGACTAGAGACTAAATTGTGTTATAAGCAAGGATCAGGAGAATGTTACTCTTTCACGCAACCATTTTGAGCACACACCTTCAGGTATTCTGTTGGAATTTATTCTTTCGAACCAAAATTTATGCTGCCTTCTACAACTGGATAATGTAGCTCCGGTACCAACTTATGTAGGTAATGGAAAAGCTAGCATTATTGATTACATTTTATTGTCTGCTCCGTTAGTTTCGTTTACTGAGGACTTATTGGTTACTTGGTTAGGTCTTAGTGACCACAATCCACTTAGTGTTGCCATATTACTCTCTGTAATCAAAATCGGTGATCTGGCCAGTTGTCCGATAAACACAAATATTAGCACTAAAGACCAGGGACGTAGGCTAAAGTGAGAAACAATAGTCTCAGACAACTTTTTTAATAACTTGTGCCCATGAAATTGAGACCTGTTTAGACCCCGATATACAGGATAGTTCTATTTTAACAGCCTTCGGGAAATTAACGACACAAATTGAATCTGACCTCACAATTTTTGGTGGGACCAGACGCCAGAAGGCTGTAAAATGGTTCAATGGAGCTTGCTCAATAACCCATAGAGAGCTTATACACGCATTAAAAAATACCCCTAGGGACAAAACCGAAATTAGGGAGAAAAGAAAGGCCTATAAGACAGCAGTTTGTCATAGGAAAAAGGAGCTAAGGGAACAGGCATGGGTAGCCCTACAACAGGCCAGTGTACTGAAAGACAGCTCAAATTTCTGGGCGGTAGTCAATAGTCCCTTTCTTTCTGAAACCACTAACACTAACTCTGACTGTTTAATTGCAGCAGATAAATGGGTATCGCACTTTGGAAACATCTTTAGTGATGTAAATTTGGGAGAACAAAAGATATATAGGGAAGGGGACCAAACCAGCACATTACTCCACTTCAGTGTAGAGGAGGTCTATGAAGCAATTGTGTCTACATCTAGTGGGAAGGCCCCAGGCCCAGATGGGGTACCGGCCGATTTATACAAAGCAGACCCCAATGTATGGGCAGGCATTTTGACAAATGTTTTTAATGCTGCATGTTCACATGGACAACCAACATCTTGGGGGAAGGCAGTCATTGTTCCAATATTTAAAAAGGGTGCAAGGGATGAACCTATATGTTATAGACCGATCTCACTTTTAGATTCTGCTGCAAAAATGATGGGAAAAACTGTGCTAAATCGACTAACGAAGTGGCTAGATGATCGAAATGTTATTTCCAATTTGCAATATGGTTTTAGGTCAGGAAAAGGGACATTGGACCAATGCTTAAATTTACATCTAGCAGTAGGGAAGTATACCATTGCTAAAAAGGGTATAATACATCTAGCATTCATGGACCTGACACAAGCTTTCGACTGTGTAAACAGATCAAAATTATGGTCCATTTTAAGCGATATGGGTCTCGAACCAGTACTTGTAGATTTTTTACATGCTATCCATGAGAATAACACAGCGGCTGTCAGATATAATAGCAACGGGGATCTAACAATTGCCTGGGATGTCAAAAGAGGGGTACGCCAAGGTGGCATCCTGGCTCCCCTCTTATTTACACTATATATAAATAACTTGGGAGATACTTTAATAGAAAGTTGCAAAGACATCCCGAGATTTGGTAACAAGATGATCCCCGCACTTTTATATGCGGACGACACAGTCATATTAGCTAGAACAGCGGTGGGACTCCAATCACTTTTAGAAGCTTTTATAGTTTTTATGGACTCTTTAGATCTTTCGACAAATTTTAAGAAATCGCATATGATGTCCATTGGCCCTGGCAAGTCCCAAAAAAAGTTTAAATTTTATTGTAAAGGGACAGAATTAACGAAGGTTCCAACTTTCCCTTATTTGGGGGTACTTTTTGATGAGCGTGTCTCATGGTGTCCACAACTTTCGCAAAAAAAGAACATTCTCGCCAGAGCTACAGGGGCAACATTACATTTTGCAAAAAGATTGGGGTCAAAACCCATCCCGGCCTTGCTGAAGATATATAAGGAAAAATGCATCCCCATGGCAACCTATGGTAGTGACCTTTGGGGATACAAAGAAGGAAAGGATATTCAGCTTGAGGAAGACAAGTTCCTACGTAAGATTCTGGCAGTTCCGCAATCCACCCCTGCATATATAATACATGAGGAACTAGGGATGGGTTATATATCATATTATATTGCTGTGGCCCCATTAATGCGCTGGCTCAGAGTTTGGGCAAGTCCCATTACAAATTTAAACCAAACAATTATAACTGATTGTGTAGCGCTAGATAGAGCCGAACATATCCCCTGGTTAAAGTATTTAAGGGAATTGACAAGCTGGTTAGGCTGCCCTGATTTATTTATAAGCCCCAAAATCATGGACAAAATTAAAATTAGAAATATTAAAAATCAGTTTTTGACAAAGCGCCGGGGTTTAAGGGAAGAAAAGGAGTTGCTAAAACCGACGGTAAGAAGTCATGCTTCTTTATTGATGCAAAACCAAATTCAACTTTATTTATCAACTGTTGGTAACCCCTTTAATCGTTTTGTTTTAACAAGATTCCGTCTGCAAATGGCTCCCTGGTTTCTGTCAGTTCCTCAGGGCTTTTTCAAACCCGGCACTTTAGAACCGTGCCCTTGTGATAATTTCTCTGAACAAGATACTCTTCATTTTTTTTTTTTTGCGACTATTATGTTTCTTTACGCAAGAAATTTATATTACCACTTTTCAGAGATTGTCACTTTGCACAAGTTAGGCCAGCCCTATTATATCTTCAGATGTTAGCTTCCCCCATGGTCTGTTTTGGGGTTGCAAGTTTTTTAACGGGAGCCATTAGGCGCAGGAAAAATTTGGTCTTTTAAACTGTTATTATACCTTTTATATGTTTTAATCTAAAGGCCCACTAAAAAAGAGGACTATTTTATTTGAATGAGTCCGCTTTATTGTACTTTGCACTTTACAGAAAGCCCGGTATCGTAAATCTTGCCGGTCTTGGTCCCCTGACTGACAATAGGAGTGTCACAAATGCGGAATATTCTATTTTGAGTCTGCTTTTTTGCACTTTGCACTTTATAAAATGTTTTTGTACTGTATGAATCTTTGGCTTAGAATTCCTGTTCATTGCAGGAATAACACAAGAGCAGCCTATTTTGTATTTAATAATTTTTGCTTATTTGCACTATGTATTTTATAAATTGTTATTGTTGTGTATGCACTTTAAGCTTTGGTTATTAGGCTGATATTTTAAACATTTTCTGGTGTTTTAATAATGTTGTAAAGATACGTATGGTTGCATGATATGTTTTTCTTTTATGACATTAAGTTGTCAAATAAAGTATTTTGACTGACTGACTGACTAGAGACGGACTTTGGCTCCACCCACATGTTGGATAAAGGAGTACATATTTTGATAGCGCAGAAGGTGTGTGCTTCCACAGAAAAGTGTTTCCCCCCCCCCACACAGCTGTGATCATTTTGTTTATTTATCGAGCTGCCTGAACTTGAAATTTCAGTGGCAGACACTTGACATTGTAATGCTCTTAAATTGTGTTAGCTAACTAGATTATTTATGCTGTTTTTCTCTTGCAGCAGCACAGATGAGAGGAGGGCAGCCATTAACCTACATGAGTATTTAGGTTTGGCTTGGCAGTGCAACTGTCACCCGACCTTTTTAGCTACACCAGTGTTATTCTACAGTTCTTTGCTTCTACACAAATGCATATCCATTCCATTCCCATGCTATTTACTTGTAATGCTTCATATTACCATAAAGCATTCCTTTAAAGCCAGACCTGTTGGAATTGCCAATGTTTGTTTGGTAATCTTATCACTACCCACTTGCTGACTACTAGCTCCATAGCGCCAGGGCACCCCTTAAGTATTTGTTGCATTCTAAAAATCCTAACATAACATGAAATCACTGTGATGCTATAGTTGCAACTCAAAACTTGAAAACTCTTGAAATTCACTGGTTAAAGTTCCCTACACAAACCATAATTTGTGCCTTTGTGATGAAAACCATACCTCACCCCTAACAACTTACAAATTTAAGCCTACTAAACAACTGCACTTAAGACAACATAATAATAATACATATCTATACAAACTATATTATAGCCATGTCAATGGTAAGATGATAAATATCAACAGTGATGTCACTGATGTCAGATCTAATGGATTCTGCTACATCATATGTGCCCATGAGCAGTTTATTTTAGGGTGATTTATGGTTTGTGTAGCAGATCATATGTAGTGAATTTAAGGGTTTTTTAGGTTTTCATTAGGAACCAAAACTTCTCTATAGTTGTCTTTTCAGTGAAAACAATATATTCCATTGAAATGAATCTGGATTCAAACACTAGCCAGCCTTATAAATATAGGAATATTCATGGTAAACTGATGGTGCTTTTCGAAGTGTGAAAATATATTCAGCGCTTTTCTTAGTTAAGTACGTGTCTACCTTTGTATACATCAATGACCCATGGTCGTGAAGCTGACTCTCAGCTACTTTTTTCAGCTAACAGGTCTAAGCATACTGGGACTTGCAGTTTTCAAAGACCTAGCGCGACCAGTTCAACCAGTCTAGGTTTTTCTGGTACTTGAGGTCCTGTGTGCACCAATATAAATAAATGACTAAAAATACCAGAACGCAAAGAAAAAGATATCTACTCATCCATTGAAAACAATAAACAACTTTATATTTTTCTTTTTGTTATTTTAAATATACAAAAGTACAGCAACAAACCCCACTGTAGGTAGGTATCTCAACCCCCTCTATGTATCATTCATGTGTTCTCTGAGAGACATATTAACAGGAGAGATTTATGCTGAACTTGAGGCAATCCTCCCAAACAGCAGGCTGATCATGAGACTGGAGGTTGTCTGAACATGATCCATATCATAAATAACACTGACATTGATTGAGGGACTCACACATGGCCTGGCTCTTAGAAGCACGTGCTTGCTCGCTGGGGCACAGCTGCCACCTTTCCCAGATCCATGTGTTATTTGCATTTAATTTCCGGTAATAAGGCTCAGGGTTTTGTGATGGAATAAACAGCAGAATGTAAATAAAACACCCCGCTGGGTGACCTACTCACATGCAGGCCTGGGAGAGTGGAGGGAAGAGTTTCATATAATCGTCGCCAGGGCGCTTCGTTATTCCACGAGAGCTGCAGTTCCAGGAGCTGCTCTAAGCGCTAGACTTGAAGCCCGGAGTATAGCATAAAATAACATTCCAAGACCACAGTTAATGTGCAGTCAATGGTAAGGACTACCAGTTATCTCCTATGTCGGAAAGCCATGCTTGTGCTTTGGGTGTTATATCGTTTAAGAAGCTCTGCGTTTCTCTTCAAACTAGTGGTAGAAATAAGAACATGTTGGGCCAAAAACCTGGCAGTTTTTATCAAAACACCATGGGAAGTCGGGAAACGAGGTGTCTTCTTTTAAAATTACAGTTTACTAGGACGTCTGGGCGCTTGTCACCTACAAAGACTACAGACAGCTCCCACAATGATGGTGCTTGTTGTTTTGGACTTGAACCATTTTACACAGAACTGCAATTCCCAGAAGACCACCGGGGAAGTGGCAGCGCCAGTCTACATTAGGACCAGGAACTGGTTTCATGGGAGAGGTAGTCCCATTAACAGGCCCAGGCGTCGTGAAACGTGAATAACTGAACTACATGTCCCATAGTGCTTCACTGCCATGCATTCCACGCGGCCAGCCGCCTCATGTCCCGGTACGACCACAAAGCAAGGCTGCAAATCTGTATTCTCTCCTCCTTCCTTCGTGCCGAGCCGGACAAGTACCTTCATTGCTCGGTTCAGTCTTCTCCCGCCATTGCCGCCACACGTCCGGTGGCCAATCTTCCTGCCCCGAGCCCTCTGGTCTGGCTGCCCAATGGCATCCCTGCCTGTGAAACCCCACCCCGCCTTTGAGCCTTTCATCCAATGACAGAGCGAGGCTCGAAACGCAGACGGTGTCTGCTACACTGTACGACAGGCATTTATAAACTTAGCTCAAAGTGAAGTGCTGTATAACCTGCTCTTCAGTAACACATTCCAGAGAGCCTGCCTCACATAGATGTGAAATGCAAGCATGCTGGTTCATTTCAGCAAGTGCTAGTTAATACATAATGGCATTTCAACATGCCCTGAAAAATTCTGGAAGGCTGTAGCACTGCTCAGTTAAAAAATAACAGCGCTTGGTTAAGATACACGTACGATGTTTGTAGAATGGACATATCCAAAAATAATCATCTGGAGTCAAAGTATATATAAACATGCATTAGTCAACGCAAGAAAATATGCTACAGCCAATAGAACTGGAGGAAAAGTAAATGGCCCACACAGGAACCAATGAAAAGCCAGGAAAGAGAGGAGGTGGGATGTAAACCCTTTGCAGACCATACCTAAGAAACAAGCCCAATCCCCCTTAAAAGAAAGCCATAACCAAGCAAATAACCTACTAGAAAAGGCCCAAATGACAATGGAGATCGAAAAGTGCAAAAAGCCTAAAAAACAAACAACGAAGTGGGACCCACAGTGGGGGAGGCAGCAGTAAAAAAAGGCAGCAGTAACATAAGTGTGGCATTAAGAGGAGGTGGGAGGAAGAATGCTGTATTTGAATGTAAGCAGTTAGGGCACTGAAGCTAAACACAGACAACCAGTAACAGAGCTGGAAACCAAGAAAATAATAGTATCCCGGAGAACAGATAAAGAACCATAGAGGAATGAGACAGTACTAAGTCCCTGCTCTGTGGGAGGAAAAGCAGAGAGAAAGGAGGGACAAAGAGGTAGGACTGACGGATAGCAAGCAAGGATTTTTAAAGGTCACTGACACAGACAAATGAAAAGCAATTGCAAGAAACGGGATGGACTAGAAGCCCACAGACCGACTACAGCAGGTCTCGAAGAGACAGCGCATTCGCTGTCTAGCTCGACCTAATAACCCACGGACCTCCTCTAAAAAATTTACTAAAGTGGACGGTCCGTATTACTAGACATAGTAGCCTGCTGCATTATTGTCTGACAAGATGTTGGAACTGGCATTTTGTTTTTTTTCTGGAATTAAAAATAATTTAATTTTACACTGACTTATACTCACTTGTGACAGGGCACTTGAACATTATATTCACATGAGTGTGTCTATTTTGCAGGAATTAATGTTCTTTGTGTGATTCTAATGTTGCGATGTAAAACAATTATTGAACTGAAATTATTAATTAAGAAATGAGTTTGAAATGAACTGAATGATCAACTGCAATCTATGCGAAGTTCCTTTTTTTTGGTGTTTACAATACTATGATTGAAATCCAAACTCCAGTGTGTAAAAGACTCACCCCATTCTCCACTATTGAAGAATTGTTTACAACTTGAATCTGTCGACACCATTCAGCCAAGTATGGTTTACAGCTGAAGCCGTGAAGAGCATCTGGCGGATGTTGCGGGACCTGAGTTAGCTTGACAAGATAGTATCACTAGTTTCTGGAAAACTGTCAATAACAGGTGAATGTAAACCCTTTTCGGTTGAGGTTTTGTAAGCTGCATTGTGGTGCTCGATGAGGAACATTCTTTGTATCCTGCCCTTTTTATTGTATGTCTTCGTCTACTTCTTGATTTTTTTAAGGACCATCAAGTGCTTCTCAGTCTTATGCTGGCGACACTGATTATTCAAGCCAGCTGAATATGATAAAAGCCAGTCAGTGCAGTTGTCAGCAGCTTTTGCTTTCACTTCAAAAAAATAAAACCCATTCTCCCCCTATTCTTCAGGAAACCTTGAGCCACAGTAGTAAGGGGTATTTTTAAATCCCACCTAGCCTATTGTGATGGCCTAAATTCATGGCTACACCGGTCTCACCTAAATCCAGTCCAGGGAGAACAAAATACAGCCATCAAAGACAGTTCAGGTGTATGGAAGAAAGACCACGCGTCAGCAGTTGCAAGAACTCACGCTGACTACTAGTTTCTGAAAGCATCCATTTTAGTGCAGCCTGTTTAGCCTTTAAATGCCACCTCACCATGCCCCACGTTACCTCACTTCCATAGTACAACTAGTTTTCTATGTTATAAATTGCTGAGCATAGCCAAGACTCTGCTAGTTCCACCTGGGTTCCACCTTACTTCGTGGGGCAGTCGTGCTGTGTTAGCACATGCCCTTTGCATCTGGAACTCTCTCTCTTTGAACATCAAGCTTTCCACCTCAATGCTGTATTCTAGTAAAGCTGAATATGTGCTTGTTTAGTCAGCACATATAAGACTAGTATCAAGAGAACCATTTGATCAGTTTGCACTCTGTAAGTAGTCTGTTGTCATTGAAGATGGTCGAGGGTGCTTTTCTACAACATACTTGAATCTTGTTCAGTTTCTCTTTGCTTTATTTTGGCCAGAATTTACACTGTCTATAGTGAGATGTAACATTGTTATTGCGAGTGACCAAAAGTTAATGTTTGCTTTTGTTGTAGGTTGACATAAGTAGGTTATCTGCATGTTACCCACTAGCGACACAATTGTTTGTCACCATGTGCGTTTGTTTAAAATTAACCATATCAGAATTGTTTAATGAGTATGTGGTTTATGCTGGCTCACCTGCACACCCTTATTGTGATGACTGTTCCCTATTTTTGATGGTTACTAATGTGTTCCTCTGCTGTAGGAAAGTGGGTTTCTATTGCAATAGCCCCCCAACTTTTTGCCTGGCTTTTGATGCAACTTTGACTGTAGAGTACTGGGTCCCTGCAAACCAGGTTCCCAGTATCAATGTTCTTTGCCTGAAACTATACCACAATTGGCACAACTTCAGTTGCCCGTGTACGTCCCTATTAAATGGTACCCCTGGTGCCTAGGACTTGGGTACTGAAGAGGGTCCTCTGGGGCTGCAGCACTCGTTTTGCCTCCCCATGGATTCCTCACCAAGGCTATGTTCTCTGCCATTGCAGGCTGCGTGTCTTAGTGCAGAGAAATCCAAAGTGTCAACATGGCACACAGCCCTGTGTAATGATGTGTACAAACTTTGTCACATACTTCAAGGTGCACTACTCATGCCCGAAAGGTGCAATTGAACTAAACTTTTTTCGAATGATTCTTCATTTCTGATTTATTCCAATAAATTTCATTTTTTGAACAAAAAATTATTAGCAATGATAACAACTGTACAAACCGTTGATCTTCAACAATTTCTTGTGTCATATACAATGTTCAAATTACATTCTTCACATTGAATCAAATTGAATGTACATTCAAGGAAATAACATAGAGTTTCCAGTGCCATGCTCCCAATGCATTTTGGGAAAATCCCTTCATCAGGGAAACTCTACAAATAACAAATTATACATATATTCAAACATACTGTAAAACAAGAAGTTCATGAACAGATTAGGCTATTCCATCACGTTCAAGTTGATATGATTGATGCATGCTGTTGCTCAAAAATATATGTGTACTTCACATGATACATAGTAGAAAAGTGTATCATAGCTGTGCTCTCATCAGATTCACTGCGTTTACAACCATAGCCATGCTTCACTTTATAGAGCCTGAAATGTGCTAGTTGCTAAAAATCCAAACCCAACGTGCCACCACTTCACATACTCTCACCCATGTAAAAGGGTGCATGCCAATGTGCTCAAGACGCCTCTAAAAAAGATTCAAATCCTACCGGTCATCACGTGACCTCACGTTTTCAACAATGAAAACTTCCCTGAAAATAAACAGTAGTGTCCGTCAGTGCCAACAGTGCCTGCTTATGTCTGAAGTGCCTCTGTATGAAAACTTTTGATGTACACTTACTCGAGCGGCAATGAATGAAAGTACGTTACTGGTCCATCAATGGAATCTAAGATACAGCAGCTGTCTGAATAAATTGACATAAATCTACAATTTGTAATGTGATATGAGCGACCCTCCGTAACTATCCTTTCAACGGCTGTCTCACTTGCTTGTTTCCTGAACCGCTGCCTCCCGTAACTCGCTCTCGCCCGTGTGTTCAAGATGGTGTAGGTGCCTTCTGTCTGAATTAAATCTAACTTACTCACGTCAGAACCGACGTGACGCGGTAATTAATAAACAAGGAAAACAGACTCAGCCGAATAACCCCCGCTGACAGAATCCTGTAATGTGTGAATAAAGTTTTCCCTAATGATGCAATACAAAAAATGATGCGATACAAAAAAGTATTATACAAAAAATATGGTCCTTGGTCTAAATACTGCATAACCAGTCCTCGTCTGCTATAATATGTGACTCATGTGTTGTTATTGTTTTGAATGGTGGAAGCGTGCTTCATGGTGCCCTTTTGTGCTTAAATAAATTTGATCAACAGCATGAATCAAGATAGGACCTCTTGGTCCTGAAGTTTATAAAACAACAATTATAGAAAATGAAAATGATAGGAAATACACTATGGTTACGTCAACAATTGCATGTGTAGCTCGACCTCTTAACCTATGGCTGTAGGAGTCTGTGTGCCTTTTTATAATACTAGCTAAAAAACTGTTATCAGTACATGCAAAAACATATCTCTAATATTGATGCAAACATCCTCTTAGTTTAAAGAAAGCAAACAATTTCGATTTTGTCATTTAACCCATGTGGTATTAGAGTGTTCAGACGTTTTATCCAAATCGTTTCTCTCTGTGCTAACTGTTGATTGGTGTCCCTGTGTGGTATTGTGAGTATCCTCTCTAAGATTGTGAACCTTAATTGCGCTATGGTATGTTTTTTCTCCAACCAGTGTGCGGCTAGACATGAATTTTTGTTTGCTGTTCTGATCATACTTTTGTGTTCTGTGATGCGTATTTTGATTTTTCTTGATGTTCTACCCACGTACACTAATCCTCATGGGCATTTTATCGCGTAGACCACCATATCGGTGTTACAGTCCGATGTATGTGTAAGTTTAATCTTCTTGCCTGTATGAGGGTGAGTGAACGTGTTGCCTGTTATTACATTCCCGTAGTGGCTGCAATTGAAACATTTCTTCATGCCTAGCATTTGAACCCCATGCTTAGAAGTTGGACTTTTCTTCAACAGTTTTTTGAGGTTTTTTAAGCGCGAATGCACAAACACTGTTTTGGATGTAAACATGTTCTTAAAATCTGGTTCCTGTTCGATGATCTCCCATCTACGTGATATACTTCGTTTGATAGCTGGTGCTTCAGTGGAAAATTTTAAAACAAACATTCTTTTTTGTTGGAATGTTTGGCTGAACGTGTTAGAAGGACCTTTTGGTGCATGTGTTGAACGTTTGCTTTGGCGGTTTCCAAAATGTTATGAGGATAACCTCGTTTTCAATATTGCTGACGGGTCTTGGATCGAATCTTGACATTTTACAGGGTCAGACGTAATTCTTTTAATTCTGATGAATTGGGACAACGGTAGATGTTTTTTTAAGGATCGTGAGTGAAAACTCGCATAATGCAGGGCTTTATTTCTATCTGTTTTCTTCCTAAAAACGCTCGTATGTAAACTTCCTTCCCTTAATTCCAATTGGATGTCCAAAAAGTTGATTGAGTGTGAACTCATTTGATAGGTAAGTTTAATGCGTGGATTCTGCCCGTTGAGAGTCTCAATGAGATGTTCCAATTACTGCTGTTAACCCTTCCATAATAGCAAAATATCATCAATGTTCTTCATGTAAATTAACAAACGTTCCTGCCATGCTTTCTGTTGCAAGATGTGAGTGTCTTCGAACTTAGCCATAAAAATATTTGCGTATGTAGGGGCCCCTGGAAAACCCATGGATGTGCCCGTTTGTTGAAGAAAGAAGGTGTCTTTCCAAGAAAAATAGCTGTGATATAAGCTGAAGTGCAGTAGTTCGAGTAAAAAAATGTTCTGTGTCTCCTCATAGTCACTTTTTAACAGCATCCATTCTACTGCCTCCAAGCCTTTGGTGTGGGGAATAGAGGTGTATAATGCCGCTACATCAATGGTGCATAACAAGGTGTCTTCATTGATTTTCTGCTGAATGCTCACTAGCTTGTTTAGACAGTCCATAGTGTCTTGGATGTAAGAGGTCCAGGATTGTACCAGCGGCTGCAAAACATAGTCGAGGTATCTATCTACTGGTTCATGTATAGAACCACATCCTGCCACGATGGGTCTAAAGGGAGGGTCCACCGGATTCTTATGCATTTTTGGAAGCATATATATATGCGCCCGCTGTGGGGAATCAGTCGTTAGAATTTTTTTGGTGTTGTCATTAATCCACCCCAGCTCTGCCCCTTTGTTTAGGATGTCATTCAAGGTGTTTCTGAGGATCTCTGTGGGGTGAGACTCCAAAGGTATGTAAGTTTGTTTGTCCAATACATGTTCTTGTACCCTTTGTTCGTAGTGGGTTCTGTTCATTACTACTAAGGCGCCGCCTTTATCAGCCGGTTGAAAGATTATACTGTCGTCCTCTGCTAATCTGCGCAGTGTTCTGAATTCCTTAGCTGAAAGATTTCTGTGTGTATTCTTTGGGAGATGTACATGTTGCAAATCTTTTTTTACTAAAAGTTCAAATGTATCCAGTGTTTTGTGGGATATAGGTGACATGAAAAGGCTTTTTGGTTTGAAGACTTGGTCACTTGTTTGCGTTGATGTATCCGTAGGTTGCATAACATGATGAAAAAACCATTGTAACATAATTTCGGCATGAACTTAAATAAAGACACTTCAGTTTCCATGGGGTTAGTCGAATATGTTGGTACAAACGACATGCCTTTATTGAGTACAGATAATTCCAATGTGTTGAGTATTCTATCTGAAATATTCATTACTAGCTTCTCTTTGGATTCCTCCGTGGGTTGTCCTGGTTTTTTTTTTTGTCCCCTCCTTGTTCGCTTGTTTTTGTGGGTCCTTTTTCTTCGGGTGGATGATTTGACGTCTGGCCCGTTTTAATAAAGAATCCTTCGGAGCTGCACTTGTAGATTGTGAGTCTGATATTATGCCTGCTGTACTTGTCAATTGTAAAGGGGTCCATGATGCTGAAGTGTCCAGATCCGTCGCCACACTTTCCTCGGATGATGATGCTTCTTGTTTTTTAAATGTGTGTTGTTGGACATAGGCGTCTGCCCATGTATTAACCTCGTCAAGTTTATAGTCAATTGTATCCCTCTTAAATTTTCTTAATTTGCGTTCATGTACTACTTTGGCATGATTATCTAATTTTTCATTGATCTCATTTAGAGTTTTTGTCCCACTATCAACATCCATTCTTTTTTCAAGTTCCGTTTTGAGGTCATGAATCTCTGTGGCAAGCTCCTTCAGGATGCTGGAAAGTTCCTCTATGATTAGGAGTATCAAGTCAAGCGAACACTTATTCAAAATGGCATACCACTTTGTCATGAAAGTTTTGTTGAATTTGAACAACAGTGGTCGAAGAGAAATCCTCAGGCCCCTGGGAATACGCTTGACCTTGTGATATTGAATTAATGTAGTTGCGTGAAGTCGTTGGTTTACTTCCTTCTGTAATGTATATTCCAACTGTTTCAACATTTGAATAACAGATCTGGGTGTAGCCTGAAAGGTTCTGACTTCTTGTATGAGAGAGTAGATGGATTCTGCTTCTTCTGTGGTGTAAACTTTGGTATCTGCTTCATTTGAAGTTAAATGTGCTATGTCTTCGAAAGACATGGTGTTTATTAGTGGGTGCTGGCTATGTAACAGGGGCAGATATAGTATACTTCAAACAATCGATATAGCCTGCACACCTTTTTAGTATTCTATGGAATAAAGTTGCTCTGTGGTTAAATCATTTATATCTATTGTGTGCTACTTTGAAACCTGACCTGCTCCTGTCAGGAAGACTAACTGCAAAATGATGTGTACAAACTTTGTCACATCCTTCAAGGTGCACTATTCATGCCTGAAAGGTGCAATTGAACTAAACTTTTTTCGAATGGTTCTTCATTTCTGATTTATTCCAATAAATCTCATTTGTTTAACAAAAAATTATCAGCAATGATAACAGCTGTATAAACAATGTTCAAATTACATTCTTCACATTGAATCAAATTGAATGTACAATCAAGGAAATAACATAGAGTTTCCAATGCTGTGCTCACAATGCATTTCGGGAAAATCCCTTCGTCAGGGGAACTCTACAAATAACAAATTATACATATATTCAAACAAACTGTAAAACAAGAAGTTTATGAACAGAATAGGCTATTCCATCACCGTCAAGTTGATATGATTGATGCATGCTGTTGCTCAAAAATATTTGTGTACTTCAAATGATATATAGTCGAAAAGTATATGATAGCTACCAATATCCCAATGTGCTCTCATCAGATTCACTGCGTTTACAACCATAGCCATGCTTCACCTTATAGATCCCGAAATGTGCTAGTTGCCAAAAATCCAAACCCAACGTGCCACCACTTCACATACTCTCTCCCCTGTAAAAGGGTGCATGCCAATGTGCTCAAGAAGCTTGTAAAAAAGATTCAAATCCTACCGGTCATCACTTGACCTCACGTTTGCAACAATGAAAACTTCCCTGAAAATAAACAGTAGTGTCCGTCAGTGCCAACAGTGCCTGCTTATGTCTGAAGTGCCTCTGTATGAAAACTTCTGATGTACACTTACTCGAGCAGCAATTAAATTAAAATTGCATTTTTCTGCTTTTTCCCTATTGTTTCCTATGGTGAGTAATTGCGCATAGAAGTGATATATTTATCGAACTTTGAAAATTCCTAATTCCTAAAGTATTTATCCTAGAACTGTGTTTATGGTCTTAAACTTTATATAAAAATGTTTTTTTTACAAATTGGTCTCGGATTTATTCTTGAGTGTGTGTCTCATGTATTGTAGAGTTAGTATTATCTAACTGTAACCTCTGCCTCACCTTTGAGGATTTCTCTTACTCTCTACATAGTGTACCTCATTTTAGTACTCTGTACAGAGAGGCAGCTTCGTACATCTGCTCACTCTTAATTTATCTAACTCACCAATTTCCTTCGGCATGCAACTATGCTTTTCATGGCCATGTTAAAATGTGCTCCTGAAGAGTTGTTCATTTCAGCTTTCTGTTTTATTTGCTTGCATTTTTAATGTTGGTACCTTCTCATTTGTACTTTTTACATATTGTGCTAATCTTTTTGAGATTTGAGATTCTCATAGTGGAAGCAGTAGTATGCATAGCAACACATATTGTGAATCAAAGCTATGATTTTGTGGTATATGCTTTCCATGTGACTCCCATCTGAAAGTGTTTTAGATTGGCCATCAGTATATGTTCTAGCAGAGTCTCATGTCATTAAAGTAGCCGTTGTCGTTTCCTATGCCCCCTTTTGCCCTAATTGTGATTTTCTTTCATACCACACTTGTGCAGATGTGGGAAGGTGATTTAGCCAGGCCTGTTACAAACTTTTGTGGGGCCTAAGTCAAAAATTAGAAGCAGGGCTCCCATTCTGGTTCAATCCACAGACTGTTAAAAGAAATTAGTGAGAAGCTGCGTATTTTCTGGGAAGGTGAGTATGTTTTATTAGAGACAACAGATAGGTCGAAATGCCAGTTTTACAGTCGGTTTTGTAGTTGTCTCGCAAGGAAGTCTGAAAACCTTGGTTGTAAATGGTGTTTCTAAGCACATACGGGGCCAGCACTAAGGTGGTTCAATGTTGGTGCACCAGAGCTGACAGATTTCTATAATCCCTCCTATAGAGTCAATGGGTCAAGCAAACCTGAAAATGTCTAGCCCACGACTAGCTCCAACTTTACATTTAACCCTATAAGCACATGCTATTTCCTAATGTCAACACAGACGTGCTCATATCATCAGTATAATGATAGAGCCAGTACACAGACGTACTGTAAATTACTCATCCTGCTAGTGCATTCAAGCCCCAGGCAGCACAAAACATGCTACGTACAAGCCTCAAACACCCACACATATCAATATATAAATGCCCTATATCCAAGTATAATACCCACACAATAACACTAATTTCCCACAATGGGCAAGAAATAACACTAAAAACACTTTCCATAATGAGTTATAATTAACTTGCTCAATTACAAAAAATCCATGGTGACAATAAACTGTTAATTTTAGTAGTGCCACAGCAATGCACAAATTTCTCGTGCTTCAGTAAATGAACTGTTGAAAAAAAAAAAAACCTTTCTCTAGCTTTAATATTGTGCTCCAGGCTTGTAGTAGAAGAGAGTGCTGTGTACTCAGCAGAAAGTACGATGGTAGTGGTAGTTTTCCCACTCCTGGTCTACTCATAGTGGACAGGATGTAAGTTTCCCTTATTATAAAATAATAATAATTCCTATTTGTAAAGCGCGAACATATCACCCTTAAGGGTCTCAAGACGCTGAGGACCGTTCGGGAGATTAAGTGAGCTATTGCCCAGAGTCACATGGTGCTGAGCTGGCGCCAGGGATTGAAACGTGAGCCCCGCACTTCGGAGTCAGCTGCTCTGGCCGCTGCCCCACCTCTCTCCCTTCACACACAAAACGTGTTCATCACAGGAACAACCAAGTAACTTCACTTACACACAGAACAAATACAGCACAAGCATCCCCCAAGACACAAAGGTGGTACAACACAGTAAAAATAAATGTGCAAGCTCCTTCAACACAGAACAGCCATATGAAGCAATAAAGCAACATTGACTTTTACACAGAAGTGGCAGAGCATGGCATCAGCAAGGCATGTTTACACAGATAACATGTACAACATGGGGCCTTGAGACCCTCGCGGGTATGTAGTGCGCTTTATAAGTGACATGATTGATTGATTGATTGAACACGGGCAGTAGAAATGCATACTTCCTCACAGATGAATCAAGTAAGGAAGATGCAGCAACAGTTAAAACTCCCTCATACCCAGATGCCGGAGAGGCAGTAGAATTATTGGGGCAGATTTACAAGCCCCTTGCACCACTTTTGCGTCACTTTTTCAATGTAAAAATGACGCAAAAGTGGCGCAAGAGCCTTTTAAATAAGCCCCATTGTTTGGCTAGGCCTGGGCAAAATATGAATTACGCCAGAATATTTGGAGTAATTTTGGTAATTTTGCGTTACTCTTGTGATACCAAATTACCAAACATTACGCCTGTTTGCGCAATTCATATAATAAATTCCCACTCAGAAGCACAGAAACAGAGTGGGTGGCTGCAGGCTGCTGCTGTTCCTGTTCTGTTGCATTTAGTGCTATTTTCTAGGGCAAAATGCATCCGCTAGTTCATTTTAGAGGCGGGGGTGCAGTTTGTGCTAAGACAATAGTGCTAAATGCATAGTCACACTCCTCACGTAATTCTACGTAATCCCACGTAATCTTGATATAATTTCACATATGCTACAGTGAATTATCCGAGTTACACCCACCCCTGTCTGGTAACTTATAATGAATATTGCATTTTGCTTTACGGGGTCATCCGTGAATGCATCGGACTGGTGATGTGCTCCATTTACTCGTCTGGGTGAATTAATAGAATGCCAACTATGCTTTTCTGGGTTCTACCCCCTTCTTCGCCTCATGACACATGGAGCCCTACTCGTGCTACAAGATGATATGTTATTCATGTCATTGTGGTAATGACTTACTTATGACTGTTACTGCATAACTATACTTGAACTTCCGGGCCCAACTTTTTCAAACTGTTCTATCTAATCGCAAATCAGAGTGATTAGTCTTGAAAAAGCACTAGGCCTGCATGTCATCATACGGCAAAACGTGTACTGGTCAAGTGGAATCTGTAAATAGAAGATTGACGTTCCACAATATTAACTATATTAAAATATACTACCAGGAACTTAATTTGAGAATCGGTTTCTTTATTCATGCTTTTTTTTTAAGTATACAATGAGCTATGTTCTATATAAAATGATACACTGTGCTATGAGCTTTCCCTGTGCCTTCAATGCTGGCTTTATCTAGGTTTAAGGGATCAGATGCATAAACAAAACATCAAGACATAAACCATAACTGGGTATTTGGATAGTGTGTCTTTTTGGCCAGTAGCCCTTCTTTGTTCTCACTCATATTTTTTTAGAGAGCTATCAAATATATATTTGAACCAATGTACTGTTCGTCTCACTTATATTCATCATTTCCCAATAACACAGGGAACAAAACCACAATATCAAGGCAAACATGCAACAAATTCTACTTAAGACAAAAAACTCAATGAATATATAATGATTCTCATAATTTCATAATCACTTCAGATTAAAAACACAAAATGAATGACTATTTTTAAAAGGCAGGTCATGTCAGTCGGGGCTTTGACAACGGTACATCAACATTCAAGAAAGAATATGCCATGTGTGGACCAAACATTTTTTCACAATAATAGATCTAAAAAAACAATGCAAGGTAAAGTACAAGGTTTCCCCACTTGAACACCTATGGATAACGACAATGCAACTGATCCATTCAAATAAATAGCACATATATATGCTCCTACATATGCTTATATGTGTATTATCTGTATATTTTAGAACAAGGGGAGGTAGAGGAAAGAAACAGAGGGACTCGTCCTACTGCCAATATTATCAAAGAACCAAAAAAGCCCGTCTGTTAATCATGGATTAGACCTCCACATCTATTTGGAAAATAGAATCTTTTCTTTGGAGAACCCTCACCCACCAGGGTTTCCCCTTGGTGGCATGCTTCTTCATTGGGTCCATTCCGTCCTGCTATGGAACGGGGCTTGTTGCAACCTACAAGATACTTGGGAACACTTATAGGTATAAATTCAATTGATGAATACTAGATGTACAAAATAGGAGTGGGGGGGTTTGTGATAATTTAAAAGTACCTGCCTAGTAGGTAAAATATTATTTAGTCGGACCTCTAGTCGGTATGGTTAAAAAACAGGGAAAAGAACGAGACTCAAGGAAATAATGTTCTTGAGTTTGTAGGGTCTGCATGTTTCAAGCCTTACCCCAAGGCTTTTCATCAGGACCAAGGATATCTACTCCCTGATACCACTCCTGCTAAACCATATAGCTGCACTCAATCCGCATGCTTAGGAAAGTAAAATATATATATACACCACCACATTGGTGTTATGATTGGATGATCTGAAAATACATAATGTGACTGTATCACTTGCTTTATCTGGGAATTTTCTTGTGTAGTGTTTTGACTTTGCTACTGGTTGACAACTGCAAAAATACTTATTTTTTTCATAATTCTTTATTTGCAATTTGGTATTGAAATTGCTTACATATAGTACAACAATAAAAAAGAAAACAGGTAACTGGTATCTGCAGACATCTTAGGTTGGAGGAACAAACATGTACACATACTATCACAAGCGTATATTGGGCATCCCCACTTTCTGTAACATATGTAAGGATCTATACCTGTCTCTATAGACTTTCAATATCAAGCAAGCTATTATTCAAAGAGAACCAAGAACAACTAATTTAGCCAAGCAAATATATGCAGCTGTAGGTTACAGCCCAAGGGGGGTCGGGGGAGGCGGTCACCCAGTTGTCATACAGGATTGGGACCCCAGCACTAGGGAAAAGACCCTCCTCAAGCGGGAGGGGTGGGCGGAGGGAGCCTAGTGGGGGAGGGGGCAAGCACCACAGAGAGGGCTGACGTGGGGATGGGCCTCTCCCACCGAAGTGTGGCCCATGGATGGTGCAGGCCAGATCTACCTGCAGGGCAATAGTTGTGCCCATAGGAGCAGAAAGGGCCCCCAGGCAGTAACCAATGCTAGTGGCAGGTGTAGAGTGCTGGGGATTCAGAGTGGTCTCTCATCCGATTAGGCCTCCACTGCAGTTAAATATCTTGGTGTGGTCGGGCCAGCCAGCCCCACCTGTGCCAACTTTGCACAATGCGTTTAACTGAGCAAGTCCAAAAGCCACAGTTGTATGCAGGGGGTAAGAGCCGGCTTCCAGCTCATGGCTATCCACCACTTATTGAGAATCAGGGCCAAATCAATTAATTTATTAGGAGGTTTTTGTTTGTCCATGCGTATAGTAAGCCCTAGCAGACAATGCAACGCGTCCTTTGGCAGGGGGTAGGCCAGGGCTTCTGACGTATAATTGAGTACTTCGTCCCAGTAAGAGCTGATGGAGGGACAGGTCTAAACCATATGTATGAAGTCTGCCTCATCAGTGAAACAACGGGGATAGGGATCCCTGGTGCCCGGGTACATATGTGCTATCTGCTTGGGGGTGAGAAGTGTGGTGGAAATAGTTGAACTGGGTGCACTTAAGCCTGATGTTGGTAAAAAAAAATTCTATGCACTGTATCCATTGCCTGTCCGTAGGGTTTGGAGCGGCACATCCGTATCCGCTTGCAATGAACTATACAGGCAAGTGATGACTCACCTAGCCCCACCGTGTTACTGCATGAATACTTAACACAAGTTAAGCCTGTCTGCTCTGTTTCATAGCAGGGGGTTCAGCCAAGGTTAATTTAGTGACTTTATTTGTTCACTCATTATTTGAGATGGATACTCACACCCTCATCTAATACTTCAATTTCTTACAACGAGGCAATTACAATTTAGTGCTTTTTAATTAAGAAAATGAGTGGATGACTGCCTTTCACACTCAGAATTGATATTCATGTTATGCTATGATGCAGCATTCTTTCAACATTTGATCAATGACATCTTGAGAGATATATTACATTCTTATGTCGTCATCTGCTTGGGTGATATCTCTTTTCTTTAGAAAATAGTACAGCATCAACAACATCTCCAAGAATTCTTGCAAGAAAACAAATCTCTACAGTAAGCTGGAGAAGTATGTTTTTGAGGCTTCTAAAGTCTAAAGTTAGACTTCAGTTCTAAAGTTAGACTATAGATCTAAACTTAGACTTTAGATCTAAAGTTAGACTTCACATCTAAGTTTATCTTTGTGAATCGGACCCTCAGTCGCTGAAAATATTTACACACTCTGTTCCTATCAAGGAAGGGTTTGCACAGAGGAGGCTTTGACTTGGAAAGAGCTCTGCATCCTTTTCTGGTTTGGACTGACCATAACAACCTTGCGAACCTCAAGTCTATAAAATTTGGCAATCTTCAGTAGTCCTTATATTTGTCATGCATCCCTTCTAACATCTTATTCCACCCTGGGAAGAGATGATGCTCTCTCTTTCCAGGCTAAGGAGCTAGTAGGCAAACAGCATGATCCTTTCACTCTGGCAATTTCATCCCCAGCCTCACATGATGAGATGTTCATGGACAGAGTCAAAATCAGTACGAAAGCTGTAATGAAATAACACTGGCTTTCTTTTAATCCACAGATAAGGAGACATGCTGACGTTCTATTTCATGAACATTGTTTGTATCTACCCACAGCGGATCTACAAGATTCCATCAGGCAATAATGTCATGATTCACTAGCAGCAGGACACCTGGGAGAATGCAAGGCTATTAATCTAATCATCTAAAACCTCTGGTGGACCTTCCTTGTAAAAACAGGCAGGTCCTATGCTCAGAAATGTGTGCAATGCACTCAAGTCCAATCTTACCATCAAAGACGGGGGGCTACTACAACCACTTCTACATCTTGATCTCTTTGATCCTTAATATGCTTGGACTTCATTGTTAATCTACCACTATCGCAAGGTTTTCATACCTTTCTGGTGGATTATCTAAGTAAAGTAGGAAAGGTAATAGCCCCTGTATTGGCCAAGGTATTTGTGAGAAAACTCTTAACACTAAACTGTCTGCTGGCTTGTGAACGACTCATGAAGACAATTTGTACCTAAAGTCTGGAAGTAGCTCTTAATCTGCGTTGTACCCTTAGTCACCAATCCACAATTTACCATCCCCAGGCAGTTGGGCAGGCTGAAAGATTGAATCAGTGATTCAAACAGTACTTTATTTCACAGTTGAAAAGATGAGTGAATGGCTTTGGCTGAGTTGTTTACAACAATTCACTTTTCAGTGTGTTAGCATTTATCTCCACTACTGATATTCATTACTCAGGACCCTAATAGCTGTGGGCTTTGGACTTAATAAATATTCACATTCAGTGATGACATCAGTAAGTAAGGCATGAACAAAGTATTGGGTCAAGAGGTCATTGTTGCTTTTCTCACCAATTCTGTCAAATTTCTGTAGTTTCTGAGTAAAGAACCATGACATCCCTTTAATAAAGTTTTCTGAGCAGTTTTTTTAAATATATGTTGGTCTGTGTACAAAGAACGAAAGTGCTGTTACCTGGCATCAAATGTGTACAGCAGGAGCTGGGCATGGGCTTTAGTGTGCTACTGTTACTTTGCAGTCATTACTACATGGCACATTTTCCAAAATGTTTTTACTGTGCAGTAACATGTACATCACTAGTAATTACACTGCAATGGAAGGTAAAAGGAGAGGGTGTTGAGGTTGTTAGGGGTCATGGATTAGATGGGTTTAGGTCTATTTAGAGGTAGAAGAAAAAAAGAATAGGGTTTGCAAAGATTTAGGGGTCCTTATTGGTTTTAAGTCCTAAGGTATATATTGAGTTTAGAAGTAGTTTACCTCCACCCCCTTCTAAAAAAGGAAAGGGGTGTTGGGGGAGGATTACATCCACAAAAGAAAGTATGGATTTGGGGTAAATATTTAATTTAATTTGGGACATCAGGGGTGGGTTTGCATTAACCTTTAGGAGATGGATGCCAGGGTGATAGAGGCCATGGATGAGTAGTATTTTAGTTTTGTTTTTTAATGAGGTGTTGATTTATATTTATTAAGAAGAATTTTAATTTGTGGGTATGGCCATGCATATTTATTTTGTTGGGGTGCTAGTATTTATTTTAAGTTTTAACTATTCAATTAATTCTGTGCATTCACCTATAGGAGCAGTATGCCAGGTAGATAACATTATGGGTGGGAAATAGTTTATTTTGGGGCATTTTTTATAGAGTGGGGTATTTATGGTATAGGGCATTTTAGGTTGGGGTTCCAGGCCTGGGATATTTTTTGTGATGTTTTCATTTTTAAAAGATTCCATTTGTTTTCTGATTTAACATCTGTGAGCGGGATGCTGGAGTGATTGGGGCCAAGGAAGGGTGTGTTTTATTTTGGGACTTTTTAAGGGGTGGGATATTTATTTGTAGTATGGGGTATTTTAATATGGTGGTCCTGGGAGGGTACTTGTTTTTTGAAGGGATCTGGGTATGTATTTTCATTTTAAAATATTTAGTTAATTATGTGCATTAAACTCCTGAAGTGGGCTGCCAGGGAGAAAGGAGAAAAGGCTGGAAGTATTTTATTTTTGCTTTTTAATGGGGTTAGGTATTTTATTTGGGGGTCCAAGGGTGGGTATTTATTTTGGGGGGAATGTGGCGATTTATTGTAATTTGTAAAATATCTCACTAATTTAGTACATTAACCTCTAGGAGCGGGATGCAAGGACATATGGGACAGGGTATTTATGTATGATATGATGTATATTAATTTGGGGTCCGTGGACTTAATAAATGAATATATGTGCCTTTTGTAATAGATTTTTAAAAAATTTAATTTTCTATATTTTTTAATTTTTAACAGATAATATGTGTATTCTGCATTAACTTTTTAAGATTTTTTTATTGTGAAATAAATAACACCATTATTTGTTAACACCTTTTTAATAAATAATTCAATTTTAAATATCTTATACTATTACATATTCTTGGTTATTCGTAAAAATGAATAGTTTTTTTTAACAATTTAATAAAAAAAAATGTTTTCCCTCTTTTTCTCACAGTTTCCCATTATTTTATAGTGGAGAATCGTCCTTTTTCATGTTTACCACCACCATTTTTTTATGTTCTCTCGGTTGCTGTGTCTTTTTGTTCAGTTGCAGGAGTGTCGTGGTTGAGAGCTGCGGGGTGCATCAGGGCCGGACAGGTAGCAACCCTACTTTTTTTTTTTTAATATCACCCTTTGAATAGGTACATTTATTGTAGAGGACAGTAAGAGACACCAGGTTAGTTTTCTAAATGCTGTATGTTTTGTATATTTCTTAAAATATGTTTCTCCTATGCAGGTTGTTGGAGAGCCTGCCACCCATAGTAGTAGTAGAGTGTATTGGGGAGAGGATTTGGCCTAACGGCTAGGGCGGTCGACCTCGAGTCTGGGGAACTGGGTTCAAGTCTCTGCAATGACGCTGGACATCCTGTGATACTGGGCAAATCACTTAATCTCCCCGTGCCTAACAAAAACGAATGTGTCCTCATGTAATGCAACTGGTGCTATGTAAAGCGCTCTGATACCCGATTCGGGTCAAGTTCGCGCTATATAAAACTCTGTAAAATAAAAACAATTAGAAAAAAATATTGTCATTTTTCTGTAATTCTCTTATCTTTATGTTTTTCCGGATTTTAATGTGGTGGGCTTTTAGTGGTGATATGGCTGTGTTTGGAAGTATGGAAGTAGATGCTTTGTTAGAGGGAGTAAGGGAGCAAATCCTGAATTCAGTTCCCCATACTATCCTTCCTTCATTACAACTGGAGTGTTTTTTAATAGATTTTTAAAATAACCGTGATTGTTTTTCTATGTGGATCTATGTCACATGATTATTTGCGGTTTTCCTTTTTTTCAAACACAAACATATAATGAGGTAGGTTAAACCAAAATCAGGCATTCTGTTTAAATGTGTCTTGGCCGAATTTTCATGGAGCGGTTTTGTTTGGAAGATAAGGTTGCTTATCATTTTGCTGGTTTTGTTCATCAACGGACTGTAAATTTGTGACATCTAATATCTTAGTGGAGGTGGAAGGAGTATGGAAATACTACCTCTATTTGAAAAAAAAGGCTGCTACAGGTAGGGCACCTTTTGGAAAATGTATTTTGAAATCATGTATTGTTATGAGGAATGTATTGTGATGTTAGATCTGTTAAGAGGGGAGTGGAGAACCAATTGGATTTGTTTAGATGTTGGGCAAGGTAAGAAATTATTTGGGGTATTTGTTTGTTAGTCAAGTGTAGTTGGTTGTTAATAATGCAGTGTTTACAGGTACTGTGATCCCCCAAACATTCAAAAATTTTTAATCTTAGAAAGAAGTTGTTCATTTATTTCTTTTGTTTTTTCATTGCTATCACTGTGCTGCAGACTACCTGTAAAACATTGTGCTTGATGCCTTTCCTGGAAACCTTTTAGAGTTTCCAGGAAATGGTACAAAGTAGGGTGTGCCATTTTTATAAACGAGGAGAGAGTTATTCCATCTCTCAAGTTGTTAGTTATTGCTTCCCTCTCGTAACAGTTCCACCAGTCAATATGAAAACATTGACTCTTCTGAACCCAAACCTGTTGTATATGGCCATTCCACGTTTCTTCAAAATGATTCAGCAAAAGTGGCAATATCTCCTTCTTGTGTGAAAAAATATTATGATTCAGTTATTGCAGCGTTTAAATCATGTACCTACTCTGGGTGGAATAAAAACTAACATAGTCAGTATTTTAATATCAAATTGCAACTTGCCGTCAGTTACATAGTATTCAGCCATGGATGTTTTTTGTATTCTCTGCCAAATAACCTGGGTAAAATAGAAAAACATTCCTGACTTTGGGTGTCAGAGTAGACTTTTTGATCACTCTAATCATTGCCAATTCGAAGTCCATTATACTTTTCCAAGGTTTTTCTTGGTTATTTGTTCTTAACTACAGAAGAAATCTCATTATAGCGTAAAAACTGCTTGTCTGGTAGTATAGTGTATATGAGAGGCATGTTATTATTGTTCCTCTTTGCACGTATAGTGTAAATTTTGGTGAACGGATGAGTTATGGTTTTAAACATATCATCCAGATCTCACTATTTTCCAGTGTTGCTGTGTTATGGAGAGAAACAAAAAGTAGTATGTTTTTGTGGGTTAATTTTGTAATAGATTAGAAAAGAGTTCATGGTTAAAGGTTTGACTTAACTCATCAGGGATTTCAAAGTCTGAAAAGTATTTTGGTTGGGGGTAGGGGGAGGGGCAGCAGTCTCTTAATTGCCTTTCTTTGTCTAAAAATAATCATTTTAAAATTTTGGATAACAAAGTGCTTGTTGAAAGTGTTAGCTAGCACCTTAATTTGTTTAGCAGTTATTTGAATAGCAGATATAGAGTGGTTGTGCTCAGCTGTTTGTTCATCAAAGTCCCCCAGAGTAACTGTTCTGCCCTTGCTGCAGTTAGCGAAAATTTGGACACACTTTCAATGAACCCATGGTTCAGTTAATGTCTCCCTACAATAATGGTACCCATTGTGCTTTAGGCGTTGATTCCTCTTTTTTTTGCAGCACATACTGGGTTGCTGCCATGTTTAACATTGCATAACTACTAATTATCTGTTATATAAAAAAAGAATAGAAATATATCTTTAAGAATTTGTTTACAGTTTGCTAAATATTCTTATGAAGATACTTTAGAAAATTTGGTGCTGTAGCTGGAAAAATATTTACTAATTTTCTCACATGATCTTCCTAGGTTCTTATTGCTAATTTGTGAAATAAGGAAAATGGTTAAGTAATTTTTTAAACAATGTGTTTATTTACAACAGTTTCCTCTAATAAAAAAAAAATAGTTAGGCCTGTAAAGGAAATATATTTTAGATAATTGCCTGAAAAATAAAAAGAGAAATATTTAGTTTTTTATTATTGATTTGTCACTTTCATTGATGTTTTGGAAGTACGCTAAAGTAACTAAATAGTATTTATTGCTTATTTACCTTATTGGTCATTGGGGCTTGCTTTGAATGTTTTGGTAAATGGTTTGCTCCATTGGTCACTTTGCTTTTTGTTTGGTAGAATTCTGTAGATTATACAAAATTTAAAATTGTAGCTTTCCTAAAATCATTTTAAATTGCGTTCTACTGTAAATAAAACAATCTGAATCCTGGGCAAAACGAAAATCAATAGAAAGCGTCCCGAAAAGTTAAAAAGGTTGTTATTGTTTTCATTTATTTTCTTTTTCTCAGTTCTTATATTTTGACAGCTTCACCCTTTTACTGTCAAGGATTTAGTATTTTGTGTTATAGTTTTCCCAATGTTCCTTAATACCTTTTTTTTTATTTAAAAAAAATGCATACCTGTGTTGATAGTCAACAGTAAATCCAAAACAGTTTGCCTGTGTTCAGTCCAATTCAGTGCATGTTAACAAAAAAGCGATAAAAATATTAGAGAAAAGATTTAAATGTTTTTTTTAAATAGAATGCAGTGTCGCCTGATGCTCTGCAGCATTCCACAGTCCCTTGATATATCCTCATATGAGTTACCCTAAAATGGTTGTCTCAGTGTTATATAGGTTTTTTCTTACTACTGGTTTTAAAAGAAAATGGTTGGAGTTATTATTTTATTTAAATTTCTGAATAAAACATATTTTTTAATGGTGGTTTAAAATACAGAGTTTGTGTCACGTGTGTATAGTTGTAGCTACTATATGAGTTGGGCACGTTTCAGTCAGTATATTTTTTGCTGCAATTATTTTTAATGTTTCTTTGTAGTTACTTATTGTGTAATGTAATGTTCAAAACAAATTAAGTGTGATAGTAGAAAAAGCTTAATGTAATGGCATGCTTTTTAGTGGCAGACTAGATAGAGGTACATTACAACGCAATGTAGGTGTGGTTAAACCTTCGATGTAAAGAAGTTGATATATTATAGCAAAGGAAATAGAAACTGACACCCCAAAGAATAAAGTATAAAATTAATAGTGTAAAGAAAAGAAAAATAGAAAGACTGCCCCCAATTAGAAAGGAGTAAGAACCCTTAAATGCTTATTAGCAGTCACGCTGCTATATCGGATACGGTACTCACACATAGGGGCCGATTACGATGGCGGATGGACTGGAGCCCGTCCGCCATTGTGGTGGTGACCCGGACCGTCCGCAATACATGCGGTGGTCCCGCACACCAAATCAGGATGCGACCGCCACCATGGCAGTCACATTTTGCATTTTAACATTGCGGCGGGTGCTGCTGACAGCAGCACCCGCCGCGATGATAAAATAGCATGTTGTGCATTTCACTGCACTACGTGGCAGGCACCACACGGTGCCTGACACTCGCTGCAGTGAAATGTAGGGGGGGTACCATGGGTACCCCCAGTGCACCCACACCTCCCCCAAAACAAGGGGGGCCCGCAACGGGCCCCCAAAACCTATCTCCACCAGCCTTTCAATGGCGGTTTACCCGCCACGGAAAGGCTGGCTGGAGACAGCATCGTGATTTGGCGGACGGTGCCTGCTAGGCACCGCCACCATTTCATGGATGCAGACCGCTCCGCCAGGCAATCGCAACGATTGCCTGTGGCGGTTCCATGGCGGACGGTCTTTGCGTCCGTCGCGGTCCGAACGCGATTCCCCCGCCATCGTAATGTGGCAGGGGGAAAATCGCGGTCCGATTGCGGAAGGACCGCCACCGCATGGCTGGGGGTGGCGGTCCTCCCGCAATCGTAATCGGCCCCATAGTTAGCACATATACATATATAGTTACCAGGCTGGCAGGATAGAGAGAGAGATAAAGAGTAGAAATAGCATAGAAAGGCAAACATTCTGAAAAGATAAACATTTGTGGATAATGATAAAACTAAATTCAGGATTGGAATATTTAAAGTTCAGATTAAAATGTTTGACTTTGGTATATTGGACTTCTTCCACTCATAACATGATCTTAGTCAAAATCTTTGCTTTCTTTTGATTCAGTTTTGCTTTTACAATAGCTAACTCCATGGCACTAATGTATTTTATATGATCGAGCCTTAAATTGAAGGATGGTGTTGTACAACTTTTTCTCTGCTTGGATATCAAGAGCTAAGCAGTCATTAAGCATAACAAAATACCTTTTGTTATGGCAAAATTGATGAACTGTGGGCTGACTCCAAAAAGTTCCAGCTGTACATCCACCTCTGCTCCCCATGACATTTTGAAATATCCATTAACTAAAGACGAGTTCTGCTCTAAGGTAGGATAAGAGAAATACACATGTAACTCTCCTTATCTGGGGCACCTATGATTTGTTTGGGGTAACATTTTTCTCCAGTGTTAGATGTTGCCACTAATAATGAGTAATACTGTTTCTTACATAAAACATTTTGAGCTACACAGAATGGCACTTCGAACAATCCTATTCTCTCTTGCCCATCAGTTTATGTATTCCACTACCCAGTTATCCTTCTGACATGCCACTTTGTTATAAATATGTCACATAATTTATTTTTGATATAAGTAACCATTATAAAAATGTGTGTGTGCTAGAGATGATCATCTTTTGCATGCTATGTGCCCAGATTTGCTGGCTGTGAACTCTGTGCACTCTACCCCTGCTGACCAGAGGCAAAGTGCCGGTGCTCCCCCTTTCAACGTAATGAAATTGGCATACCCCTATTTGGCATATTTAACTTGCTTATTAGTTCCTAGTATATGGTGCAAAGGTGTATTTAGGGCCTGTAAGTTAAATGTCAGAAGTGAACTGCAGCACCCATTGTACCATCCATTGCAGTGACAGTGTACACATGACGGCAGGCCTACCATCTGTAGCCGGCTATGCAGTTTTAAAATTGCAAATATAACCACTTTTGACAGGCTTGAATCTGCCTTTTTCATATTAATAAGTCACTCTTAAGTAGACCTTACTGCCCTTAAGGCACGGTGCTTGGTTTTTAAAAGTAGGTCTTGTAACAGGTTAATGTTAAACCTGTCCTTACAGTGAAAGAGCCCTAAAACTTATTTTCACTGTAGCAAGTTTGGCTGTTTCATAGGAAAGCATTGGGATACAATGTTACATTTAATAATGTCTTCGGCTAGGAAACACCTACAAAATTAATTATTGGACTTTTTGAAATGTTTATTAAAAGCACAATTTACTTGTGAAGTTGGATTTGTAATAAATAGTTCAGAAAGTTAATTCTGGAAACTTACCTTTCCCTGCCTAAAGCTTCTGGAAGTTTATTTGCATAAGCTCCAACTGTCACCTTGCAGCTGAATAGCCCTCTTGATAAGGTGTAAACTTGCTCCCAGAGCAGAGACAAACAGCATTGGACATGGGTAGGGGTTGTTTTTCTCTTGATAGCGTGGCCTATGAGCTGGGTCCAGGAAATTGATTAACTTCAAAAAGGCCTACCCTGCCTCAGGCAGATGTAGCTCACACCTGGGCCTACCCATTCTCTTTCTCCCCATTCAGACAGGAATCAATCGAAGTTGGAGAGGAGTTGCCCCCAGAACTAGTTCAGAGTGAGCACATAGGAGGGGTTGCTCATATTCATGGCCACACATCTAGGGTGGGTACAAGAGCTCTGCACAGAGAAAGAAAGGTTCTGCATGTCGGTTTTAGGTAGAGAGAGGTACTTTGGGGTTGTTTGCAGTAGGACACAGCAGAAATGCTGCAAATGTGGGTAGGGTTACTCCTGGGAACTTTTAGCACATTGGTTAGGGAGTGGTCAGGTGTTTTCTCCACCGACAGGCGGTTGGCAGGCATAAATGTGTCATCCACAATACCGTCCTCAGAAGATTTTCTGGACCTGTGGAAGAACAGAAGAGGACTTGAACTGCTGGCTGTGACCTGAGAAGAGCCTAGAAGACTGGAACTGCTCTCCCTCTTGTACTCAGGACAAAGAAATTGACTCCAAAAGTCATGCAGCTCGCCTCCTGTTCAAGCTACAGGGACACAACAAGCTGCAAGAAGCCGTTCCTGCAACTGCCCAGTTGACCAGTTTTACCTGGACTTTCCCTGGTCCTACTGCTGGCCTCTGCTGGAGTGAGTGTTGACCCCCATATGCTGTCCCCAAGTCCTGGACCCTTGACTAGTATCAAAGTGTACTTCTAACTTTTCCTGAAATCTGGGAATTAAAAAATGTTTGGCTTCAAAGACCTCCGTTGGACTGAGAACATTCTGCCAAGCAGATCTGACAAACATGCATTGCAGCTCGGCCAAAGATTCAGGTTGCTCCTACTCAGAGCTTTTCCGCAGCAGCAAATCCAATTCAGTAGAACCTCGCAGAGAAGTTATCCGGTCTTATGGAGACTACAGCCTTTGCCCCACTGGAAGAATCTGAGCTCCAAAAAGTGACTAAATCTGAAGGTAGAAATCTTCACTGGGGCAAAGGCGGTGGGAGTATCCGAATGGCAAGGGGCTTTCCTTCAGAGTGAAACTGAAATTGAATGCACTCTGAGCTTTCCTTCCAAAAGTCAGATGCTTCTCGGAGACCTCCTCCAGTGGCTATCCTACGACGCTGAGCCCTCTTTAGCCACAGACTTGTCCCACTGAGGACTTTTGATTTCCATTTCAAATACTAAGGGCCTTATTACAAGTTTGGCGGTCCATTGGATCGCCGAACCCGTGGTGGAGGTGCGGTGGCATTCGTGGACCACCACAGCAGTGCTCTGACCGCCGTATTACAAGTACGGCGATCAGACCTGGCGGTCTGGGCCAGCAATATGCTTTTTTCCCACCGCCAGCTTTTTCATGGCTGTGAGTCCGCCATGAAAAGGCTGGCGGTGGGGAATCAAAGGGGGCCCTGTTGCCTCTGTACACTGGGATGCATGCAGGGGGGCACATGGTGTGTCCCCTGTGTGCATGCACGCCCAATTCCTGCACGGCATGGACTAAACAGTCCATGCCGTGCAGGTACTTACTTTGGCACTCCCATTGCGGTGCCTTTTTCAAAGGTACCACTGTGGGAACGCCAAGAACCGCCCGCCAGACCAGGAGAAATCTTCTAATTTGGCCAGCGCCCAGCGGTCGACTGTGCCAGTGCGGGAGCAGGGCGGTGCCGTGCCGCCATGCTACCTCACTGCCAAAGATGGAATCAGCCCTTAAATCTGAAAGTAAAATTTCCAACCTGGTTATACCTGGTTTCTGTAGCTGACCCGCGCTCAATCCCGGTCAGGCTTAACTTGCACACAGGTACCGGTCAAATGCAACCAGATGACTACGGTTGGTGCTTAACTAAATTTGGCGCTATTTTTATATTTAGACTTCAAAAATTCATAACTCTAATTTCTCATATTGGATCTTTGTTGTTTTGGTGTCATTTTATTTTAAAAACAATTACTATTTTGCTAAATTGGTTTTGGATTTTTCTTGTGTTGTGTTTTGGCTTTATTACTGTTTTGGTACTGCATACATAATTTACACATTGCCTCATAAGCCTTTCTGCCCTGTGCCATAGGTACTAGGGGATTAAGCTAAGGTTTATTTAGTCACTTTAGTGGTTTACACTGACAAGGGTCATGGGTACTACTTGAGGTGGGTACTCACTCCCCTCAATTTATTACAGTGTGTTATTTCAAATGTGTTCCCAACATGAAATTGCATTGAAGCATGTATTTGCTGATAGTGTAGTAAAATGTTAATGTCACCCTCAGTGTCTTGTAATGGTTCTCTAAATGTTTTCATCTAACCCTTCCTGTTCAAAGCAGTCCCTTTCTTGAATCTGCTTTACTTTAAGGGTATCAGGAGTGATACATCATGATTTATTCACATTGTTGGATTATGCTGAGTATTGTGGATATTTGATAATTTTCTGATTGTCTCACCAAATATGCAGTAGCTGTTATACATTTATCATTTTGATTCTCTTGAAGAATTCTGGATTGCTAAATTTAGCAAATTCTTGAGGGGGGCTTGTGGCCTTGGCAGGGCTTCATCAAAACGTATTCTTACTGAGCTCTGGGCAAAAGCTTCTGAAATGGAATTCCCCTAACTTTAACAGACCAGACAACTGGAGCTGAATGTCCAGCATCACAAATGCTAGTGTTAGTGCCTCTGAAAAGCCTATAAATGAAAATGCCTTTAATCAAACTGTAACAAGCGGCCTTTCTGGCCACTATCCCTGTCCTCCCACCACTGTGCTAAATCGCTCTTGTCAAGATGGCTCCAGACCTGGATGCAATTTCAGGATGGAGTAGGCCGTCTTGCAAAGAGAAGGAAATACAGCGAGCAGCCACAGCACATAATATAGCCCCAGAAGGTGCGCTGGAGAGGCGCCCATCTAACAAGCAGCTGCAGCCATGTCCCGCATTTACACAAGAGTGGTGAGTGGGGTGGCAGGAATAATATACATATGCATGGGGATGACATGGGAGATTTGCATCCACCAGGCTCAGTGATAATGCTGGCTGGGCCTGTTTGAGCTCCACATCCCCAGCGGTGAGAACGAACCCTGTATCTGCCCTATTGTTGCCTGTATGCAATTACAGTCTTCTTATAGTTCTCCAAAAACGTAACCCGCGCTCAGGATTAGTTGCCCGACTTGGGGATCTTTTTATGGCAAATAGTACACTACCTTTCTGTTTCCATCCTTTGTTTGACATCGCTCAGGGCAGTATAGTGCCCCACAGCACTAAAAATAGCAATCTCAGCAGTAAAGCCCCAAAGTCTCCTTCCACTAAAGAAATGTTATACCAGAGCCAATCTGATGGACTGGAGTCTGAGATGTCACAAAGGGATTATCTAGTCCTGCTAAAATGCCAAGTGAACCCACAGATCTTCACAAAGAGAGGTGTCTAACTTTGCTACTTGCATTAAAAAAGGAGCTTTCAGCCTGAAGGCTTAAGACTTTGCAAAAGTTCTAACTGATTTTGACCATTCTCTGCAAAAAGTGAAAACAAGATTAGACCATATTAAAAGTGGCTGAGCTGATATGCACATCACTGCAATGGACTGGTGATCAGGGTCAACACATTTGAAGCTCAACTAAGGTTGCCCCAGCCATGTATTTAGATTCATAGGTCCAACTGATTTGTCAAGAGCCATCTTTGGCTTCTAGGAAGGATCCCACAAAACCACAAAAGATTTTGCTGATCCTTCCTGTTAGATTTGGGGGTCTCTAGTTGGCATAGGTAGGTACCTGTGACAAATAGGGACCCTTGCGTCTAGTCAGGGTAAGGGGCTACACTCCTAAAATAACCCCTGCTCACCCCCTTGGTAGCTTGGCACGAGCAGGCAGGCTTATCTCAGAGGCAGTGTGTAAAGCATTTGTGAACACATACAGTAATACCATGACAACACTACAGATGGACACCACACATTGTATTATAAAAATAGTTTTTTTATATAGACTTAACACAAGACCAAACGACAAAAATCCATAATACTGTACTCAAAAATAGACTTTCAAATGTTATAAAATAGCTCAGTTCTCTCAAGTTGTAAATGGGACACTTTACTCTCAATGTACCTTGAATGCGTAACGCAAAGAAAACAAAAGGGTCGCAGGGAAGGTGACGCGTCGGTTCCTTACACGCAGGGGAGTGGATGCGTCGGTTCCTTACTGCTGCGCAGGGGAGTTGATGCTTGCTTCCTTACTGTGTGGGGAGTTGATGTGTCGGTTTTTTCCTGCTCTCCGGTACGATGCGACAAGATGGCACCTTGATGCGATACTCTTCTCCAGTGTGATGCGACAAAATGGCGTCTTGATTGCGATGCGACAACGTTGGTGTGATGCGTGCACGCCCGACGGCCGTGCGGCGACTCGATGATCTTTGGAGCCGCGACAGGCCCTGCGACGCGCTTCTCCGGTGATGCGACGATGACCTCTGTGGCAGCGTCCCGCTTCTCCGGCGATGCCCAGCGCTTCGGCGACACGCTTCTCTTCGTTGCGTCGCGCTTGCAGCTCCCAGCGACACGCAGTCTCTCAGAAGGCCCAGCACAACAGCAGGCACTTCAATTCCCAGCAAGGGAATTCAGGGGGGAGCTGGTTGGTGAAGTCTTGTATCCCTGAGACTTCAGGCAGGAGGCAAGCTCTAGTTCAAGCCCTTGGAGATTCTTCTTCAAGTTGATAGAAAGCACACTCAGTCCTTTTCTCCTCTCTTTGGTAATGAAGCAACCACTGCAGGCCAACCCCCAAACACACAGCACAGGGGTAGTCTCCTCCTTCAGCTTCCTGGTTCTTCTCCTCAGCAAAGGTTCGTCTTGATTCCCAGAAGTGATCTAAAGTTCTTGGGTCTGGGTCCCAATATTTATACTACTTTTCTCTTTGTTCTCTGAAGGCAGAGAGGCCTTTGCCTAGTCCAAACCAGTTCTGGTCAGTCCTGGAGCACTTTGTTTACAGGACTCCTTCTCTTCCTTTGACAGTGCAGGCAAGGGACATCAGACACACCACAGGAGGTGGAGCCAGCATTGTGGAGGAAAGGCACAGCCCTATTCAGGTCCCAGGTGCAACTCCTCCCTCCTATCTGCATGCAGATCTCTCTATTCAGCTCTGTGCTGACTCACCCTGTCTCCTGGAATCCCCCAGCCCCTGCCACTCAAACTCCAGACAAGGAATACACAACCTAGCAGAGGCAGGCTTGGATAGTTAGGCAAGAAAATACCTACTTTCTAAAAGTGGTATTTTCAAACACAATGTTAAAACCAACTTCACTAAAAGATGTATTTTATCATTCTGAGTTCAGGCATACTAAACTCGAATTTCTACCTGGTTCCCTGAGTCAGTTAGGATTATAAGATGTAATAATCTAACTGCCCATTCTGGCCTATGGAGAACAGGTAGCCTTGCAATAGTGAAAAACGAAAATGGCTGTAATTCACTATTAGGACATGCCACACACATCAGGGCATGTCCTACCTTTTACCTACAATGCACCCTGCCCTTGGGCCTACCATAGGGGTGAATAATATGTATAAAAGGGAAGGTTTAGGGACTGGCAAGTGGGTGCACTTGCCCAGACAACATGGCAGTACCAGACTGCACACAGGCTCTGCAATGGCAGACCTGAGACACACTTTACAAGCTGCTCCGGTGGGTGGCACAACCAGTGCTGCAAGCCCACCAGCAGTATTGGATTTACAAGCCCTGGGCACACGCAGTGCACTGTACTAGGGTCTGACAAGTAAACCAATCAAGCCAATCATGGAGTCACTAATCCATACATCAATTTACCATAGAGAGCATATGCACTTTAGCACTGATCAGCAGTGAAAAAGTGCCCAGAGTCATAAATCCACCAACACCATGTCAGAAAAAAGGCTAGGAGGAAGGCAAAAAGTTCAGGGATGACCCTGCAAAAAGGGCCAAGTCCAACACTTCCTAACCTAGAGGAGTTTGCAGAGTTTGGAGGATGCAGGACATCTACCGAAAATTGACTTGCTATACACTTTTGGGTGGAAGAGACATGGGCACATTTTTTTAGTAGATGTCCGCAACCTCCAACTTTAATTAACCATCTTACTCTGTTGTTGAATACATTCCAAATATTGTCATAAAACAATTCACTTCAAGAACAAAAGTCTTTTATTAAGACGCGATATCGAAAAACAAAATGACAAAAACAAAATGATAAAAGGCCTTTGGAATGTTTCCAGTTTATTCCAAGATTCAAAGCAATAGAGGTTGGTGCCTTCCTTCAGCACCCTTCTATATTGAAAGTAATGGCCAATACTATCTGAGATTTTGTATTTTTGAGACAAGAAGCACAGACGTTATTAAGCTCATTCAATGGTAAATTGCTAAACATGGTATTTCAGTTAGTTAAAGTGATCTGTGATGGGATCTATATAGGGTACAAATTATTTGGTGGTTTCCTCAGCCTTACGGTAAGGGTATGAGGGAAGAGTACAGTTGTGCACATTATAAGATAAGTCACAGGATTACCTATGAGAGTGGCTAGCGACGAGTGGAAAAGGGAACAAGAGGGTCGAAAGGAAGAATAAAGGGGAAAAAAATTGAAGCCATGCGTCTTATTTAGATGGCATGGTAATACTTAGAACAGATAGCCTTTGCTCCTTATTGACTGGAAGCTTGAATTTAAATGGTCTTTTCAATAGTGAAAGTAAACAAGCAAAACTGTTTACTAAGACTGATATCATGCTAAGACTGATATCATGCTATATAAGAGTCCCATATTCTATATGAATAAATCGGATTATTGACAGATATTTGGGCAGTGATTGTGTCAGTACCATGCTCACACTAATGTCAAAAAAGAAAGAAGCAGGAGAGAGTCTTCCCAAAACACTAGATTTAATTGGCCCTTAATGAAGGTTACACTCAGGTACTCCAGGTTTTCCTTTCCACTCAGTAATATACAACTAGCATCACAGAATGATTGTTTTCCTGATTCCTAATAATGCCCACCATAAAATTTTAAAAATGATAATCACGCCTCAACATATATCTGATAATCCAGTGATCATGTGGTCTGTACAGGACTCTTAATTTGGGGGAAAAAACAGGTCACTGGACCTTCAACAGTGATTGAACTTTTGCCTTTAGATCTTGTTCTGGGATGTACTATCTGATCCTCTTGCAGCTGAAAGCATGCACTCTTAACCATAGCATTATTTTGTGATTGGTGGGTTAGTCTTTGTGAAGAATGATCCATATGGTTTTGCACAATCTGTGATAGCAGGATTGCAATTGAGAATATTGCAGGAGTCAATTCAAGATTGGAAAGGTGTGGTAGAGTGCTTATGTGAGTTTAGGAAGAACTCAGTGGGTTGAGTTTCAAATATTGGGAACTTATCCGTTCTTGAGTAATTAATAGAGTTTGGGCAAGGTGAGAAACCTACTCAGACATGGTTATCCGAAGATCAAGCTTTGTATCCTCAACGTGTTGACAGCATAAGATCCCTGAGTTCTTGAAGAAGGCAAAAACAGTTCAAGGAAAAAAATAAAGAGGGCTGGAGTCAGAATGCATCCTTGTGATACTACCTGCAGCCAGTTAGCAGGGCCAGTTAACAGATCTAGAATAGTGGTTTTCAATGTTGATCTTTTGAGATGGGTTAGTTAATTATGATTCAGATCACTTATCGACAATATCATGAATGCCCATGCACCCTTTGAGTATATTAAGAGTAGCATGATTGTCTGTGTCTGAGGCACCAGATAAATTGAAAAGGACAAAGAGGCAAGAATTTCAAGTGTCCTGAAAGCAGAGTGAATCATCGACTATTTGAAGCAAAGTGGTCTCAGTGGTACAACCCTTTCTGAACCCTGAGTCAAAGCTATGTACAAGTCAATTTTCACAGATATTTAGTTTAAACTATAATGGTTATACAGAGCTTTCAATGATCTTTACAAGGAAAGTAACCCAAAACCAGATGGAAGTTGGTAAGATCACCCTCACCCGGCAGATGGTTTATTCAGAATGGGGAAGACTTGGCCAATTTCAAGGCATTCCACAAACTCTCCTTGTGCTTGCTTGAGATAAATTCACTACATTTGTCCAGTGTTGTAAGTGTTGGTAAGTCAGGTCTTTAACAACGTTTAGTGGAATTGGGTCTATTTGCCCTAGCCCTCTCTGCTGTCACCCCCCAAATGTTTTGCCGGTTCACTGACAAAATATCGATGTAAAAAATATAGAAGTAAAAAATATCGACTCCCTATACTTAAACAGGTAAGTACAAAAAGTACAAAAAGTTCGGAAAAAAATATTGATGTAAACAATATAGTTGTGCAAAATATTGAATTTTATATATATATATATATATATATATATATATATATATATATATATATGATAAAATAATAAATATTAAATATGTTAAATAATAAAATTAATATAAAAAATAAAGTAGATTTAATATAAATTTAAAAAATATAATAAATAAATATAATTAAAAAAAGTTAAACACACATAATATTTCATATATAATTACTTTAAAACAATTAATAAACTATTAATTTAAATATATTTTATAATTTTAAAATTTTATAAAAATGTACACATATATATATATATATATATATATACATATATACTATCTACTGGCGGTCGCCAGTAGATAGTTATAGTTAGGACCTATTTTCCATAGGAAACCCACAACATTCTATTTGAAATAACTTTGGCGCCGGTTGACGAATCTTCGTGAAATTTTCAACACTTATGGCCCGCTCCGGTCCGCTCCTATCCTAAAAGTTTCGGGGTGATTCGGCAAGCGGGGGCCGAGAAAAAAGGGGGGTCCAAAACGTGTTTTCCCCATGCAATTTTCCATAGGAAACTTTAGACACGGCTACAGCCCGAACTGCTGAACGGAATTACACCAAATTTGGCAAAGAGGTAGTTCTTGGTTCAGAAAAACGCTTTTGTTAAATGGTGTAAATCCGTTCAGTAGTTGCTGAGAAAATAAAAAGTAAAAACACATATATATCTATGGCCGCGTAGGACCCGCGCACCCTCCCGATCACAAGCTGTATGCTAATTGGCTGTCAACACTCCAAACCAGGAAGTGTTGGCAGCCATCTTGTGCCTCAGTAGAACCGAGGCACAAGAAAAGAGAAAAACTAATGCTCAAAACGCAAAAAGGGGGCAGGGTGGAAACACCCTGACCCCCTAGGCCTGCTCAGGGCCCCAAAAAATATTATTATTTTTTTTTTTTAAATCGGCGGGATGCGCGGATCCCGCCGTGAAAAAAAAAACGAAGCGCGGTCTCCCGCGCTTCATTGTTATTTGGCCCCCGGGTGGGCCAAGTCCTGGGGGCATGTGGGGGTTTATTAATCATGTTGGGGGGGGCCTTAGAGGCCCGGGGACCGCCACCCCCACGGGCTTTTTTAAAAAGAAAATGAAATGACCTGTGTGGGGGGGCTCGAGCCCCCCCACACGCCCCGGGGACCACCACCTCCCCGGGGCTTTGAACATGTTGGGAGGGGGGCCGCGCGGCCCCCCTCCTGGAGCCTGTGATGTCCCTGGGGACCACCACCCCCCAGGGCCGGCTCCTGCACTGTCCCGGGGTGCCTACCCCCGGGACACTGCTGTTTGCTATGACAGGGCGGGAGCCTCGCGGCTCCCGTCCTGTCATAGCAAACTTGCTTTGGATTTTGGAAGAGAGAGCAGGAAACCTGCTCTCTTCCAAAATTCAAAGCAAATTGCTTTTCCACACGGGGAGCTGCATGTTAGCAGCGCCCCGTATGGAAAAGCAATGCCGGCTCCCGCAGGACGCAGGGAGCCGGCAGGACCGTGGGGTGATTGGGGACCCCCCCACAGTCCCCCACGGATAGGGCCGGCCCCGGGGGATGGGGTCCCCGGGGCAAGTAAATACCACGGGGCGCGTTTTAAGTTGGGGGATTAACTCCCCTTGAATCCTGAGGGTCCCTGGGGTGGCACTAGCCCACCAGCTACCTCCATTAAGCGCGCACTGGAGGTACCTGGTGGGCTAATTGGGCCCCAGGGACCCTCAGGATTCAAGGTGACCTAATACCCCAACTTAAATCGCGCCACAGGGCGCGTTTGCACAGTGGTGAAGGGAGGGGGCGGGGCCTCAGGTGACATGTGTGCAAACACGCCCTGTGGCGCGTTTTAAGTTGGGAGATTAAGTCCCCTTGAATCCTGAGGGACCCTGGGGGCCGACTAGCCCACCAGGTACCTCCAGTGCGCGCCACAGGGCTGCGTTGCAGAGAGGTGGTCCAGGCCACGCCCCTTTTTACACCTCTGTGCAACGCAGGTCTGTGGCGCTTACTGGAGGTACCTAGTGGGCTAGTTGGACCCCAGGGACCCTCAGGATTCAACGGGACTTAATCTCCCAACTTAAAACGGCCACAGGGCTTGTTTGCACACATGTCACCTCAGGCCCCCCCCTCCCTTTACCACTGTGCAAACGTGCCCCGGGGCGCGTTTTAAGAGGAAGTTTTAATACCCCTGCCCTATTATGTACTAGGGCCTTACAGAGGAGGTCATGCTAATCACAGGGGTACCCCAACACATAGTGTTCCCTAGTGTATGTAGGTGTTTTAACTGTATTCTAAGTGTCTTTTACCATAGCACTGGCTCTAGGCCTGGTTAGTCAGAGTCAGTTACCACCAGTACCCGTCTGGAAAAGGTGTGGGCACAGGATGATTTTGCAACAAGGCCTCTTTCTGCTCCTCTGTTGGTTCTTTCTGCACATGTCTTGCTTCTTCCTGGATTTTTCTTCGTCTTTGTGGACTTCTGTTTCTTTCGAAAATTTCTTTTGCTTCTTTCTGTGCGTTTTTTCTTCTTTCTTCACATATCCTACTTCTGTAGGCATAGTTACAAACTAGCATTTGAAAAACCTTTGAAATTCACTGAAAAAACCATAGGTTTCAGGCACGTTATAGTTAGAAATTAGCATTTAAAAAACCTTTGAAATTCACTGAAAAAACCATAGGTTTCAGGCACGTTATAGTTAGAAATTAGCATTTAAAAAACCTTAGAAATTCACTGAAAAAACCATAGGTTTTAGGGACAGTTATAGTTAGTTGGACATTTCACTCATACAAAACCATAGAAATTCCCCTGTTATAGTTAGTTCAGCTAACTATAACTCGCGCCACGCAATGCACTGCTGATGACGTCACATATTACCTCACTCATGACATGGTCAGTGACATCATTGATGACATCTCAAATGACAACACTGATGACATCACTGATGACATCATCCATGTGATAATTTGATGCATCTTCTCACACCCTAATATAACTTTTGATACACCCACTCTAAATTACAGACTGCCATTCTCAAAACCATAGACACTCCAACACCAATAACTACATACACACTCACTGATTCTTAGGTCTACACACACATCCACTCACCCGTACAGTCACTTATACTTACGGTCACTCAGTATAGGACTATTATATGCACTCGTACACCTACATAGACACTCACACACCGCCACTCATCCATAGAGGTACTCACACACCTAGTCAGTCATGCAAATAATTAATCACACTGCCATTTACTCACCTATACAGTTATACACACACCAGCTCACTTACTCATACAAATACTAGCACATTCTTACGCTCTTATACAATCAGTGATACAAGTACACACTCATCCATACAGCCACTCTCACAATCACACACTCTCACTTATAGCCATTTATATACTCCAACACACATATATACTGCCTTTCACATATGTAGTTACTCACACATGTACCACTGATATATACATTCACTCACTAACACACCCATACACACACTCACCCACCCATACAGTCCATCACAGATGCACTCTTGAAACCATGCACCCAGTGAATCACCCACTCACACATCTATGCACAGAGTCACACACACCCCACCCACACAAACACTCAGGCACCCATACTGATACTCAGACAACCAATCAATAACCCATGTAGACACTCATGTAGCTATTCAGAAACCCATGCAGCCGCTTACACACCAACAGACAGACGGATACAGACATTCACACAGTTTAGTCACTAACCCATGCATTCAGTAAGATACGTTTAATCACTCACTTATAGAGTCAGTCACGCACCTACTAAATCATCCATTCAGACAATTATACACCCACTCATTCTTCAATACGCCTTTCCCTATATTTATTAAACATATTTAAACTTTACAGATCACACAGTCACTGGATGATGTCATCAATGATGTCATCAGTGATGTCATCAGTGATGTCACTGACCATGTCATGAGTGATGTAATATGTGACATCATCAGCAGTGCATTGCGGGGCGCGAGTTATAGTTAGCTGAACTAACTATAACAGGGGAATTTCTATGGTTTTGTACGAGTGAAATGTCCAACTAACTATAACTGTCCCTAAAACCTTTGGTTTTTTCAGTGAATATATATATATATAACACCAAGTCCACAGATAAACGTACTCTCAAGGCACAAACTGGTTAAATGCTCAGGAATGGTTTATTCTGCTTCTCTGCTACTCGTTTAGGCTGTAAACAGCCTTGCTCACACGTGAGAAGCTCCATACACACAGTGTTGAAATACCATGGACAAAACAGTGAAAACGGACAGAACACCCGTAACATGGTACTCGTAATTCGCGGCCATATTCCAGTGTCTCAATTGTACAAAACAAAGGTTTAAATACACATATCAACTGATGCTTCAGAATTAATATACAGAGAACACAATGCATCATGGCAGACGTAACGAAAATGTTGACAGAAAATGAGTAGACATAAAACAAATATTATAATGATATGTAGCGGTACATCTGCTAAGTTCAAATGCAACAACAGTCAGAATGTAACACATAGTATTCACAACATGGTGACAAGAATAGGTACACATGTAGTGAGACATAGTATGTCATAATAACAGGGGACGAAATTGTGTACGTCTCTGGTGCGGAAACAAAGACGTCTAAAAGAGAGTCGGCCATCTTGGAGTGGTATTGCCACCAGCGAATACCAGAGAATATCAAGCCCTGTATAGATCAACTGGTCATAAGAGGTCAGCGGGGCTGGCAATAGACCACGAAGAGAGTCATGAGTGCGCACAAATCAAAAGGGTATGGGTCCACCCAGAGACAAGGTTGCAAATGAGAGGCTAGCTCCAAATAAACATATGCATGGTGCATCTGGGAAAAGATGCACCAAATCCCACGTCCTCTGACCTTGAGAAATACCCTAGGGTACCTGGTCAGAGACAATCAAACCAGCTGGTTATATCCCGGGATGAAAAGTGTCAGGCCAGTGCCCTGGATTGGCTGACTACCTACAAGAGGTATAGATCGATCTGGGGTCATACAGTGTAATGATCTAATAAAGAGCAAAAGATACTTGAGTGTATCCGTGTGCTAAAGGATGTGTGAAATAAAGGGCAAGTGCCTGAAGTAAGCACAAACAAGCTAAAACACTGTTGGTACCTGGTTGTAAATGGACTCAAAATATGTACTGAAATTCACAGTAAAATTACGGGCGAGTGCCCACGTCCTAAACCGAGGTGGAAGTGACTCAGGAGGGGAGAATAAAGAGTAGAAAACATATAGAAAAAACAAACCACTGGTGTACAGTCTTGACTGGAGTGACTAGTCACCGCCACGTGCCTCTGAAGAAAAGGGTAGGGTGCCCGAGAGGGTGAACTACCGAGGTAGAGTGGGTCCCTTCCTTTCCTCCTGTAGTGAAAACAAGGGAAACAAAAGAATATGTTAAAATCACGAAATCCAATTTCGTTAACATGTGATTAAAAACAAAGTACAAAGGTACTACATTCCCTAGAAACAAAAAGAGGTTACATACGGGCACATATTAAATACATTTCAAGTTTCATACAGATGTATTCCTAATTCTTCATCAAGATTAAGGCCACCACGGCTCTTCTTTTGACACTCAATAATATACTTGGATTCACATTGCCTCAGTTTCAGTGTTCTATCCCCTCCCCTGTGAGGTCTGGGGATGTGTTCAATGCAAAAGAAGTTGAGCAGCGAGCTGTTGGAATAATGGTGTGCTTAGAAATGTCGTGCAACCGGGTATTGTTGGTCATTCTTCGTGATTGCTCTCATGTGTTCTAATACACGTTTCTTGGCCGGTTAAATGGTGCTCCCAATGTATTTGGGTTTGCAGAGACACTCTAGCACGTATACCACATGCGGGGTGCTACATGTAAGGAATTGTGTGATCTTTTTGTTGAACCCTTTGTTGGTAATGAGTTCTTTCTTCATGTAGCTATTTTTGCACTGTTGGACTTGGCCCTTTTTGCAGGGTCATCCCTAAACTTTTTGCCTTCCTCCTATATTTTTTCTGACCTGTTGTTGGCTGTTTTATGACTCTGGGCACTTTTTCACTGCTGATCAGTGCTAAAGTGCATATGCTCTCCCTATGATAAATTGTGTTATGTATTAGTGACTCCATGATTGGATGATTGGTTTACTTGTCAGTCCCTAGTACAGTGCACTGAGTGTGCCCAGGGCTTGTAAATCCAATGCTGCTGGTAGGCTTGCAGCACTGGTTGTGCCACCCACAGAACCAGCTTGTAAAATGTGTCTCAGGCCTGCCATTGCAGAGCTTGTGTGCAGCCTAGGGCTGCCATGTCGACTTGGTGAGTGCACCCACTTACCAGTCCCTAAACCTTCCCTTTTCTTCATATCAGTCACCCCTAAAGTAGGCCCTAGGGCAGGGTGCTTTGTAAGTATAAGGTAGGACATGCCCTGGTGTGTGTGGCATGTCCTAATAGTGAATTACAGCCATTTTCGTTTTTCACTATTGCAAGGCTACCTGCTCCCCATAGGCCAGAATGGGCAGTTTGATTATTACACCTTATAATCCTAACTGACCCAGGGAACATGGTAGAAAAACGAATTTAGTATGCCTGAACTCAGGATGATAAAATACATCTTTTAGTGAAGTTGGTTTTAACATTCTGTGTTTGAAAATACCACTTTTAGAAAGTAGGTATTTTCTTGCCTAACTATCCAAGCCTGCCTCTGCTAGGTTGTGTATTCCTTGTCTGGGTTTGTGAGTGACAGGGCCTGGGGGACTCCAGGAGACAGGGTGAGTCAGCACAGGGCTGAATAGAGAGATCTGCATCCAGAGTGGAGGGAGGAGTTGCACCTGGGTCTGAATAGGGCTGTGCCTGCCTTCCACAATGCTGGCTCCACCTCCTGCCGGGCGGCTGAGCACTCTGCCTCACATTCTGAAAGGAAAGAAGGAGTCTTGTATTCAAAGTGCTCCAGGACTGACCATAACTGGTTTTGGACTAGGCAAAGGCCTCTCTGCCTTCAGAGAACAAAGAGAAAAGGTGTATAAAATGGGGACCCAGACCCCTAGGAAATTAGATCACTTTTGGGAAACAAGAAGAAACCTTTGCTGAGGAGCGGAACCAAGAAGAAACTGAGGAGAAGACTATCCCTAAGCTAGAGGGATCTGCCTGCAGTGGTTGCCTGACTGCCAAAGAAAGGAGAAGGGAACTTTGTGTGTACTTTCATCAACTTATGAAGGATCTCCAAGGGCTTGATTTCAGAGCTTGCCTCCTGTTGAAGTCTCATGGACAACAGACTTCACCCACCAGCTCCCCCTGTATTCCCTTGCTGGGAATTTGGACCTTCTGACACACTTGCGTGTCTCTGGGAGCTGGAAGCGCGACTCAAGACGAAGAAGCGTGTCGCCGCAGCCGCTGATTCTCGCATCGCCGGAGAAGAGTGTCGACGTCGCATCAGACGCTGGCGCATCCCCGAAGAAGCGCGTCGCTGACACCCTCGCATCCTTCGAAGCACCTCGCAGCACCGGAGAAAAGTGTCGCCGTCGCATCAGACGCCGTCGCATCCCCGGGGCAGAGCATCGACCTCGCATCAGACGCCGACGCATCGCAACACGGGGCGCGCCCAGCATCCCAGGAGAAGATCGTCGACCTCGCATCAGACGCCGTCGCATCGCCAGGGAAGCGTGTCGCAGGGCCTGTCGTGGCTCCAAAGACTCATCGAAATCGCTGCACGGCCGTCGGGCGTGCACGCATCACCCCTTCAGTGTCGCAACCTCAAGAAGACGCCACTTTGTTTCTTTTGCACCAGATCTTCAACGCATCACCGTCCTTGCGTGTAAGGGACTACCGCATCACCTTCCCTGCAACACTTTTCGTTGCCCTGCGTTACGCATCTTAAGGTACATTGAACTCAAAGTGTCGCATTTTCATTTTAAGAGACTCAAGCTAATTCTACCATCTTTAAAGTACAATATTGTGGATTATTTTTGCCGTTTATGGTCTTGTGGTAAATCTATATAAAAGATACTTATTTTTATAATACAACCTGTGTGGTGTCCATTTGTAGTGTTGTCACTGGATTACTGTATGTGTTCACAAATGCTTTACACACTGCCTCTGAACTAAGCCTGTCTGCTCGTGCCAAGCTACCAAGGGGGTGAGCAGGGGTTATTTCAGGAGTGTACCCCTTACCCTGACTAGAAGCAAGGGTCCCTATTTGGACAAAGGTACCTACCTCTGCCAACTAGAGACCCCCAGTTATAACATTGGTGGTCAGCGGTGGGGGATTCTGGACTTGCATTTGTGACTCATGTACAGTGATTGGTGAACACTACCTAGTGAGTGCAGACCAAAACGCAACCACATACTTTTGGTAGATATTCTTTTTTGGGACTTTCTATTTTTGCTAAAAACTGCCAAGATTAATCACCATGGATACAGCAGCATCCATAGTATCTGTTGATAATGATTGGGAAGAGGAGAAACTGGAATGCTACACCTTTACCCAGCTCAAGCACTTCTGCAGGAAGTTCAAAGTTTCTATGACCGGAATCACCAAGAAGGATGATTTCCAAAAGGCGCTGAGGGCCTGGGTTGAAGCAAGGAATACCCCTGAGAATGAGGAGGGGGCTGAGAATGCAGATGAGCAGCTGGATGGGCCAGTGGGTCCAGGGGAGAGGAGAGCATCTTCCCCCGTGGGTAGCAGTGTTTCTGCCAGAGGTCTGTCCCCAGAAGAGCTGGAGGACAGAGAAAAAAATAGGATGCATGAGTTGGAGCTGGCCAAAATGAATGGGCAATTGGAAATTAGAAAGTTGGCCTTAGAAGAGAAAAGAATGGATCAGGAGCATGAGTTGAGAATGAGGGAGCTTGATTTAGAGCTCGAGAGGCTGGAGGCCATGAGTGTCTCAGCCCAGCAACAAGAAATATGTGTAGCTCAGAGAGTGAGCTTTGCTGAGTTGGAGGGGGAGTCCAGCTCAGATGGTGGCAGCAAAATTATGTTATCTAGTGCTGAGGGAGTAGTACACACACCCAGAGATGTGGCGCCTGACTTGAAGGAGGGGGTTAATATACACTAGGAGGTTCCAGGATATGAGGTAGCTCTAGTGGTGCGCAGTGTCCCTGAGGTGTATTGGGGAACTGGCACAGGGGTTCATAGTCCTAGAGGTGGGAGGGACACTCTACTAACTCTAGATGAGAGGTGCAGGGAGAGGGGTTCCCCCATGGTTGAAGTCCTGATGTGTGAGTGTGGAGACCGTTCAGAAGAGTGTGGGTTGAATGACAGAGACAGTCAGATACTGTCTTGCCAATCTCAGGAGAGTGGTGTGGAGTACGTGTGCGAGGCACTGGATGGTGAGGTGAAGGATAGTTTGGTTAACCCTTGTAGGGAGCTGTGTGATCCAATTGTGGGAGAGCATATTGTAAGTCCCTGTTTTCCAGAGCTATGCCAACACCTGTTGGAGAGTGAGTTCTCTGACCCCAGGGAGCTCACATTGGAGGCAGACCTTTTGCTGGATTCCAGAGGGTCTGAAGAGGCATGGGGGAGTGACCCTAAGAGGGGTGGCTCAGGTGTCTTCCAACCCAGAGTGGTGGGAGAGGTTCAGTGTAGCCCAGCTAGGTCCCGTGGTAGTGGGAGGGGTGTAGGGACTCACGTCCTGTCTCAGTGGAGAAGGAGTGAGTGTGGGGCTGCGTGTCCCAAGGTGCCCGAAACCCAGTCTCAGAGCCTGGATGGTTCTTTAAGGGAACACCAGGTAGGGAGCCTAGGCTGCCCTGATGGGCCGCCTGTTGAGGAGGATCTCCTAGTGTCTAGAGAACCTGGAGCGTCTGTAAATGGAGCTCCAGTGTTTCTGATGTCTGGCAGTGCCACTCCTAAGTGGAGGGTGCAGAAGTCCAGAGTGAGGGGTGAGAGGGGAGAGAGTCCCCAGTGGAAGAACCAGTGGGTCAGGGACCAGCCAGAAGGGCTGAGTCACCAGTGAATGACCATGGTGACACCACTTCTGTCCTGGGGGATCTTCACGCACTGTCAGATGGACAGGGGTCAGGAGATCTGCGCCAGGCAGACTGTCACACGACACATGAGTTATGTGTTACCCTCTGGGGGGGCATGCGTGCTCCCCAGGATGTCCTGGTGCGCCAGGCAGATTCTTACACAACTCTAGAGGAGTGTGTTTCCCTTGGGGGGGGTTGGTGTACCCTCCCGGAAGTCCTGGGTTGCCAGGCACAGGTCCAGCCGAAGGGTACAGACCCTGGGTTGGAGGGCCAGGTTCAGGGTGTCCCCCCTGACCTGGAGGAAGGGGCAGCTGCTAACAGTGCCCCTAGCAGTTTGTCTTCTGGGGGCACCGCTCCAGGTGGGAGGGTGCAGGACCCCAGTAAGGGAGGCGGGGAGAGGACAGCCTCACCCCTGGCCTCTGCCTAGTCTAAGGGTACAGACCCTATGCTGGGATCCCAGTTGCAGGATAGAACCCCTGAACTGGTGGGCGAATTGTGCAGGACACCTGCCACAGGTGCCCTGGCAATTCTGGAAGGGGGTACCGCTCCAGGTGGGAGGGTACAGAGCCCCAAGGAGGAGGACCGGGTGTGGGAAAGCCCACCCCAGTCTCCAGTCCAGCCGCCGGGTACAGGCCCGGGGCTGGTAGGTCAGTGTCAGGATGTCATACCTGACCTGACAGGAGGGAGAGTGGACAAAGGGTGCCAAGCACCTGGGGCTACTGCCCCCCGCTCTCTGACGCCACAGAGGTTTGAGAGCCCTGAGAGGCATACGGCCTGGGTCTCATCCCTGACCACTGTCAGTGGCCACTGTGGCTTGCTGTCTGCCTGTTGGGACACACCTGTGAGCAAGTTAAGGTTAGGTGCTGCACAGATGGTGTCCACAGGTGAGGAGAAGGGTTCCCCATGGATTAGCTTGGTGGATCCTGAAAGTATGGACAGAGGGATCCAAATAGGTTCAGATTGGCGTAGAACTGGAATATGCCCCTGCTGTTGTGGGCCAGGGTCCAGGTTCTATCGCCCAAAGCAGGGAAGCCCATCAAGGTAGTGATTGGTCTACCCTGCGTTTTTGGCTGGAAGGGGTTGTGTTGGATTTGGCCCTTTTTGCAGGGTCATCCCTAAACTTTTGCCTTCCTCCTATATTTTTCTGACCTGTTGTTGGCTGTTTTATGACTCTGGGCACTTTTTCACTGCTGATCAGTGCTAAAGTGCATATGCTCTCCCTATGATAAATTGTGTTATGTATTAGTGACTCCATGATTGGATGGTTGGTTTACTTGTCAGTCCCTAGTACAGTGCACTGAGTGTGCCCAGGGCTTGTAAATCCAATGCTGCTGGTGGGCTTGCAGCACTGGTTGTGCCACCCACAGAACCAGCTTGTAAAATGTGTCTCAGGCCTGCCATTGCAGAGCTTGTGCGCAGCCTAGGGCTGCCATGTCGACTTGGTGAGTGCACCCAATTACCAGTCCCTAAACCTTCCCTTTTCTTCATATCAGTCACCCCTAAAGTAGGCCCTAGGGCAGGGTGCATTGTAAGTATAAGGTAGGACATGCCCTGGTGTGTGTGGCATGTCCTAATAGTGAATTACAGCCATTTTCGTTTTTCACTATTGCAAGGCTACCTGCTCCCCATAGGCCAGAATGGGCAGTTTGATTATTACACCTTATAATCCTGACTGACCCAGGGAACATGGTAGAAAAACGAATTTAGTATGCCTGAACTCAGGATGATAAAATACATCTTTTAGTGAAGTTGGTTTTAACATTCTGTGTTTGAAAATACCACTTTTAGAATGTAGGTATTTTCTTGCCTAACTATCCAAGCCTGCCTCTGCTAGGTTGTGTATTCCTTGTCTGGGTTTGTGAGTGACAGGGGCTGGGGGACTCCAGGAGACAGGGTGAGTCAGCACAGGGCTGAATAGAGAGATCTGCATCCAGAGTGGAGGGAGGAGTTGCACCTGGGTCTGAATAGGGCTGTGCCTGCCTTCCACAATGCTGGCTCCACCTCCTGCCGGGCGGCTGAGCACTCTGCCCCACATTCTGAAAGGAAAGAAGGAGTCCTGTAAACAAAGTGCTCCAGGACTGACCAGAACTGGTTTTGGACTAGGCAAAGGCCTCTCTGCCTTCAGTGAACAAAGAGAAAAGATGTATAAAAAGGGGACCCAGACCCCTATGAAATTAGATCACTTTTGGGAAACAAGAAGAAACCTTTTCTGAGGAGCAGAACCAAGAAGAAACTGAGGAGAAGACTATCCCTAAGCTAGAGGGATCTGCCTGCAGTGGTTGCCTGACTGCCAAAGAAAGGAGAAGGGAACTTTGTGTGTACTTTCATCAACTTGTGAAGGATCTCCAAGGGCTTGATTTCAGAGCTTGCCTCCTGTTGAAGTCTCAGGGACAACAGACTTCACCCACCAGCTCCCCTGTATTCCCTTGCTGGGAATTTGGACCTTCTGACACACTTGCGTGTCTCTGGGAGCTGGAAGCGCGACTCAAGACGAAGAAGCATGTCGCCGCAGCCGCTGATTCTCGCATCGCCGGAGAAGAGTGTCGACGTCGCATCAGACGCCGGCGCATCCCCGAAGAAGCGCGTCGCTGACACCCTCGCATCCTTCGAAGCACCTCGCAGCACCGGAGAAAAGTGTCGCCGTCGCATCCCCGGGGCAGAGCATCGACCTCGCATCAGACGCCGACGCATCGCAACACGAGGCGCGCCCCGCATCCCAGGAGAAGATCGTCGACCTCGCATCAGACGCCGTCGCATCGCCAGGGAAGTGTGTCGCAGGGCCTGTCGCGGCTCCAAAGACTCATCGAAATCGCCGCACGGCCGTGGGGCGTGCACGCATCACCCCTTCGTTGTCGCAACCTCAAGAAGACGCCACTTTGTTTCTTTTGCACCAGATCTTCAACGCATCACCGTCCTTGCGTGTAAGGGACTACCGCATCACCTTCCCTGCAACACTTTTCGTTGCCCTGCGTTACGCATCTTAAGGTACATTGAACTCAAAGTGTCGCATTTTCATTTTAAGAGACTCAAGCTAATTCTACCATCTTTAAAGTACAATATTGTGGATTATTTTTGTCGTTTATGGTCTTGTGGTAAATCTATATAAAAGATACTTATTTTTATAATACAACCTGTGTGGTGTCCATTTGTAGTGTTGTCACTGGATTACTGTATGTGTTCACAAATGCTTTACACACTGCCTCTGAACTAAGCCTGGCTGCTCGTGCCAAGCTACCAAGGGGGTGAGCAGGGGTTATTTCAGGAGTGTACCCCCTTACCCTGTCTAGAAGCAAGGGTCCCTATTTGGACAAAGGTACCTACCTCTGCCAACTAGAGACCCCCAGTTCTAACATGCACGCTTTACAGTGTCCCCAGGAAAAGAAGCCAGAAAGGCCCTGGTCCCTGTTGGTACTGTAAAGTGTGACATCACTGTGGACAAGTTTGTCTCTGAGACTGTGGCCCCTTCTGTATGTGATACTAGGTCGTTCTTTGATCAAGTGTCCGATGGTTGGATCACTTGTCAGTATGTCCCAGTGTCTGGTCAGGATTTGTTTGATGCCCTTGGTATTCATGTTGTGTCTGAGAATGATCCTGGTGTTATGTTCAGTATCAGCATTATCAGTTTCCCTGTCCAGTTGGACAAAAAGGGTATCTTTACTTTGCACCTGCTCCACTTTCCTGATAGCCTTGTTGAGAACCCATTGAGGATACCCTCTTTCCTTGAACCTGGCAATCATGATTTGCATTTCCTCCAGAAATGCTGTGTTGGAACTACAATTACGTTTTGCTCTCAGCAGTTCCCCGTATGGTATACTCCATTTCAAGGAATCCGGGTGACTGCTGAGAGCGTGGAGTAAGGTGTTGCCCGCTTTTTCCTTGCGGAACAGTTTGGTGTGAATAGTATCGTCCTTGATTTCAATTTTGATATCAAGAAATTCAACTGAGTGTTTATTGACTGTTCTAGTGAGTATAATGTTGTGGGTGTTCTTGTTCAATTTGGCGATGAATTTGTTGACCTCATCTTCACTGCCTTTCCATACCATAAAAATATCATCATTGTAGCCAAGGTATAATATGGCCTGCTGCACCTCAGGAATGTTAGGATTGTCCATAAAGATTTCTTCTTCGCACTTGTTAGAATAGAACTGAAAATGACTATATTATTCGTATTATACTCAAAGTAATGTTAGCATTGATATAACTAATGCATTATTACGTATATTGTGTGAAATATGTAGTAAGTGGATGCCGGCATTATATTCGTCCGATTGACATGTGTACTGCCATTTTGTCTTGTTAGACGCCATTTTATAAACAGAACGAAACTGTTATGTTTGTTCTTTCTGAGAAATAGTCCTTGGTAAGTTTCGTTTCTTCAATGCTGAGATTTTGCTCGTTAGTACATTCTTCTACTGCTACAGCAAGGCCTTCTCCCACCTGTCTGGTGGGGAGGATAAGCTAGACGACCTTGGGCAGTAGATAGCGTGTGCCAGGCTGTGGAACTGAAACTCATACTCTGTACCCCCATTGTATTACTACAGCTACCAGTACGTTTCCATAATAGGCGGGTCTTAGTGGGCTCTGCAAACTACATAATGTAACCTTATGCTTGTTCAAGTCAGTCCCGCGTCAGCCATTAGTAGAGGCTGGTTAGACTGGACTCCACTGCAGTGGATTTTTAGAATAAACTAGCTTATTTGCATTCTCTACGGCGTCATCGAATCTTCATTGCATAGAAGGCTAGCGGAGGTCTAGAGTGACCCGAGTGACCCTAAACGGGTCACTTCCTTCAGTTGGCGCCCGAACAGGGACTCCACCAGGTGACCCATCTCGCCGGTAGACGGGTTGCAGAGGTTGGGGTTGCGTCTGGTCGGATGGGCGGATCGGGGTACCCCACACGATCGAGCGTTAGTTCTCGCAGCTGCCCCACCTGTCTGATCGGGCAGCTCCTCGTCTAGTGGTCATCTCGGCTGGGGTCCTGAAGAGGCGAAACCCTTGGTTCTGACTGTTTAGGTCTGAAGAGTCGGCAGTAGAGAAGAATCGTGTTTGACCTGTGTGCACCTGGTGAGCTTTGGTAAGTGCGTCGCCGTCTTGATTAATTTGGTAGGTCTGCGGACCCTTGTGATACGGAGCGTTTGAAAACGTTCCGCCAGGCCACCTGGTAATTCGGTGTTCTTGAAAAGGCCTGGGGCTAGAGCCTATCTTGTTTTGGTGAAGTCTGAGGACTGTCATGTTTTGGTGCAGTTTTTGGACGGCTTCTTGGGAGCTTTTTTTTTGTATTGTGAGGGAGTGCGTGTCTGTGTGATGAGTGGAAGTGTCTGATGCTAAGATGTCTTGTTGGAGTAAATTGTGGCGTTTTGGGTGTCGAAGATGCTCTGCGGAAAACAAACTGGAGGACCGGCAGCCCGCGCCTCCGGAAGGCACTCCGGGTTTTGAGATGTATGTGAAGCATGGCATTGGCCCTATTATGTTTCGTACATTGTGGCACAAATATACGAGAGACAATGCTGAGCTTCAGTGGCCACTTGATGGTACTTTTGATGAACAGAAATTGAATTATTAACAAGATAAATTGTTCGCTAGAAGAAGTAGGCAGTCAATGTTCGATACCTTGCAGGTATGGCAGAAAGAAGCCAAACAGCGACGTATAAGGGCCAAGAAGGAGTCTAGGAAGAAAGCAATGCAGACAGTGGTGCAGAAAGCTTTAGCGTTTGATAGAGAACAGACAGAGAAAGGTATTGAGTGTGCAGATAGGAAATTTCGGTTACAGTGTGATAAGTCATATGTGGTTAGAGAGGAGGGGGATACTTTTGTGGAGGAACTATTGGAGACCCGTCCTCCACCTCTGTATGCCCCACAGAGAATATATCCCGATATTCCTTCACATGTTCCTTCACCTTCTTTAAGTGTTCCTGTGAGTTCGACGACTTCGGCCCCTGTTTTGTCTGCCCCCCTTTCTGCCTTACCAATTACGAGTGTGGTGACTGCGGGCACCCTTGTGACGTCTGTTATGTCTGCTTTTTGTTTCCCCTCCTTCCCTTGCCCCCACTACACAGCCACTGATGACATTGTCTCCTTTACCCGTGTCACTTATGTCTTCCCCAGGGTTGTTACCTACTGTGTTAAGTAGTGTTCAGACACCAGTAAGGGGGCCAGATAGAGAGAATTGGGCGACAGTACAAGAGCGAATGGAACAGGTGTTAACTCGATCAAATGTAGGTGAGGAAGAGAAGAGGATGGTGGCGAATCAAGTAGCGCAGTGGGCTCGGAGTCCGATCTATAGTGTGGAGGATATATGGAGTGTAATGAAAGATTTTGATCCGTTTGTACAGCAGCATGCCCTCCAACATATGTCAGCTACTCTGATCAATTTATGGGATTCAAGATCGAGTATATTCAGCTGGCATGGCCCCCGGGGAGATTTTTGGTGATGTGGAGACGTTGATAGGCTATCGGGAGAAATTACAAAGTAATACTCCGGTTGGGAAATCCCAGTTTCCGATGAGGGAGGTGCATCCTATTTTTCATCCTGAGATCCCAGAGCAGAGGAACCAAAGAAATGAGGTGGTCCTACAACGGGTGGAGGCTCGCTTTCAGGAACAGTGGGTTTATACTCCATCGAAAAGGAGTGAGGTATTTGCCCTTAAGTGTCAATTACCAGACTCACAAAAGAATCCCACAGCGTACTGTAAGGAGCTGACAGAGGCAGCCTCCTCGTCAGTTATGACTCTTGCAGACATAGAAATTTTCTTCGGGTTACTAGTACCGGTGGATATATGGAGACAGGTGCATACTCAAAACAATAGGGTGGAGCTAGGCGGTACGTGGGACGAGATTAAAGGGTGGGATGCAGAGCGAAAGCCCGGTGAAAAACCTAGGGCTGAGATTCTGGCTTTGCCGAGTCGTATTATTACGTATATGCATTCCCTTATCCCACCTCGACGGGTTGACTGGGACAATCTAACAGCATGTAGACAGAAGAAAGAGGAAAGTATGCCAGATTTTTTTACAAGGTTTGAAGGGGTTTTCTTGGATTTCAGTGGGCAGGACTTGTCAGTGGAAGGGGGCGTTCGTTTGTTTGTTAATAGGTTTGTTACAAATTTGCTTCCGGAAATTGCGGCCCGGCTACAGGCCTCAGAGAGTACTTGGACTACCTCCTCCCCTTCAGTGATATTAAGTATGGCTCAGTATTACGAGCATCGTGAAAACGAAGAAAAAGACAAAGTAGAGAAGAAGAGTAAGGATTTGAAAACAAAAGTATTGTTACAGCAAGTTGCTAGAGGGTCTGGAAGGGGACGTGGTGGCGGTCCGACTCAAAGGGGCCAAGGTGTTGGTAGAGGTGGTGCACCTTTGGGGTTAAACCAGTGTGCCTACTGTAAAAAGGAGGTACACTGGCGGAGTGAGTGCCCAGATTTGTTACAAAAGCTTGCGGTTCCTGGAGGGTGAGATTCGCGAGGAAGAGGCCGTTATGAGGCTAATGGGGAAGAAGGGCAAGTGGGTGTGCCTTCAGGGGATCGTTCTGAATCAAATTATTTTGATGATCCCCGGGGACGACAATACTATCATGATGAATATGCTACGGACGATGCTGCGGGAGTGCTGTATGGCTAGGACAGCCAAGGGCAGGGTAAGGGTCCAGTCCAAATTCCTGTAGATCAGTGTGGTCCTTATGTCACAGCAGATTTGCATGGTTCCGTACAGAAATTTTTGGTGGACACAGGTGCGATGAATAGCTCTGTTTCACATAAACTGGTCCCTGGGGCAACGCTGTCTGGCCGTAATAATGTTTCGGTAGGCTTTTCAGGCGTGCCGGTTGTGAGCCTCATTTCCACATTCCTTGTTTTAACATTGGGTCCTTTTACTGTGGACTCTCCATTTTTGTTGACGTCTAATTGTGGTGAGAATTTGATGGGATTGGATTTGTTGAAAAAGTTACATGCTACCATTTCCTGTTCCCCAGATGGTGTGTATATGACTATTTGACCTAATGTGGCCAAGGCGAAACAGTGTTTGTCAAAAGATGCACCCCTTCCAGTTGAATTTAAAGACGTACCATCCTCATTGTGGGCAAAAGAGGATACATATGTAGGGCTGCTACCCATACCACCAGTTTCTATAAAGGTTAAGGAGAATGCTGTGCTCCCTCGTATTCCTCAGTATAAGATATCACAGGCAGGAGAGCAGGCACTGATGCAGATTATACAGGACCTGATTAAATCAGGGGTGGTTGAGGAGACAGCAGGAAACATATGCAATAGCCCTATACTCCCTATTCTTAAGAAGGCACCGTTAGATTCTCCTGATACCCACCCTCATGTCTATCGTTTTGTAATTGACCTCCAGGAGGTCAACAAAGTAGTTGTTCCACAGTTCCCGGTGGTGCCAGACATCACTGTTCTTTTAACGATGGTTCCTTCCACAGCTCAGTTCTTTTCTGTAATAGATTTAAAGAATGCTTTCTTTAGTATTCCTATTCACTCCGACAGCAGGCACCTTTTCGGTTTTGCACTAGGTGGAAGGAGTTTCCAATTCTGCAGGGCTCCTCAAGGGTTATGTTATGTTACGTTATTTATTCTTATAAGACGCACAGCTACCCAAGGGTTTCCCGGTGCCGCCTGACAGGAACAGAAGGAGAATGGAAGATCTATTGATTAAAGAGCCAAGTTTTTAAGCCCTTTATAAAATTCCCATAAACTGTTTCATTTCGAATTGATAAGGGGAGGGAATTCCACATAGAGGGGCCTAGACAAGAAAAGGACCGACCCCCAATTTGCGACAATCTGGTCCTAGGGACCGAAAATTAGGCCTGAGTGGAGGAGCGAAGAAGGCGCGGTGGTAAGTAAGGGTGAGCTAAGACGTTCAGGTACTGGGGTGCCTTGCCAGATTTGATCTTAAACATATAGGTCAGGGCTTTGAATTTAATACGATTCTCCACCCTGAGCCAATAAAGGTCTCGAAGATAACCTGAGATGGGAGCCATTCTCGGAGCCTGGCAAAGCAGCCTGGCCGCCGCATTCTGCACCACCTTTAATTTGCGTATCACATCCTTATTGACTCCTAGATACAGGATGTTGCCATAATCCAGTCTAGAAGTGACAAGAACCTGGACCACAGTTCTTTGAGTAGGGCCAGGCAACATCCAAAGGATTTTCTTGAGCCATTTAAGGATGGTGAAGCAGGTCGAGGCCACCTTCACCGCTTGTTGCTTCATTGATAGCTGGTCATCAATGATAAAGCCTAAATTGCGGACCTGGTGCTTAGGTTGGGGCAGAGCACCCATTTCAGAAGGCCAGTGTTGAGGACCCCAAAGATCTTTTTTATTCCCCAAAATTAGCACTTCCGTCTTTTCGCCATTGAGTTTGAGCAAGTTGGCTTGCATCCAACCTGCAATATTCCTCAATCCAGTCTGAAGAGAAGATGACTTAGATGCCTGTTCAGCAGAGAGGGAGAATATTATCTGGGTGTCATCGGCGTAGGAAAAAATAGACAACCCAGCATCTTCAGCACTGACAGCCAAAGGCCTGACATAGACATTAAACAGTAGAGGGCTGAGAATGGAGCCCTGCGGGACCCCATAAGGTGATACATGGGTTTTGGAGCTGGCCGTAGGAGAGAATACCTGGAACGTGCGGTCTGTCAAAAAATCAACAAGCCAATTGAGTGCGGAGCCCTTGATACCTATTGATTGTAGGGCTTTCAATAACACAGTATGAGATACCGTGTCGAAAGCAGCACTCAAATCAAGCAATATGAGTGCCACCGTTTCTCCAGCATCCAAACGGCTTCGCATAATTTCTGTTACTCCAAAAAGAGTAGTTTCTGTCGAGAAACCAGCTCTAAAACCAGACTGTGAGGGGTGTAGAAACTTTTGAAAATCAACGAAGTGAGTCAATTGTAAATTGATGTGTTTTTCCAAAATTTTGGAGAAAATCGGGAGTAAAGAGATAGGCCGAAGGTTGGATGGTTGCGCCGGGTCAGCATTAGCTTTTTTCAAAAGTGGAAGGACCATAGCGTGCTTCCATTCAGGTGGGACAGTTGCTTCCTGGTACCCCATGCTGTGGATATACTTTTGAACAAGACAAAGACGCAGCACCTTACCAGTGCTCGTCTTACTGGATATGAGTTAACGTTATTTGTACCACATATTGTCATCAAACGATGTGCCAGTCTGAATCCAGCCACGTTACTACCCCTCCCTTCAGACGAAAAGGACCAAAATGTCCATGATTGTTTGTTTCGTACTGAAGAAGAGACGAAGGGACGGGTAGACTTGACTGATGTTCCTTTATCTGACCCGCAAGGGGAACTTTATGTCGATGGCTCTTGTTTCAAATTGTCAGATGGCACCACTACAGCGGCGTATGCTATTACTACGCTACGCACTATAGTTGAGACAGTGCGCATTCTCTACCAATCTGCTCAGGCTGAGGAGCTGATAGCTCTTTTGCACGCATGCAAATCAAGTGAAGGACTGGCTGTCAATATTTATACTGACAGTCAGTATGCCTTCGGGTGGCCCATAACTTTGGACACCTCTGGGCAGAGAGAGGATTTTTGACTTCACATGGGACTAAGATACAGCATGGTCCATTGATAGAAAGACTTTTGACAGCTTTGTCCCTTCCTAAACGATTGGCAATAGTGAAATGTAGTGCCCATAAAGCAATCACTGACAATGTAGGGAGAGGAAATGCCTTTGCAGATCAAACAGCAAAAGAGACAGCTAGATCAAAGATGACAAAAATGTTTGTGGCAGGCCCTGCTAGATGGGTACCGGATGTTACCATGTTCGAAAATACACTGGACAGTGTCAGGGGAATACATTCTGAAGCGACATTTGAAGAGTTGGCTGTATGGCAGGAAAGTACAGGGCGGTTAGATGATGAAGGGTGCTGGACTGAAAAAGGGGTGAAGCAAAGATGGATGTTACCTAATGCATATGTTTTTCCTGTAGTTAGCATGGCACATGGCCCAGCTCATATTAGCGCAAGGGGAATTTGTAAAGTATTAGATCCAGTATGGCAAAATGATAATATTTCGAAAGTTGTTGCCCACCTTGTAGTTGGCGGGGGTATGCCCAGACGTGGGTCCCTTGCTCACTTTGCCACTGGATTCAAACAAGCCTGGCTGATGACGGCTGGAATGCCAGAAACCGGTCTTAGGATGCTTGTTTCCGGTCCAGGGAAGACATGGCTTGGCAGTTCGGGCTGGACTGTTCCCATGAGGCACAGGGTCAGACTGATTTGCATATGGCCATGTCTGAACTGGGGTGGTGGAGTGAGCTAAAGAATGATGATGGATTAAACCCAGATCAGTTGACTGGGGGTGAGTGTTTGATTGGCTCAAGCGTTCCGTCCATCATCCCCTTTTGTATCGCTTTGTTCGCCCTAAGTTGGCGGGGGTATGCCCAGACGTGGGTCCCTTGCTCACTTTGCCACTGGATTCAAACAAGCCTGGCTGATGACGGCTGGAATGCCAGAAACCGGTCCTAGGATGCTTGTTTCCGGTCCAGGGAAGACATGGCTTGGCAGTTCGGGCTGGACTGTTCCCATGAGGCACAGGGTCAGACTGATTTGCATATGGCCATGTCTGAACTGGGGTGGTGGAGTGAGCTAAAGAATGATGATGGATTAAACCCAGATCAGTTGACTGGGGGTGAGTGTTTGATTGGCTCATGCGTTCCGTCCATCATCCCCTTTTGTATCGCTTTGTTCGCCCTAAGTTGGCGGGGGTATGCCCAGACGTGGGTCCCTTGCTCACTTTGCCACTGGATTCAAACAAGCCTGGCTGATGACGGCTGGAATGCCAGAAACCGGTCCTAGGATGCTTGTTTCCGGTCCAGGGAAGACATGGCTTGGCAGTTCGGGCTGGACTGTTCCCATGAGGCACAGGGTCAGACTGATTTGCATATGGCCATGTCTGAACTGGGGTGGTGGAGTGAGCTAAAGAATGATGATGGATTAAACCCAGATCAGTTGACTGGGGGTGAGTGTTTGATTGGCTCAAGCGTTCCGTCCATCATCCCCTTTTGTATCGCTTTGTTCGCCCAAAGTTGGCGGGCAATGCCCAGACGTGGGTCCCTTGCTCACTTTGCCACTGGATTCAAACAAGCCTGGCTGATGACGGCTGGAATGCCAGAAACCGGTCCTAGGATGCTTGTTTCCGGTCCAGGGAAGACATGGCTTGGCAGTTCGGGCTGGACTGTTCCCATGAGGCACAGGGTCAGACTGATTTGCATATGGCCATGTCTGAACTGGGGTGGTGGAGTGAGCTAAAGAATGATGATGGATTAAACCCAGATCAGTTGACTGGGGGTGGGTGTTTGATTGGCTCAAGCGTTCCGTCCATCATCCCCTTTTGTATCGCTTTGTTCCCCCTAAGTTGGCGGGGGTATGCCCAGACGTGGGTCCCTTGCTCACTTTGCCACTGGATTCAAACAAGCCTGGCTGATGACGGCTGGAATGCCAGAAACCGGTCCTAGGATGCTTGTTTCCGGTCCAGGGAAGACATGGCTTGGCAGTTCGGGCTGGACTGTTCCCATGAGGCACAGGGTCAGACTGATTTGCATATGGCCATGTCTGAACTGGGGTGGTGGAGTGAGCTAAAGAATGATGATGGATTAAACCCAGATCAGTTGACTGGGGGTGAGTGTTTGATTGGCTCAAGCGTTCCGTCCATCATCCCCTTTTGTATCGCTTTGTTCACCCTAAGTTGGCGGGGGTATGCCCAGACGTGGGTCCCTTGCTCACTTTGCCACTGGATTCAAACAAGCCTGGCTGATGACGGCTGGAATGCCAGAAACCGGTCCTAGGATGCTTGTTTCCGGTCCAGGGAAGACATGGCTTGGCAGTTCGGGCTGGACTGTTCCCATGAGGCACAGGGTCAGACTGATTTGCATATGGCCATGTCTGAACTGGGGTGGTGGAGTGAGCTAAAGAATGATGATGGATTAAACCCAGATCAGTTGACTGGGGGTGAGTGTTTGATTGGCTCAAGCGTTCCTTCCATCATCCCCTTTTGTATCGCTTTGTTCGCCCTAAGTTGGCGGGGGTATGCCCAGACGTGGGTCCCTTGCTCACTTTGCCACTGGATTCAAACAAGCCTGGCTGATGACGGCTGGAATGCCAGAAACCGGTCCTAGGATGCTTGTTTCCAGTCCAGGGAAGACATGGCTTGGCAGTTCGGGCTGGACTGTTCCCATGAGGCACAGGGTCAGACTGATTTGCATATGGCCATGTCTGAACTGGGGTGGTGGAGTGAGCTAAAGAATGATGATGGATTAAACCCAGATCAGTTGACTGGGGGTGAGTGTTTGATTGGCTCAAGCGTTCCGTCCATCATCCCCTTTTGTATCGCTTTGTTCGCCCTAAGTTGGCGGGGGTATGCCCAGACGTGGGTCCCTTGCTCACTTTGCCACTGGATTCAAACAAGCCTGGCTAATGACGGCTGGAATGCCAGAAACCGGTCCTAGGATGCTTGTTTCCGGTCCAGGGAAGACATGGCTTGGCAGTTCGGGGTGGACTGTTCCCATGAGGCACAGGGTCAGACTGATTTGCATTTGGCCATGTCTGAACTGGGGTGGTGGAGTGAGCTAAAGAATGATGATGGATTAAACCCAGATCAGTTGACTGGGGGTGAGTGTTTGATTGGCTCAAGCGTTCCGTCCATCATCCCCTTTTGTATCGCTTTGTTCGCCCTAAGTTGGCGGGGGTATGCCCAGACGTGGGTCCCTTGCTCACTTTGCCACTGGATTCAAACAAGCCTGGCTGATGACGGCTGGAATGCCAGAAACCGGTCCTAGGATGCTTGTTTCCGGTCCAGGGAAGACATGGCTTGGCAGTTCGGGCTGGACTGTTCCCATGAGGCACAGGGTCAGACTGATTTGCATATGGCCATGTCTGAACTGGGGTGGTGGAGTGAGCTAAAGAATGATGATGGATTAAACCCAGATCAGTTGACTGGGGGTGAGTGTTTGATTGGCTCAAGCGTTCCGTCCATCATCCCCTTTTGTATCACCTTGTAGGGCACTGTATTATATGTATGAGACACAATCCTGGAAAAGGTACCCCTTAGCTTTTTTCAAAAGTGGAAGGACCATAGCGTGCTTCCATTCAGGTGGGACAGTTGCTTCCTGTAGGGAATCATTAAGTAGCTCCATGATTAACTTCAAAGATGGCAACTCCAGCATCTGCAGCACAGCTACAGGAAGAGGATCTCTAGGAGAGCCAGATTTAAGACTGTCAAGAAGCAGTTTGAAAGATGTTATATCTAGGAGTGACCAGTTTTCCAATTTATTAGTGGGTTCGGCAGTCTGACAGTCCAGCTGTTCAGAATTTCTCGGTATTACGGGAGAGTTCATAATTTGCTGTGTAATGTTAACTGACTTAACCCCTTCCCTGCGGGGGTAATTCCCCCACGGGTGCGGGGGGTGAGCGCGGCGCCGCGGTGCTCGTGACGAGACCAGCTCGTCATGAGTCAAGGTGGAGCTGTGCTCATGACGAGCTGGTCTCGTCACGACCCCGCCCACTGATTAATTCGCCCACACAGGCGGGGAATTAATCACGCGTGGGCGGAGCGCAGCCGTTATGACGAGACCAGCTCGTCATGAGCACAGCTCCACTGTGACTCATGACGAGCTGGTCTCGTCATGAGCACCAAAGAGGTTAACATTCAGTGCTGAGTGTATTTTTTCCACTTTGCTAAGGAAGAATTTAGCAAGATCCTCACATTGTAAATCAGTAAGCACAGGGGGGGGAGGCTTGACTAGATGCCCCAGACAGTTCTTTAACTAGCTTAAACAGAGTTTTAGAACTATTCTGCGCATTTAAGATGGTAGAACTCACATATTCAGCTCGAGTAGCATTACAGAGTGAATGATAATCTCTTTTAGCCATTTTATATGCGAGTTTGGATTCAGGTGCATAGTTTTTCCTCCAGCGTCTTTCCAACACTTTACATTTACTTTTCTCTATCTTTAGCCTCTCAGTGAACCAGGGGGCAGGGGGACGATGATTGTTCACCTTTTTAATAGAAGGTGGAAGGCACACATCAATGGATTTTAAGATCCAATTATAGATGGTATCCAAATCTGCCATGGAAACTTGATTGATGGCAGGGGCATTATCAAATAGGAGCTTATTAAAAGTTTCGATGTCCAATTTCCCCCAATTTCTTGATTTGGATTTAGTACCCAAAGCGGTCAAGGATAAGCTCAACATTTATTTCCTGACCCGGAAACCGACCTAGAAGTGATCTGACCAGAGTACTGGGAGAGCTGGGGAGCAAATAATGTTAGCTAAGTTGGAATATATAGTTGGAATATGGAGAGTTGGGTATACTGAAAGTCCTAGTATTTATAGTCAGGCTTTAAAAAGTCAATTGGATTCTCTCTTTCTTCCCGCAGGTAATGTATTATTGTAATATGTGGATGACCTCCTGATCGCCTCCGATACTGAACATGGTTGTATCTTGTTGAAACATGTGGCGGGTGCGGGGCATAAAGTGTCCCTTTCCAAATTCCAATATTGTCAACAGCAGGTCACCTACTTAGGTCACCTGCTGTCGAAGGAGTGTAGGAGGTTAACACCCGAACGAGTTGATGCCATAGTTACGATGCCTGTCCCTGTGACACAGAGAGATGTGCGTGCTTTCATTGGTATCACCTCGTATTGTCGTCACTGGATTCCTGCTTATTCTTTACTAATACAGCCTTTACTTCATTTGATTACTAAAGATGTGCATGAACCTTTACCTTGGACGCATGAATGCCAGCATGCTTTTGAACAATTAAAGATTGCGCTTTGTTCTGCACCTGTGCTTGGCACGCCTGACTATCAGAAGCCTTTCGTGCTGTACGTACACGAGACGGCTGGGTGTGCGCTTTCGGTGTTAACACAAGCCCTTGGTGGTAAGCAGAGGCTGTGTGCTTATTTTTCTGCTACGCTTGATCCCGTCGCCAGAGCTCTCCCGAGTTGTTTAAGAGCCACGGCGGCTGCTGCGGTCTCTATACGACAGTCGGCAGGGCTCGTCCTCAATCATGCTCTCACAGTAATGGTACCCCATGCTGTGGATATACTTTTGAACAAGACAAAGACGCAGCACCTTACCAGTGCTTGTCTTACTGGATATGAGTTAACGTTATTTGCACCACATATTGTCATCAAACGATGTGCCAGTCTGAATCCAGCCACGTTACTAGCCCTCCCTTCAGACGAAAAGGACCAAGATGTCCATGATTGTTTGTTTCGTTCTGAAGAAGAGCCGAAGGGACGGGTAGACTTGACTGATGTTCCTTTATCTGACCCGCAAGGTGAACTATATGTCGATGGCTCTTGTTTCAAATTGTCAGATGGCACCACTACAGTGGCATATGCTATTACTACGCTACGCACTATAGTTGAGACAGTGCGCATTCTCTACCAATCTGCTCAGGCTGCGGAGCTGATAGCTCTTTTGCACGCATGAGAATCAAGCGAAGGACTGGCTGTCAATATTTATACTGACAGTCAGTATGCCTTCGGGGTGGCCCATAACTTTGGACGCCTCTGGGCAGAGAGAGGATTTTTGACTTCACATGGGACCAAGATACAGCATGGTCCATTGATAGAAAGACTTTTGACAGCTTCGACCCTTCCTAAACGATTGGCAATAGTGAAATGTAGTGCCCATAAAGCAATCGCTGACAATGTAGGGAGAGGAAATGCCTTTGCAGATCAAACAGCAAAAGAGACAGCTAGATCAAAGATGACAAAAATGTTTGTGGCAGGCCCTGCTAGATGGGTACCGGATGTTACCATGTTCGAAAATACACTGGACAGTGTCAGGGAAATACAGTCTGAAGCGACACTTGAAGAGTTGGCTGTATGGCAGGAAAGTACAGGGTGGTTAGATGATGAAGGGTGCTGGACTGAAAAAGGGGTGAAGCAAAGATGGATGTTACCTAATGCATATGTTTTTCCTGTAGTTAGCATGGCACATGGCTCAGCTCATATTAGCGCAAGGGGAATTTGTAAAGTATTAGATCCAGTATGGCAGAATGATAATATTTCGAAAGTTGCTGCCCACCTTGTAAGGCACTGTATTATATGTATGAGACACAATCCTGGAAAAGGTACCCCTACACCTTCTGGAAATGTTGCACCACCTTCTTTTCCCTTTGAGGTGCTTCAGATGGATTTTATAGAGATGCAACGGGTTAACAATTTGAAATAGGTATTGGTAGTGGTTTGCACATTTAGCAAATGGGTTGAGGCTTACCCATCAAAGGAAAATACTGCCATGGCCACGACGAAGGCTCTGCTAAAAGAGTTCTTCCCACGCTACGGCTTGCCCCGCTTGATCTGGAGTGATAACGGCAGTCACTTCAACGCCAGATTGATTCAATTGGTGTGTGAAGGTCTGCCATTAAACAGAAATTTCATGCAGCGAATCAGCCTCAATCAGCGGGCCTGGTTGAAAAATACAATGGCACCCTTAAGTTAAAATTGGCTAAGATAACATAAAGTACCTGGTTACAGTGGCCAGATGCATTACCCCTTGCTCTATTGTCTACTAGAATGACTGCACACACTAGGACAGGGCTATCCCCATATGAGGTGGTTTTTGGACGTTCTGCGAATGTGTGGGGCGTCCCTAGACCCAAAAAATACTCCGAGATAGAGCACCCTTTGTTGATTATCTGTATGACCTTACTAAAAGTCTACGTTCTATTCATCAACAGATACACGAGACACTGCCTCCAGCACCAGAAGGACCAGGGCACCTTATACAGCCCGGGGAGTACGTCTTGATCAAGAACTTTCAGCGAAAGAACTGTTTGGAACACCGGTGGAAGGGACCCTTCTTGGTCCTCCTTACGACAAGGACGGCAGTGAGAGTGGAAGGTTGGAAACACTGGATCCACTCTACACACTGCCGACGGGTTCCGCTCCCCCTCCCTTATGATCGTTGGGTACAAGAAGGAATAGGGGACCATGAAACAGAGCATGTCCCCAGTTTTGTGCCTTTTTCTGACGCTCAGCTGACTTGGGCGAACACTGAAGACGAGAGTGAGGCCATTTTGAATGAGGCAGCTCCCCCAGAAATTAAAGCTGCACAGGGTTCCTCCTCGCCTGATCGACAGGAACCTGAGCCTCGCTCTCCGACACATGAATTTCAAATCCTGTTGCAAGATGAAACAGTTCCTGGAGTAAAAAGGTACCATTTACGCCCTCGACAGAAGGATAGTGCACCAAAGGATTAGTGAAGTGTAGCAGGGATGGACTTCGTGGAAAAAGATTAGCAACATGTTCCTTTGATTGTGTGCTTCTTTCAGTTAGGATCGGAAAAATTGGTGCACTGTCAGTGACACTGGACAGGATAGGTTGAGGGTGTTTTCCCTGGGGGGGAAGAGTACCCTATCCTGAGGTTCGTGAACATTTGCAGACAAGTTGCAGCAGTGTGACTCCACCGACCCGTGCGTCATAGCACCAACGAGGATTGAACAATAGAAGCCTGCCAGGGAGGCTTGTAACGGACCCTGATACATTTCTTTTCCTTTTCCTTGTTTTTGATTTTATTTTTTTGTGTCCTTTCCACCGTGGGTTCCATTCAGTAGTCTTTTTCTGAAACTTCTCATTTGTAGTGAATAAAGTTGTCATGTATCCTTTTGGTAGGCCGATGAGGGATGAAGAACAGCCATTAGAATTTGTTGTTTTCCCTCGACTATTCTGGATAAGACAGCGGAGGATACATTTCCTTTTGCTTGCTATTTTGTTGATGATCATATTTGGTGGGATTCTCTGGGCGTTAGAACATGCAAGTGATTCATATGTTTCTAGTAATAATGTTTCTTCCACACCAAGACGAAACGAATGCTCTCCAATAATGTTTTTCTAGACATGCATAAGAGATTTTTCGGTAATGGTGTTGCTTGTTATCCTACAGACTCTATTACTAGCCTATGGACTGCTTATCCTCTGTCTTTAATAAATTATACATATTCCAAGCCGACAAATTTTGTTGAGAGAAAAGGGGAATTCGGCTTCGGCTACCCAGGGCCATGTTTGTATCATCGTCAGCCCAAAGGAACAGGGTACCCCGGTTGTGACAATAATACCTATTGTGATCATTTTTATTTTGAAGAGCAAAACATCACATTAGTGGGCTGGCATTACAAACAAGTGATAGTTCCCCGAAAAGCTGGTTATTATCCTGCTTGTTGCCCCATTCTAAATAGTACTGACTCTATTTTGTACATCAATTGCTCCGGAGTAATTATGTCTAAACAGACTTTTCCTTTAAAGAGTGTGAGGGGTTCTACAACTGTTGTCGGTAATTCTCATTATGCAGCTGTGGATTATGACAGACCAATATATGCTCACCCCGGATTCTTTTTCCTCACAAACGGAACATATTCAAATGTTCATAATGGTACCAACGATGTAGCCCTTGGTATGGTGCTACCTCTGGGAGTCCCTTGCAAATATAATCATAGACAGATAAAATGGGTAAAAAGAACACTTACGAAAGAATTTTACGAAGAAGTAACAGAAATAGGAATAAATAATTACAGTAATGGCATCACTTTTGGTTATATTCTGTCTGCTATTTTCACTTTAGGGGCATGGCTATGAGTAGGACTGAAAAGGCCAGGGAATATTTCGGCTGTAAATTACAGATATTGTCCAATACTACTGTGGCAGCATTGCGTGACATCACCATTCAATTAGAGAGCATGGTAATATTTTCTGAACAGACTAGATATGCAGTCAATTTTATTTTAGCTAAAAACGGTGGTGCATGCTCAGTAATAGGAGATCAGTGTGTAGTAGGTATCACTAATATGGAGAAAAATATTACCAAACATATTTTAGACATTATAGAAAATGTTCAAGGCATGCAGAGTGGTAATTGGAGCTGGTCTCTGTTTGGAGGTTGGGGTTGGATTTTAGAGAAAATAATATATTTTATAGCTATCCTGATCTGCTGTTGTGTTTTGATTCAGTGCCTTCCCTTATGTTGCTCCTATTGTACCGCCTATTTAACTCCTAAGAAATTCTCAATCCGTGACACCAATACAAAGATCATGCGCCAACAGGAGGTCGATCATCTAATGAACATGGATGACGAGATTTTTGGTTCTTCATCTTCTATTGTTGAGTCTGTCCCCAAAGTTTCTTTTGTTGACTAAATATAAGTTTTGGTTCTATCTTTTGTTTGTTGGTATATATATATAAGCACATAAATAAATATCTACTCTTTGTTTAGAATTGTAAAGACCCTTACCTGATGGCACTAATAAAGACGATTGTCATTAGCAATCAATGCTAAAAGGAGGGTCTGTTAGAATAGAACTGAAAATGACTATATTATTTGTATTATACTCAAAGTAATGTTAGCATTGATATAACTAATGCATTATTACGTATATTGTGTGAAATATGTAGTCAGTGGATGCCGGCATTATATTCGTCCGATTGACATGTGCACTGCCATTTTGTCTTGTTAGACGCCATTTTATAAACAGAACGAAACTGTTATGTTTGTTCTTTCTGAGAAATAGTCCTTGGTAAGTTTCGTTTCTTCAATGCTAAGATTTTGCTCGTTAGTACATTCTTCTACTTCTACATCAAGGCCTTCTCCCACCTGTCTGGTGGGGAGGATAAGCTAGACGACCTTGGGCAGTAGATAGCATGTGCCAGGCTGTGGAACTGAAACTCATACTCTGTACCCCCATTGTATTACGACAGCTACCAGTACTTTTCCATAATAGGCGGGTCTTAGTGGGCTCTGAAACCTACATAATGTAACCTTATGCTTGTTCAAGTCAGTCCCTCGTCAGCCATTAGTAGAGGCTGGTTAGACTGGACTCCACTGCAGTGTATTTTCCGAATAAACTAGCTTGTTTGCATTCTCTACTGCGTCATCGACTCTTCATTGCATGGAAGGGTAGCGGAGGTCTCGAGTGACCCGAGTGACCCTAAACGGGTCACTTCCTTCACACTGGCCTAGGAAGAGGTTGGCGAAGCTTGGGGCAAAGCACGTGCCCATCGCGGTCCCAAGGACCTGTTTGTAAAGTGTCCCATTAAACGAGAAGACGTTATTAGTGAGACAAAACTTAATCATCTCAAGGATCATGGTGGTGTGGGCTTTGAATCTTATGTGTCTGGATTTAAGATAATGTAGGCACGCCTGGATGCCCTGCTCATGTCTATGATGGTATAAAGTGAGTTCACGTCCAGGGTAACTAATAAGAAGTCGCTTTCCCAGTGTGTACCCTCCAGCTTACTCAGGAAATCTTTAGTGTCCTTGACATAGGAAGGAAGGTTACTCACAAAATCTCTTAGAAAATGATCAACATATTTGGAAACGTTTTCGGTAGTACTGCCCTTAGACGATACGATGGGCCTACCCGAAGGGTTGTTCTTATCCTTGTGGACCTTGGGTAGGAGGTATAATACAGGGATAATGGGATGATCTTTCTTGAGGTAACAGTATTCATCCCACTCTAAAATACCTTTTTCCCTCCAATTTTTCAATTTGTCCCAGATTTCCTCTACACCCTGTGACTATGTCACTCTGTTCACCACAGTGTATGCAACAGTGTCTCTGTGAGTATATAGAGAACACTGTCACAATGTTTCCCCAGCTTTGAAAAAGACCGTTTGGTCGAAACACGTCAGTAAAATAAAGAATTTATTTGGACTAACCTGGAGTGTGGGCTATCCTTGCAGCGCGGCGGCGTTAGCAAGGGATCTCTGGATGCTTGATGGGTCCTGCTCCTGTCTGCCCAGCACCAACCTCGAAAGATGGAAGTAATCGGTTCTAAGCAGGAAGCATCTTTTGCGAAGGTATCCGATCTCTGATTCCCGCCGCCAGTGAAGAAACTGTCCCTGATCTGGAAGCAGGAAGAAGCGCTGACTGGGAAGCTGCTTCCGTGGCGCGTCCTGTACCGTAGACGAGCAGAGGCCGGCAGCATACCGGGGAAACACGTCCTGCAGAGTAATTCATTTTCAGAGATCACAGGTACTGGCAGAGGTCCCGTCTACAGCGTAGAATTCGCTACGCGATCAAAGACGGCAGGTTGCTTGTCCTTGGTTCGAAGAACCGGCACTGCTTTGGGGGAATTTGAAACATTGTAGCAGTGTTTGAAACGTGCTTGAAAAGAAACGCAGCGCTCCCATTTAAACAGAGAGCGCGAACAGTAAGGGAACACAACACGATGTGTGAGGCAATCCGTAACCGACTGGGTTTCGCCAAAGACCTATTTAATGAGGCAGAAGACCTGAGGGGTACTAACACCATGACTGAAGCAGCAGGTAACCGCAACGGCAGCAGGACTTTAAAACAAACACTTTGGACATATGAGAAGCTGTGTATGAAAGAAATAAACCGCAGCTGGGATGTAATCTCACTTGACAACTATATTGAAGTGGGAAGAGTTCCCAGGGGGCTGCGTATTCTACTTACACCAACATACCTGGGCCCACATCCGAAACTGTTGGAGGAGTGGTCATCACTGATGGCATCCACATGCAAACAAATGCGTGGCCTGCTCTCAAAGTATGCAGCCATGGAGTTGGAGCAGGTGATGGAAGAAATTAAAACTTTGAAGGAGACCCTGGACAAATATCCCCAGCAGGAGGAAGTACAGAACTTTCTGAAGAAATGGAGGAAAGACTTGCGAAATATGAGGAGGAAATTAAGACCAAAAAGAAGTGGAAATTTACACAGGATAAAATTGACTATGCGTCAGGTCGTATCCTGACTTTCGGCAGAAAATTTGATGTTGCAAGAAAGGAGTTTAGACGCACGTACCCTTAGACAACAGGAGACAGCAACATCCGAATCCAGCTCTGACGTCTCTGATCTTGATGAAAGACAAACGGTATTGGGAACTGGCCAGACTCCTTTTACTACACTGGAGGAATATCGTTTTTTAAGACAGAACCAGGTACCAAGACGAAAACCCCCAAAAGACAAAGAAAAAGAAGGAAACAGCGTAAAAGGAAAGCAAGGAGGGGCCGAGGAGGAAAAGGAAGCAGAGAAGCCGCGTGGGAAAGGAGTTCAGCAGAGCAAGAGAAACAAATGATGGGTGAGCCAGCTTTAATGGTTATCAATCTATCTTGCCATACCCTTACTCGTGACGAACAATCACTATTGGAGTTAGGTCTCCTTTTGTCCTACAAATAACTTTGATTATTCCCGAACACGCATAGACATGTTTCTATTTGCTAAAACACTAAAATTGCTCAAAATCCATACCCTGAAAGGGCCAAGGGGTTTACCAGAAGTTTCCATGACGGGTGACGACTCTACCAACCCCGGCACGCCCTCCAACCTGCTCTCTTTGGAGATATTGCTGATTTAGCTTCCCTCAGGGAGTTGGAATTAGGCAATAGGGATTGGTCCACTGAGAGGGAACTATTGAGTCTCCTGGATCTGGAGACTGGTAAAAGAAGTTGGAGCAATTTTAAACCTAAATCAAGGTTTAATCCCAACACCCCACGCGACAACATTGACTCCTTCCACGAAGCTGTGGTACGTGACATTTGTAAATTGGTTGTGAGCAATACGAAGCGTGCTGCCATGAATTTAACTAAAGCCCAACAAGCAGCACTGGCATCCCTGAAGCAAGCAAGTTCCTTTGTTAGCAAGCCCTCAGACAAAGGGAGTAATATTGTACTATGGGACATCAAGAAGTATATGTCTGAAGCCAAGAGACAGCTTGACTTTTCTGGTAGCTATACCAAGACTAATGTTGGACAATATGTTGCCACTATTGATTGTTTTCATGATATGCTCTCTAAATGGCACACTTTGGGGCTTTAAAATCAAGAGGAACTTTTGTTTTTAACAGTCAAGAAACCAGTAAATCCCTGCTTTTATATGCTACCGAAAGTCCCCAAGCACAGCACAAACCCACCGGGTAGGCCAATCATCTCGGCTAATGATAGTCTCTTGGAAAATGCTTCGATATATCTAGACCATTTCCTATTCCCCTATATCTGCAGTCTACCCTCCTACTGCCGCGATAGTATGGATTTCATATCCAAGGTCTCTGGTATACCATGGCAGTCCGACTACATTCTCTGTACGGTAGATGTGATCTCACTTTACACTTGCATCCAACATGATCTGGGAATTCAGGCTTGTAAACATTTTTTCAGGGACAGACCCATAGCCACGTATGACCACTCGGGCATATTGCTCGAGATTCTCCAGTGTTGTCTGGAAAATAATTATTTTTTGTTCCGCAAACAATGGTATAGACAACTGACGGGGACTGCCATGGGCAGTTGCTTCGCGCTGAGCTACGCCTGTATGTTCATGGGGTGGTGGGAATCAGATTGTGTGTGGTCTGAGGCCTTTGACAAGTACACCAAACATCTGGTCCTTTGGACCAGATACATCAATGATATTTTTCTCATCTGGGACGGGCCCCAACCCCTCTTAGATGAATTTCTGAATATCATTTCCAGCAATGACCTGAACCTCAAATTCACCAGCAAAGCCAGCACTAACAGGATTGATTTTCTGGATGTTGTGGTTGAAGTGCTGGATGGGGCTATACAGACCAGTCTTCACAGGAAAAAGACTGCTGGTATCAGTATTTTACATGCCAGAAGCCACCACCCACCCAAACTCAAATGCAGTATTCCATATGGGGAACTCCTTAGAGCTAGGAGAAACTGCAGCACATTAGAAGCCTACGAACTTGAGGAGGGGAGGATGGTTGAGAGATTCCTTCAGAGAGGATACACGCGCAAGGTTGTGGAGGATGCTAGACGCAAGGTCAGAGGAGTGGAGAGAGGGACTTTACTCAAACCTAAGCCACGTATGGACGTCAAACCTGAGATCAGGCTCATAACTATGTATAACCCGAGCTATACTGAGGTTCAGGCAATAGTGAGGAAACATTGGCATCTGGTCAAGATGGACCATGCCATAGGCAAACTGGTCAGTCCCAACCCACAAATCACATACCGCAGGAGTAACTCTTTGAAAGATATGCTGGTGCACACCTTGATTGAGCCAGGCCAATCCCAAAGCAGCACATGGTTGAGGGAACTCCCCAGCTTTTATAAATGTGGCAAATGCAAGGCGTGCACACACAGTACCAACATCAAGTCTGTTTCCTTACCCAGTGGCAAACAACATAAGATTAAGCCTTTCATTAATTGTAACAGTGACTATGTTGTTTATGTGCTGATATATGTGTGTGGCATGAGATATGTGGGGAGCACAATCTTTCCTGTGAAGAAACGAGTCCTAGAGCACCTCAGGGCAATTCGTAACAATGACAGGACATATCCCATGGCTAGACACTGTAACACCTTGCATGGTTCCATTGATCCTGAGAATCTCAAAATGTCATTCATTTTTGGGAATTGACAAGGTGTCGGCCAATACCAGAGGAGGAGACAGGGAACGGGCCCTCAGAAGATTGGAATCCCGATACATAATCTGTCTCAGCAGTAAATGCCCGGGAGGCCTCAACCAGGATGAGGAGCTTCATGTACATTTGGTATAGCTCTCCCCGCCGTGATTTTAGTCTTCTGTACCCCAGTGACACCACTGCTGTTACACCGCGCACTTAGGGGCCGATTCCGATCTCGGCCGGTAGGGCACCGAATCGGATTCGGCTTAACCAGATCCGATTCGGAGCCCTCTTTCCCGACCGATTCGAACGTGCGTCCGGGCGAGCGAGTACGATGCGAGCGCACGCGAAATCGCCGACCGACTCGTTCGCGGGTCTGAACCGCTCCGACCGACTCGCACGGACACGACTCGCACCGCGCAATGGAGACGTTCCCCGGCCGGGCAAGTACGATGCGCGCCTCGAGCAGTCCGACCGACTCGCGCCGTCCGGCTCCAAAGGGCAGTCGGAGCCGGACTTTGGGGGTCCGTGTCGGACCCCCCTGTACGCGTAGCCGCGCGAGTCGCACACAGGGGGGACCCATGGGTCCCCCCTACCTGTGCATGTACGGCGCGAGTCGCATTGACGCGTACCCGCTGTAGGGGGGGTCCTTGTTCGCCTCGCACCCATTGAGTCAATGGGAGCCCGCGTACGCGTTGTACGACCGGCTCCCATTGACTTCAATGGGAGTCCGACCGAATCGAGTCCGATTGCATGCGTACTCGTTCGGTCGGGCTGCTAGAGTCCGATTCGGTCGGATATCTCTCCGGGTCCGGCTCGGTCGGAGTGATTTCTGGCCTGAATCGGAATCGGCCCCACAGTGTATTTTCTTACTTGCCTCATACTTCCAGTGGGTTGGGCTCTGCTGTACCACAGTCCTGCACTTGCATAGGAGGATTTATTTGCTTGTGAGCCTTTACAGGGGTGGGTGATTATAACCTCACTCAGGTTTCCACTGCCACTCTGGCTCGAACCATCATCACACACCCCCTCCTCTCTGCGAAGCAGCGCCCCTCACCTTTCTCCCCCTCCCCTTCCTCCCCACTTCCTCCCCCAACTGTCTTGTTCCCTAGGTCACTGGACCGATACCTCCTTTCACTGGACTCAGGTCCGAGCACACCTGAGAGATACTGTTTCTCTAATGAGCGCTTGCACTTGCATGGTTTTGTATTATTTTCGGAGTTGCAATTTGCTGTTTTCTCCTTTTTTTTATAATTTGCTTTAAAATTAATTTATACATGCATGATGAAATACCATGTTTATTTATTTTAAGGGAGGAAACATTTTTGTTTATGTTGGACACATGAAGTCTGTTTTCTAAATACTGATGAGCACAGCTTATGTAAGAGTGCTAAAGTCTTTTTCCTATGTTCACTAATTATGCAACAGTGTCTCTGTGAGTATATAGAGAACACTGTCACAATGTTTCCCCAGCTTTGAAAAAGACCGTGATCAAGACCGTGAAGGTTGAAACACGTAGGAGGAGGAGGGAGATGGTCTGAATAAAAGTTTTGAAACATCCAAGGAGAGTGCCACGTATTTTTTCAAGTTGTTGGAAAATATTATTGCGAGAACAAGTCCTGTTCACGCCGTGAGCACCAGCTGGTGAGAGCGCCCCCACTAAGGACTGTTTGGTGGAATATATATATATATATATATATCAAGAACACCAGTCCCAGTCAGTTACGAGGCTGTCAAAAATGGGCGGTCTGAGTTTGGGTTACCGGATAACCCTATCATACAACAAATCTTCCTCCCAATCAGCAGGAAATACCCAGACACTCCAGCATGCTTGAAATAAGTTTTAATGACAAAAACGTTTTGGCATTAAAACTTATTTCAAGCATGCTGGAGTGTCTGGGTATTTCCTGCTGATTGGGAGGAAGATTTGTTATATACATATATATATATATATATATATATATATATATATATATATATATATATATATGTGTGTGTGTACCAATAACATAAAATCTAATAAAAAAATTCTATTATAAATTAAAGCATTAAACTATTTAAAATTTTTTAAACTTAACTTTCCCACACTAGTGAGTGCAACAGTAGTGAAAGTGTTGGATAGCGGAGGGGTAAAAATTACTATTCCCACTCCAGTGAGTGTAACAGTAGGGAAAGTGCTGGATAGCGGAGGGGTAAAAGTTACTATTCCCACTCCAGTGAGTGCAACAGTAGGGAAAGTGTTCGATAGTGGCGGGATATCATTTACTATTGCCACTCCAATAATTGTAAAAGTAGGGAAAGTGTTGGATAGTGGAGGGGTAAAAATTACTATTCCCACTCCAGTGATGTCAACAGTAGGGAAAGTGTTGGATTGCAGAGGAGTAACAATTAATATTTATTTCAAACTCTGTTTTATTGAAATTTTTCTCAGAGAGTGCGACCATAGCATTACATAGGCAACATTAGTTGTAAATACATTCCACCCAGATAAACGGAACGCTCATGCAGGTTACATTTTCCCACAAGGTCCGCGGCGAATGCACTTTAATATATAACACAGCTTCGTCTTAACATGTTGCTTTCATACCCATGTTTCTGAATACAATCTACCCTCCCCAAAAATTAACCTAAAAAGGAAACTTAATTATACCTAAAAATAAAACCAAAAAAAAAACCAAAACTGTGATGTCATGGTGCGGATTAGAGAAATGTGAGCGCGAGGAGTGGGTTATCTGGGCCTCTATTTGGGTGCACAACGCCATCCTCAGAAAGCCCGTTCATTTGGAACAGTTAGATAAGGAACAAATGAAGGGCCCTAAGCCTTGGACCGCAAGCCGTCAAAGGTAGCCCCTCCGACAAGTAGCTGACCAGCGGAGACCAGATGTGATCAAAACCTTTTCTAGAGTCTTCAATTATATCAGTCATGCGCTCCAAAGCCAAAGCCCTCCACATTCTCGCATGCCATTGGGTTAGGGAAGGGGCCTCTTGTTTTTTCCAAGCCGCAGCAACTGCCATTTTGGCTGCCCCCAAACAAAGCCACATCACTGATTTGTCACCCTGTGTCTGCCGCTTCAACGCTGGATCCCGGACCCCCAACAGAACTTGTTCCATGGAGGTGGGAATAGGATATCCTAAGATAAGCTTGATTTGGGACAGAATTTCTTTCCAGAAAGGTTTAATGGCAGGACAGTCCCACCATATATGTCTGAAATCACCTAACATCCCACATCCCCTCCAACACCTGTCCGACGAACTAGGAAAAATCTTGTGAAGTTTCTGAGGGTACAAGTACCAATCGTACATGATTTTGTAGTGTGCTTCTCTGAGATACATTGAGCGGTTGAATTTCACTATATCTCTACCCAGATGTTCCCAATGCTTATCCTCCAATGGAGCATCTACGAGAGCGTCCCAAAAGCGTTTAAAACGCGGTGCCGTTCTGGGACTCGTCGCTTGTATGAGAGCGTACAGATAGGAGATACATCCCTTGGAAGAGGACCCCGAGTGAGCAAACCTCTCGATAGGGAGCAACTCCCTGGTGGCGGCCAGCCGCACCAGGGGCCGCTGCACCCAGTGTTTTAGCTGCAAGTAGTGGTATTCTTCTTTGTCATTCAATGCAAATTGCTTCTTGCACTCTTGAAAAGAGATGAGCTCTCCTCTTTCAAACAAATGAGAGATCATGAGGCAACCGCCCTCCCTCCAAGCCTCAAAGGGACCCTCTTGTAGTGCGGGGGGAAAGGCAGCATTGAAATGTATAGGCGTATGAGGGGAGGGAAAGGTCGTAAGGTGCAGTCTGTTAGTGAGGGTATCCCAGACTTTTAGTGTGGTGGACGTAGGCGTGCTTATGTAGGCATTGAGAGGTCTGTCTTGCTTTGGCTTCCATAGAAGATCCCAAATAGTTCGCCCTGTTATCTGCATGTCTATATGCAGCCAATGCTTCTCCGAAGCCCGCAGCGACCATTCCGTAATTACCCGCAATTGCGCCGCTCGATAATAGGACTGAAAGTCCGGTAGTGCTAGACCACCTTCTTTACGCGGTCTAGTAAGCAAATTATAGGGAAGTCGTGCCCTTTTCCCTTGCCAAATAAATGTGGTCAGCATATGCCGCAGCTCCCTAAATAGGCCTCCCTCCACTGGGATAGGCAAACCCTGAAAAAGATAGAGTAAGCGAGGGAGAACATTCATCTTAATGGCATTAATCCTGCCCAACCAGGTGATGTAAGCCCCTCTCCACTTTCCCAGATCCGTCTTTAGTTGTCTCAGAAGGGGGGAAGTTAGCTTTGTATAGATCCTGTATTCGAGGAGTAAGCTTAACACCCAAGTAAGTGATCTCCTTGATGGTGCAGCGGAATGGTGACACCTCTTCCACCCCTCGCCAATCATCTTTAGGTATTGTTAAATTTAGTAGGAAGGATTTGGACCGGTTGATCCTGAATCCCGCCACCCTTTCAAATGCCTCTAGCTCTGCACGGATGGCCGGAAGAGAGACAAGAGGGTCCGACACTGGAAGAAGCACGTCATCGGCGAATAGCGATATCTTGTGGTCGTCCGTGCCGAAACGGATACCATGGATCTCTTGGTTTCCTCTGATCCTATGTGCCAGGGGTTCTATGCTCAAGGCAAAAAGGAGGGGGGACAAGGGGCAGCCTTGTCTCGTCCCGCGAGCCAGGCGAAAAGGGGAAGAAGCAACTCCGTTGACAAGGACCCGAGAGCTGGGGGAATGATAGTTAGCGCGAATCATCCCTATAAAAGTTTCGTTAAAGCCAAAGCGCTGGAGCACTTTAAATAAGAAGGGCCATTCCACGCGATCAAAGGCTTTCTCCGCATCTAGCGAGAGAAGCGCTGTTGGGATGTTTTTTTGCGGGCCTTTTCAATGATATGGATGATGCGCCGCAAGTTATCATGGGTTTGACGCCCCTTTATAAATCCAGACTGGTCTGGATCTATGAGACCAGGGAGGATGGATTCGAGACGAGTGGCCAGGATTTTAGAGTAAATTTTTGCATCTAGGTTTAGAAGAGCAATCGGGCGGTAAGAAGAGCATGCGGAGGGATCCTTACCAGGTTTAGGAAGCACTGCCACAATTGCTTCGCCCATGGAAGGAGTGACCTGTTGCGTAGAGGCGATGATGTTAAATAGTATTGTTAGGAAGGGAACGAGCTCCGGCGCGAAAGTACGGTAGAAGTGGGCTGAGAAGCCATCCGGCCCTGGAGCCTTCTGGAGTTTAAGGGAGTCGATTGCTTTCTGTACCTCGTCAGCGGTTATGGGTTTCGCTAACTTTTCATTAGAGCAAGCCCCGACCTGAGGGAGGTCTATGGGGCTCAAGTACCCCGATGGGTCATGCGTCCCTGGAAGTTCTGAGGTGTAAAGAGTCCTATAAAAATTCTCAAAAGCCCGTGCTTTCCCTCCTCTGACCTGTGCTCTACACCCTGCTCATCTACTATTAGTTTGATATACTCTTTTTCCTGCTTGGCCCGGAGTTGGCACGCCAACAAGGATCCCACTTTATTCCCGCCCTCATAACCCCTAGATTGTAGGCGTAGGATGGATTTCTCCGCCCTGTTGGTGTAGATGGCCTGCAGTTTCCCTTTTAGAGCCGTGACCTTCCGTAGTGCCGGAGCCGAGGGGCTATCCTTGTGGGCCTGCTCTGCAGCTGTTAATTCCCGTTCCAATTGAAGGCGCTCTGCACATTGTTGAGAGCGTAAAGTAGTGGCCAGTTCGATGCACTTGCCTCGGACAACTGCCTTAAGAGCGTCCCAGGTAGTTGCATGAGAAGTAGCCTCAGGGTCGTTCAGCTCTAGATATTCGTTGATGGCCCTTCTGAGGTCATCACGTAGAAGTCTATCCCTGCACAGGAAATTGGGGAAATACCATCGAGCATGTTTTGGACGCGGGTTTGGCCAGGTGATTGTCAACTCCAGGGGGCGTGGTCCGATAGACAGATCGGATGGAACTGAGTTTGCAGTACGGATGGGAGCAAGAACTGGCTCATGAAAATGTGATCGATACGGGAATATGTTTTATGTGAGTGAGAGAAGAACGAGTAGTCTCGCGTCGTGGGGTTGACCTCCCTCCATACATCTACCAACCCCATGCGCTGAAGCTGTGAATGCAGCGCCTTTCCAAACGCCCCTCCTGGAGCCCTGTGTGAGTGTGTCGTATCCATACCCAGATCCCAGACTAGATTGAAATCCCCCAAGAGCACTATGTCCCCCTGGGCAAAGTTCTCCAGAGACATAAGGAAGGAGAGGATGAAATCTTGTTGACCTGTGTTGGGAGCGTATAGAACTGCGAACGTGCATTGGCGGCCTCTAAGGTCCCCCGAACCATAAGGAACCTCCCGCTTTTGTCTGTTTTAGTGTCCTGGACTTGAAAGGGGACCCCTGCGTGAAACAACAATGCCACCCCGTTTTGTTTCGAGGAGTGTGAAGATCGAAATATGAGGGGATAAGCTCTATGGCGTAGCCGGGACTCGTCTGACTTTTTGAGGTGCGTCTCCTGCAGAGCTGCTATTTGGACATTGTGGTCATGCAGGTACTTCCAGAAGCGTTGACGCTTGTTAGGGAATTCAATCCCCGAGCGTTCCATGTGAGCACTCTAACCGCCATCTGTACCTAGAAGGGGATGCTGCCCTTTCGGCGTAGGATTCCTCTGAAAACACCCCAATTGACCCCCCATCCCCCCGCCCTCGCCCACCAACCATAGAAAAAGAAAGGAACCATGACATCTAACTGAAAAAACCCAAACAAATACTTAACATGAGTGCATAGAGTCCCCCTCCTAGAGGGAAACCCCTGTACCAGAATACACTCGAGGAACATGACCATTACCATTCCCCCAGCCCTTATCATAGCAAAGATCAAGGCATATGTTGCATTAAGAAAGAAAAAGAGAGCCCCCTTTCCCCAACGGAAGAACAAGTAGCGCTGAATTTCAAACCCTTGCAGCGGAAGGGGTTATCAAAATACCCCAAATGCAACTCAAACGGTTAGCCGTGTACCAGACCTCGGCCGTCAACACCCTTCCCCCTGAGCCCCCCACCACTGTGTAGATAATACTGTCCCCCCGACCTACTACTGCCGATACAGTGCCCTCTCATGGTGTCCATGTCAAGCGCTGGGATCAGAGCATCACGTAGCGCCTGGGCACCCCGGCCCCAACCTGGTACGGAAGATGCAAGTCCTCTGCCCCATCCAGCTCTCCAAATCTTCGGCAGGAGGATCCCTTTGGGTGGGAAGGAGGGGAAAGGGGGTGTACCCCCACAGCTTTACAGCAAGTTCAGGCAGAAAGACAACCGAGCGGTTGCACGTCTAATGATGCCTCAGTCTGGTGATTTCTTGTTTCTCCTGCCCATTTGACGCCATTGCCCCCCATTGCGTCGCTCAGGTTGACCCCTTCCGTTCGGGTCCGGTAAGGAAGAGGAGAGTTCCACTCCTAGCAGATCGGCTGCCTCTGAAAGTTCCACAAAGTGGTGCTGTTTGTTATTCCATTGGAAAGAGATCCCAAAGGGGTATGTCCATCTGTACCGAACTTTCTTCTCCCGCAGATGTTCGGTGATTGGGCGGAACTGTTGGCGTCTCATGAGAGTGGCCTGCGCTACATCTTGATAAAGCGAGCATGTGGCATTTTGGAAGGTGAGCGTGTCGGTGACCCTTGCCCTCTGCAAGACCATCTCCTTGACCTTGAAAGAACTGAACTTTGCCAGGACATCTCTTGGGCGTCGACCTTCCCCCTGCAGGCGCGGGCCAACTCTATGCACCCTCTCCAACTGGACTTCAGGGCCGTCTTCACCTAGGGCTGAGGAGAAGAGTCCCACCATGAATGCTTCCAGATCCGGGCCTTCGCAATCCTCCACCAGGCCTCGGACTCTTATGTTTTCGCGGCGAGAGCGATTTTCCAAATCTTCGCACTTGAGTAGAGAATCACGGAGTTGGCCACGCAAGTCAGCAGTTCCCTCTTCCAGGATCTTAATCTTGTCGGACACCTCCCGCTGTTGCACCTCAAGATCGAGGGTACGCGTGCCCACCGAGTCAACATCTGTTTGAACAGCCACCAGTTTCTCTCGTACCTCAGCACGGAAAGTTTCGAAGGAGGCCTCCATCTCAGCCTTGATATCCGCTCGTAGCTCTGATCGCAGCTCCTGTTTGAACTCGCGAAGAGAGGACATGAGGTCGTCTCGGGTCAGTGCCATATTCGCCGGTCTTACCGTCGCCTCGTCCTCGACCGCCCCCGCTCCGCCCGACGTGAAGTAGTTGGAGACCTTATTATTGGGGGTCTTTTTGGGTGGCATATGTGGACCCTCCCCTCGGTCAGCTCTCGGCCGCCTCTTCAAATGCGTGGAACCAGTGCGCCTCTGTTATCTTCGTGTGGGGACCCCTTCGCGTACCCTGCCATCTCAATTGTGTGGGACCTGAGCGCCCTTGATATCCGCCAGTGGGGCCCCTGTCGCTCACTCCTCCACTCCCGGGACCACACTGTTCTTCCCTTCCAGACGTCCGGCCAGTTCAGGCTCACCCGTCTCTCCCGGCAGCCAGCGAGAGACAACCGGCTCAATGATGGTGCCAATCAACCTCCGCCTCGGCCCACTCCCGTGGATCTCCCTACGGGGCAGGTATCCTCCCCTTTCAGGCGCCGCGTGGGGGCTACAAGCCTGCAAGTGGAGATTCCTTGGCAGCCATGTTGGGGTCAGGCACCGTTCTGCTGTGCTTCTTCAATGCAGGACTCCAGCCCCCTGCCGATACGCTCCTCACCTCTGCGCTTGACCCCTTATTGCTGAAGCCCTAAAAGGAGAGAGGCTTGCTGCTCCTCCGCGCACACCCTCGGGGCCCCTGCAACAACAGAGGGGTTCGAAGACTCATTCAGCGCTTAGCAGGGCCGTCATTGAGGTGATCTCGGGGCCGGAGGGGAACTTCATCCCTATTCCGAGGGATCTTCACAGGCAGGGCCAGCCGATCTGGTCGCTCATATCTCCTTCGCCGCATCTGCCCGCCATTATGACGAACGCTGTGTGGGAGTCGGGTCGGTCCCGCATACAGCTGCTGCCTACCTTCGGGGACAACAGGGGGCCGATATGCTCGTCCGCGCCCCCCGCGAGTGCCGGTGACAGGAACCTCCGGGCCAAATCCGCGGCAAGGTGATGCGGGTAATCAGCAACCCCGCGCTCTCGTTCCCAGCGCCCGGGCGCCCGCCATTTTCTCTCCTGCGCCGCCCTCTCTGCTCCGGGTCTCCTCTGCACTCCCTCCGGGACCCCAGACGCACCGAAGCAGCCCCCCGTGGTCAGCGCCTCCGCAGCATCGCGGATCCGTGCTTGCGATGCCGGTAAGGTGCCTTGATGCCACCAATTCAGCAGGGCCTGGGAAGGAGCCGATCGGAATCACGTCCGATCGGCCATGTTGTTTGGCCACGCCCCCTCAACAATTAATATTTAAATACAAATATATTTAATAATATTTTTTTTAAATAACATTATAATGTTAAATAAAAAATAATTTCCAAATTAATCAATATTTCTAATTAGAAATTATTTAGAAACAAAAACATTAATTATTACATACATTTACTTTTTTATTTCCTACCTTATAACACCACACAATTCACAACTCACATCTAAATTTTAAAAAAAATTACTTCCTTAATTATCATAATTAATTACCAATTAAAGAAATATTATTAATTAGAAAACAAACTAAAACTCATAAAAAGTATTTAACTTCCCACACTTTACCCCTATAATCCCCACAACCCACAGCTAAAATTAAACTGTAAAAAAATTATTTACACAATTAAAACTTATTTTCAATTAAAAAATTTATAGTACTTAACAGCTAATTATAAAGTAAGTAAAATTAATTTACTCCCCACACTGTTCCTCTATAACAATAAAACCCACACACAAAAAAGTATAAACAAATACCCTAATTAAATATAAATTAATTAATATTAATGATCAGCTAATTTTTAATTAATTAAACATAAATTACTTCCCACCCTTTACCCCTACAAACCCCACAACCCACACCTACAAAAATTACACAAATTCCATATTTAATGTTCAATTCATTAATTAATATTAATTAACAGCTAATTATTAATTAAACATAAATTACTTTCCAACCTTTACCCCATAAACTCCACAACCCACACCTACAAAAATCACACAATTACCATAATTAATTATCAATCAATTAGTTAATATAAATTAACAACTAATTATTAATTAATTAAACATAAATTACTTCCCACCCCTTACCCCTATAAACCCCACAACCCACAGCTACAATTAATTGCACAATTTCCATAATTAATTTTCAATTAATTAATTAATATAAATTAACAACTAATTATTAATTAAATAAAAATAAATTACTTCCCACCCTTTACCCCTATAAATCCCACAGCCCGCACATAAAACAAATTACACAATTACCATAATTAATTATCAAGTAATTAATTAATATTAATTAACAACCAATTAATAATTAATTACAAATAAATTACACATAAATTACCTCCCACAATTAACACTATAAAATCTAAATTATATAAATAAATAAAAAATAATCGTTAATTTATTATAATTAAATTACTTCCCACCCTATTCCCCTATAAACTCACAACCCGCTACGGAACTAGAACATGCTAAATTTAATTAAAATAAAATTCATAAATACTAAAAATTCAACACACACACATATATATATATATATATATATTAAAAAACATAAACAATACTTATACAAAAAAAATACATCACATACATTTAAAATATAAACTAAAATACACTTCACCACAACTTCGTTCAGCAGCTTCCCAAAGACGGCAACCCTCCTCGGTAACAGCAACTGCCTTGCCCAGGTGAAGACTCTACCTTCTCTAGAACTTTTCAAGAATTTTTCCAAGTCTGAAGGTAAGCCAGGCCCCCACTCCACCCCTTGTATCCTACCCGCGTTCCATAGACGTCGCCTTAACTTTTCACTTTGACCCATTTTTGCGCAACCAGATACCCTTGGTTGGCACTTTGATCCTTTTGGCACTCAATTTCTCTAAAAACTTTAGAAATTCATAGCTCAGCGTCAACTGAGTTAATTTAATTTGTTCTGATATAATTTTTTTAAATTGACTCTATTTTTCTAAACTGGTTTGGGATTTATATTTTGTTGTATTTTCACTTTATTACTGTCTGTGTGCTGCAAAAATACTTTGCAAATTGTCTCAAAGTTAAGCTACCAGGATTGTGTTTGTTGAGTGGCTTCCACCCCCTCAAATAATATCCCAATTTCTTACAGGCGCCATAGCATGGCTCGAACTTTTTACCATAGCAAAAGTTTTAAACATATGAACTTCTGGGGTTTCTTTGAAATATAGTCATTTGATTCTTAATTTACAATTCAGGTTTAGATTTTTCTGGGGGCTAGGACGTCAAGGAAGCATGAGGTCTATGGATTTGACTTTCTCATCAAATAGTTAGCAACTGGATGTTCAAATAAAAACAAAGGAGAAGGGTTATTGGACAATTATGCTACCTCGAATTGTTGTTTAGCATTATTCTTGGCAGAGTTGATTAGGGATTTGATGTTTCTTATTCTAAGACAATAGCCCATTAAGCAGTGAACCCTTGCTTATTAGTGCCATTCACATCACAATATTTAGGTTTGTTGGTGTCATTCACAATGCTGTAATTCCTCCCGGTATTAGTTCCTTAGGGTTCTCAGGTAGTAGTCACAGGCAGTAAGTACCTTTATGCACCCTCTGGAGGATAGAGAAAGAGATTGTATACATGCATGTTAGAAAGGATGGTCATGAATTGTTAGGGTGCCTTGTGCACCCATCACTACACCATTTTGTGAAGGCTCGTGATCACTATGGCTTAAACAAATAAATGACAACACCCGTGACTTACACTTGTGTCAAATAAATAAATTACTGTTCAGAATTTAAATCTCACAGGTACTTATTCCAAAGTCTTTTACTATCTGTGTGCAATGTTACACCTTACTTGCTCTACCACGTCCTCCACACTTGCCTGATGCCACAACCTGATCTCTGAATTGTGATGAGCGGGAACACAGCATCTGGCTCTGCCCAGCTGCTGAGTCCTTGAGAAACTGGTGACCTGGCATGCACTCTCCACAGTGCGTCATTGGGTTCCTGGTCTTTCCCCTTTGTTTGGACCATCAAGTTCCCAGTGATAACTCTCTCCTGTCTCTCGTCCTGCTTCTTTGACGTTGTCTCCCTATACATCTGATGTCACTTCTTGTACACTCCTTGCCTGGCATGCAGTCTTGATGGGATTGTCTGTCTGCCTGAATTTACTGCTGCGTAGAGCAAGATGGAGATGACTTGTAAGATTTGTTGTTCCAGTCATACCCTTATCAAGTATTCTGGCAGTCCTAAGATTATCAAGGTAAGAAGAGGAGGGCAAGTTTTCAGGAATGCTCTATTGCTCACATAGTTTGGTTTTCTTCAGAAGGTTCTCTACAGAACCACAGAGCAGTAAGTTTAGGTCTTTTTCTTTTACATCTCTGAGCTGCTAAGGTATTGTGGTGTTCAGTCCTTCTTTCATTACATTTGGTAGTGGAGGCATTGTTATCTTTTTTTTTTAATTTCTTTTTATTAACCAGTTGTGATGATGTAATGACAGGTCATATGACCGCACGACAGTATCAAAACACAAACAAGGCATCTGTACAAGTTTACACATTATGTTGCAGCACATTATACTAGACAGGAAGAGCATCAATGTCATTAGCACTTTTCTCTAGTTCGACTGAGGGGGAGACACAGATATTTCCTCTGGATACATACCACTTTGCCCGTTTACGGTCCCACTTCGCCGGGCACCCACGGTGCTTGAACACATCTTTTTCTGCTATCATTGCATTGTCCATGTCCTTGGCCCATTTCGAGTATCTCGGCGGGACTCCAGTTCCCCACCCCTGAGCAATGTATCTTTTCGCTAGTGCAAACCCCAGGGAGACCCATGTACGTTCGGTACCAGTCAGATCCGTGGCTTCCCATACGTCCAAGAGACAGAGTTGTGGGGATAGTGTAATAGATTTCCCACCCACTCGCACCAGTTCTGAAACAATTTCCCCCCAGTATGGTTGCAACTGTGAGCACTCCCAGATTATATGGAAGAAAGTACCTTCGGAAGCGCACCCCCTAAGGCAACTAGAGTCATTCCGACGGCCCATCTTAACCAGTGTGTGTGCTGCAAGATATGATCTATGTAAAACTTTGAGCTGGACCAGTCGTAGACGCATGGGAAAAGCAACCACCCGTGGGGAGGAGAGGGCCTCCTGCCAGTCATCGTCCTCCAGGTAACCCAGGTCTGTTTCCCACTGTTGGCGAAGACGGATTAACGGATAAGGCTGGTTGTACAAGAGCTTACGGTAGGTGAGCGAGATCACCTTACTTGTCAGGGGGTCGGTCAAAAGTCTGTCCTCCAGCGGGGAGGCCTCGAGCAGAGTCTCCCCCTTAGGGACCACCGAGGTGAGTGCGTGTCGGATCTGAAGGTATCGGTAAGTCTTGGAGTCAGCTAGTTGGTATTCTTTTTGGAGATCTGCGAACGAGATCATGGCTTTGCGTTTCCAAAGGTCCCCCACCAAGGAAAGTCCTATGAGGTCCCATTTGTCAAACCCCGGACACCTGCTCCGTATACCAAGTTTTTCAGATTCCCACAGGGGGGTGTGCAATGTTATTTTGTTGTGCCAGCCCATTTTCTTAGTTACTGTGTGCCAGATTGTCACTGTGTGTGCGGTGGGGCCTGTTAGGTGCAGTCTCTTGGGATTGGAATAGAGCGCGCGCTGGGAGCCTCCCGTGGATAGGACCCATCTGTCTGTGCGGAATGCAGGATCCGACTGAGGGGCAAAGACCCACTGGTTTACCACAGCCAGCTGAGAGGCCCAATAATACCGTCGTAGGTCGGGCAGCGCAATCCCCCCATCGTACCATCCTGTTGTGAGCTTATGTGTCGCTATACGCTGACATTTCCCGTCCCGTAGGAGATTTCTAACCTCGCTCTCGGCAGTGACAAAATAGGCATCGTGAACTCGGTGGGGGGTATTATGCAGTACATACAAGAAGCGGGGGAGAGCTAGCATCTTAAACAACGCCGCTCTGCCCAGTAGGGTAAGAGGTAAGGCCCGCCAGTGAGTTATGTCTCTCTGAAATCTGGTCAAAGGGGGCAGGAGATTCGCCTCGTAGAAATGGGTCGGGCTGGGTGTAATATAGATACTGAGGTATCGAAAGCCCTCGGTGGCCACTGTGATGGTAATATCTTTGTGCATCCGTGGTACCGGACCTCACAGCATGAACAAGACTGATTTTGTCCAATTTATAGTGTAGCCAGAGTGGGCGCTAAAGATCGCAAAGATGTGTAGGATTCGGTGAATCGAGGCCCTGGGGGTTGCCACGTACAGTAGGACGTCATCCGCATAGAGGGAGATGCGGTCCTCATGCAGGTCTGTCCATTTCAGGCCCCTGATCATGGGGTCACCCCTGATCCAAGTCGCCAACGGTTCTAGTAGTAGGGCAAAGATGAGGGGCGACAGGGGGCAACCTTGCCTGGTGCCTCTTCCTAGGCTAAAACTGCGGGAAGTATGTTGATTAACAAACACCTGTGCTGTGGGGTCTGTGTATAACAGCCGAACCCACTGGGTAAAGTGAGGGCCGAATCCCAACCGCTCCAGGAGGGCAAATAAGTAAGGCCATTCAATGGTATCGAATGCCATTTTTGCATCTAGAGATAGTAGTGCTGCATCCTCCAGGATAGTGTGGGATCTCCCAAGTGCACCGTACAGTCGTCGCAGGTTGAGGTGCTGTATTGCGGCCAGGCATAAAGCCCGATTGATCAGGGTGGACAAGTTTGCCTAGTACTGGGAGGAGTCGGTTGGCCAACACCTTGGCCAGGATTTTATTCTCGGCCGTCAACAACGTGATCGGTTGGTAGGACTCACATCTCGTTGCCGGCTTGCACGGCTTATGTATAACAACGATAATTGCGTGCATCAATTCTCTGGGTAGAAAGCCCGACTGGTAGCTCTCAGCATACATGGCGTGTAAAGCGGGCGTTATCTTGGATGACATGATCTTGAAAAATTCTATTGAGAGCCCGTTGGGGCCCATAGCCTTATCAGGTTTGATACCACCAATGGCAGTTGTGATCTCCTCCTCGGTTAGATCCCCCTCTAGGGAGTCACGATCCTCCGGAGTAAGGACCGCTACGGGAATAGTGGCTAATAGGTCTTGTGGGTCCTGCAGGGTGGCGTGGGTAGCGGAGGAGTATATGGAGACAAAGGGGCCGATTCCGATTCGGGCCGGAAAATATACTGACCAACTCGGTACGGGAATGTAGTCCGACCGACACGTACCGGCGCTGCCCGACCCGCGTAGTACGATGCAATGCATGTGAATTACGACCGACTCGTACGGAACACAAGCCGAACGACCGAACCGCACGGAAACCAGCTATCCGGCCGGGAAACTACGCGAATAGAACCGACCGACACGCAACAGGAATGAGCCCGACAGAAACGTACCCGGGAACTCCGACCCGCGCAGTACGATGCAATGCGTGTAAAACCAGACCGAGTCGCACGGAGCTCAAGCCGTACGACCGACACGCATACAAAACCGAGCGGAAGCAACCCAATACTCCGCGACCGACGCGTACGCCGCACATGAAACCCATCAGGAACACAGCTTGAAAGACTCAGAGAAGCCCGCACGAGCCAACTGCAGCGTCCTACTCGGTCAGAAGAACGTCTCCTACATGCCTAAAAACTACAAAGGAATTTTTTTAAAAAAAAGGGCCAAACAAGCAATGACAAAGTCAATAAATACAGGGGAAAAAAAACATGGAGCAAGGACACACCCACAACTCCACCCATATCAAGGCCACAAATCCCTACCATGATCCTTTGCAAATTCAACTGACCTGCCAGCACAGAACACCATCAGACAGCAACTACAGACACACTCACAACTCATCCATCACACAAGCCACACACCATTAGCACCTCCCAAATAGCACCCTCACATACACCCAGCAAAACCTACACTCACCCACCCTCACTTGCACACTCACACACACACATCAATACCCACCACCACCCATCACCATGCCCCCAAAGAAGAATCCAAAGTTCCTAGACAGTGAATTGGAAGTCCTGGTAGACGAAATCCTCAGGGTAGAGCCACAATTGTTTGGTACATTGGTCCAACAGACCCCCATGTCGCAGAAAACCAAGATGTGGGAGAGGATCGTCGACAGGGTGAACGCACAATCACCATGTTTGCGCACAAAGAAGACATCCAGAACAGGTGGTATGATGTGCGCAGGAGGGTCAAGGACTTACTCAAGAAGGATTACGCCTTGAGTCAGCGCACCGGCAGTGGCCCTCCTGCCAAACCAGTATACCTCAGGCCCTGGGAGGAGAAGGTGCGGGCCATCCTACCACCAGAGAGCGTACATGGACTATCAAACATCCCAGAGCCTGGTGAGTACACAACCAATATACCCAATATTGTGTGACAATACACACACATCACTGTCAAGGGGATAGTCAAACCATGCACCCTTAGCAAATCCACAGCAACCAAAAGATAATCATCCCAAGATGTGTACGTTAGTTAGATAAACACAATACATGCCATCTCATAGTGATATGTAACTGTGTCATGACATGTACAAACCTAACAACAAATAGAGCAAGGCAGTAGCACAAATCTAACCAACAAACACAGTCAGATATTTTGCCACCACTAGAACACCACCTCACAGGGAAGCTCACTGAAAGGAAGGAATTGTGTGTATGCTGGTGAAGTGAGTGTAGCCAATAGCATGATGGGAGTTGTAGTCACAGATATTGGTCACCCTCACAATTGGCCCATCAACACCACTCTGAACCATGCTCACATCACAGGGAGTGGAAAAGAACTGACAAGATGGCTGACACTGGGTACTGCTGTGGGGAGCACAAGGCCCTGCTGGGAACTGCGCACCAACCAACAGCAGGACACCACTGACATACATCCTGAAAGCCAACTTGCACTCCCTGCAATGGAAGCACGTTCCATGGTGGGGTATCTGGCTGGGTGGGAAGGAGGACTGACAACTCTGACCATAGTTACAAGCAGCTTTTCTCACACACCCCCTTAACACAAACTCCACACAACTCACCTGGGAGAATGCAATGCCTTACACTCTAATTAAATATCCCACAAAGAACAACCACACTGGGTTATGCTGTGTGAAGCACAGGGCCACTTTTGGGACTTGTAGCGAAACAAACGCCAGGACAACACTGTCAGCCATCCTGTCAGCACAGGCACACTACCCCACAGGGAAGCAGAGTCAAAAGGAAGGAAGTATGGGCATGCTGGGAAGGGGAGGTGTAGGCAATAGCATGATGGGAGTGGTAGTCACAGCTCAACATCCCCCACCCACATGGCCCAGCAAGCTCACACTGAAGCATGCACACCTCACAGGCAGTGAAAAGCCACTTCAAAGATGTCAGACACTGGCCTCAGCTGTGGGGAGCACAAGGCCCTGCTGGGAACTGTGCACCAACCAACAGCAGGACACCACTGTCAGCCATCTTGCCATTGCTGTCACACTCACACACAGTGAAGTCGACTCAAAAGGAAGGAAGTATGGGCATGCTGGGAAGGGGGTGTAGGCAATAGCATGATGGGAGTTGTAGTCACAGATATTGGTCACCCTCACAATTGGCCCATCAACACCACTCTGAACCATGCTCACATCCCAGGGAGTGGAAAAGAACTGACAAGATGGCTGACACTGGGTACTGCTGTGGGGAGCACAATGCCCTGCTGGGAACTGTGCACCAACCAACAGCAGGACACCACTGTCAGCCATCTTGCCATTGCTGTCACACTCACACACAGTGAAGTCGAATCAAAAGGAAGGAAGTATGGGCATGCTGGGAAGGGTGGTGTAGGCAATAGCATGATGGGAGTTGTAGTCACATATATTGGTCACCCTCACAATTGGCCCATCAACACCACTCTGAACCATGCTCACATCACAGGCAGTGAAAAGCCACTTCAAAGATGTCTGGCACTGGCCTCAGCTGTGGGGAGCACAAGGCCCTGCTGTGAACTGTGCACCAACAAACAACAGGACCACACTGTCAGCCATCTTGCCATTGCTGTCACACTCACACACAGTGAAGTCGACTCAAAAGGAAGGAAGTATGGGCATGCTGGGAAGTAGGGTGTAGGCAATAGCATGATGGGAGTTGTAGTCACAGATATTGGTCACCCTCACAATTGGCCCATCAACACCACTCTGAACCATGCTCACATCACAGGGAGTGGAAAAGAACTGACAAGATGGCTGACACTGGGTACTGATGTGGGGAACACACGGCCCTGCTGGGAACTGTGCACCAACCAACAGCAGGACACCACTGACTGACATCCTGAAAGCCAACTTGCACTCCCTGCAATGGAAGCACGTTCCGTGGTGGGATATCTGGCTGGGTGGGAAGGAGGACTGCCAGCTCTGACCATAGTTACAAGCAGCTTTTCTCACACACCCCCTTAACACAAACTCCACACAACTCACCTGGGAGAATGCAATGCCTCACACTCTAATTAAATATCCCACAAAGAACAACCACACTGGGTTATGCTGTGTGAAGCACAGGGACACTTTTGGGAGTTGTAGCCAAACAAACGCCAGGACAACACTGTCAGCCATCCTGTCAGCACAGGCACACAACCCCACAGGGAAGCAGAGTCAAAAGGAAGGAAGTATGGGCATGCTGGGAAGGGGGTGTAGGCAATAGCATGATGGGAGTGGTAGTCACAGCTCAACATCCCCCACCCACATGGCCCAGCAAGCTCACACTGAAGCATGCACACCTCACAGGGAGTGAAAAGCCACTTCTAAGATGTCTGACAATGGTGCTCTGTTGTGGGGAGTACCAGGCCCTGCTGGGAACTGGGCACCAACCAACAGCAGGACACCACTGACTGACATCCTGAGAGTTAACCTGCACCCACTGCGAGGGTGGCATGCTTCATGGTGGGATAACTGGGCTGGGGGAGAAGGAGGTCCGGATGTCAACCAAATACCACCAATGCTGGTCATGCACACACCTCAACATCCACATTGAAATGCATCAGGTTGGCAGGACAATGAGCCACACCAATATCAACCTCTGACTGTGACAACTTAGGACAATGCAATGTACAGGCCCGCATCCAGAGGTACAGTCACAACTGTCATGTGTTTGAACCATTGATGCCTGCAGAAACATAACATACATTGTGTGTCTCTTCCAAAAACAGGTGATGATGGGGACACAGCAGCAGATGAGGAGGAGTCCCTGTCCCAGGCTCCGGTGGCCCCAGAGCTCTCTGGTGTGGAACAGCCTCTGCCCTCATCGGATGGCGAAGACCAACCTGGCACCTCCGGTGTGAGTCATCATGCAGCACCAGCAGGACCACCATCTGCACCCCCTGCACCCATTCCTCCAACATCTGCCAACACACAGACCACCCCCGCCGACACGGACAGACCAAGGACACTGAATGACAACAGCACAGGGACCCCAGCCCACCATGAAGCAACAGACAACAACCCCAGTACCAACCCCCAAGGGGGCCTAGGGTCACCTGTGCATGCCACCGCACGTCCCGCACGTGTGGCCAGGGGTGGTGGGAGGGGTGGTAGGCAGAGGTCGCTGTTTGCAGAGGGGTCTGGACTGCATGATGACCCACAACTGGTACGCATTGCTGATGCATACCACAATAGCACCGGAGAGGTCAGCCAGGTAGTGGGGATCCTCACGGACATTCAACAGCAGCAGGCTGCCCATCATGCCCGCTTGGACTCCCACATGTCCCGTGTGGAGACACACATGTCTGGCATGGAGTCCAAGTGGGACACATTGGAAGAACTGACAGCGGTGCAGAGGGACAAATTGACATGCCTCCTCCAGATCAGCACCAACATGTCCACACCTCCCTGTGTGCCCACAACATCTGGTGCTGCAACAACTGCAACTGCCACAGGGAGGGAGGATGACTCTGGTGGAGAGTCCTCTGCACCGCAGCGGCCTGCACGTGAGGGTCCCCCCAGAAAGAAGAGGGGTCGTCCGAGGAAGGACAACTGAGAGGCCGATGGCCATGTACATCCCCCAGGAACCCAACACCTGTTCTGGAAATTCTCCTTTGTGTGCAAACTGCTCACCCTGTCGAATGCAACCCAACTCTCCCACATGACATGGGGAGTTTAAATTGGACTAATGTATCAGATGACTGTGGACTTTACTCAGGACATTTCTGCTACCAACACTTCCAACTCATCTGGGATCTTTGGATTCCAATCCCAATGTACAGCACCCACCATCCTGTGCACTATACTCACACATGTATGTAAATAAACTCACTAATACACCATACTTGCCTCTGTTGTGATTCCAACGTTGTTTTTGTCATGGAGATGATGATCTGCTAAATGACACTGTGCATGCTAACTGCTACAGCAAGTTCAACACCGTCATGTGAGTCATGGCGACGTGACACATATGAGGGAGACACACCACTAGGGCTACACAACACATACACACCAGGGCCATCTGACTCATCACCTACACTGATGTTGCCAGGAAATACAGTGGAATGCACAGACACCACACCTATTCAGAGTCTGTGTTAACTAGCCCACAGGTGCAGTAAGCAAATGTCAGTCAGATGTGTGACCACAGACAACGCACATCCCAAAGTGAAGCACACATTTGCAACATGTTGTTTCCACTACAGATGCAAGGTAATCCCACGTGGCAGTGGCCACACAGTCAACAAGTGTAGAAGAAATAAAGTCCAGGGGTGTGTGGCACATCACCTGTAGGGAAACGACTGCTTCCACCCTGGAAGCTGAATCATGGTGTCGGGGGATCCGAGTTGACCAAACAACTCTGAAAGTACCCTGTGAAGGACAGACATGACACACAGTCAAAATCACTGAAGAACAGGACAGAACTGCAATACTCATGCCCAATACATGTCACAAGATACCTACACAAAACCAAGTTAGCATGTCAACACTGTTGGGGAGTACAGACTACCTGTAAGGACACATCGCTGCACGCATCCAGTCAAGTAGCACATTGCCACACTCAAACAGCAACAGAGCACCACCAACACATATCATGCAAACTCAAATCATTGACATGACATCTCTGTATACTCACATTCAGCTGAAGAAGTTGGTGATGAGCTGTGTGCGGACATCACCCTCATCATCATCATCATCACTGGCATCGTGGCCCAGGCCAGGATCCTCCACAGGTGGCGGATGTTGGTCATCGTCATCCAGGATGAGAGGCAACTCCTTCCGCACTGCCAGGTTGTGTAGCATGCAGCAGACGATGAAAATCTTGCACCCCTTTGCAGGGGCATATGGGAGGGCCCCTCTTGTCTTGTCCAGGCAGCGAAAGCGGCTCTTCAGGAGACCAAATGTCCGCTCGATCACTCTCCTGGTCCGACCATGTGCCTCATTGTAGCGCATCTGGGCTGGTGTCACAGAGTTCCTGAGGGGTGTCAGCAACCACGGCATGTTGGGGTATCCGGAGTCACCTACATACAGACAATTGCACATTAGCTGAGTTGGAAAAGAGGGTGGAATACAACATTGCAGAACACACACAATGGTACAAAGTCAGTACACACCGACAAGCCAGGCACGCTGGTTCTGCATCTGTGACATCATCCTCGGGATGCGACTACTCCTCATCACGTAGGTATCGTGTGCAGAACCGGGGAAACGTGCACACACATGTGAGATGCTCATATCTGCAAGACATACCACCAGAGCATTGATAGAATGGTAATGTTTCCTGTTCCTGTATGCCTGCTCATGTGCCTGTGGTGGTACCAAAGCCACATGTGTCCCATCAATGGAGCAAATGACATGTGGCATCCTCCCCAGGGCATAGAAGTCACTCTTGACGTCAGTGAGTTGTTGACGTTTAGGGAAATAGATGTACTGGTTCAGGTATCTCAACATCGCCTCCAAAACATCGCGTAGCACACGGCTGAACATGGTCTGTGACATCCCACCAGCAGACGCCACAGTGTGTTGAAAGGTACCGGTGGCAAAGAAGTGTAGGGCTGCCATCACCTTCACCTTGGGGGTCAGCGCTGCAGGGTATGGCCGGCCAGGTTGCAAATGTGGGGCCAACCGCACCGCCAGTTCCTCAATCAGCGGCCTGTTGAAGCGGTACCGTCGGATGCAGTCATGTTCAACCATGGTTGCAAGGTCAGGGAATGGTCTATGGACAGCTGGTGCCCTGCAGTGCATAGGTGAACAAAGAAAGATTCTCAGTCACCCCACATATGTGGCATTGACCATACTCAATATCACATGATACATCATTACGAGACACAAGTACTTGATGTGTGTGCCGTTCTGTATGGACATATATGGTACCTACATGGCCAACATCTAACATCACAGTTCAACATGTGTTGACAACAAGTTCCAGGTTGTGCTATGGGAAATCATTAGGCTGTGTCACAGTACCCATGTACTGCTGTCACGTTCCAAACACACACCACAGTGACAAGTGAGGACAGATGTGCCACAGGCATCACAGCTCTTTGACAGGTAGATTCCCAGGGACCCTGTATTGCCACATGGACACTGGCATGACATGGCGTATCATGTACACGTCAGCAAAACAACCATGACTTCCACAGGTAGTGGCCCCTGTTGCCTCTGCAGGACAGACATGGACGTCTGTGACACACACACGCACAACATCAAAGTAGATGCACAAACAACGTGGATGTGGAGACTGTCTCCCATTGTGCACATGGAATCAGAGACATCTGAAACACAACATGCACACAGACTGTGGAGGGCCATCACAATTGTGGCAATGGGTCACTCTGTGACGTACATACCTTCCCACATGGGACTCAAGGTGTATGTGACATGACATACACATACACAACCTGGAAATGTGACCATGCCACATGCTCTGAACTGAACAGTTGCACATCACAGTGGTCATGTGCACAACACACAAAGGATTCTGTCCCCTTGAACACGTGCACAGCCTGGGAGTGGCTGCCCCCAAGTGCCACCAAAAAAACCACATGTTGACCCCCATACACACACAGGTAATGCAGCCTAACATCCCTTAGGATACAGTGTGGACAGGCTGTGGTGTTGTAGGTGTGCCCTTGAGTCCCTGGCAAGTAATTGTGGCTGGCATACGTTCACCAGTGACAACCATGGTGACATATGCGAGTGACTTGTACAGGGACACGTCGTACAGCAATGGACCGATCGGTGCGCACGCATTGGCCATTGCATATGATGTGGACGGATGCGTGTTGTGTGCCGAAATACGCGATGTACAGCAATGGACCGATCGGTGCGCACGCATTGGCCATTGCATATGATGTGGACGGATGCGTGTTGTGTTTCGAAATACGCGTTGTACAGCAATGGACCGATCGGTGCGCACGCATTGGCCATTGCATATGATGTGGACGGATGCGTGTTGTGTTTCGAAATACGCGTTGTTCAGCAATGGACCGATCGGTGCGCACACATTGGCCATTGCATATGATGTGGACGGATGCGTGTTGTGTTTCGAAATACGCGTTGTATAGCAATGGACCGATCGGCGCGCACGCATTGGCCATTGCATATGATGTGGACGGATGCGTGTTGTTTTTTTAAATACGCGTCGTACAGCAATGGTCCGATCGGTGCGCACGCATTGGCTATGGCCTGACATGGTAACGGACGCGTTTACGAAGCTTTTACGAGTCGGATGCAGTGAATTCAGTTGGCCACCCACAACAATGTTGCAAATTCATGGGTGTCATGAAGTTGAACTTTTGAAGGATGCTGTGGGCGTGTATAAGTGGTGCAATTCCATGGATTGGCCAGATTCAGAAGATGCAAACGACTTGGACCTATCACTTTGGACACATGGGACAGTATCTGCCTCTGCAGCACACATATAATGCTGGCTGTTCCCCTGAGAGCTCACTTGCCTGCACTACTTGCTCCAGGACGACATCTGCCACTACCACTGCTGCTGTCTCTGCATCCTCTGGCTACTGCAATGGCACGTACTGTGGATAGAGCCCCAGCCTTCAGCACTGAGGAGAACCAGGCCCTGCTGGACAGCCTCCTTCCACAGTACAGCAAGCTGTATGGGAAACCAGGGGAGCAGGTGAGTGTGCTGTCCACTGCCTTACTAATTGTGCATGTTGTCTGACTAGCAAGACTTACAGTGTGTACACCAGTGGCTAGCATGCTCACTGAGTAGTTGTCACCCCCAAAGTGTGTAGTCACATGCACTGAACAGGTATAGTGCAGTAACAGTGCATTCCAACAAGGTTTGACTTCCCAGGCAATGATACCATTTAGTAACTGCTGGCACAACTGTTCATAGCCATAGTTGCACTACCTGTGTACATCATATGCCCCTGTGATTGAGACATGTATATCCAACTGTGTGATGCACGGAAATGTTGCATGTGTAGTAATGGCCTTTTCACTTTGTCATCCTCACAGGTTGATGCCCACCAGAAGCAGGAGATCTGGCTGACCATCGTCCGGGCAGTACGATCTGTGGGGGTCTACAGGCGCAGGATCCGCAAGTGCCAGAAGAGGTGGCAGGACCTTCGGGCCTGGACCCGGAGGATCGCAAGGGTCCAGCTGAAGCTGTCGCCTCCTCGCAGGAGGGGCGGACACTGGACCCTGACCCCCACATGCTCCGGATCCTGGCGGTGGTCTTCCCTGACCTGGATGGGCAGCTGAAGGCCAGACAGCAGCAAGGAGGGGGTAAGTGCTAGCCTTAACTGTGTACTATGACTAACATGCTCTATGCACTCCTTTAGCCTGGTTCCACTTCCACAGTACAACTGTCATGTCGTCCTGGACTCATGTCCCTCACTTGTGTCATGCCCCCTCCTCATCTGATACACAGGTGTGGCCCTTACAGTCTGTGACTTAGGTCACTTGGGTACTGTGTACTTGCAGTTACCTGTGGTTCAAGTTGGGGACAGCATCAGTTACAGGAACTTTGTGGTGGGCTGCATGGGTGGTACAATTGCTCACAATGCCTGTGATCTGACATGTACTCTGGGTATGGCTTTAATATGTGTTCCAATTGCTGCTCTGACTCACCACATGTCTGGGGTATGTGCCACACACCCATGCTGCAGCAGAGACCAAGGTAGGAGCCTCAGAAGTATGTACATCATGTGTGTGACACATGCATAGCCACCTGCCTAGTGTTCAGGGTAATACCATGTTGCACATGGACCAGGACTGTAATGCCTACTCCGTACATCGAAGGCACTCTGTTCTCCCACTCCCATGTGTCAGCATACATATTGGGCATTGTGAAGAGTGCACTCAGGTGTATGCCTCTGTGTCACCGTGGTGTGGCCTTGCTTTTTGGACTCCTGGAGAGTTTAACAATTTGGGGTGGCCAGCCATCTGAGTTGTGACTATGGGATCTGCACATTGGTTAATGCATAGGTCTCTGATCCCTTGACTGTGCACAATGTTGTATGAAACATTGAGGTGCAGGCAGCTTTGGTTCATTCTCATTAGACGGTGAAGTGCTCATGTGTATGGATTTGTGTTTGTAGTCACTCAAATGTCTCATTTGATTGACGTGGGATCATCTTAGTCCTCATGATGTGGGTGGCCAGGGGTGCACATGTGCACCTGTCAGCTACAGGGCTTGCATTCCAAAAACTTCCATTATTGTGACACAGTGTAGACTGGTGTTGTGTGTATGCACTGCCCCTGTGACAGGAGACAGTTATGACTGACTTGCCAGACAGGCCTGTGCCATGACATTCAAATCGCAAAGGGTGATCCAGCAGTAGTGTGATATGTCCTGCATGCACACCATTGTCGCATTGTCTATCAGGACATGAGGACATCATTGTGTCTGGTGATGGAAGCAAAACCCGCATATCAACAGAGACTCTGCCCATCACTTTTCCTGACACATGTACTGAGTCAGTGGCAGGAGATGGCATGTGTTTGGAGTGACACATTTCCATATGTTCTCTTGGATGTCCAACAACTGTGTATGTGGTGCATGTGTGCACATATGATTAGTCGCATACAACAGGCAGCAGACAGATGGGTGCATGGACAGGTAGGATATGTGTGGCATGACTGACTGTCAGGCAGACAATGGGCTTCTTCAAATCAGTGTCAGCACTTATTGCAATGTCTAGCAAATGATGGCAGGGCTTGCTCTGTGATGTGCTGTACTTACTGTGGTGTGTGTGGTCAGTACAGGTGACTAATGTTGCTCTGTTTATCCTGATTGTTTGCAGATACATCCACGGCCACAGGAGGAGACAGCTCCACGGACCAAGAGGAGCGGCAGAGCCAGACTGGGTCCACTGCAGGGGAGAGCGAGGGACCCAGTGGCACGGAGGGTGAGGGGAGCCACACTGAGGAGACCTCAGCTACGACCACCTCGGCTGGGGAAAACAGCACTTCCAGTGAGGACTCCCTTGTGGAGGCGGGTGTCAGCAGACCAGAGGCGACATCAAGCAAGTCTGTCCCCGCCACCACCACCATCTACACCCTCCCATCTGCTCCCATCCCACATGTCCGTGGAGGTTCCTGTGTAGGGGAGCGTGTCTCCTTCATGCCAGGCACCGCACCCCCTGCCTCTGTCCCCCCTGCTGCCCTGAGTGTGGAGTCTGTGGACTTGCTGAAACAGATCCATGTAGGGCAGACATCAATGCTGAGTGTCCTCCATGCACACACGGGTCTGTTGACACAACTGGTGTCATTCATGGAGGGCATCTCATCTGGCATGTCTGCCCTACATTGGACCAATCAGTCCATGGCCTCCTCACTGACGGCAGCAGTGTCCCTCCTGCAACAGTCCCTCACCCCTCCTACCTCTGCCCCATCCACAATCCCCAGCACCCTACCTGTCCCGAGCACACACACACCGGCACCGGCACGCACCAGCACAGACACAAGCAGCACACAGACACACAAGCCAAAATCCAGACGCACACGCACGCACAGTCAGCGGACTGATACCTCACTCACAGGGGATGGGGCCCAGACACACACACACGCATCCACGAGCACTCCGCAGTCCTCAGATACCTCTCCCTCCAAAACCCCTTCCCTTGCCTCACCTGCAACCCCCCTCCCAGAAGCTCTTCCTCTGTGAGCTTGGCCTCTTCCCCACAGATCCATCTGACACGAAGTCCAGGCGGAAGAGGCGACCACCACACACAGAGGGGAGTGCCCCTCACACCCGGACACCCTCCCCCAGGCACAGGCAGACTGAGGACCCCATTCGAAAGTCCCCCGGACCAGGAAGGGCAAGACCCCACCACCACCACCACGCAGCTGCACCACACAGTCTCTCTCCACCATCCCCCAGGCCACCACTCCACAAGTTCCACCGCCACACCCTGCCCCAGGTTCCCCCACACACCGATACCGCATCCCCAAACTGCTTAGGCCCTCCCCCTACCACTTGCTCTTCCACCCCCAAACCAGATGCTCTGCCTGTTTGTGCCACTGGTGTGGAGACCGGGTCCCCCCTCTGTCCTGCCCACCTCATCTGCCCCCCTTCCACTCCCTTGGAGTTATGCACTGCAGTGGAGTCCACAACCACCCCGTCTGACTCGGGCACTGCAGTGGGGACCCAGTCCACTCCATTTGACCGACCCACTGCAGTGGTTGCAGCACCCACACCATCTGACTTGTGCCCTACAGTGGTGCCGGCCCCCACTGAGTCAGACACCTCCACTGCAGTTGCCGGTGACACTCCTGCACCCACCACCCCTTCACTGCCTCCTTCTGGCATCCCCTGGTCCTGTCCCTGCGGTGCCTGGCCTGCCCCTTGTATGCCCCTCCGAGGAGGATGTCCCCTGTCCGTACCAGTGCAGGCAAGCAATGGGTGACAAGTTGTCACATATCACCCTGTTGGGACTGTGTATTTGGACTGGCCATTGGCCTTAGTTTCTTTTGGACTTAAAATTTTAGTTTCACATTTGCTGAATAAAGCCTCTTTTTGTTTACTTGTGGTTTTTCTTTGGATGTACATGATGTAGATGAGTATCATCATGCATTTGCAGTTGTAATAGTGTTCAGATCAGGAAAATGAAGTGTTGCTGTGATGGACTCCATGTGGTCCATGGGATATGTGTCCTAATGTAGTCTGGATCTATAGCATCCTTTGCTGCAGTCTGAGGGTGTAATGTTCAGCATTTGACACAGGGATGTACGTTTTGCATTTGTAAATTAACATCTTTGGCTTACACTGATGCACATCTGGTGGGCTTACCACTGTTCAATGTTTCTATTTCCCTGACTGTGTGCCCATCTCCACTGGACATGCAGTTTACCACATCAATGTTGAAGGACTCATCTGTGTATACAGTGCAACTTGCTTGACACGTGTTTTGGGTGTATGCAGGTGACTGACGTGACACTCCCGTACCCAGGCTGATGTGAGCAGAGCCTTCAGTGTGTTGTAGTTGTTGACTCACTGACCGAGTGTTCTGCTGACATGTTTGAGTCGTGCACAGACAAGGTTTGGCACAGCGGACCTTCCACAGGAGTGGAGTGCCCTCATGGCAGTGTGTAATCCCGTGACATTGCCTGGGCCCGTGTTGTGTGTTGTGTGAGCATGTCTGTGTGTGTTCCCTTCCCTTTTCCTACACAGGCTGTGTCCCTACGGATGTTCCTGTTTGTGATGCTTGCTGAGTTGTCCTGTGTTCATCCAGCATCTTGGACCTGGTTTCTCCGGGATGTGGGTGCATGGCAAACTAACGTTCATCAGGTTGTCATCCCTAGTTGTCTTTGTTGTCAGGGCTGGGGATGTGGGCAAACGCAGATGGGACACAGTCAGGATTCCCCTTGGCACTTGTTGGTTACACAAGTCATGTAATTTACAGTTTGTGGTAGCTTTCAGTGATTGTGACACGTTGTGTGTGTGACTGCTGCCACTCCTCAGGGTCAGAGCTGCAATGTTGGAAGTTGTCTATGTGTGTTCTTTGTGGGTCACCTTGGCTTCTTCATTGGTGTGTGACTGTGGCCGGGATCCCATTGATTGGGGTGGATTTCACGTCATGCCCATGTACCGCGTACTGTGCAGTGTGTCAGACATTCACGAGTCTTGTTGACTGGCCATGTGTGATGGGTTTCTGCACCTTAGTTCCCACCACCACCCCTGGGATTGTCATGGGTGCATGTGCAATGTCACCAGTCCATGTGAGCTTCACTGCTGCACATTGGTGGAGATCAAGGTGTGTGGTGTTGAGTGTGTGCAAATGTGAGTTGTTGCACGGCTAGACCCCTACCTCCATATTGGCCTTGGCTGACAGGCCGTGCTGATTGATTTGTGCTTGTGTAGGTGTGATGGTAGTTTGTTGCTCAGGACACATGGCTGTGGTTCACAGTGTGAACGACATCTACCTTTGTCATCACAGTGGGATTATCATGCAGGCTAGTGTCACCACAATGTGGGGTCCCTGGGGGTAGTGCTGTGGTGGGTCTGTCTCTTGCTGTGTTAGTTGCTGTTCCTACAAGCTTGTGTGACATGTGTAATTTGGGCTCCCTCTCATCTAACAATGCCTGATTGCCCACATAGGGGAATCCGATCCCTGAGTTACTTTTGTATGGCACTGTATACACATCTGTGTAATTGGAATTCAGGCCTCCTCATGTGTTGTGTGGTTGCCTGGGGACACTGGCACACTCCCCCATCACCTGTTGTGTTTGATATGCAGTGTGAGGCTGCCTGTTTGTGTTTGTGCATCTGCACCACTGCATTGGCATATCTTTAGTGTGCCATTGGCTGTATGTTGTTTGGAGGATTTCCCCTGCTGTCCCTGGGACTCCTAGGTCATCAGTCAGCACAATAATCATGGTTTGTATGTCCCATTGCTGCCATGGTATGGTATTTGTTCACCTCACATCTACAGTCTCCACAGGAGATCTACATTTGTGTGTCCATTGGTGCAGATATGTGGGTCTGCATTATGATGGTCACTTCTGTCATTGTGTAATTGATAAATGTTGACAATGTCAGCCCCCATGGGTGATGTTTGTCTGCACATGGCCAAAGGTATGTTTTATTTGCACTGCACTGTTTGCCTCACCCAATCTATGTTGCTATGGGACACAACCACTACTTTGCCACTGATGTGTTTGTTGTTCTGTGACCAGGAATCATCCATGCTGTTTGGCAGTTGCAGCTTTTTCCATGACGACACTTACCTTTTGGTCACTGTGATGATGGGGGTTTAGACCCCATTGCCACAATGTTCAAAATGTGCTTCAGCTGTGGACCCCACACTTACCTTTTGGTCACTGTGATGATGGGGGTTTAGACCCCATTGCCACAATGTTCAATATGTGCTTCAGCTATGGACCCCACACTTACCTTTTGGTCACTGTGATGATGGGGGTTTAGACCCCATTGCCACAATGTTCAAAATGTGATTCAGTTATGGACCCCACACTTACCTTTTGGTCACTGTGATGATGGGGGTTTAGACCCCATTGCCACAATGTTCAAAATGTGCTTCAGCTATGGACCCCACACTTACATTTTGGTCACTGTGATGATGGGGGTTTGGACCCCATTCCCACAGTGGTCATGGTCTGCTTGCATTGTGGAGGCCACACACATTTATGTGTGACACATGTGATAGGGGGTCACATTGTATGTTCAATGTCATGTTCAGTGTTGTAGGCATTTGACACAGACTACACACTCTTGTCATGATGTTGGGGGATGTCTTTTTCTGACATTCCTTATGTTGGAGTATGCTGGTTGTGTCATGCATTACCCGTCCTATGAGTGGGGATGGTAGTAGTGGTAGGCATCCAGGCCCCCATGAGTAGGGGTGGTGTTAGTGGTAGGCATCCATCCCCCTATGAGTGGGGATGGTAGTAGTGACAGGCATCCAGGCCCCCATGAGTAGGGGTGGTGGTAGTGGTAGGCATCCAGGCCCCCATGAGTAGGGGTGGTGGTAGTGGTAGGCATCCAGGCCCCCATGAGTAGGGGTGGTGGTAGTGGTAGGCATACAGGCCCCCATGAGTAGGGGTGGTGTTAGTGGTAGGCATCCATCCCCCTATGAGTGGGGTTGGTAGTAGTGACATGCATCCAGGCCCCCATGAGTAGGGTGGTGGTAGTGGTAGGCATCCAGGCCCCCATGAGTAGGGGTGGTGTTAGTGGTAGGCATCCATCCCCCTATGAGTGGGGATGGTAGTAGTGACAGGCATCCAGGCCCCCATGAGTAGGGTGGTGTTAGTGGTAGGCATCCATCCCCCTATGAGTGGGAATGGTAGTAGTGACAGGCATCCAGGCCCCCATGAGTAGGGGTGGTGGTAGTGGTAGGCATCCAGGCCCCCATGAGTAGGGTGGTGGTAGTGGTAGGCATACAGGCCCCCATGAGTAGGGGTGGTGTTTGTGGTAGGCATCCATCCCCCTATGAGTGGGGATGGTAGTAGTGACAGGCATCCAGGCCCCCATGAGTAGGGGTGGTGGTAGTGGTAGGCATCCAGGCCCCCATGAGTAGGGGTGGTGTTAGTGGTAGGCATCCATCCCCCTATGAGTGGGGATGGTAGTAGTGACAGGCATACAGGCCCCCATGAGTAGGGGTGGTGGTAGTGGTAGGCATCCATCCCCCATGAGTGGGGATGGTAGTAGTGACAGGCATCCAGGCCCCCATGAGTAGGGGTGGTGGTAGTGGTAGGCATCCAGGTCCCCATGAGTAGGGTGGGGGTAGTGGTAGGCATCCATCCCCCTATGAGTGGGGATGGTAGTAGTGACAGGCATCCAGGCCCCCATGAGTAGGGGTGGTGGTAGTGGTAGGCATCCAGGCCCCCATGAGTAGGGGTGGTGGTAGTGGTAGGCATCCAGGCCCCCATGAGTAGGGTGGTGGTAGTGGTAGGCATCCATCCCCCTATCAGTGGGGATGGTAGTAGTGACAGGCATCCAGGCCCCCATGAGTAGGGGTGGTGGTAGTGGTAGGCATACAGGCCCCCATGAGTAGGGGTGGTGTTAGTGGTAGACATCCATCCCCCTATGAGTGGGGATGGTAGTAGTGACAGGCATCCAGTCCCCCATGAGTAGGGTGGTGGTAGCGGTAGGCATCCAGGCCCCCATGAGTAGGGGTGGTAGTAGTGACAGGCATCCAGGCCCCCATGAGTAGGGTGGTGGTAGTGGTAGGCATACAGGCCCCCATGAGTAGGGGTGGTGTTAGTGGTAGGCATCCATCCCCCTATGAGTGGGGATGGTAGTAGTGACAGGCCTCCAGGCCCCCATGAGTAGGGGTGGTGGTAGTGGTAGGCATCCAGGCCCCCATGAGTAGGGGTGGTGGTAGTGGTAGGCATCCATCCCCCTATGAGTGGGGATGGTAGTAGTGACAGGCATCCAGGCCCCCATGAGTAGGGTGGTGGTAGTGGTAGGCATCCATCCCCCTATGAGTGGGGATGGTAGTAGTGACAGGCATCCAGGCCCCCATGAGTAGGGGTGGTGGTAGTGGTAGGCATCCAGGCCCCCATGAGTAGGGTGGTGGTAGTGGTAGGCATCCATCCCCCTATGAGTGGGGATGGTAGTAGTGACAGGCATCCAGGCCCCCATGAGTAGGGGTGGTGGTAGTGGTAGGCATACAGGCCCCCATGAGTAGGGGTGGTGTTAGTGGTAGGCATCCATCCCCCTATGAGTGGGGATGGTAGTAGTGACAGGCATCCAGGCCCCCATGAGTAGGGGTGGTGGTAGTGGTAGGCATCCAGGCCCCCATGAGTAGGGGTGGTGGTAGTGGTAGGCATCCAGGCCCCCATGAGTAGGGGTGGTGGTAGTGGTAGGCATCCAGGCCCCCATGAGTGGGGTGGTGGTAGTGGTAGCCATCAGGCCCCTATGGGTGTGTATGGCCATGGTTCGGCTGTTGCTAGTGTACGTCATTTCTGCATCCCTATGTGTGTGTGACATATGTCGGGTACGTGTCGTTTGTTTGTGTAGTGGGTGTCTGGCTTACCGTCTGCGCCGTACGCGTCTGTACCGGTTCCGGTAATAGATGTAGAGTATTGGTAGGACCTGCGCGATGGGATTCATGGTTGGGTCGTCTCGTTCGGGTTTCTCGTGGCTTCAACTCGTACTCGTCGCTGGCTTGTTCGTCTCGTAGCCGTGGATCGTCTTGTGGCGCTAATCGGAGCTTATGTGCAGCTCTCCCGGATGCTCTGATGTGCCGGACGTAGCGACGGGTTCGGCGCGTACGGAAGGCGCATCGTACTAGTCCGGCCGGAAGGTGCTGTATATTTACTTCCGTGCGACTCGAATCGGCGTTTATGGATCCGGCTCGGACGGGGAACAGGAGCTGGAGTGGGTACGTACGGCTGGGTCGGAATCTGAGCAGTTATGCGCATCGTACTTGCTCGTTCGGACGACTGTTCGAATCGGTCGGGAAACACGCGTTCGGCTTGTTTTTTTTCCGGACGAATAGTGTTAGGTGCGCTTCCGGCCGAGATCGGAATCGGCCCCAAAGTTGGAGGTGAAGGCCTCGGCGATCTGCTGCGGGTCTAGCACCACGCCCTCCACGTCTGTCTCTATGAGGGGCACCCAGCGTTGGGCCATCTCACGCCTCTCCAGCCATGCCAGCATCTTCCCGGTGGAGTCGCCTAGCTCATATATTCTGTGCATTGTGGCCCTTTGTTTAGCTCTAGCTGCTTCCTCAGCCAATTGACAATAGTCTAAGCGTTTCATGTCCAGAGGCATTGTTATCTTGATTGGGTCAGATAGGAGAAAATCCTTGGGCATCAATACCTTGGTGGTGTTGTCAATATTTTCAGCTTCATGAAACCAAGCAGTCTTTTTTGGGATTGGCATAAGATTTTGCAGTGAATTTGTATCCACAAAAAATGGATTGCTGTTCTATATATCCTATTAGAAAGATGTGAACATTTAGACAGCATTGTCATCAGGATCACCCTGATTATGGTTACAGTCTACTAGTATAATACTTGTCACCAGTTAGTTGGTTTGTATAGTAGCCCTTGGTTTGAATGAAAGTTACATTACATTTTTACTGTGAGAAGTGGTAAATGACATCGAATCTGTAGGAACATACATTTAGAGACTCCAGACTTCAGGAGCCAGCACACACACATCTGTATGCATTGTCAATTAAAATAAATGTTACCCAAAAGAACATAATTTGAAACACGCATAGATGTAAATACACCGTGAGACAATTATAGCTACAGTGCAAGCCTAAAATTGAACCTTTTTGAAACACTACAACCCAACTAACAGGATAAATCACTATTAACTGCCTCACACATTCTGTTTTATATTCACTTTACAAGGGAAAACAACTAGGCCTTTTCTCATAAAGCCTATTTAATCGTATTTTATGTCATTGCACAGATGTAACTGTGCTCTAGCTCTGTTAAAATGCTTTTGTTCATAAATTTTACCCTGAAAATCCATATGATCTAAAACCTATATGCTGGTAGATATTTAAGTTTTCAAATTCCTCATTCAATAAATCTTTTCAGGCAACAGATTGGATACGGAAACTTCACAATAGCTCCCCAGCACCATGGTGCCATCGCTTGGGCAGCCTTAGCTCCCCATGTAATGTCACCAAGCCATATATGATGCCACAGTGGGCACTGTTTATTCCATTTCATCCACATCCAGGGACTCTGTTCTGGACCTCCTTTCTTTGGGTTTTACCATTGTTTTTCTCTAAAATTCTTCAATTAACCGTGTTCTGTTTGGGCCAAGTTGGCCCTTAAGATCACAGGCTTCAAACAGTGCTGCTCCTGTCTCCTGTCTTACACAAATGTGGATCTTGAATTCCTGCAATGATTTGTCTTTGGTGTCTGTGCCTTAAGCATGACTTCACTTCCTGTGATACGTGTGGCCCGGTACATACCAAGACAACTGAGAAGAGGGAAACCAAGCTCCCTAACTCAGGCCTCTTCCCACAGGTACTTCGTCTGAAAGGGAGCACTCCAAGAAGGAATCCCCCCTGTGAGAAGCTGGCCTGGTATATGATGTCCACTAATGTAAGTGTTTTAGGGAAACAATGGTTCTGGTGTGGCCAAAAAGGTCCACTAATGTAAGTGGGCACCTTGCACCAGTCCAGACAACCCTTATGATGATTTTAGAGGTCTCAGACAACCTTGGAAAGCTATTCAAGTGGTAGCTGTGGAGAGCAGCCTTCAGGCTTAGTCTTGAAGGAGTGTAAAGCAGCTTGTTTTACCAGAATGCAATCATAGTATAGATGAAATGAAAAGAGAACCACACGTTAGTTATAAAAAAATATGTATTTATTATATAACGCTATCTAGTACGTTACAGTATCTCCCACACGGAGATAGACACAAAGCAAACAATACTTTTTAGCAAAGAAATCACAGTAAATAGCACTAATACACAGCGGGCCCCAGAGGGGGACCAAACCATATACTAAGAAAATGGTATAAGAACCACGACTTGAGTTAGGACAATGTCGAGAGTACGTAGAATTGCTGGGGACCCACAGAACCACCAAGTAGATAGGGACCCCACGGAGAGCATGTGCAGTGTGTGAACAGGACCGCGGGCTCCGTACAAGTCTATGTGTCAGTCGTGGTTGGAATTTTAAAGATTAGGGACCCTTCCCAGTGGACCCTGAAGAAACCCCGTGGGAGACAGAAGGTTGGAGAGCCACTCCACCAGTGGATACTGAAGTACCCAAGTTACCTAACCCAGGGAAGCCGGGTGCATGGGTGTGAAGTGGTGTCGGAAACCGCCGTCGAACCCAATGGAGGACTTCACGAAAGTGCTGCTGCTGGAAGAGGTGAAAGTGTCCGTGGGAATCCAAACGTGGATTCTTGAAGAGGAGTACCAGAAAGCAGAGGGGACAGTGTCTATGTCACTCGGCAGTTACCAGGAGACTTGGAAGACGAATGCCCTCCGATGTCGGGTGCTTCAGGATAGTTGACAGTGACCTTGACTCTGCAGCTCTGGGGACCAGGTGACGCTGAGGAATACCAGGACCCGGATACGAGCTGTCCCACGAAGGATGTCGAGAGCTGAGGGGTCGGTCTGTGGCTGGAGCACCAACAAGCCTTGGCAAATACAACCCACGCAGGAAGTCAAGAAAGTGTACAGTTCGGATCAGCAAGGTCCAGGAGACTCACCACAAGCAGGGGAGTCAGGGCAGGCCCGAGTGAATGAATGAATGAAAACATTTATAAAGCGCAAACTATTGCAGAGGCGTCTTGGCGCTGAAATGTAAGGGGAGTGGTGACTGGTATATAGCCGGCAGAGATTAGACGGATACTGTAGTAAACAACCAGGTTTTGATCATCCTCCTAAACCTAACTCTGTCATGCTGTAACCTGATGGCGATCGGCATAGTGTTCCAGAGTTTGGCTGCCTGGTAAGAGAGGGTTCTTGCCCCCCATCTGGCTCTACAGATTTTAGGGACCCGAACTAGTCCTATATTAGCCGATCTCAGATCGCGCGGCGGAACATGCCAGCAAAACTGTGGCTGAAAGCTCAAAGATCCTCCTCCATAGAGAGCCTTATGTACGAAGCAGATAGCCTTGAATTCAATACGCCTCTGGACCGGGAGCCAGTGAAGTTCCCTAAGACTGTTGGAGATGGGGTGGTATTTAGGAATGTTCAGAAGTAGCCGAGCTGCAGCATTCTGGAAGGCTTGAAGTTTCCGTATTTGGCCTTTGTCAATGCCAAGAAACAGAACATTACAATAATCAATTCTGGAGAGGATCAGTGCTACTACCACAGTTTTGCGAAGGCCTAGAGGGATAAATGGTAAGACCTTACGCAACACCTTTATGAGGAAAAAGCATGAAGAGGTCAGGGAGTTACACTGGCCAGCAAAATTTAGTTGGTCATCGAACATAATGCCCAGGTTTCTTGTCTTCCTGGTGGGTACCGGGCAGCACCCAGCATTTGCAGGCCACCATGAAGAATTCCAAATGGGAGGGCCTTTTCCAAATTCCACCACCTCCGTTTTTTCGGTGTTCAGCTTGAGGGAGTTGGAATGCATCCATTCTATGATATGTTTCATACAATCATGGAACCTATTTGCTACAGTTTCGATCTTTGTGGAAATGGATATCACTATCTGTGTGTCATCTGCGTACGAGATCAACGCAAAGCCATGTGCTTTGATCAATCTAGCCAGAGGGGACACGTAGATATTAAACAGGGTCGGTGATAAGGCTGACCCCTGTGGGACGCCACCTGGAAGGAAGAAGGGTTCGGAAATCAGATCACCCCACCTCAACCTCTGTTCTCTATCTGTGAGAAATTAGGTAAGTAGGGCAAGGGCAGCCCCCCCCCACACCTAGACTCTCTAGCCTGCGTATTAATACCTGATGGTTAACCGTATCAAACGCTGCCAAGAGATCCAGTAGGATGAGAACTGCCCTCCCCCCACTATCAACTTGTTTACGGATCTCCTCCGTGGCCAAGGCCAGGGCCGACTCCGTGGAGTGACAAGATCTAAACCCATGCTGCGCAGGGTCAAGAAGATTGTTGGATTCAAGGTCGGTGGTTAGCTGCTGATTGATGGATCTTTCTAGGATTTTAGCAGCCAACGGTAAGCACGAAATAGGTCAGTAGTTCTTAGTTTCGGAGGGTTCTAAGGATGGCTTCTTCAATATAGGTCGTATGGAGGCTTTCTTCCATATAGAGGGGAAGGAGCCGGATAGACATACATTATTTATAAGGGGGGTCAGGTATATGCTTGCCCTATCTGCCACCATCTGGAGAATGTGAGGGGGGCAGGGGTCCCCCGGGGAGCCAGATTATTTTGTTTTCAGCAGTTTGCATACAGTATCATGTGTCAATGGCAAAAAAGCTGGTAGTTGGCAGGGAGGGGATTCATCTACAATGGGGCCCTCTAGTTTCGTTCTACTATCTGTATTAGAGGTATTTACTGCAAGCTCCTTGTAGATGAGTTGGACCTTGTCCTGAAAGAAGTTTGCTAGCCTATTACAGAATGCATGATCAGGCGTAAATTGATTGGTTCGCTGCAGTTTGCAGAGCGTGGAGATTGTTTTAAATAGTTCTCTAGACGAGCCTTTAGCAGCCTTGATTTTAGTCGTAAAATAGTTCTTTTTAGCAAGTATAATGGCTTCTTTATATTCAACTAGAGCAGTTTTGTAACTGCAATCAGGGGAGCCCAAGGAAAACAAAGATGACCCTCAATTGGACCCACAGGCCGGAGGCACAGGAGTCGCGAGAGGACCTCGAGCAGCTCACCAAAAGGAGCAGGCCACAGTGACCACGAGGCGATGTGGCTGAAAATCTAGGTGCAGAAAGTTGCCAAAGGTTGGGGCTACGTGGAGCCCAATGCACTTGTTGCAGGGTCACCAACAAGCATATGCACTTGCAAAAGTACGCAGTGCACAGGGGTTCGGTTAATGCAGCCCCCACGAGGGATACTGACCTCAAACTTGGTGAGAGGGCAGCTCAGGCCTTGGGAGCCGTAGATAACCACCACCTGTGTTGTTGAATCCTTCAGAGTCCTCAGGAGCTCGGGATCAGCAGACCAGTCGGCAGTGTTGCGGTGCCTACGAATGTAGGGTAGTGACTCCTTCACTCCAAGGGAGATTACTTCGGTTGTCCTTGATGCTTCACAGGCCTTGGAAGGTACTGTACGATGCACAGGCACAGACGATGCAGCTGACTGAGAGGGAGACGAAGTCAGGCCCAAACGAAGTCCAGCGAAGTCCAGAGTGCCCATACGGTAGAAGTGCAGTAGTTTCAGTTCTGAATCTTATCCTACAACTAATCTAGGGACCTATACCCAGGTAAGCCGTTCAGTACCCTAAGGAGAGGGTTGGGAAGATTCAGGGGAAACTCCCAGGGGAGGGTCTGGCCAAGGGGGATGTTACTCCCATGTCCTTTGTCCAGTTTCGCGCCAGAGCGGGAGCCGACGGCTCCCAGGACTGTTTTGAACTGGACTATGCACAAGGACACCAAATGTGCCTCTCATGCAGACTTTCAGGTGCTAGCAAGTGCACCCACCCAGTCCTACAGTCCTAATACACTAAATCCTGTCTGGGAGGTGGTCACACCTCCCTGTGACAGGATGCCTATTGTTCTGCCTTCCTCTGCTCAAGCTTGGCTCAGTACCAGGAGGGCAGAAATGTGTCTCTGGTCAGCAACAACCATTCTGTGCTGTCCGAGACTAGGAGGCTGGTACCGGGAACACTGACAGTCCCACGGAGGGCTCTCCCGGTGGGTGGAATCATACCTCCCACAATGGTAATGGTGTGGGGGTATGATTCCAACATGTTTGACACCAAACACGATAGGGTTCGTTACAGCTGTTTTCGAGATGGTCATCACGTGGTCACGCAATGCCCCTGTATATGGCTGCTTCACCAGCAACCCGGGCGAATGGACTCCGTAGGCTGCAGGGGTGTCCTGCTCATGCAGAGGCATCCTCTCACTTAGAACCAAGCACCCTGCCCTCAGGATGGTAAAGGCCATCTTCAGGGGTGACTTAAAGGTTTTAAGCTCAGTGACCCTTAGATATAGTAAACCTATATCTTTAGTAAGTGGTGCATGCACCAACTTACACAGGCTGCAATGGCAGGCCTGTAGTTCCATTTTGCATGGTCTCTCATGGGTTGCATAATACATGCTGCTGCCCATGGGAGACCTCTGGGGTACCTATGCCCTGGGTACCTGGGTACCATATACTAGGGACTGACAAGGGTACCCCAGTATCCAATCTGGAGTGTACCTAAGTACATTACACAACAGTTTAGGGAGAAAGCAGATAGAATGGGGTCCTGATTAGCAGGATCCCAGTCAGACTAGTCAAAACATAGCTTAGTACCAGGCAAAAGTGGGGGTACCCATGCAGAAGGTTCCTACCTTCCTACACCCCCCAAAAACCATCACAAACAGGAGTTGTCTTTCGCTAGGCATTGCTCTAATTCTCAAAGTAGGTCTGAAACTCAACAGCACCGTTCTCTGACTCCAGCCTTGCCATAATCTTTGGAGCCACAACCAGTTTAGAAGACTTTGGGCCCAGAGTTTCCATGCTATCTACTGATCCACAAACGGTAACAACTTTTACTCTGGTTATGTTATATATCTTCGTCTTAACTCTGTGCCGGCTCTCTCTAGTGTACCGTCAAGCCCCACTTAACTTAGCTTCCATCAGCGACCCCAGTGCTACAATCAACTCAATGGGCTCCAACTCCTCCTGTTTTGAAAACAGTCTGTTTTGCCCAAAGTGAGAGAAAATGTCGAGGCTTATTCTAGGATGATTCCTTGTGGGAGCAAAACCAAAGGGGATGATGGACGGAGTGTTGAACATTGCAAGCACTCACCCCCAGTCAACTGATCTGGGTTTAATCCATCATCATTCTTTAGCTACTCTGCCACTTCAGTTCAGACATGGCCATATGCAAATCAGTCTGACCCTGTGCCTCATGGGAACAGTCCAGCTCGAACTGCCAAGCCATGTCTTTCTGGACCGGAAACAAGCATCCTGGGACCAGTTTCTGGCTTACAGTTATCATCAGCCAGGCTATCTTGAATCCAGTGGCAAAGTGAGCAGGGACCCACGCCTGGGCAGGGTATGCCCAGACGTGGGTCCCTTGCTCACTTTGCCACTGGATTCAAGATAGCCTGGCTGATGACGGCTGTAAGCCAGAAACCGGTCCCAGGATGCTTGTTTCCGGTCCAGGGAAGACATGGCTTGGCAGTTCGGGCTGACTGTTCCCTATGAGGCACAGGGTCAGACTGATTTGCATATGGCCATGTCTGAACTGGGGTGGCGGAGTGAGCTAAAGAATGATGATGGAGTAAACCCAGATCAGTTGACTGGGGGTGAGTGCTTGCAATGTTCAACACTCCGTCCATCATCCCCTTTGGTTTTCCTTGTGGGAGCGTCTGCCATATTCCCAACTGTTATGCAGGATAGATGTTCTCTTTGCTTCCAATTCAGATGCCATACAAATGCTTTCAGTTGTCTGCCTAATTATTTGATTATAATGATGATGATCACTGATTATGGCCTCTATATTGATTTTCAAAATGCTAAATGGTTAGACATTACATTTCAGGTGGAGTAGGAGTGTCCCTCTGGTCCTACTTTTGAGAAGATTGCTTCATGGCATCAATGAGCGATCACAATCTTAACCCCTTGGACATTATAAAGCTCCACTGTGATTGTTTCACCACTCTCAGGAGCACCTGTTTTACCAAAACGATAACAAACACCAACCATACGCATATTAATAATCGCTCTTGGTCTAATATAGAGTGTAGAGAGGCCGAAACTTCCCTGGTTAAATCGATCAAAAGTGGGCAACAATCCCTAATCCAGAAATCAAGGACCAGGTACAAAGCAATCCTTAAAAGCACAATGAGAACCAGGGACTGTCAAATATGGGGGGATGTCTTAGAAGCCATTCAAACAAAAAATCAAGCCACATTTTGGCATATCCTTAGCCGTGGAAATAAGTCAGACACAATGAGACCTGAAGCCAACTTCTTACCCGCGGATTGGGTGGTTCATTTTCAATCCCTTTATAGTAAAGGCAAACTAACCAATATAGAGCGAGATCTGCTTGCTCAGGAGTTGCCATCTGAAGTCCAATCTAGCACGGGCCTAGATACTCCTAGGCCTTGGCATGAATCCCTAAATGATAGATTGGTATTCACCCTGGCTGAGACACAGCAGGCTATCTCTGAACTGAAAGCTGGAAAGGCCCCTGGGCTGGATAAGATCCCCAGGGATTTTTTCAAATCCACGCCAGAGATCTGGTCACCATACTTAAATCGTATTTTCAAGGCCATTGCAGCAGGCGCACCTATGCCAGATTCATGGAGGGAGCAGGAATAGTCCCCATATACAAGAAAGGCGTGAGATCTGTTCTGGCAAACTATCATCCAATAAGCTTGATAGATATACCCAGAGAAGATCTTCTGCAAGCAAGTCCTGGGCCATTTAAATACCTGGTTAGAAGATAATAATATCCTGTCCTCTTTTCAGGCAGGATTTCAACAAAAAATAAGCACTGCAGACCAAGGTTGTAGGTTCTTGATGCTGAGGGTGAAAACCTTAGATCTCAATGGAGGCAGCCTTTACGTAGCATTCGTGGACCTCAGGGCTGCCTTCGATATGGTCCGCAGAGATAAGCTCTGGACAGCCCTGTGGGACATGGGTATCCCTCCTGTTTTACTTGAAACCATTGTGCGACTCCACACCGGAATCTATGCCAAAGTAAGATGTGGCCCTGAGGGTGAATTAACAGATTGCATCCCAATAGATTAGGGTGTAAGGCAAGGATGTGTTCTTGCCCCAACACACTTTCCACTGTTAATTAACAGATGCGTTGACTTCCTAATGAGATGCGTAAACAACTCCCCAGTCCTGGGTGGTGCCAAGATCCGGGCATTGTTCTTTGCCAATGACACCCTCTTGGTGTCAAAAACCCTCAAAGGTTTGGAACTACTACTAAAAAGATTCAACCTGTTTTACAATACTAATGGGTTAGCCTTAAACGCTGATAAAACAAAATGTATGGCTATCCATCCTCACAAACAATTCCGAGGAGCAATTAGACTAGGGGGAGCTAATCTGGAGAGAGTCTTAGATTTCGACTACCTGGGTATACTTCTATCCAGCATGAGCTCAAGAGTGGGCTTCTTTTTAATCACAGGGCTGCTGCCACATCGAATTTTGCAGAAAATACATCTTTTCATGCAATGTCCCCACTATTGGAAATCTGGAGAGCCCAAGCCGTGTCTGCGGCTATTTTTGGCTCTGAACTCCGGTGCCATAGCAATGTGAATTTGTTAGAGATTGCTAAAAACAAGTTCTTTCGTCAGCGCTTAGACTCCCCCAAAGTATGCACCCGGTTTTCTATAGAGTGGACCTAAATGTTTGCCTATTTGATGCCACAGTGTGTTTAAAACCAATCTTGTATTGGCTGAGATCATGGCTGGTCCCTGAGCTGGAATATTTTAGGAACTGACTTTAGGACATTCTCCTAACCCCCAGGTGTGTCAACACCTTGCAGTGGCTAAGCTACATTAAGCAATCTCTTTTTGCACTGGGGGTTCTCATCTTGGCAATGCCCAGAGCCCATCTCTGCTTCTTCCGTAAAAGGAGTCAAAGATGCTTTCTGGACTAACGAGTGGAGGAAGGTACTGACATCCACTAGTAGTGGCAGCCTATCTGACTTCCTGTTGAACCACAAATGTTAACCAAGATTCAAAACATACCTAGATGAGATCGACCCGCCATTTACTAGATCTTTGTATATAAAATTTAGGCTGGGTATTTTGCCACTCGCATCTTTCACCTGTAAATGGTGGTCCCACACAGAGAGTAGCGCAGCCTGCCCAGCCTGTGAAGCAGCCCAGGAGACAGATGCTCATTTACCTTTTTTTGCCCAGCGTATACCAGACAAAGGAGATGTTGGATTGTACTCTTATGCAGACTTCTTGAAACACATTTCCACAAATAAGCCTTGCGGATTTGCAGGTCAGACACTGGGTCTTATGTCGTCTTTTCTATAGCTGCATTTTTAGAAGCAATCTGGCCTGTTTGTGCGAGGGCAATTAATTAAAGGCTAGAATTCAAACATTGAATGCAATCATGATATTTGCAAGTTTACTTCCTCACCCAGATGGCTATTAAATATAGCCTGCTCCGAAACTTTGAATTTGAGAAAAAAATTATGTTTTTACGCAGTTTTGCTTTTAAAATCGTTTTTTAAATTCTTCAATTTGATTTTACGCAGAGATTTTATTTAATCTAAAATTTTTACATCGTGGTCTTTTTATCTGGAAAATGTTTATCTCGTATTCACTTGACTAATACCACAATTTGCTTTCTATTTTGTATTGCTTTTATGCTCGCTGACCGAAATAAAGTATTTAAACTGTAACTGGAATTAGAGAAGATTGCCTCCATCACAGTGGTTATCTGCAAAACAGACAAAATACTGGTTCATGCTCTTTCTGTTGTGATCCATATTGTGTAGCCTGTCTCTTTTACTTGTGAGCATCTGCTACCATTTAATGAGGCCTTTTCGGATCCGGTTTGCAGCTTGGGACAAGGCCTTATCCTCTCCAGCGTTAAATCTCAAGGTAGCTTAGTTCCATAGGCTAGAACCAGTTGATACTAAGATTTTCACTATCCACTCTTGACCTGAGAGTTTGGTGGCACAGGATTCTTCATTTTAGTAGAACCCACTTGTATTCTCCATCGACTCCTGATTAGTAGTCCAAGTGTATTGATTAGATATGAAAAAAGGTGTTTTCGTTTGTCTCTCTTGTTGCCATCCTAAAGTGCCACATGTTTACTGGCCCTCTACTCATACACATTTTAGGAGGAGAGGGCTCAGTTAGCGACATGTAGTCTCTTTGATCATTATATGGGCCCTTTTGTGCAGTTAATGAAGAATGGCCAGGACACAGTCAAACACATTTTGCGCTCCGAGTTGGACACAACAATTGCATTTCCAGATCCATCGGAAAATCTGTTGCTGTGCATGGATGCATTGTGCTGGTTGTTCTGGTGGTGTTCCTGACGAACATGCTGTTCGACGTCTTTACATTTTTGGGGGGTAAGGCTGACTTGCCGTTATAGAGCTTTAAACAGAGACATGCTATGGAGGCCACCATACTAATTCAACTAGCAATACTGGAAGTTCTGAGGACTTTCAAGGGCTAGCCTATCATCAGCATCCCCTTCATTTGTTTGTAACTTCAGGGGCCGGGGTGGTGTCAGTGGCAAGCAGAACCACCAGCATAATTCTTCCTCTATTTTTCCACACTGCCTGTTCCTTTAAACCTCTTTAGTCCATCTTTAGACCAGCATGAGCATACAGTAGGGAAAAGAGGTGATACATTTTGATTCAAACTGATGGCTATTGCTACCTATTGTTGGGTCCGTCGGATTGTGGAGAAGGATTAAGCCTTTCTGTTTCAGTAAATTCCTTCCCTCATCTGGCCCATTTGCTTTGGCATGCCAGCCTTGACTGTGTGCCATCCTTCTACAAAAATATGCTTATTACGGCAGCTGTACTGGTTTGTGCCATGCTTGGGAGAAAGTTGTTCTGTTAAGGCATGGTTATCTGGTGTTTTATTCTTTGTTCTTTTTTAGGCACTGCTTTGCTCTGGGAACTGTGAAGGTTTACCTGTCAGCATTACATTGACTGCCAGACCAGCCTCGGTTGTTTAAATCATCTGTTATGATGTGTTTTGGAATGGCCTGACCCCCCTATTACCTCCTTCTCCTTTTGTCATGCCCAAGTAAGAATTTAATGCGATTGCCAGGTTTTTTGATGGGATTACAATTTGAGTCCGTGCACTGTTGCTCTGGGAGGCTTCTGACATTGAAGACAGTCTTCCTTATTGCTGTCACTTTGTTTGTGTGTTTGAGCAGTACTACCTTAACTCACAGATCTGCAAGAAAGGTCACTTTGCTAGATCCTTGCTGCAAGACTTAGTTGTATCCTCTACCTATAACTACCTCCATGGGTATACTATTTAAGTACTGATTCACTCTGTGATGTATCAGTGAAATAAAGTATCTATGAGAAGACAATGTTACATACCTTCTAAAATAATATTTTAAGTGGCTATTCTATCCGCAGATTCCTCATCACCCCAACTAACCCACCCCTCTCCCTACCGCCTTTAGGTTCGGAGGATTTCATTTGCTAATTTTTATAATAAGGTTGCACGTTATTCCTGCTATTCTACACTGCTGTCCATCAATCCACCTTTTCAGTACCATCTCTGGCTCTTAGAAAAAAGGGTGGAAACTAAGTGGACAGAGTGGCATTCTATATGACTTAAAACCATCACATCCTAAGGAGGGACTGGATCTGTGACTGGTGCCATGCGACACCACCTGGTGGAGGTATTGCAAGGTTTCCTGATCCAGTTTGGCACCTCAGAGTATTTACTAGCAATCTGCATGTAGATAGATTATCAACCAGACAGACTGCTTCGATTGTAGGAGGGGAGGGTTATGATGACCCACCCAATGCTTTGGCGAATATGAGTTATGGCACCTCTCCCTGCCACATTGGTGATAATTAGCACATTACCCATCTGCATGCATACTCTTTCTACGTGAATATATCCACTAAGTGAGATTTCATATCTATCATTATAATTAGAAATGTTTGCTAAAAAAGGTAACCTATAAAAGTAAAACATCAGAGTGAATTTACATTATTAGACAGTGAATTTCTCCAAGTCTTTACTGTTGTCATTTTTTGGACTAATTTGACCTGTTAAATGTGGCCGTCGGCCCATGAACGACAGCCGCACTACCTCCCCAGTGCGTGTTGGCCATTGGCCGACGCTTTGGAGATATATAAAGGCCCCTCTGGTGCTATGCACCAGAGGGATTCCTTTATTTTATTTTTACCCTGGGCTGCTCGGGAAGAACTTCCTGAGCAGCCTGAGTGTTTTTTGTTTTGTTTACTGTAATGACATCAGCATGCAGGGCACACTGATGTCATCACAGTAAAGTGAAAGTAAAATGAGCTGATGGGCTAGTTTTACTCTCATTGCATCAGTGCTCATGGGACATATCTCAGCCCTCAAGCACTGATTGTTTTGAGAGAGGTATCGTTGGAAAAAGGAAAATCTGCCCTTTCTAATGCTACTCTGCCCAGTGGATGTCTGGTTAGGGCTCACCACAGGAGAGTGATCCCCAAGCAGGAATCCACCCACTAGGCACCATGGATGGGGGGAGTAGCCCCTTAGTCAAGGGCTTGTGCACCCAAGCCCTCTTAAATATTTTAGTCTTTCTGCCCCCGTCAGTGGCGGATTGATGTAATTACCCCCTATCTGCAGAAAGCCGACTATACAGCAGCAAATTTTTGTTAAAAAAACTAGAGGTGGGGTCTGCCAACCATGGGCATGACCATGTCCCATACAGAAGCAAAACAGACAGTCTTTATGCCCCGCGGGGGAAATTACCCCCAATCTGCCCCCCCCAGAGGGGGCAGAAAGCCCACTAGAGATCAGGGAAATAAGAAATATAGCAGTGGGAGCTGCCTACCGTGGTTACAGCCATACCCCCACCCCAAAAACAAAGCAGGCAGTGCTGGGGGTGCATACTCCCAATATGCCCCACTAGGGGGGCCGAAAGCTCACTAAAAACTAGGGACTGCATTCATGCAATTTTTATTTAGGGGGAGCAGCCCCCCGCCCCCACGGGCATGGGCCTGAGCCCCCCCCTGCCCGAGGTGGGGGGTGGATAGGGGCATTCACCCCCAATTACCCCTCACCCCCACCCCCCAGGAGACAGAAAAACCACTACACACAAGGAATTTCAAAATGGCACCAAACCAAACAAAAGGATGGGGCAACCTACCCTGGCATCGAGCCACACCCCTGCCCCTGAAGGGGCAATAGACGTTTATTCCATTTGGGGAGGTTGCCCCAAATCTGCCCCCTGGGGGGAAAAAATGTCCACCTGACACCAGGACTTTTGCCGTTAGGGCAAAAGAAAGTGGTGCAGGCGTTGCAATCTGACATTGGCCAGACCCCCACCCCAAATTGGACAGACAAGTCTTTCTGCCCACCCCTCCCAGGGCAGACAGGGAATTTGCTTTCAATTTGCCCTTTTGGGGCAGAAATCCCACTGCACGCACCCACTGCACGCAAGGGATTTCAAAATGGTGCCAAACCAATCAAAATGAGAGTGTGGCCTACCCTGGCATGAAACCAAGGGCAAACAGGAGGTTTGCCCCCATTTTGCCCTAGGGGGGCAGAGAGCCCACTCTATAACAGGAATATATATTTTTAATAAAGTGATGGGGTGGGTCTAGCCCGTCCTAACATAAGTCCCCACCTTCACCCCTAAAGCCTCAACAGTCTTTATGCTCCCTTGTGGACCAAAGCATTCCCATCCCAATGGCAAGCAAGAGGACATTTGATTCTTTTGGGTGTTGTTTTTACTTATGGGCCAGGAGAGTGTGGCTAACTCCTAATATCGTTACGTTTGCAATGGTGAATGTTTGCACTTTTGGGCTCGGGTAGGCTGGCACCTGGGAAAACCTACCAGATACAGACAGTTCTGAAAAGTAGACATCCAGGGAAGTCCAACATAGTGTGCTTTGCGTCGATCCCACAACTTTTTTGTTAACAAGAATGCCCTGCAAACCTTAGACTTTGGCTAAAAACACACATTTTCCTCACATGTCTGTGATGAAAACTTCTGTAATCTGCAAGGAGCCAGCCACATATTTCCTACCACAAAGTAGTTCCTAAAGTCTCCCGATAAAATTGGTACATCTCTTATGTGGGTAGACCTAGGGCCTGCGACAGGAAATAGCCCACAACGCAACATGGATACATCACATTTTCCCACTCAAAATGTACCCTTTTTTTGCATAGTGGGTAGCTGTTGGTTCACGGGCACTAGGCCTACCCACACAAGTGAGGTATAATTTTTATCGGAAGACATGTGTGAACATGGAATAGTAGAACATTTGTTATTTCCAATTATTTGAGCCTTCCAAATGTAAGCCAGTGAGTAAGCAAGAAGACATTTAAAAAAATGTCCTCTTTATCACATGCTAGTATGTGTGCCCACAAATTCAGAGATGGACAAATAACCACTGCTACTAACCTCCAAATCTTGTGCTCATTTTAGAAATACATAGGTTTCCTTGATATCCATTTTTCACTGAATTGGTACACAATGAAAAACCATTGTACGGTTCAGCTCAGTTGTTGAACCTGGCTACCTCCGGCTCTGTGAGAACCTACAAACCCTATATAACCCCGCCACCAGAAGGGTCTAGCAGACATAATTGTATATTACTTTTGTATATCGGCCATCATAACAAACAGTTACAAATGAAAATATCAGTTTTTTTCCTACTTCAATATTTCTTTATTTGAAAAGTTAGTTTCTTTGGGAAAACCTTGTGGGATCTACACATATGACCACTTGCTGTAGCCCCGGCAGTTATGGAGTTAATTTGATGTTACACATTCTACAAAGCCATTGTCGCTAAGTGTACCGATGTGCTGTAATTGTATTTCTCTAACATTTTGTATATCGTTTATATATTTTTGTAGGCTTTTGTCTAATTAAGGCCTCTGAAATATCTGAACTTTAATTTTTCTTACTTTTATTGTCTAGGATTTGCAGGAACACATGGCATTCCAGAAGCAGCCCGTTATTCCTTATACATCGTTAAAAGCATGCCTTGTCATGGGAAGAGTTGTGTTATGCAGTTTCTGTAGCAAGATTATTGCCTCTCCAGCCCGGTTCCTCCTACCGCCTCAATCTGTTCGAGCCCATCCTGCCCAACCATCATCCTCACAGCCATCTTTAGAAGCCAACCAAGCCAGACATTTATATCCACCACCATTATCGGAAGCCTCTGTAACCCGGTCTGTCTTCCAGCTGCCATCTTTGGGAACCTCTTCAGTCCAGACAGAACTTAAGTCAAAATCTCGTAGAAGGACTATAGATTGTGCAACAATCCTACCACCAGAATTAGGATCTCCCCTTCGGTTTCTTACATCTGTAATGCCACTGCAACCTGCACCATCATAGGAAACCTTAGTAACTCAAATGTTGCGTTTATTTACATTGGCTGGGGCCGGGGCTGCTTTCATGCTCTACATGTCTAGTCTTCCACTTGCTGTAAGATCTCCAATTCTTTTCAATATTTGCGCGTGTTGCACTCTTATTTATAAGTGGGTATTTGTGTATATCTCCATTTTCCTCACTTACATTTCTGCTCAGTGATTTATTAGTTGAAATTTGTTTGTTTTATTTTGTATTTTATTTCTAATTGTAAAGGAGTGACCTTTAAACCTAATATGTAATAATACTCAAAAGAAATTAATGAGGTCTCCCTTGCAATTAGACTGAGGGGGACTGAGGCGTTGCCCATCTTCACCATGCAGTGTGCATGTTAAAAAAAAAACAGCTCATAGCTTCACTTGAACCAGGGGCTGTGCTAGCCAGCCCTCATCGAGATAATGACCTCACTGTCCCATGCTCAAATCTGTGCTGGACAATAGGAAGCTGTCTGTCGTGAGAGTTTCCATTGTCATGCTACCACGTTGTTCCCCGGTCTCAAGGGAGTTGGAGAACTCCTTGCAGCACCTCAGTGCTGAGCCCAGGGGGGAAAGTTAAGATAGAATGTGTATGTCAAGGCGTGACTCTATGCACTTGTGTATATGTCCATATGTGTGTGTGAGAGAGCATACATGCTTAGCAATGCATGTACTGTGTAGTTTGTGTGGGGCTGGAGTGAGCGAATAGGGGAGGTATATGTTTGGGAGTGGGACAGCTCAATGTTGCCTGTTCCCATCCATGTTTATACAGTATTGTTACATTCATGCTATTCTCTGGCATAATTATCCGTCCATCCTTATCATATTGTGGGAGTTCTTAGGAACATACTGATTTTTCCTAATATGGTAGATCCCATCCTTAATGTGTTATGGGCATTCCTGGTGATATTCTAACTACCCCTCCTATAGTAGCTCATTCATGACATATTGTGGACATATTTGGCTGTCTGTGACATATTAGAGGTCCATCATTTCAATATTTATAATGTTTATTGAGATGTTCTTGTAATGTTTCAAAAACAAGGTGTTGGATTAAATGTTTGAATTAATCTCAGCCACTGGCAATAGCTTGGGGCCACATCCCAAGCCATTGTTTTTCACCCCCACCATGCTACCTCGGTCTGGACCCAGCCATATGCAAATCAGTCTTGAACCTGCTCTAGTGGGAACAGTCCAGCCCAAACTGCTAGGCCAGGTCCTCCCTGACCAAGAACACAAGCAACCCAGGACCGGTTTTGCCCCTTTTTAGGGTTCATCAGTCAGGTATAGGTTGTTTCCAGTGGCACAGTGCACACTGGACCCACGCCTGGGAATACCCGTCACACTTAGGGCATCAAAAAGAAGGTAATGGACGGAATGCTTTAATTAATCCCAGCCATTGGCAATTGCTCAGGTACACATACCAAGCTATTATTCCATGTTTGGACCCAGCCATATGTCTAACCCAAAACTGGTTCTGGTTTGTTCTTCCCTCTTGCCTGGGTTTGAATCCAGCCTAGCTAGTGAAACAAAGGGCAGGCAGGCCCTGGTGTTGAATGTCCCAGGGTAGGCTTCTTCCGAAGTCAGAAAGGGGCAGGGTACAGCCCTCAGGCTACCCTTTGATTCTCAGGAAAGGGCTGGGTACAACCTCAGGCCAACCTGCTTAGGACAGGAACACCCTTCCCACACCCAAGGTCTTTTGTTCACTGTCTGGGAAGAATTCGCAGCACACCACAAGAGAACCATTAGCAGTCATGTGACGCTGGACACTGGCAGAAAGGCACATTTGGCTTAGGCAGAAAAAATTCCAACTGTCTAAAAGTGGCATTTCCAAAATAGTAATTTAAAATCTGACTTTACCATTAAGGAGGACTTTAAATTACAATTAAAATGAGTGGAAGAAGTATTTTTTCTAGCTGTTCCTAAACTGAATTTAGCACTTATTAAGTGTAATAAGTAAAACCATTATTAGTCTATGGGAGAGCTAGCCTTTCTGCAGTGAAAAACGACTTTGGGATTTTTTAGCTGCCAGGACATGTAAAACAGGAAATATACATGATCTACTTTTCAGATGCCATGCACCCTGCCATGTGAGCTGTTAGGGTCTACCTTAGGGGTGACTTAGAAGAGTTCAAAATGAAGGTTGAGGCCTAGCAAAAGGTTGCTTTTGACAGGTTTAAATGGCAGTTTAAAACTGAACTACAGGCTGTAGTGGCAGCCTTTAGGCACCTTTTACAGAGCTTTTTAAGGGAGTGGCACAATGAATGCTGCAGACCACTTCTAGCCTTTAATTTACAGGTCCTGGGTCCATGTAGTACCATTTACTAGGGACTTATTAGTAAGTTAAATGTGCCAATTGGATTTACCACTGGAGTAAAGTGTGCAAAGTCCTACAGGCAACAAAAATGGGTTCAGCAAAAATAGGGGTGTGAAGACAAAGATCTGAGAGAATACCACGCAAAAGATGGTCATGTCCATTAATTTCACATTTCAGATAGATTAATAAATTCTTTACAAAAGCTGACTGGATTATTAGAATGTATGGTCATAACACCTATGGTTACTGCATATACCAATTTATTAGTTTTGAACTACTATTAAAAACCAGAGAAGATAATTGAAGAAAGGGGCAGAGACCGTTAAACTTTATTTTAGACTGGTGTACAGCTTAAAGACAATCATCAAAGCACACTAAGAGTTGTCCAGTATCGTTAGTATTGATGCTTTCTTCACGAACAGATATGTGAAAAGTGTTTGTTTTAAAGCTATCCTAGACTCTGCAATATTTTGACCTCTTTGCTGAGGTAGGTGGGCCTTCATTGGGACAGGGCACTCTATAATCAACCAAGCAGGTAAGTTAACCCAGTGTGAATCATGTGAATTTGAACTGGTTACATGAGGATTCACACTCTTGCTCTGTATATCAGCTTATTATAGCAATAAAGTATAGAATATATCAGAAATAGTCAAATAAGGCACAAAAAAATCAACCTGTAATTGACACAGATTCATGCATGTAAAACACAAAGGTTAATTTATGTATATTTGCTGTCCAACAGTTAGTAATGCATGCTATACCTTCACAAGCATCATTTATGTGGTGTGTTATACCTTTTTTCCACCATTAATTGTGCCACTGAACACAGTAATTTTTCCTGAATTTATTTTAATTTGCAAGTTATTTATCTAATATTTAAGCACCGATATGGTGCTGACTTATTTTTAGTCAGACCAAGATTTGTTAGTCTAACATTCACAGATTTAGTAATATAGCTCCTTTGTCAGGTGACCTCGATCTTATACTAAACACTGTCTCAATAAAAATAAGACCGTATCAATTGAAAATCGTATCCTACTTTTCACAAATATTAAATATCTTTCTAAAATTATAAATGTTTACATAAATTTCATATATGTTCACATTTATAAAAAAAACGGGATGATATTGTCACATTGCCATATTAGTCTATTTTTTTCAATGCTCTATTGTTTTAATGCACTATCCAATAGTATGATTAAGGCTTAGATTTGAGCAGAAGAGGAACAAGTAATCCTGTATTATAGTGCACACATATTTAGAAACAAAACAGGTGAAGATGTCAAATGTTTAAAATGCTGGTGGAAATATTGCACTTAACGTCTAGCTGTTCTTACCCGCTTTGGTGTGTGTGGGTTAGAATCTTGGGAGTAGTAATCCTAGGTGTATTGGTAAACTGCAGTGTCCTTCAAAGAACATAAATTGAACTTGGTGGTAGGTCCACTTTTCAGAAAATGAATCTGCTTTCTCCATAGGTTCATCATAATATAACCTTGCCTTTCACAGGGCTTCCATGTAATAAAGTGAATGTATAGGTTTGCTGTATTAATATCAGTCAAGCCACTAATTTGTGGGATCTTTCTGTGCTTGAGTGATCAGGAAGAATTGTCACATAATGTCACAAATCTCCTTTCAGGAGTGCCTCATATATTTTGACTAGGATTAGATTTCTGGTTAGTATAAAAATCATTTTTTGATTATTAATATGATTTGTCATTTTTATAATTGGTTTATAATAATTTTTTTAGGGGAATCCATGTGGTTTTTATAATCTGTAGTTTGTACATGCTTTCTAATGCAGTAAGAAATGTAGTATTGTTTATATTCAATGCCGTCATTTACAGAAAACAGAAGTATGACACACAGCATCACTCCTAACCTTTTGCATATTTTGAAGCTTATTGTCTTTCGGTAACCACACAGAAGATCAGTCAGCTGACTCTTGGAGTATATGTCTTTGTCCTGGGAACAATAGGGTTCCTTGCTCCTCCCGAATCAATGAAATAAAAAATCCTGTGGCAAACCATAACCACTTTTTAAAGAATTCCTGTTTGCCTTACTGCCAACCAGGGCCGGACTGGCTACCGGGCTTTCCTTAATAAACAATGCAAAACAAATGCTTATAAAAGCACACTTTAAAGCTATTTGTTTTGCATTGTTTATTTAGAAGCGCTGGCAGCTCCCAGCAACAAAATCAGCCCCTCAACAGTGAACCTTGACCCCACTCTGTCACCCCAGCAAAAAACGCCCGGTAGCCAGTCCGGCCCTGCTGCCAACCAGTCCAAAATGTCATGTGTCAGGGCATTGTCAAGATGGCAGAATTCTTCAGCCACACTAAACCTGGGCTCTGAGGGCTAAAGTTGAGTGTGGGAAGTGTACAATGATCATTTTAGTGTCCTCCCATATAAAACACTAACTACAGTTTAAAGCTGGTACTGTACCCACAACAATCCCATAGACAGATGTCTGGCAGGACAAAAGCAGGATCCTTCAGGAACCAGACAGGGAATGTAAAAGAATGTTGAGCATCCTGTTCTCTCTCTTTCACGTATGCCCCACATGTTACATGTGCCTTTACTGAACTGTCAAGCAGGATTTGCCAGTGTGGTGTTTAAGGATGCCCACAGCCCCACTCTCTCTAAATATTCTTTGAAGGTCAGAGGAGTAGTCTCTACCCTTTGAGGTCAGCCTTTTGTTTGCTCCTGGGAGGCATTTCACACCTTGTTCACACCTATTCAAGGCTCTGCACTGGCTGAGAGCTTGCAGAGGCTAATGCTAAATAGCCTTCTGACAGTTCAGGCAGGTAAAGGATAATGATTTCCAAAAATGACTTCTCCTTAAAATGTATTAAAAATCTGACTTCAGCCGTGAAATGGGTTTATCATAACTGTTAAAAAGTGTGGTTTCATTATTTTTCCAACTGGTCTTATTCCCAAGATAGAGATTTACTATTTTAATCTTTATTCTGTTTTTCCGTTTGGACACCTAGACCTGCCACAGTGAAAATAGATTTGGGGCCTTATCACTATAGGGGCACGGTAACATTTTTCTTGTACATGGCTTACTTTAAAAAACCATGCAACTTATCTTGTGGGCTACAAAGTCTGCATAGGAGTGACTTACTAATATTTAAAAGGGAAGATGATTTTTACCTGACAAAAAGGGTTATTTTAACAGGTCCCACTGCAGGATTTACACTGCAGCAGTCAGGCTACACAGGGTAGGTCCAACGCCATGTTTGTACTGCCACTATATTGGCTGGCACAATAGGTGCTGCAGTCCACAAGTGGCATTTAACGTCCAAGCCCTGGGTAAGTCGCTACTCAACATTATATACGAAGGACTAACAGACACGTTTATTGTGCCAGTTAGGAATAACCCGTTTTCTCCATGTTTCAGAGGGCAGACCACACATAATGGGCACTGAACAGCAGCGTCCCAGGGTACAAAATCTAAAAACAACCAATAAAATAGGGTCCAGCAAAAGGCGAAAAATCGGGGGTGACCACGCAGAAAAGGAAGATTTCCTAAAAGTATAAATCAGCTTTTTCAGTGTTTTTTAACTTATTATTCAAATCACTTGTGCACACCATTATTAAATTAAAATCTGGTTTTGCTTTATAGTTATGGCCTGATTGTGTAGTTGTCTCTAGACGTTATATGAAAAATAGAAAAGAGCTTTGGGAATAACTAGGGAGAGGGTGGCTTTATTGGCCCACATATTGCATTCCTCCAGTACAGCATTTGATTGAACAGAACATATGCGCTGCTGCCAAAAATGGGTGCTTGTTCATTTTGGCTTTTGAGGAGCTTCCCCTTCACCTAAGATTACCCCTGCCTTTAAAGGTATGAACATGGCAACATGAACAATAATGTGGCAAAACATCAGAAGGGCTGGATGTTGTCTTTCTTTTATGATTATTCTATACTTGCTGCACAGATGAGGATGATGGAATTGGTTTCTGCAGATAGATCTAGGCAGCGCTTGCCTTCGGCGCCTTCCCACTTGCGTGCCCAATGCACGTATCCTCTTTGCTGTCCCCTTCTTCTACAGAAGGCCACTCTCCTCAGGATACCTAGCGGACTCTTGTCATGCTGCACCTGTTGTTCCTGTCTCCTGCTGTCCACTGCTCTACCATCAAATGACATCATCTGTATCAGGTCATTTGTCACAAGTAATTTCAATAAAGCTTACTTAAAAGGCTTACTTTAAGGGTACTAATGCAGAGCTTTGTGTTTGTGTTAACTCTGTACAATGTCCTGCAGAACCTGCAGACATCCACCTAGGGACAAAAATCAACTCTAGTAAAGAAGTAACTCCAAAGTTCCATTTGCATGTTGCATCTTTCAGAACACTATCTGGTGTGCTTTGGACAGGGTATGGGGACAAGCTTTCTCATATTTGTGCCACACTATTTTTTAACAGAGACTGGTCTTGAGTGAATTGTGGGATTTGTAGTTCGATGGCATCACAATGTAACATTATTAATCCAGGAGTCGTATTACCGGGATTAATAAATGATATCACATATATTCAAGCAGATGCTGGACCATCATGGACATATACCTGTTATCAACACATTTTTTATGTGCAGTGGCAGCATATCTTTTACATGTTCTCAGGGCAGACTTCTAGGGTCAAGGTCTGTCTTGAGCCAGCGCTCCTGCAGAGTCTTGTCCTCAGTGATCTCCTGGGCCTTATGGAATTGGGAGTCCTGATTTTTGTGTCCCTAAAATAGGGAAACAGGAGGTCTGCCATCTGACCCTGGAGATCAGTGTCTGTTCCTGGCTGCCAGACAGACGTCGGGAGTCTTCTTTCTTCTAGTAGAACCTTCTTCTTCTGGTATATTTTTCGCAGGTCTTAGAATGTTCTGAAGGAGTGGCCTTTGACAGTTCCAGGTGGCAAAAAGAAAATGTCATCATTAAACCATAGAACGATCCATAACACAACTGAAATCAAAAATATCCAAACAAACTAAACACATTTATGAAATAGTAGCAAGCAATTTGTGATTATTTACCAATAACCAAGGCCTACCGTACCTTGAAGCAGTAGCCAGAACTCTATAATAAAATCATCACTAGAACATAACTCAAAAATGTCTTAAAAAATAACAACTTAAATAATTTTGTATATAATTAATTATTAAATCATTGTTATCACACTGACAAATATTGTAAAACAAATATGAATATCATAAAATAAACAATTTTCTGGATGATAAAAACACATAATGAAATTATTTCTAAAATAATAATTTCTCAAAATAACACAACAAACTTACAACAATATTCAGAAAACATAGATCAAAAACACTACCAACTCGAATTTTTTTTTTACGTAGAATTGCATAATAGAAACATACACAATTCAATAAATAATTCCCACCCAACCAATACATATTATAGAAAGTAGTTACTCACAAAAATGTTTCAAAAATGTAGACTAAAAACGGCATAAATACAATTAAAATTAATCCACCCATAGAAAATCCAGGGAAGCCCTCCTACACCCATAAAAGATTGAAAATCGAAAAAATGCTCAAGGAAAACCTCAAAAATAAGGATAAATAAAATAACTGGTTAACAAATTCAAGCTAAATAATCTACCTTCAAAAATTGAAGTTTGACTTAATTAAAAGGAACCTTTAAAAGGAAACACAGGAAAATCCACCCTGAAAAGAAACTTACCGCACCTAAATACTATCATAGAGTTCAAAATCCATAAAAATGGTTAAAATTGCAACATATTTTTCTTACAATTAGCCCTACTGCATGTACTTCAAACCACTATGATAAGGCCCCACACTAAGGGGCCGATTCCGATTCGGGCCGGAAATCTCTCCGACCGAGCTGGACCCGGAGAGAATTCCGACCGAATCGGACCCCAGCAGTCCGACCGGACGAGTACGATGCATTCGCATGCTATCGGACTCGATTCGGTCGGACTCCCATTGAAGTCAATGGGAGCCGGTCGTACGACGCGCACGCGGGCTCCCATTGACTCAATGGGTGCGAGGCGAACAAGGGCGCCCCTACAGTGGGTACGCGTCCATGCGCATCGCCGGCGTACATGCACATGTAGGGGGGACCCATGGGTCCCCCCTGTGTGCGACTCGCGCACCCACGCGTTTGGGGGGTCCGACGCGGACCCCCAAAGTCCGGCTCCGACAGCTCTTTCGAGCCGGACGGCGCGAGTCGGTCGGACTGCTTGCGGCGCGCATCGTACTTACCCGGCCGGGAAACGTCTCCATAGCGCGGTGCGAGTCGTGTCCGTGCGAGTCGGTCGGAGCGTGTTGAAGCCGCGTACGAGTCGGTCGGCGATTTCGCGGGCGCATGCATCGTACTCGCTCGGCCGGACCCGCGTACGATTCGGTCGGGAAACAGGGCTCCGAATCGGATCCGGTAAATCCGAATCCGATTCAGAGCCCTACCGGCCGAGATCGGAATCGGCCCCTAAGTATAACCTACAAATCACATTACCATACAAATACTAGACTTACTAACAATCTGGCACCTCACTCCACACATACTAACTTTTGAAAGTAGACTAAAAGTAGAGTTATCCTTACCAGAGAACAGCAACAAGGAATCTCTAGTATTACTTAACTTTGATCTTGGAAAACCCAGCCTAGTGTTTATTATTTAGCTTATACACATGGCCCTTATATTATGATTTGCTGTTTGCTTAAATTGGAGGCAAAATGATATGTCGTGCATGTGGAGATAGCATATATGTCTAAGATAGGTACATATGCAAGAGGAATATGGTGCAAAAGTTTACTCGGGCCCAAGTGCAAAAATAGAAGTACTGGTGGACTAACAACTCAAGCAAAATGCTCTTCTAAATTTATTTTTGTTGTGCTGGAGGTGGCTAGACACCTTTTCACAGAGTTACTATATGCAGAGCAATTTACTGCAGCAAACCAGGGATTTGAAAGATAGGAAACAAAAACTTCTGTAGCAGTGATGTCATCAGTGATGTCACTGACCATATCATGAATGATGTAATATGTGACTTCATCAGCAGTGCATTGCGGGAGCGCGAGTTATCGTTAGCTCAACTAACTATAACGGCAGAATTTCTATGGTTTTGTATGAGTGAAATGTCCAACTAACTATAACGTCCCTGAAACCTATGGTTTTTTCAGTGAATTTCTATGGTTTTTTAAATGCCAATTTGTAACTATAACGTCCCTGAAACCTTTGGTTTTTTCAGTGAATTTCAAAGGTTTTTTAAATGCTAATTTCTAACTATAACGTCCCTGAAACCTATGGTTTTTTCAGTGAATTTCAAAGGTTTTTTAAATGCTACTTTCTAACTGTATCCTCCCTGAAAGCTACTATTAATAATAATAGCGGATACTTGTGTAAGTAGCTAGTGCATTCCATAACTACATGACTAGTAACTGGAATAATTACAGTGCTGCAAACAGAGTGCATGGTGAATTTATAAGCGCTTACGTATTGGCTGGATGGGGGATTGGAGAAGTGCAGCAGACTCACAGGAGGATTCCTAGACTGCATGGGTAATAACTGCGTATTTAGAGGAGTGTATAAATAGAATATAGGTGGTTAGAGGTCTGCATGGATAGTGTACAGAATATTGTAGCTGTACTTGTATTAGTAGTTAGGCCATTCCATAAGTACGTGAGTAGTAACTGGATGATTATAGTGCTGTAAAGAGAGTGCATAGTGTATTTATAAGTGCTTGGGTATTAGTGGACAGATTGCATTAGTATATAGTACTCGCTGGGTGACTGGAGATGGGCATAGGGAGTGACAGTGTCTTTGATAGACTGCAAGGGTAGTACCTGGGTGAATTAATCTTACCTGTTTTCAAGCAGATATCAAATTAATAGTAATACATATTCACTTCTTTTTTTAATGCAAATTTAAAATATTTTAAACTTTAGTAGTAAGGTCTGTAAAAGAGAAGAAAAAAATTCTGTTATTACATATAATTTTATAGTTTTTGCAACACAACATAAGTATACAATTACATCACATATTCAATTTGCCTTTTTTTGCTGTGTTCAGATTGTATTGAATTTCACCATAAACAGTGATTTCAATGTTAATCATCAGATGACAGCGGGCAAAAAATACAATCAATAAGATTGTTAAAAAAAACACATTTCTCTTCAAAATATCTACAACAAACACAACTTGGTATTTACATTTTCACAAATGAACTTCCTTAGTAACATAGTATATAATACAAAAATCAAATATATGACCACCTTCTTTCCAACACAATTTTCCAAACGCAATATGAAGGAACAGAATCAATAATTGAATCCGTAATTACCAACATCTTCCCAATTGGCCGAATGATGTTTTGAAAATATTTCCATTAAGTATATCCAAAATAAACTTTTGCATTCATATACACACCTTCCCAATAGGCCGAATGATGTTTCTGAAAACATTTGCAATCAGGATATCCAAGATAGATTTCTAAAATCATATTCACATGCTTCCAATAGGGTGAATGATGTATCTAAAATCATTTGTAGTGGAAATATCCAAAATATACTCAGTAATTCATGTTGATATCTTCTCAGAATTTTGGCATCAAAAATATTAAATATGAATTTGGTAATTCATTAGGCAACCGAAATTTATACTCTAAATGTGCATCATTACATAGTGTCCATCCTTTATTGCATTTTAAATATACAGTATAGTGTCCAGATGTTGAAGTAGTTCCATTGTGGAAAACAATAGCCACTGTTTTAAAAGTTCTCCCTGAAATTGAAACTTGACCTGCCACAAAATTTTTAATTTTGGTTTCCAATTTTGTTCCATCTGCTCTACAACGTTGCAGCATTAAAATAATATATTGTCCACATCTTTAAATAAATAATGTTGACAACATTTCCGATTTGCACTGACTACATTCCATACGTTGATTAGCTGATTTCCTAGATCGTTGAAAGACACTGTTTTCAAATCTGGCATTGTCAAATATATGAATCGTTCAGTGTCTATTTTAGTGGTAGATGAAAATGAACAGCTGTCACATGTATGAACCCATCTGTAACGTAGTCCAAACAGATTTTCAATTTGTACACCTTCATCTTCTAATACTGCAAGCATAAACATAAGAAAATCCTGAGCATCTTGCTGTACATTCTGTGTAAATTGTGAAGATCCAGAACATATGTCCAGAAGATTCCGCACATCAGAAGCAGTATGGATTTTCATTTTATCAGTTTTCAACTTCTCAAAAATATAATGTAACAAAGAACAAAATCTTTTTTCTCTATTTTCCATAATTGCATGCTGTAGGTTTTCTAAAAAAATCACAACGTTGACGATTACATTAGCATAGCAGTTGATACCTGAACTATTTTCAAACTGATATCCTACAATATTAGCAACTGTGTTCCCTTCTATTTTCTTTCCAGACTCATCATTCTTTTCAATTCTTTTTTTCTTTGCAACCTCAGTAAAATCTTTATTATATTTTCGTTTTGGACGTATTAAACGTTTTTCATAAATCGGATCTTCACCTAAACTAGGAGCATAGAGTCTTCTTAACTTGTTATACTCTTTTACACAATTTATATCTGCACTAACCTTTTCTTCATCAAAATCAATCAAATACAAACCGGATAACGTTCTTACTCGAGACAATGCAACATATGCCATACCCTCCTTAAACACAGAACTTCCAATATTTACCAAAGCACTGTCTACACTTAAACCTTGAGATTTATGAATAGTCACTGCATATGCTAAACAAACAGGAAACTGTTTTCTACGAACATACAAATCTTTTACAAGCAAAAAACGAACAGAACAGCATCCAATCTGTTTCACCTCTTCAATCTGATCAAATTTAATCTTCAAAAATTCAATTCCATTTCTATTTGCATAGCTAACAAACTCAACAACTTTCCCCATTGCTCCATTTACTAAACCTTTCTCAACATCTAAATTACGCCGTAATATTACCCGACAGTTTACAGATACATATAAGGTCTTTTCCAAACCAGCAGTCTTAGATATTGATTTTTCCAAAGAGTCTAATCTTAACTGCAATTTCTCTGACAAAAGAATAGTTACTCCTTCATGTTCTATTTTATCAATAGCTACCATTTTTATTATCGGTTCATTCTCCAGTTTCAACAGTTCTTCATTGAATGTAGAGCATTCTTTCAGTGTTGGCATAAAGCAAATTATAGATTCCTTTTCTACAATTCTTCTGTAGATTGTTTCAGCTGCAATATTTTCTTTTGGAAACAAGTTTCTTAGTAGCCGACTTTCTAAAGCATCTTTTCCATCCTTTGTTAAGACACCAATTCTAATATTTTGAAGAATATTTCCATAATCTTCATCATTTTCTTGTCGCATGTTCTTGATGAGTTCCTTATATTCAAAATAACTCCAAATGTTCACATTTCCAATACTTCCCAAAGATTTTTTAGTGTTTTCATGAAGAAGGGTTTTAAAAACTGGTTGGCCTTTTACAGGTGTTAGTTGTGGTAGATCACCAAATACAATTACATGTTTTCCTCCAAATAAAACATCGTAATTTGTTTTTAAAATCTGCTGCATCCTCAAATGTACAAACGCAAGCATTAAGTTTGAGGCCATGCTTACTTCATCAATTACTAGAAGTTTCATTTTCTTCAGTACTCTTGAAACTTCAAAACAAGCTTCTCCAGATAGCTTGTGGTATTCCAACTTATATTCATGTTCTACTGGTAACATAAGTAGACGATGTAATGTAATCCCTTTAATGTTGTGTGCTGCTAACCCAGTTGGAGCAGTTACAACACAAGACAAATGTGAATCCGTTGTTTTCTGTAGATAACTTGACAAACATTTACTCCAGCTTTCTCTGATGGGGAAGATCGCCTTGATTAAGATGGTGATACTCCCCGGTGTCTCCACACAATGCAGGGCTCCTTTTTTGAACTCCCACATCGGACATTCAAAGACCTCGATACACTGCTCATACAACTGCTTTGGAATGGAAAACGCTGTCGGGTTAGCCTGGACGTTATGAAACGCACGTGGGGTAGAGGTGGCCTAGAAATACCTGATCTGGAATTGTATTACTTTGCATCCCAGTTACAGCATGCGGTGGCCTGGCTCGATCCGGACCCCTCTTGGGAACGTTCGCTTTGGCCGATACGTACGGGACCCAGCAGCTGGGCGCGCTCCTGTGGCACACGACAGGACACCCGCAACACTGCCCTCCATTGGGTAGCCTATTGGCAGCCATATGGGCTAGAGTGGTAAAACGAATTATCCGGACCCGACCGTTCGCCCTAGAGGCAGACATTTGGCTACTACCGCCTTTCGCACTCACCGAGCGAGTTATGTCCATGGACAAATGGATGGCAGGAGGCTGCCTTATGTTGTCGGACCTTTATCCAGAACAACGGTTTATAACGTATCAGGAGGCAATGGACTCCTTTGGGTTGGGAGCGGGGCAATTCTTGCAATATGCCAAACTAGCGGCGACGGCCCGACGCTTATGGCCTACATTCCCGGAAGCCCCGGGGCACACACATACCCTAGTCACACTGATATCTATGGCGGGAGGGCGAAAACTAGTTACCCACATATACAGGGCGTTAAGGGACGACAGACAAACAGTGCCTCTTAAAATAGAGAGTAGATGGCAGGAGGTAAGCCTGCAGGAGATTACACCACAAGACTGGGGGAAAATTCACGAGGAGGTCCGGAAGGTGGCGGTTTCAAATAGGTTCAAGCAGATACAGTATAATATGGTGCACATGACCTATCTTTCGCCAAACGCCTAAATATCATCGATAGCTCCAGAGACCCGAGATGCCCCAGATGCCATTACGCACAGGCAGATTTCCCACATATGGTATGGTCCTGCCCCAAAATCCAGGTGTATTGGACCGCGGTCCTAGAAGACCTGTTTAGAATAATAGGGTGGAGGGTCTCCCTAGAGGTACGTGCATGTCTCCTTGGTTTGATTCCACGAAACCCTAAACGCAAAACCAGTAGGAAGTTCCTGATATTGGGGTTGGTGACAGCTAGGCGGAGAATAGCGATCCACTGGTTAACACAACAGGGGCCACTGCTAGAGAAATGGAAAGCAGATCTGAGGGAGTGGGCATTGGCAGAGGAGGGACACATACGCAGTACACGGAGAGATGCCAAACTCCAGGAAGTTTTGCTGGCATGGGGACTAATGGTCCAGGAAATAGGGAGAAACTCCCCTAGCGCGACTCCGATGGGTCCGACTGGAGTGAGTCCGGTAGGGACTGTATCCCCCAGACAAGGGGAGAATCAAGGGGAGACCCCGAGCTGAGTCAAAGTTTGATTGACCTCTAGATGGGTGAGCCCGGCGGGGGGGTATGGAGGAGGGGTTTAGATATAAGTTGTCACGGTTGTTACGGCTGATGTTCGTATTAAAGGTTGATTTGAGTGCTATTGCTAGGACTATCTGCAGAGGATCCCTAAAACGTCTGGCTGGGAATTGTACTACCTCTTGTTCAGGTTGGCCTGGGGGATACCACCGTCTATACCTGTGGAGTATGCCATGAAACTATAAGATAGATTAATGCCACGGATTAGGTCCTTCCTTTGGCAGGACGAACCGGGCACTGTACGGGCCAAAAAGAACGGCTATGCCCCTCGGACTTCAGCTTCCGATCATTATATAGAACTGCATGGCCACCTGCCGACTGTAGACGAAAGGGTAGATCTATGCCTAGATAGGATGTGAAATGTCTCAAGAGGGATTGTAACACCCACGAGGTAATCTGTTATCTATGTAACAAAGATTATTTAAATATGCCTTATCCCTGCTTCTTGATTGTTTATGCAATGTTGAAAATCAATAAAATAAATTTAAAAAAAACAAAAAAAACTTGACAAACATTTAATCAAGAAACTTTTCCCCGTTCCAGCTTGTCCACTGATGTACATAAGAATAGGTCTAAATGATGTACATTGGCAATCATTCTTTTCATGCAGTAATCCATGTTGTATCTGTTGTGTAACTTGGTGATATATTTCTTTCTGTTCAGTATTGAGACGTTCCTCCAAATTTTCCAAATCAATATTGTCTTGTTGTGCTTGCTGCATCACCGTTTCCACTTCACTCATTGCTATTGCCGCTTCTTTTTCAAGTATGGCTTCTCCTAGTGGATCTTGACTTTGTGGAGCAGAACTCTGACTATCTTGAGAACTATCTCTAGCAATTTCAGCTGCAATAGTTCTTTCTTGATTAATCTCTTCGTTCAACATTTGCAGATAATTTAGAAAAATTGTACATTCAATGCCATTCCATTCATCTATATTTTATTTCGGTTTTTCACCATAAAAGTACAAACACATATTTATATAAACAGGTTAAAAATAGTTTTAAAAGAAACAGATTAAAAGGAGGATAAGACAATTCATCCAGAGCAATACATTTAAAAAGAGAAATTAAAACAAAGTTAAAATAATTCATCCAGGGAGATACATTTAAAAAGTCTGCCACAATCAGGACCTTATTATTCCTTGTTGACAAAATTTCTCCTGACACACCACATGGAGTTTAAAAAACGTGAGACCGCAAAGACTATATGGGAGTCTGTATTGTATTTTAGGATTCTAAAAGCTTCAATGCAGTGGATTGTGCCTAGATTTTTACAGAGCTGGACAACCATCTTTGTCTTGTTAGGCGGTATCCTGGGCAAAAGAAAAACACATGAAGTTCAGTCTCATCACACATATTACAGGCTGGGCAGCTACTGGGATTACTACCCGACCATTTACACGTAAAAGCACGCAAGGGGAGACAGCCGTGACGAAACTGTACATATAATTTCCTGCCTAGTGCCGGGCGAATTGAATCTAGGCATGCCTCCGGCTTGGTAGTATCCTTTACTTCCAAAAAGAGACTCGTAAGGGAACTATGAGAAGATTCTGCATGGAGTTTTGCTGCTAGTCTCCCCCAATAACTGGTGGTTAGTGCTGTGCGTGATGTTCTTAAACATGCTGTGTCGGGGTTGTCCCATAATTCTTTTTGGCCTATTTCATATAGGCCATCCCTTATAAATACGAGCCATGGCAGTTTCCCTGCGCCCGGAAGTCTCAGGATGTCCAGTAGCTCTAGTCTATACTCTTGAAGTTCAGGTGTTACCCAGAGGCGCCTCCAAAAGAGTAGTGGCCTGCAACTAATTTCTTCAGAAATAGATCTCACCCCCAGGTCCATGCGCAATGGAACCAGGAGGGAGCTGGGCGGTAACCTGAGTAATTGTCAAAGGAAATTGTTCTCAGTAGTGATCAAGGGCCTATGGTTCGAGTGCCCCCAGAGTTCAACCCCATATAAGGCGGCACTCCTAACCTGAGTTTTATATATCTCCATGATTGGGCTCACTGGTTTCTGGAATGTTTCCCTAAAAAACCTAGCCAGCCCACCAGTGGTTTGTGTCATTCTGAGGTTAGATTTACTAATTTGGGCCCCCCAGGACATATTCTCTGTAAGGGTTAGGCCCAAGTAATCAAATACAGAGACTTGTTCCAAGAAGATACCATTCATGTACGGGTTGGGGCGTGTAGATTTGCTAGGGTTGAAGATCATAAATTTGGTTTTATTAATATTGATCTCTAACCCCCTGATCTTACAAAACTCGCAAAACCCATCCAAAATTCTTTGAATGCCCATTGGTGACTTTGAGAGGAGAAGGGTATCATCTGCAAACATCATGGCTGGGATTTGCTTTTGCGCGATTTTCGGGGCGTCCGTGTCCTTGCAAGCTTTCAGCGCATCAATCAAGCCATTGATGTATATGCAGAACAAGGTGGGGGCGAGTACACATCCCTGTCTAACGCCCCTATTGACAGGGATGGGTTGCGTTAGTTCCCCATTTTTCCCGTATCTTATTTGTGCGTAATTACTATTGTGTAGCCTCCTCAGAATATTTAGAAGATACAGGGGTAGTCCAAGCTCGCTTAAAACCCTCCATAGAGTATCTCTGGGTACCAAATCAAATGCACTCTTCGAATCAACAAAGACCAGATACAGGCTACCCCCTTCTAAATGGACTGTTTTCCAATAGAGAAGCTGGAGCTTGAAAATCTGGTCTATTGTTGATGTTTTCTCCCTAAAGCCAGCCTTCAAGGGAGACAGGATTTTTTGTTCCTCCAGCCAGGTTTGCAAGTGATCTAAAATAATCCTGGCGAAGATTTTTTGAGAGACATCGATCAAACTGATCGGTCTATAATTTGCCGGTGACAAAGGCGATCCCTTTTTATATACCGGTATAATCTCAGCTCCTAGCCATGTTGCAGGAAGAGCCATGCCCAAAAGAATGGCATTAAAAATTACCCAGAAGTAGGGACCCCAGATCCTGGGTTCAGCCCGGTAGAGATCCCCTGGGATCTTGTCCAACCCGGCAGCCTTACCAGGGACAATTTTATTTATAGCTTGGTAAACTTCTGTCAGGGCTATCTCGGGGGAAGCTGGCACCGATCCTCCATAAATCGAGGTGTCTAGGATCTGACAACTCCCTATATCTTCTGGTGGAGCATAGAGGGCTGAGAAATGTTCTCTCCAGCAGTCAGCTGCAATATTCGGCTCAATGGCCGTTTGACTATTTCTGCTACCGGTAGCTACAATACTCCAGAATCCTTTCATATCTTTGGTTTCCAAAGCCGATTTCAGGCTGTCCCACTGCTCAGTCTCCCATAAGGATTTGGCAGCTGCAATGGTGGATTTGTAATGATATCTGACTATTTTTATGGTGTTATTACACTTTGTTTTAATAGCCTCTATCAATGCCTTTTTAGACGCCCGGCAGTCCCCATTGAACCAAGTTTGGCTGAGCAACCTACCACAGCCCCTGGTACATGTTGTCCAAAATACCTCCTCCAACTTTTTGGTTGTGGCTTCATTGGTCTTCTCAACCTTAACTAGTGACGCTGCAAGGTCTCCGCATAGCACAATCTCTGCGAGGGCCTCAATTTCGGGAATCACGCTGTTAAATAAAAGGGCCAGTTTTTCCTGACATTTTTCCACCCAGACCCACCTAACTTTCCGCCTATTGTTTGATTGGGTCAGATTTTGTTCGACCCCGGAGGCTTTGACCGGATTATTCCCAGTATGTGGTAAATTAAGTGTTAGGATTAAGGCATTGTGGTCACTGTCTTGCCGCGGACTGACAATAAAATCTTCGGCCAGGGGCCATAGCCTGGTTTGTAAAAAGATATAATCTAGGATAGAGGAATGGCCAGCTCTATTAAAAGTATGGTTCCCAAGGGTGTCTGAGCCAAAGCGACCATTACAGGCTCGTAGAGAGTACTTTAAAGTGAGCGCCTTGATTTGGAGTGCCAGAGGTGACCAGACCTTAATGGGAGTGATGCTGGTCTCGGGGATGGCCCATAGCTCGTCCTCCGCTATTACTGATGGGCCCGTTAAATCTTTAAGTGGTTCAAACTGGCAGTTTATGTCGCCGCCCATTACTACTAAAGCATTACTCGGAATGCAAGCTAGCAAGTTATCAAGCTGTTCAAGTGTTGCTGATTCCTGGCCTAGCCTGACTGGCCTTGAATATATATTAATTAAAACAATTGTCAAATCTGATCTGAACATCAGTATAAGGCATAATATGTCGGGAGATGTATGCGACACTGGGGTGATCCTGCATCCAAGATGACTCCCAACCCACGTACATAGCCCGCCTGATGGCCTGCCTCGTCCCTTGGATATGGCCGGTATATGGAATGATACAAAGCCCCTTTGGGTTGAGTTCTCCATCGACCAAGTTTGCTGGAACAGGCAGATGTCGCACATTCCTATAAACTCCCCCCAGTCTGGGCAGTCAAGCTTATTTTTAATGCCTGCCACGTTCCAGGATTGAATCTTGAGTTTATTAGCTACGCTAATCTGAGCCATAATATCCCCCTGGACTATATTCCTAGTATGGGCTGCTATATCTGTTTTTACTACTTTGCCTATAGTTTTTGCTTGGCACTTATTCGGGGGGTCAGAGGTTAGCATGATATCTTCCCCACAGGATGCGTTACCAATTTTTTCCCTATTTCCTCGTTGGTGGTACGGGACAAGTGAGCATATAGCAGTACCTATTTGTGAGACCTTGTTAATGATAGAATCTTTTGATCTGCCTGTGGGGGGTGTATTTGTAGAAGACTCAGTGGTAACTATTATCCCAGTGTGGACTTTTTCTGTGAACTTGGAGGGATCGATTTCGATAGATGAGTTTGTCACAGTGTCTCTTTGTTGAACCTTATTAGTAGTATACATTTTCAATCTACCTAAGGAGGTTGTGTTTAGGGGAGACTCAGTGGTAGCTGTTACCCCAATGTGGGCTATTTCTGTGATCGTGGAAAGATTGATTTTAATAGAGCTACAAGAGATCGCCTTGGAATCCCTGGACTTTCCTAACAAGTGAGCTCCCTCACAAGGGGGCCATTTAGGCCACCGGGCCGAAAGTCAATCTACCTCTTCCAACACCCCATACCTATTGGCCAGAGGTAGGTTGAAGACGTATGGTTGTGATTGGGGGAGGCCCTGTCCTATCATTTGCCTGGGCTGGCGCCATGTACTGTGTCGTGCTCTAGGATCAACCCTGTTACCAAGAGAAAATACTGGGACATGAGTAGCACCCTGCCCTATCATTGAACGAGTCTGGCGCCAGTAGTTGTTTCTATGACTAGGGTCGTGCCTATAGCTACGGGATATTGTTGGAACATAGAAATGAGTAAGCGGGAGAAGACTGATAGCCGAGGCAGGTAAAGGAGGGCAGTTGCTAATATGTAATATGTTTTGCACAGTGGTGGGGTTTCTAAAATTGACTATAACACAGTCCCCCTGACATCTTTGGGTCTGTTGCCCACCCAACCCACTCTACGGGTTAAAAGAATTTCATCTGCATTAGCAAGGTTGTATTGAGTTTGTCTAACAAACAAATGCAGGCATTTATTTTTAGCTCGGAGTGGGTTTCCTTCTGTCCTTCTTTAAGAGGTGGAACTCCAGAAAGAACAATGACATATGGGGTTGAGGCTGGCGGCAGATTTATTGTAGGCAGGACCTCCCCTTCCCTGTCTCTCAGACTCTTCATCCCCCCTTTGTCTTTGGTAGTTTCAGTTGTACCCTCATTATCAAGTATGGTTCCCCTTGCCATACGACCCTTCTCATTCAGTTCTCTTTGTGCCACCTGGGTATCTTTTGGGGACCTATTCGCATTAGTGAAATTCTCTCTACATTCGATCGTTTCAAGTTCAGTGGGTACCACAACTTCTTGTCTGGACTCTCTAGCCCTTACATGGGGCTTTGGTGCTGGGCCTACAATACAGGTACATGTTAAAGAGATTTGTTCCAATCGGGTAGTTATCTGGGCGAGTTCCTCTCTCATAATATCTTGAATTTGGCCTCGTAATGATTCCAGCATGGGGGCAACCCATGCCCGGGTTGACAAGTCCGTGAGCGAGTGATCCCCCTCCAATCCCGTTTGATGTAACCCACTTCCTGTACACACCGGTGAACCATCGTTGTTCTTCTTTCGCTTGACCCCAGCCCTTGTAGACTTAGTGGGCTGCCTTGGGTGACTAGACTTGGCTGTGCCCTTTGCAGCTCCCCTCCTTCTAGTGACCACTGTGGGTGTTAAGCCGGGGTCCAGTCCGGGGGTCAGGGTCTGTTTGGTTGTTTCAAGGGATCGGTCTTTGTCAACCTGAGTATTGGGGGAGTCCATGTTGGTACCAAAATGCGAGAGGTCCGGGGTCAAAGACAATCTACGTTCGGTGAGTTCTATTTCATTTGCCACAACGCCTATGGCCCTCTCAAGCATTCTGTCAATAGAAGTCTGTGGTACTGAGGAAGGTGGGAGCCGCGGGGGTGCAAGACATGTGGCAATTGTTTTCTGTTTCCCCATGCCGGCAGATTAGTTTTGTATGTCGAGGGAAGCGCTATAGATGCGGCTTAACAAGACAGATAAAAGAGCCCCACCGCGTTTAGATAACAAGCATACGAAGGGAGGACAAGCACCCGAAATTTGGTGACAGGTGCAGCTGGGAAATATAACAAAGTGCCAAGGTCACTTACGATTTTGTCCCAGGGTTGTCCTCACTTTGGCCGTGGCTGTCCCTTCCTCGATTTTCCCAGACTCTAGGTGGATGCAGGCACGATAGAGCAGTCCATCCAAGGAGTTTAGGGAGCTGGAGTCAAAAGAAGCAGGACCAAGAGAGGGGGCATAGCCCAGCCTTGGACGGCCGCAGACGGGCCCGCCCTTGGCCCGGGCACCCCCGCGCGCGTCCCGCACTGCGGGGGCCGCAAGAAGAATTTACGCGCCTCCGGGCGCGGGAAGCAGCGGCGGCGCCTCCTGGCGCTGGTGAGTCTGGGGCTTGCAGTCCCCCTGGCCTCCCTCTCCTGAGGCTAGCAGTGGCGTTAGTTGGCGGCTCCCGCACTGCGGGGCCGCAAGATGAATTTACGCGCCTCCGGGTGCGGGAAGCAGCGGCGGCGCCTCCTGGCGCTGGTGAGTCTGGGGCTTGCCGTCCCCCTGGCCTCCCTCTCCTGAGGCTAGCAGCGGCGTTAGTTGGCGGCTCCCCAACATTCAATGCTATCTTTACATGCATTGAAAGAATCTTCATAGCAGTCAAAATCTCCAAGTAATTCCATTTCAGTCCGCCAAGGTTTGAAGAGTTGCAGAAGAGCTAAATAGAAAAACTCTCTTTTATCTGGAGTATCACAACTTAATTTCCTGTGATTAATCAAATTTCCTTTGTCATGCTTTACCAAACATCCTTCAGATCCAATTACAGCGTATTTTCCTTCATTTATATTGTCCGTAACAGTTTTTTTAAAACTATAATGTTGCAGAATTTCATATAGACATATGTTTTCTAGGTATGGACTTCTATTTGGATAGTACGTATCCAACATATTTGTTTTCAGAATATCTGTACTTTCTGGTTCATTCAGTGCCAAGTATTCAATTTCTTGTACAGATTTCAAAACTCGATTTCGTACTGTAGCAAGGCTTAGACTTATCCAGATGATTCCTCTTGACTTTGAATATAAACTTGCAGATGTCAATCGATCTGAACATTCGTAGGATCCAATTTCTCGATGTGAAAGCATCTTCAAGCTGAAGCTGTACAATTTTTTGCTAAGTGTCTTCTCCTGTGAAATTTCCTCCCACATTTCTTTCAATTCTGTCTTCTCAGACTTGGTAATCTATGACGTCACATACCGAGCAACAGCAATTGAGTTATCTGCAACATATTGTATGTCCATATTTGCATTCCACATCTTCAAAATCACCGGATTGTAATCATTAATGTACTTCGATTCTTCTGTTCTTTTTATATTATAAGTATTTTTGGGTGATTTCCGAGTGATAGTATGCCTCACTGCTGACATAAAAACTGTTCACTCTTCCTTTGGAAATTACTGGACGTGGAAAGCCAAATCGACATTTTGTGTAAAACTTATCCTTCGACTTATATTTCCGTCGGCAATATTTTCCACATCGATGACTCTGAAACCGTAAAACTTGCTGTCTTAAGATATTTTCTCCTCCTGTTTTCGGAATCGCACAGGTAACATACTCTTCAATAAAAGATAAAACAGTCTCATCCAAATCAGTTCCAAATTTGGGTGCATCCTTGATCCATAAAAGCATATGTATATGAGGAGCACCTCTAGCTTGGTATTCTTTTCTCCCCAAAAAATCAATAACTTCGCCAATAGGTGGATTTTTTTTATTACAGATGAAAGACATCATAGCTTCAAATCTATGATTAAAATATCTGCAGACATTTACAGGATCTAGGGAACACAGTTCTCCAGGTGTCTTCAATTCAATATTTTCTATATTTGAATTTGCTTCTCGTAGAAAATCCAGTAAATCATCCCATGCGTACTCAGCACAACTAAGTGTAACAAACCATGTAGGGGTTCCTAAATTTCTTAACATACATTTTAATTCCCCATGACGTCGATACCAATATTCATTAGTGCCACGTTGACATGCCATCAAATTAATTAACTGTGATTCTAAATGTTCGTCTCTTTTTTCAACTTTGTCCATAAATTCCTTTGCAGAAAGATGTGAAAGATGCGTTCCAGTTTTCAATATATGGTTGACTGCATATGAAAGTGCAGACAGATCACTCTCAAATAAAAGATTAAATAAATATGGAATACACTGACGAAATCTTGGTTCTTCTGAGTACAGTCGTAAAGTACGATATTCTGAAGCTGGAATCTGAACTGGTCGTTCATCATATCGTCCACCTTTTCCAGTAGGGAACAGCTGTGGAAAACAACGAGCTTCCAAACTTTTTTCCCACACACTCATGGGACTTCCTTTTGCTTTTTTCATCTGGAACAATTCAATAGTATCTCCTATCAGTTCTTTTGAATGTAGAGGGTGTATAGTATAATGTTCATAAATTTCTTCTTTTCTTGAATTCTCCACTTTTTCTATTTGTCCACTTGAAATGTGTCTTTCATCTTTTAAACTCATTTCTTCTTCCTCTACATTTACATTTTTATAGTAAATATTGTTTTGCACCAGATATAATGTAGCCTTTTGGACTTTCATGACATTTACTAACTCTTGCCATATTTTCCGACTCTTTGTGGGTTTCACCATTAACAAGAATGACTACAGGTTCAGTATCCTCTCTTTCTACACCAACAGTTTCAACATTTTTCTTAAAATCTAAAGGTAAATACACAACTCTTCCTTTTAAACCTCTTTGTAGATCTGTTGGAGGCAGCTTACCTGTTTTAGGCTCCATACGAATTATAGCCTGAAAAGGGTGCACAGATTGTATAAGGATGGCCTCATATGTATTTAAATCTTTAAGTTCAGGATGTATAGCTACTAATTCTAAGTCATTATGGACAGCTCTAGCTGGCATTTTGTTTTCTTCTAATTTATTATAACAATATTTACAAATACATTGTACAGTACCTAACTCAAAACGACCTTCCACAAACAGATAAGCAGCAAATTCTTTCCATTTATCATTGTTTTCCTTTTCACTTTTTAAAAACACATCTACATTCCTAGTTTGAATTTTATAATGAGTACGTCGACAACAAATACAAACATAGTTTGGATTTTCACCAGAAACTACTTTAAACTTTGTTATTTCTTTTTCAAACTTCACATCAGTACTATCTTCCATCTCTTCTTCAACACCTACACTTATCAAACTCTCAGTTTCTCTACACTCCTCTTGACCAGCAAAGAAACGTATCTCTATATCATCACAATGTTTTTTTACATCCAACACTGAACCATGCAAAAGAGCTGTATTAATTTCATTTAGACATAATGCAGGACTTTTCACGTAGTATAATCTTCTAACTAACTTCCGCATTTCAGAATGATGTACTGCTAACATTCTTAAGTGATGAAAACGACTTTGACACACTTTCCTAGAAAGACAAGCCAGAGAATGACCTTGCAACCCTGTCTTTTTCTCACTTTGCAAGGATCCAGTCCTTGTAATATCTTAATCTTCTGTTTCACAGTTTTTCTTCCATATTCTCTTAAGAAATTTAATAAAATATCAATAGATTGTTGACGTATACTACAAATACTACTACAATCCCATGTAAACACTGGAGCCTGGGTACGTCTCCCTTGAACTTCCTCAGCTATTACTTCTTCCACATTTCTAGGAACCATCTTTTCTTTTTCAATTGGAGAGCCATTTTTCACTTCATAACAACGACCACAGGTATCAACTGCATGCAGTAATCTATTTTGTTGAAAATAACTTTCGTCATTAAAAAAAGGTTCCATACTAGAAGTATGCTTCCATTCCCCGAAAAATATTTTACAAAAATTAGTTCTATTTACAATTCTTTTTCTTTTACATTTGTCCTTCATACGCTGCATTATTGTAGTTAAAGTCTTCAATCTTTTTATAATTAAGATAAATAATGTTCTTTTCAATTCAAAGGCTTTTTCAATTACACTTAGAATCTCCTTTTTTTGTCTGTAAAATGCTGATCTCCTTTTATATATTTTACATTTTTTTAGTACATTTTGGAGTACTCTACTTTTATAGATTCTTTTTCAAATTTCTGAAAATTGTTTCTTCCTGCTTCCAACATAATTCTTTTTCCGATAATCCAATTTTTCACTTTTTTGTAAATTTTTCTTTTCCTTTTGTTCCACTGTTCTTGTTGTATCTGTCTGTTCTTTATTTTTAAAATTGGAAACTGTTTTTACAAGTTTTAAAAAAATCTTTAGTTCTCTTACCAGAACACTTTTTCTTTAAAGATCCATGTTGTAGTTGATCTAATTCCTCTTTTCCTTTAAAAAAAAAAAAAATAAACCTCTTTTCTTTGTTGTCTTTTTCTTTGCTCTTTTCTTGTCATTGTAACTGTTTCTTAATAATTATGCAAACTATCTGTAAAATAAGAAAAGTTTTGAAAACAATTTAATATAATTAAAATAATTATATATAAATATTCACATGTATAACTATAAAAATACATACAAAAAAACTACTTCAATGATTTCAGCAATGGAACAGTGCTACCTGCATAATTGTAGTAGTGTATGAGTAGTGTGAAAGATACTAGAGCACAGCATTAGTAGTACACATCTAATTGTGGAACTGCATGGTTACAACCTGTATCATTCCATGAATACATGGGTAGTGACTAAAAGATTACAATACTACAAGGAGAGTGCCTGAGTGCATTTATAAGTGCTTAGGTATTGGCGGAGTGATAGGATAAGTAGATAGTGCTGGATGGGTGATTGGAGAAGTGCATGGGACTGACAGGAGTATTCCTACACTGCATAGGTACTAACTGGGTATTTAGAAGACTGTATCAATAGTATGTACCTGGTTAGAGGTCTGCATGCATAGTGCACAGAATATTGTATCTATAGTAGTGTTAGTGGCTAGGCCATTCCATAACTACATGACTACTAACTGGAATGATTACAGTGCTGTAAACTGAGTGTATGTTGAAATTATAAGTACTTAGGTTTTAGTGGAGTGATAGGATAAGTAGATAATGCTGGATGGGTGATTAGAAAAGTGCATGGGACTGACAGCAGGATTCTTAGACTGCATAGGTATTAACTGGGTATCTATAGCAGTGTACCAATAGTATGTAGCTGGTTAGAGGTGTGCATAGATAGTGCACAGAATATTGTAACTGTACTTGTCTTACTAGCTAGCCAAATCCATAAGTACATAACTACTAACTAGAATAATTACAGTGCTGCAAACAGAGTGGATGGTGAATTTATAAGTGCTTAGGTATTGCTGGACTGATAGGATAAGTAGATAGTGCTGGATGGGTGATTAGAAAACTGCATGGGACTGGCAACATGATTCCTAGACTGCATAGGTACTAACTGGGTATTTATAGGAGTGTACCAATGGTATGTTCATGGTTAGAGGTGTCAATCAATCAATCAATCACAGAATTTGTAGAGCGCACTACTTACCCGAGAGGGTCTCAAGGCGCTGGGGAAAAAAAGGGGGGGGTGCCGCTACTGGTCGAACAGCCAGGTCTTGAGTAGCCTCCTGAAGGTCAGCAGGTCTTGGGTCTGTCGTAGGCTGAGTGGAAGGGTGTTCCAGGTCTTGGCGGCGAGGTGGGAGAAGGATCTGCCGCCGGTGGTTGTTCTTCGAATGCGAGGGACGGTGGCGAGGGAGAGGTCGGCGGAGCGGAGCTGGCAGTTGGGGACGTAGAAGAAGAGTCGTCTGTTGAGGTAGGCTGGGCCAGTCTTGTGGAGTGCTTTGTGTGCGTGGATGAGGAGTTTGAAGGAGATTCTCCTGTCAACGGGGAGCCAGTGCAGGTTTATCAGGTGGGGGGTGATGTGGCTGTGGCGTGGTATGTCGAGGATCAGGCGTGCAGAGGCGTTTTGAATGCGTTGCAGTCGCTTGATGAGCTTGGCCGGGGCTCCCGCGTAGAGGGCTTTTCCATAGTCGAGTCTGCTACTGACGAGGGCCTGGGTGACTGTTCTTCTCGTATCTGTCGGGATCCACCTGTAGATCTTGCGGAGCATGCAGAGGGTGTTGAAGCAGGAGGAGGAGACTGCGTTGACTTGCTTGGCCATGGAGAGCGTTGAGTCGAGGATGACTCCCAGGTTGCGTGCGTGGTCGGTGGGTGTCGGGGCTGCCCCCAGTGTCGTTGGCCACCAGGAGTCGTCCCAGGCTGAAGGGTTGGAGCCGAGGATGAGGACCTCTGTCTTGTCCGAGTTCAGCTTTAGTCAGCTGCTCTTCATCCAATCGGTGACGGCCTTCATTCCTTCGTGGAGGTTGGATTTGGCGGTGAGGGGGTCCTTGGTGAGGGAGAGGATCAGTTGAGTGTCGTCGGCGTAGGAGATTATGTTGAGGTCGTGCTGTCGGGCGATGCGTGCGAGCGGGGCCATGTAGATGTTGAACAGTGTCGGGCTGAGGGATGATCCCTGGGGTACGCCGCAGATGATCTCGGAGGCTTTGGATCGGAATGGGGGAGGCGGACTCTCTGGGTTCTGCCGGAGAGGAAGGAGGTGGTCCATTCCAGGGCCTTGTCTCGGATCCCTGCGTCGTGGAGGTGTGCGCGTAGAGTGCGGTGGCAGACAGTGTCGAAGGCGGCGGAGAGGTCCAGCAGGATGAGGGCTGCGGTCTCACCGTTGTCCAGCAGGGTCCTGATGTCGTCGGTGGCGGCGATGAGGGCAGTCTCGGTGCTGTGGTTGCTGCGGAACCCTGACTGGGATGGGTCCAGGATGCTGTTTTCTTCGAGGTATCGGGTTAGCTGTCTGTTGACGATCTTCACGATGACCTTGGCTGGGAACGGAAGCAGGGAGATGGGCCGGAAGTTCTTGAGGTCTCTCGGGTCCGCCTTGGGTTTTTGAGTAGGGCGTTGATCTCGGCGTGTTTCCAGCTCTCTGGGAAGGTCACGGTCTCGAAGGAGAGATTGATGACGTTGCGCAGGTGGGGTGCGATGGAGCTGCTGGCTTTGTTGAAGATGTGGTGCGGGAAAGGGTCTGACGGGGAGCCGGAGTGGATTGTGCTCATGGTCTTGATGGTGTCATCGATGTTCACGTTGGCCCAGGATGGCAAGGGGTCGTGGTCGATGGTGTGCGGCGGGTCTGGTGTGTCGGTGTCTGTTGGGGCTGTCTGGGTGTTGAAGCTGTCGTGGATGTCGGCGATCTTGCGGTGGAAGAAGGTGGCGAGGGAATCGCACAGGGCTTGCGACGGCGGGATGTCGTTGGTGTTGGAGCTGGGGTTGGAGAGTTCCTTCACGATGTTGAAGAGCTCCTTGCTGTTGTGTGCGTTGTTGTCGAGGCGGTCTTTTAAGGAGATCCTCTTGGCGGACCTGATGAGGTGATGGTGGTTGCGGATGGCGTCTTTGTGGGCTGCGTGGCTGTCCGGTGTCTTTTCACTGTGCCATTTCTTCTCTAGTTTCCGGCAGGTACGCTTGGATGCTAGGAGTTCTGGGGTGAACCAGCTGGCTCTTTTGCTGGTGTCTCTGTAGGTGGGTTTTTTCAGCGGGGCGAGGGTGTTGGCGCACTCGTCTATCCATCGTCTGAGGTTGCGGGCAGCATCGTCGGTGTTGGAGGGGTCGGTGGGTGGGCTGAGAGTGAGGTTTGCCTGTAGTTGGTCTTCGGTGACTTTGCTCCAGCAGCGGCGTGGGATCTGTTGGGTGCGGTGGTGTGTGGTGGGTTTCTGGAAGGTGAAGTGGATGCAGCGGTGGTCGGTCCAGAGGAGTTCGGTGGTGTGGCTGAAGGAGACGTGGGGGCTTGAGGAGAAGACGGGGTCGAGCGTGTGGCTGGCGGAATGGGTCGGCGTAGTGACGAGCTGTCTCAGTCCGAGGTTGGCGAGGTTGTCGATCAGGGTGGTGGAGTTGCTGTCGTTGTTGTTCTCCAGGTGAAAGTTCAGGTCTCCGAGGAGGATGTAGTCGGTGGAGGTCAGGGCGTGCGTGCTGATGAAGTCGGCGATGGAGTCGCTGAACTGGGGACGGGGTCCAGGGGGTCTGTAGACGAGGGTGCCTCTAAGGGTGGTGTTGGGGTCCGTGTGGATCTAGAAGTGCATGTGTTCGGCAGTGCAGAGAGTGTCGTCGGTGCCGGTCGAGACCCTGATGGTGTTCTTGTGGACGATGGCGATTCCTCCTCCTACTCCTTTGGTGCGGTCTCTGCGGGTGATCTTATAACCGTCTGGGATGGCTATGGCGATGTCGGGTGCGGAGGAGTCGTTCATCCAGGTCTCTGTCAGGAAGGCAACGTCCGGTGATGATGTGTCGAGCAGGTCCCAGAGCTCGACGGCGTGTTTGCGTGCGGAGCGGGTGTTCAGTAGGATGCATCGGAGGTGGTTGAGGTCCTTCTTGGCGGGCGCTTCGGCGGCTCTGAGGCTGGTGTAGCTGCAGTTCCGGCAGGTGAAGGGACCATGAGTGCGTTTCGGGGCGGCCTTGAAGCAGGTGTGTGTCCGTCCGGGGTTGAGAGCATGGAGTGTGGTGGCATCGTATCGGCGGAGGTGTGCATAGATACTGCACAGAATATTATAGCTGTACTTGTCTTAGTGGCTAGGCCATTCCATAAGTACATAACTACTAACTAGAATGATTACAGTGCTGTAAATAGAGTGCATGGTGAATTTATAAGTACTTAGGTATTGGCAGATTGATAGGGTAAGTAGATAGTGCTGGATGGATGATTGGAGAAGTGCATGACACTGACAGCAGGATTGCTAAACTACATGGCACGCAGAGGGAGAGCTGCGGGCCGGCTAGCAGGAGAACAGCTGCGGGTCAAATACTATAGTGAAAAGTACGGGGCGTCGCCTTGCAAAAAGATAGCTACTACCGGTAATGTCGGAAGAGGGAGCATGAAGGGGATATCTCGCAGAGAGAACTGCGGTATATTTCCAGTGTTGGCTTGCAGAGGTACAACTGTGGGCCCGACTGGTTCGCAGATGAAGAGCTGCGAGCCGAACGATGGTTTGCAGAGGGAGAGCTGCGAGATGGCAGACTAGCTCGTAGAGGAAGACCTGCGAGCCGACTGACTGGCTCGCAGAAGGAGAGCTGCGGGCCGGCTTGCACAGGAACAGCTGCGGGCCGACTGCTATAGGGAAAGGTGCAGGCCGTCGGCTTGCAAATCATAGGTGCGGGACGGTGATGTGGGGAGAGGAAGCGTGAAGGGGGTATCTCGTAGAGAGAGACCTGCGGTATATTTCCAGTGTTGGCTTGCAGAGCTACAACTGCGAGCTCGACAGCTCACAGACGAAGAACTACGAGCCGACTGGTGGTTCGCAGAGGGAGAGTTGCGAGCCGGCGGGCTGGCTCGTAGAGGAAAAGCTACGAGCCCACCGATGGTTCACAGAAAGAGAGCTGCGGGCCGGCGGGCTGGCTCGTAGAGAAAGAGCTGCAAGCCGACTGGCTGACACGTACAGGGAGAGCTGCGGCCCGTCGGCTCACAGAGGAAGAGCTGCGGGCCGGCTCGCAGAGGAACAGCTGCGGGCGAACTGGTATAGGGAGAGGTGCGGGCCGTCGGCTTGCAAAGGGATAGCTGCGGGACGGTGATGTGGAGAAACGGATCGTGAAGGGGGTATCTCGCAGAGAGAGAGCTGCGGTATATTTCCAGTGTTGACTTGCAGAGGTACAACTGCGGGTTGGCTCCCAGAGGAAGAGCTGGGAGCCGAACAATGGTTTGCAGAGGGAGAGCTGCGGGCCGGCGGGCTGGCTCGTAGAGGAAGAGCTCCGAGCCAACTAGCTGGCTCGAAGAGGAAGAGCTGCGGGCCGCCTCGCACAGGAACAGCTGCGGGCCAACTGCCATAGGGAAAGGTTCGGGCCATCGGCTTGCAACTCATAGGTGCGGGACAATGATGTGAAGAGAGGGAGCATGAAGGGGGTATCTCGTACAGGGACAACTGCGGTATATTTCCAGTGTTGGCTTGCAGAGATACAACTGCGGGTCCGAGGACTCGCAGAGCGAGAGCTTATTCCTAAAACCATGTAATCTTTCAAACATATGTCACGTCCATTTTGTACCACTGAAACTGATAACCACCTTCTCTATACACTACAGATCCCACGAACATGCCAATAAAAGTATAAGTGCTATTTTTATACTAGATAAAGCTCTATTACTTAATTTTTATAAACACTACTGTTGGGTGCACAAAATAAAGAATATGAGATGAGGAGAGTAAACGGAGGTGTAATTCCTAAACTTTAATTATACCATTCCTTTAATATATGTATATTCAGGGCTTTCAATGGGATAAAAAAAATGGCGGGTGTCTAAAAGCGGTAGCAGTGTTCAGCACCGGTAAAATCCGGGCCACTTAAAGGCCTGCGTATATTCAGCACAGAGACACAACCTAACAATTTTCATCACTTATAATAACAGTTACTTTACTAGTGTGAAAAAATCGTACAGAAAATGTACTAAAACTTTTTTTTTCTTTTTTATCTCTCACACATTTATGAAATATTTCTTGTAAAGAAACGCCGCTCTCCACCTTTATTTCGTAAGAACAAGCAATAAATAATCCCTTTACCAGCATCTAGTCACTAACTACTAACACGGTGCAGTATACCCAATTGTAAACCACAAACACTATTTAGATTATATCTTAAAGCATCATCAAAAGATTCTAACCATGCATACATACAGAAAGCAACATGTACGTTTACTTTGTACTTGTGTACATTTTCAACATGTTCGCAGTATAACACCTGTCTTCACTTATATTCAAATGTACCTCACAGTATAAAATATAACATCACAACCTATGCATATGTAATATTTCCAACATAACACAGTGCAGTTTTATACCAATAAACTGATTGCACCATTCTCTATATAGTACAAACCCTACCAATATGGCAATAAACTTAGAAGTGCTATTTTTATAATACAAAGAACTGTATTAGATTATTTTTATAAACAGTACCGCTGGGGGGCACAAAATGGTGGTGGGAGCTGCACAGAGTAAATAAAGGTGTAATTCCCAAACTTTTTATGTATCGTTCCTTTACTATACGTATATTAACAGCTTTAAGTGGATGAAAAATTTGGCAACTGTCTTAAACGGGTGGCGGAGCTCAGTACCGACAAGACCCGGACCACTTAAAAGCCTGCGTATATTCAGCACACAAAGACACTCTGACAATTACCTTCACTAATAATCACATTTACTTTAGCACTGTGAACAAAATTGTACAGAAAATATGCACAGAACATTTTTATTTATTTTTTATCTCTCACATATTTATAAAAAATGTCTTCTGAAGAAACGCTCCCCAACAACTTACATTTCATAACAACACCAAAATCCAAAGCCTCCCAGTAACACACCAGTCTTGATTGATATTGAAATCTACCTCTCAGTATAAAAAATGAGACCACAAATTGTCCACATAACATTTCTGGTTTTTGTTCCATCTCTGTTAAGTTAATAACACATGAATTTTCTACTCTTACCCCTTCCCCACTATTTCCACACTAAGCATAATTTAACTTACGTTCATAGTTGGTATGCAGATTCCAAATGTCACAAACGCATGCAATTCTTTCTTTGTCACACAGTACATGTAATGCACCGCTCTCATCAAGAATGGAACCAGTAATGGCACAATTTCCCTGTTGCTCCACACATAAATACATGTAAAGAACAAATCAGAATAGTTCCTTGATTTTTTCAAATTGCAAAACTTTTCTCTATTGGTTATTTTTGAACTTTCCATATAAACAGTTTTTTTAAAATTTAAGAACACATACAGGTGAGAAGTTCAACGTATTCTATCAACAAACTTTCTAGAACATTCTACGACACGTGCAGGTTAAAAGTTCATCATTTTTTCAAACCTAACGATATTTTTTTGCAACATTTTCTCGAACATTTAAGGGCACGTGCAGGTTAAAAGTTCACCATTGTTTTAAGTTCAAACAGTGCCTTCCAAATGCAAGTAGCAGGTGTGGTTGAACTGACCAAATTTTATCCTATCATATGAACTCTACGTTGAAACTGCTTTTTATTAACCAATGACAAAGATGCTTTTCGACAAACTAATATTCACCCTACTTTTTAGTAAACAATGTTTTTCATCTCCCAATCAGTTATCGTTTTGTATGAGAAAAAAAGTAGTTCCCCATCTTTAAACATATCTCTTATTCTACGAACGGACTGCATGAGCTTCAGACATCTATCCATATCTTCCAGCTACACCTTCAAAATGCTAGTGTGGATCGTAGGACATAGCTATGTTTTCTGGTGCAAGAGGTATGCAGAACAGAGACGTATTGACTTAGACCTAGGTTTACAAAATGTGGACATTAAATGGTTTGGACAGAGAGGATTGAAGTGGCACCAATTACTCCCTTTGGTTAAAACCTGTTTGCATCTCCAACTCCCGACCTCATGATTGTGCACTGTGGTGGAAATGACCCAGGCACATTGACTGGGGTAGGTTTGGAAATGCTAATGAAGGACACCTTTAGATAATTGATGTTGCTTTTGCCTCAAACTGTCTTTGTATATTCCAATATATGCCAAAGACAGAAGTGGAAATGGTCAAACAAATTTTGTCCTCAGATTGAAAAATCTAGGAAGAATGTCAACAAAGCTGTGTCTGCATACCTCAGAGACCATAGAATGGGGTCGATCTTCAACAACAACATACGTTATGATATGGCTGATATCTACGGACGTGATGGAGTACACTTCACAGATCAGGGAAATCGAGTTTTTCTGAATAACCTGAAGCTGTGCATCCGCACTTATATGTAGCTCCAACTAATAAACACAAAGGCCCTTTTTAGAGCTGCCTTATATTCCCAATATCAGTTCTCAGACTGACAACTGCGATCCGGCTAGCACAGGGAGACCTGCGGGCCGTCGGGCAGCCTTGCAAAGGGAGAGCTACGGCCCGTGGGCTCGGCTCGCACAGAGAGAGCTACGGGCCGTTAGCTCGCAAACGCAGAGCTGTGAGCCAATGGACTGGTAGTGTTTTATGGGTTAGGGTACTGCAGTGGTGTTTGTGTAGTGTAGGGGGTCCTGCTGTGGGTAGTGTTTTAGGGTTTACGGTAGTGCAGTGGTGTTTGTGTAGTGTAGAGGGTGGTGCTGGGGGTACATTTAGGGTTTAGGGTAGGGCAGTGGTCTTTACGTAGTGTAGGGGGTCCTGCTGTGAGTAGTGTTTTCGGGTTTAGGGTAGTGCAGTGGTGTTTGGGTAGTGTAGAGGGTCGTGCTGGGGGTAGCGTTTTATGGTGTAGGGTAGTGCAGTGGTGTTTCTGTAGTTTAGGGGGTCGTGCTGGGGGTAGTGTTTTAGGGTTTAAGGTAGTGCAGTGGCATTTCTGTAGTGTAGGGGGTTGTGCTGGCAGTAGTGGTTTAGTGTTTAGTTACATAGTGCAGTGGTGTTTGGGTAGTGTAGGGGGTCGTGCTGGGGTAGTGTTTTAGGGTTTAGGGTAGTGCAGTGGTGTTTCTGTAGTGTAGGGAGTCGTGCTGGGGGTAGTGTTTTAGGGTTTAAGGTAGTGCAGTGGTGTTTCTGTAGTGTAGGGGGTCGTGCTGGCAGTAGTGGTTTAGTGTTTAGTTAGGTAGTGCAGTGGTGTTTGGGTTGTGTAGAGGGTCGTGCCGACAGACTGACTCACAGAGCTCCGAGCCAACGGACTGGCTTCTAAAGGCATAGCTGCGACCTCGTGATGTGGGGAGAGGCAGCGTGAAAGGAATATCTTACACAGACACAGATGCCAGTGTTGCCTCGCAGAGGTAAAACTACACACCCGATGGCTTCTACACGGAGAGATACGAGCTGACGGACTAAGTCACAAAATAGCTGCCAACACTTCCTAGTTTCAACCGTTCACAGCCAATGAGCCGCGAGCTCGTGCTCGTAACCCTCAGCCAATCAGATGTCAGAATTCTCAAATATCGATATCTGTAAAATTTGATATTTCTCAAAAACTACTGAACGGATTTACACCATTTCAACAAAAGCGCGCTTTCTGGACCACAACCTTTCTCCCTCACAAATTTGGCGTAATTCCGTTCAGCAGTTTGACCTGAAGCCTTGTCTAAAGTTTCCTATGGAAAATGCATTGACAAAACACATTTTGGGACTCCCCTTTTTTCTCAGCCCCCCCTTGACCAATCACCCCCAAACTTTCAAGATAGGAGCTGATCACAAAAGAGAAACTTTTTCAAAAATTTCATACAGATTCGTCAAACGACGCCAAAGTTATAAGCACATGGAGGGCTCCAGGAGAGGGGCCGCGCAACCCCCCTCCCAACATGAGTGAAGCCCCGGGGCTGCGGGGACCCCAGCGGGCCCCCGCAGCCCCAGCGACCCCCAGCTATTATTTTTTAACAAATGCCCGCGGGACCTAGCCCACCCGGGGACCTCATTAAAATAAAACGCGGGAACCCGCGACCCCAGCGCGAATTGCGCCGATTTTTTTTTAATTATAAAAAATGCTTTTTTGGCCCTGGGGTCCTTCTGGGACCCCCTGAGCAGGCCTAGGGGGTCACGGTGTTTCTACCCTGCCCCCTTCTCTTGTTTTATACCTTTGTTTCTCTGTTTTCTAGTGACTCGCTTCTTCCGAGCCACAAGATGGCTGCCAACACTTCCTGGTTTGGAGTGTTCGCAGCCAATCACAGTGAAGCTCGTGCACAGGACTTAGGCTCCGCCCAGATATCGAAACTTTTATTTTTCTTATTTCTCAGCAACCACTGAGCGGATTTACACCATTTTACAAAAGGTCGCTTTCTGAGCCAAGCACTACCTTTTTGCCAAATTTGGGGTAATTCCGTTCAGTAGTTTCGGCTGTAGCCTTGCACAAAGTTTCCTATGGGAAATTGATTTTTTGACTCTTATTTTTTGTATTTCTCAAAAACTAATGAACGGATTTACCCCATTTAAAAAAAGGTCGCTTTCTGAACCAAGCTCTACCTTTCTGCCAAATTTGAGGTAATTCCATTCAGCAGTTCGGGCTGTAGCTCGTCGCAAAATTTCCTATGGAAATTAACATGGAGAAAACACGTTTTGGGACCCCCCTTTTTTTCTCAGCCCCCACTTGACAAATCACCCCCAAACTTTCAAGATAGGAGCTAACCTACAAAGTGCAACTTTTTGCAAAATTTCATAAAGATTCGTCAAACGACGCCAAAGTTATTAGCAAATCAAAAAATGCTTTTCCTATGGAAACTAGGTTGTAACTATAACTACCTACTGGCGACCGCCAGTAGGTAATATATATATATGTGTGTGTGCGTCAAGAAAAGGGTGTCCCCAGGCGAAGTGCACTCACTCAGGTTGAAAGGCTTTTATTGGCAAAACCAGCTCCAATCGATACACACCACAAGGCAGTCCCATGCCTGACGCGTTTCGGACTTGACGTCCTTTCTCGAAGGCGGCACATGGAATACTGAAACTCCACTCCCAATATATCCCCATGATTCTATATCAATCTCAGGTGAGTACATAATTAGTTCCAATGCATTGTGGGATTGGGAGTCCAAATATTACCCTCGTGGGTTTGCAGCCAAACCACCTGCCAAAATAAAAAAACATTTCCTACTGCCAGTGGGAGTCAAACAGTCAGTTTAAATTCCATGGCAACCTGGTTCCGCAGTTGCTGTTCAAATAAACATGCCACAGATCCGCTGTCTTTTTCGCAGTGGTGCAACTTCACGGCCGGGCCGGCCGTAAATGTGTCAGGAAAAGGGTGCCCCCAGGCGAAGTGCACTCACTCAGGTTGAAAGGCTTTAATTGCCAAAACCAGCTCCGATCGATACACACCACAAGGCAGTCCCATGCTTGACGAGTTTCGGATTTGATGTCCTTTCTCGAAGGCGGCACGTGGAATACTGCAACTCCACTCCCAATATATCTCCATGATTCTATATCAATCTCAGGTGAGTACATAATTAGTTCCAATGCATTGTGGGATTGGGAGTCCGAATATTATATATATATATATATATTCCCTGAAAAAACTAAAGGTTACAGGGATGTTGCAAAACCAGAGAAATTCAGCAGTTAACTGTAACTTACGCCCCCACAATGCACTGCTAATAATCTCACATATTGCATCAGAAATGTGATATTTACCCTGGGGAGGTGGCGTCCCTGGGGTGTGGGCGGGCCAAGTGGGTCCATCCGCATAGATATTTAAGAGCCCTGTGGAGCTGGCAGTCCCCAGGGCTGCGGGTGGGGGGCACAGGCCCCCCACATTACTTTATAAACAGTTGCCACGGGGAGATGGCGTTCCCCGGAGGGCAGGCCCCATGCACCCCCTCCTTTTTTTCTGGTATGCCCCCGGACCTGGACAACCCGAGGGGTAATTTAAAAGCAAGCGCAGGAGCCCGTGCTTTTTTTTTTTTAATTTGCGATTATTGCAAATTCATGGCAATAATTTTTTTTTTAAAGGTGATTTTAGGCGGTGGCTAGGTCTCAAGGCTTAGGGTTCAGGGTATTCCTTCCCTGCCCCCTTTTCTTTAAAAAAATAATATTTTTTTGGGACTCGGATGAAGCCGAGTCCCAAGATGGCTGCCAACACTTCCTGGTTGAAGTGTTGGCAGCCAATCATAGCTCTGCATTTCCCTGCACAAGGTCGTCATTTTTTGCAATTAATCGCGAAGGACCAGTGGCCACAGAAACCATGAACTATATTTTGTTAAATTGCTCAGCAACTAGTGTACGGATTTATACCAAATAACAAAAAGCACAATCTGCATAATTAAATCTACCTTTCTGCAAAAGTTGGTGTAATTCCATCCATCGGTTCGGGCTGGAGGCGTGCCTAAAGGTCGTATGGGAATTAACATGGGAAAACACACTTTTTTGTACACCACTTTTTCTCGGACCCCTCATGACAGATAAACCTGAAACTTTCCATGCACAACAAGACCTGACTTGAAACTTTTTGGGGAAAATGTTGTCAAGATTCGTCACCTGGCGCCAAAGTTATAGGCAATATATATATATATATATATATATATATAGATATATATATATATATATATATATATGTTCAAACAAATGCCCTGGAGCATATATATATACATGCCGCACTCAGTGAATCCTTTGTATTTCTTTAATCGCGAACACCACTACTCCACCAATGCGTTTCGTCCTCACAGGGTCTTTCTCACGGTAGGTGAGTTTTTCTTTCCTTTCCATTTATATACTCTCCATCAGTAGCTGTACATAAGAAGGAATTGTCGGCTCTAAGGTTCAGCCCGTCGCCTGCACCCGCAGTCGAGCGTGCCAGGTTTGAACCTGATTGCAGTGAAATATATATATATATATATATATTTATTACCTGGACGAATCTCCACCAGATTTTCACAAAACTTCCCTTTTTTGGTTCAGCTGCTGTGTTGAAGGTTTCGGGGTGATCAGTCCAGCGGGGCCGAGAAAATAGGGGGGTCCCAAAACACTTTTTCCCCATGTTATGTCTGTGGGGATTTTTCATTTTTTGAGAACGACTACAGCCCGAACTGATGAACATAATTACACCAAATCTGGCAGAAAGCTAGATGTTGGTCCAGCAAGCGTGCTTCTTATGGTTTGGTGTAAATCCGTTCAGTAGTTTTTGAGATATCTAACTTAAAAAAATATAGATATCTGGGGATGCGAGTCCTTGCAGTGGACTCGAGAATCCGACAAAAATTTGATTGGCTGCCAACACTTGATGTGTTGGCAGCCATCTTTGGACTCGGCTTGAAGTCGAGTCCCACAAACAAAGTAAAAAATAAAGAAAAGGGGGTAGGGTAGGGATATCCTGACACCCCAGATATGGTGGGGGGGGGTCCCTCAATGACCCCACTGGGGTTAAAAATATATATTTTTTTAATTTTGCCACGGACTCACAGGTGGATCCGCGGGGGAGTAAACAATTAAAAAAAATATATATATATTTATATTCCAAAGTATTTTCAAATCAAGGAAATGACATATCCGCCCACGCGTTTCGGCTGCTGACCGCATATATATGTGTGTATATATATATATACGGTTAATTAAACACCTTAAGCACTGAATTGGGTCCGTGTCTGTGTGTTTGGAAAAGGAGTCTTCCAGTTTGCGGTGTTCATGTCATACATATATATATATATATATATTCACTGAAAAAACCACAGGTTTCAGGGACGTTATAGTTAGAAATTAGCATTTAAAAAACCTTAGAAATTCACTGAAAAAACCATAGGTTTCAGGGACGTTATAGTTAGTTGGACATTTCACTCGTACAAAACCATAGAAATTCTGCCGTTATAGTTAGTTCAGCTAACTATAACTCGCGCCCCCGCAGTGCACTGCTAATGACGTCACATATTACATCATTCATGACATGGTCGGTGACATCACTGATGACATCACTGACGACATCTCAAATGACATCACTGATGACATCATCCAGTGACTGTGAGTTTCTTTAAAGTTTAAATATGTATTATATATATGCCAAAGTGTATTGAAGAATGAGTGTGTGTATAAGTGTCTGGATGGAGGATTTAGTAGGTGCGTGACTGACTGTTTAAGTAAGTGATTACATGTGTCTTACTGACAGTCTGTCTGTTGTTGTATAAGGTGCTGCATGGGTTGGTCAGTAGCTACATGAGTGTCTAAATGGGTTATCGATTGGTTGCCTGCGTATTTGTGTGGGTGCCTGAGTGTGTGTGTGGGTGGGTGGGAGGTATGTGACTTTGTGCATAGATGTTTGAGTGGTTGATTCACTGGGTGTATGGGTTCAAGAGTGCATGTGGAAACAGTATGGGTGGGTGAGTGTGTGTATGGGTGTGTTGGTGAGTGAATGGATGTCTCAGTGGTACATGTCCAAGTAACTACATATGTAAAAGGCAGTGTATGTGAGAGTTGGAGTATATAAATGACTATACGTGAGAGTCAGTGATTGTGAGAGTGGCTGTATGGATGAGTGTGTACCTGTATCAGTGATTGTATAAGAGAGTAAGTAGGCATTTGTTTCTGTTTGAATAAGTGATGTGGTGTGTGTATAACTGTATAGGTCAGTAAATGGAAGTGTGATTGATTCTTTGCATGACTGACTAGTAGTGTAAGTAACTCTGGATGAGTGGTGGTGTGTGAGTGTCTGTATAGGTGTATAAGCGGATATGATAGTGTTGTATTGATGAGTGACTGCATGCATGACTCATTGTATGGGTGAATGAGTGGATGTGTGTGTAGACCTAGGAATCAGTGAGTGCGTATGTAGTAACTGGTATTGGTGTGTCTAAGGTTTCGAAAATGGTAGTCTATATTTTACAGTGGGTGTATGAAAGGTTATATTAGAGTGTGAGGAGGTGCATCATATTTTCACGTGGATGATGTCATCAGTGATGTCATTTGAGATGTCATCAGTGATGTCATCAGTGATGTCACTGACCATGTCATGAATGATGTAATATGTGACATCATCAGCAGTGCATTGCGGGGGCGCGAGTTATAGTTAGCTGAACTAACTATAACGATACAAAAGGGGATGATGGACGGAACGTTTGAGCCAATCAAACACTCACCCCCAGTCAACTGATCTGGGTTTAATCCATCATTATTCTTTAGCTCACTCCACCACCCCAGTTCAGACATGGCCATATGCAAATCAGTCTGACCCTGTGTATCGCTTTGTTCGCCCTAAGTTGGCGGGGGTATGCCCAGACGTGGGTCCCTTGCTCACTTTGCCACTGGATTCAAGCAAGCCTGGCTGATGATGGCTGGAATGCCAGAAACCGGTCCTAGGATGCTTGTTTCCGGTCCAGGGAAGACATGGCTTGGCAGTTCGGGCTGGACTGTTCCCATGAGGCACAGGGTCAGACTGATTTGCATATGGCCATGTCTGAACTGGGGTGGTGGAGTGAGCTAAAGAATGATGATGGATTAAACCCAGATCAGTTGACTGGGGGTGAGTGTTTGATTGGCTCAAACGTTCCGTCCATCATCCCCTTTTGTATCGCTTTGTTCGCCCTAAGTTGGCGGGGGTATGCCCAGACGTGGGTCCCTTGCTCACTTTGCCACTGGATTCAAGCAAGCCTGGCTGATGACGGCTGGAATGCCAGAAACCGGTCCTAGGATGCTTGTTTCCGGTCCAGGGAAGACATGGCTTGGCAGTTCGGGCTGGACTGTTCCCATGAGGCACAGGGTCAGACTGATTTGCATATGGCCATGTCTGAACTGGGGTGGTGGAGTGAGCTAAAGAATGATGATGGATTAAACCCAGATCAGTTGGCTGGGGGTGAGTGTTTGATTGGCTCAAACGTTCCGTCCATCATCCCCTTTTGTATCGCTTTGAACTAACTATAACGGCGGAATTTCTATGGTTTTGTACGAGTGAAATGTCCAACTAACTATAACGTCCCTGAAACCTATGTTTTTTTCAGTGAATTTCTAAGGTTTTTTAAATGCGAATTTCTAACTATAACGTCCCTGAAACCTGTGGTTTTTTCAGTGAATTTCAAAGGTTTTTTAAATGCTAATTTCTAACTATAACGCCCCTGAAACCTATGTTTTTTTCAGTGAATTTCAAAGGTTTTTTAAATGCTAATTTGTAAGTATAATATTTATAGTACCTATCTTTTTCTCTGAAAATTGCAAGTTTTTTTTAAATGATATTTTGTAACTGTAATATCCTATAATTATTTTCTCTTATTTTAAATATGTACTGTCTTATGTCTTTTAAAATATATATATATATATTTTTTGCATAAATAGTGGAGTCGCATACCCATCGTGTACCTATCACGGTGGGTGCGCGGATTCAAGCCGCCATATTGCTTAAGTCGAGAAGGATGCGCGTTTGGTATGCGACGGGTGCGCGGTGCCTGGCCCTGCGTAACGTGATATACGTATGGGATCACGTCATGTGCGCGTTTGGTATGCGACGGGTGCGCGGTGCCGGGACCCGCGTGACGTCATATACGTGCTGAGTCGCATCGGGTGCGCGACCCCCGTAAAAAAATTGATGTTTAAAAACTATGGGGTCGATTCCGATGTCGGCCGGAAGCACACCTAACACTATTCGTCCGGAAAAAAACCAAGCCGAACGCGTGTTTTCCGACCGATTCGAATACCCCACCGAATGAACAAGTACGATGCGCATAACAGCCCAGATTCCGAGCGAGCCGTACTTACCCAATCCAGCTCCTGTTCCCCGCCCGAGCCGGATCCGCAAACGCCGATTCGAGCAGCACGGACCCAAATACACAGCACCTTCCGGCCGGACTAGTACGATGCGTCTTCCATACGTGCCGAACCCGTCGCTACGTCCGGCACGTTTCAGCATCCGGGAGAGCCGCACATAAGCTCCGATTCGCACCACAAGAAGATCCACGGCTACGAGACGAACAAGCCAGCGATGAGTACGAGTCGAAGACACGCGAAACCCGAACGAGACGACCCAACCATGAATCCCATCGCGCAGGTCCTACCTATACTCTACATCTATTACCGGGACCGGTTCGGACGCGTACGGCGCAGACGGTAAGTCAAACACCAACAATACAAACTAACTACACGGACCCCAAAATATGTCACACACACACAGGGAAGCACAAATGACGTACACTAGCAACAGCACAATCATAGGGGTGGGATGGGCATCACCAATGCCATACACACCCATAGGGGCCTGGATGCCTGCCACCACCACCACCCCTACTCAGGGGGCCTGGATGCCTGTCACTACTACCATCCCCACTCATGGGGGGCTGGATGCCTACCACTACCACCATCCCCACTCATGGGGGGCTGGATGCCTGCCACCACTACCATCCCCACTCATGGGGGGCAGGATGCCTATCACTACTACCATCCCCACTCATGGGGGGCAGGATGCCTGCCACCACTACCATCCCCACTCATGGGGGGCAGGATGCCTATCACTGCTACCATCCCCACTCATGGGGGGCTGGATGCCTATCACTACTACCATCCCCACTCATGGGGGGCTGGATGCCTGCCACTACTACCATCCCCACTCATGGGGGGCTGGATGCCTGCCACCACTACCATCCCCACTCATGGGGGGCAGGATGCCTATCACTACTACCATCCCCACTCATGGGGGGCAGGATGCCTATCACTACTACCATCCCCACTCATGGTGGCCTGGATGTCTATCACTACTACCATCCCCACTCATGGGGGGCTGGATGCCTGCCACTACTACCATCTTCACCCTTGGTGTGATGGATACCTGCCACCACCACTACCCCTACTCATGGGGGCCTGGATGCCCATCACTACTACCATCCCCACTCATGGGGGCCTGGATGCCTATCACTACTACCATCCCCACTCATGGGGGGCTGGATGCCTATCACTACTACCATCCCCACTCATGGGGGCCTGGATGCCTATCACTACTACCATCCCCACTCATGGGGGGCTGGATGCCTATCACTACTACCATCCCCACTCATGGGGGCAGGATGCCTATCACTTCTACCATCCCCACTCATGGGGGGCAGGATGCCTGCCACCACTACCATCCCCACTCATGGGGGGCAGGATTCCTATCACTACTACCATCCCCACTCATGGGGGGCTGGATGCCTATCACTACTACCATCCCCACTCATGGGGGGCTGGATGCCTGCCACTACTACCATCCCCACTCATGGGGGGCAGGATGCCTATCACTACTACCATCCCCACTCATGGGGGGCAGGATGCCTATCACTACTACCATCCCCACTCATGGTGGCCTGGATGTCTATCACTACTACCATCCCCACTCATGGGGGGCTGGATGCCTGCCACTACTACCATCCCCACCCTTGGTGTGATGGATGCCTGCCACCACCACTACCCCTACTCATGGGGGCCTGGATGCCCATCACTCTACCATCCCCACTCATGGGGGCCTGGATGCCTATCACTACTACAATCCCCACTCATGGGGGGCTGGATGCCTATCACTACTACCATCCCCACTCATGGGGGCCGGGATGCCTATCACTACTACCATCCCCACTCATGGGGGGCTGGATGCCTGCCACCACTACCATCCCCACTCATGGGAGGCAGGATGCCTATCACTACTACCATCCCCACTCATGGGGGGCAGGATGCCTGCCACCACTACCATCCCCACTCATGGGGGGCAGGATGCCTATCACTACTACCATCCCCACTCATGGGGGCCTGGATGCCTATCACTACTACCATCCCCACTCATGGGGGGCTGGATGCCTATCACTACTACCATCCCCACTCATGGGGGGCAGGATGCCTATCACTACTACCATCCCCACTCATGGGGTGCTGGATGCCTATCACTACTACCATCCCCACTCATGGGGGGCTGGATGCCTATCACTACTACCATCCCCTCTCATGGGGGGCTGGATGCCTGCCACTACTACCATCCCCACTCATGGGGTGCTGGATGCCTGCCACTACTACCATCCCCACCCTTGGTGTGATGGATGCCTGCCACCACCACTACCCCTACTCATGGGGGCCTGGATGCCCATCACTACTACCATCCCCACTCATGGGGGCCTGGATGCCCATCACTACTACCATCCCCACTCATGGGGGGCAGGATGCCTATCACTACTACCATCCCCACTCATGGGAGGCTGGATGCCTATCACTACTACCATCCCCACTCATGGGGGCCTGGATGCCTATCACTACTACCATCCCCACTCATGGGGGGCAGGATGCCTATCACTACTACCATCCCCACTCATGGGGGGCAGGTTGCCTGCCACTACCACCACCCCTACTCATAGGACGGGTAATGCATGACACAACCAGCATACTCCCACATAAGGAATCACAGAAAATTACATCCACCCAAACAACATGACAAGCGTGTGTAGTCCATGTCAAATGCCTACAACACTAAACATGACAATGAACATACAATGTGACCCACTATCACATGTGTGACACATAAAAGTGTGTGGCCTCCACAATACAAGCCGGCCATGGCCACTGTGGCAATGGGGCCCAAAGCCCCATCACCACAGTCACCAAAAGGTATGTGTGGGGTCCAAGGCTGATGCACCTTTTGATCAGTGTGGCAATGGGGCCCAAAGCACCATCACCACAGTCACCAAAAGGTATGTGTGGGGTCCATGGTTGATGCACCTTTTGATCAGTGTAGCAATGGGGCCTAAAGCACCATCACCACAGTCACCAAAAGGTATGTGTGGGGTCCATGGTTGATGCACCTTTTGATCAGTGTGGCAATGGGGCCTAAAGCACCATCACCACAGTCACCAAAAAGTAAGTGTGGGGTCCAAGGCTGATGCACCTTTTGATCAGTGTGGCAATGGGGCCCTAAGCCACATCACCACAGTCACCAAAAGGTAAGTGTGGGGTCCAAGGCTGATGCACCTTTTGATCAGTGTGGCAATGGGGCCCAAAGCACCATCCCCACGGTGATCATAAGGTAAGTGTAGGCATGGTAAAAGCTGCCAAAGACAAACTGTATGGATGAATCCTGGTCACACAACAACTAAAACATCAGTGGCATAGTAGTGCTTGTGTCCCATTGCAACATAGATTGGGCGAGGCTAACAGTGCAGTGTCACAGAAACATCGTTTTGGCCATGTGCATACAAACATCACACATGGGGGACCACATTGTCAACAATCAGCCAATTACACAATGACAGAAGTGACCATCGTGATGCTGACCCACATATCTGCACCAATGGACACACAAATGTATATAACCTGTGGAGACTGTCGATGTCAGGTGAACAAATACCATACCATGGCAGCAATGGGACATACAAACCATGATCATTGTGCTGACTGATGACCCAGGAGTCCCAGGGAGAGCAGGGGAAAATCACCAAACTACATACAGCCAATGGCACACTACAGAAATGCCAATGCAGTGATGCAAATGCACTAACACAAACAGGCAGACTCACACTGCATATCAAACACAACAGGTGATGGGGGTGTGTGCCAGTGTCCCCAGGCAACCACACAACACATGAGGAGGCCTGAATCCCAATTACACAGATGTGTATACAGTGCCACACACAAGTAACTCATGGATTGGACTCCCCTATGTGGGCAATCTGGCATTGTTAGATGAGAGGGAGCCCAAATTACACATGTCACACCAGCTTGTAGGAACAGCAACTAACACAGCAAGAGACACACCCACCACAGCACTACCCCCAGGAACCCCACATTGTGCAGACACTAGCCTGCATGACAATTCCACTGTGATGACAAAGGTAGATGTTGATCACACTGTGAACCACAGCCATGTGTCCTCAGCTACAAACTACCATCACACCTACACAAGCTCCAATCAATCAGCAGGGCCTGCCAGCCAAGGCCAATATGGAGGTAGTGGTCTAGCCGTGCAACAACTCACATTTGCACACTCAACACCACACACCCTGATCTCCACCAATGTGCAGCAGTGAAGCTCACATGGACTGGTGACATTGCACATGCACCCATGACAATCCCAGGGGTGGTGGGGGGAACTAAGGTGCAGAAACCCATCACACATGCCCACTCAACATGACTCGTCTATGTATGACACACAGCACAGTACACCGTACATGCGCATGATGTGAAATCCACCACAAACAATGGGATCCTGGCCATAGTCACACACCAACGAAGAAGCCAAGGTGAGACACAAAGAACACACGTACACAACTTCCAACATTGCAGCTCTGACCCTGAGGAGTGGCAGCAGTTACACACACAACGCGTCACAATCACTGAAAGCTACCACAAACTCAAAATCACATTACTTGTGTAAACAACTAGTGCCAAGGGGAATCCTGAATGTGTCCCATCAGCGTTTGCCCACATCCCCAGCCCTGACACCAAAGACAACCTGGGATGACAACCTCATGAACATCAGTTTGCCATGCACCCACATCACGGAGAAACCAGGTCCAAGATGCTGGATGAACACATACCAACTCTGCAAGCATCACAAACAGGAACATCCCTAGGAACACAGCCTGTGTATGAAAAGGGAAGGGAACATGCACAGACATGCTCACACAACACACAACACGGGCACACGCAATGTCACCGGATTACACACAGCCATGAGGGCACTCCACTCCTGTGGAAGGTCCGCTGTGCCAAACCTTGTCTGTGCACGACTCAAACATATCTGCAGGACACTCCGTCAGTGAGTCAACAACTACAACACACAGAAGCCTCTGCTCACATCAGCCTGGGTACGGGAGTGTCACGTCAGTCATCTGCATACACCCAAAACACGTGGCAATCCAGTTGTACTGTATACACAGATGAGTCCTCCAAAATTGATGTGCAAAACTGCATGTCCAGTGGAGACGGGCACACAGTCAGGGTACTAGGAACATTGGACAGTGGTAAGCCCAACAGATGTGCAACAGTGTAGGACAAAGATGGTAATCTACAAATGCTAAACGTACATCCCTGTGTCAAATGCTGAACATTACACCCTCAGACTGCAGCAAGGGATGATATAGATCCAGACTAGATTAGGACACATATCCCATGGACCACATGGAGCCCATCACAGCAAAACTTCATTTACCTGATCTGAACACAATTACAACAGCAAATGCATGATTCTACACATCTACATCATGTACCTCCAAAGATTAACCACAAGTAAACAAAAAGAGGCTTTATTCAGCAAGTGTGCAACTGAAATCAAAAGTCCAAAATAAACTACGGCCAATGTCCAGTCCAAATACACAGTCCCAACAGGGTGATGTGTGACAACTTGTCACCAATTGCTTGCCTGCACAGGTACAGACAGGGGACATCCCCCTTGGAGGGGCATACGAGGGGCAGGCCAGGCACCGCAGGGACAGGATCAGGGGATGCCAGAAGGAGGCAGGGAAGGTGAGGTGGGTGCAGGAGTGTCACCGGCAACTGCAGTGGAGGTGTCTGACTCAGGGGGGGCCGGCACCACCGCAGGGCTCAAGTCCGATGGTGTTGGTGCTGCAACCACTGCAGTGGGATGGGCAGATGGAGTGGACTAAGTCCCCAATGCAGTGCCCGAGTCAGACGGGGTTGTTGTGGACTCCACCGCAGTGAATGACTCCAAGGGAGTGGAAGGGGGGGCAGAAGAGCTGGGCAGGACAGAGGGGGGACACGGTCTCCACACCAGTGGCACATACAGGCAGAGCGTCTGGTTTGGGGGTGGAAGAGCAAGTGGCAGGGGGGAGGGCCTGAGCAGTTTGGGGATGCGTTATCGGTGTGTGGGGGAACCTGGGGCAGGGTGTGGCGGTGGAACCTGTGGAGTGGTGGCCTGGGGGATGGAGGTGAGAGACTGGGTGGGTGACTTGCAGGGCGGTGGCGGGGTCTTGCTCTTCCGGGTCCGGGGGACTTGCGGGTGGGGGCTCACTCTGCCTGCGCCTGGGGAGGGTGTCCGGGGGTGAGAGGCACTCCCCTCTCTGTGTGTGGACTTCCTCTTCCCCCGGTATGCTGGATCAGCAGGATTGGAGGGAAGAGGCAGAGGTCAGAGAGGAAGAGCTGCTGTGTAGGTGGGGTTGCAGGTGAGGCAAGGGAAGGGGTCTTGGAGGGAGAGGATCTTGAGGATTACGGAGTGACTGTGGTTGCCTGTGTGTGTGTCAGTTCCCCATCCCCTGTGTGTGTGGAACCAGTCCCCTGATGATGCTTGTGTGCACGTCTTGCCTTGGTTTTGGGTGTGTGTGTGCTGCTCGTGTCTGTGTGTTTGGGTGATTGTGCAGGTGTGCATGTGCTTTGGACAGGTAGGGTGGTAGGAAGTGTGGATGGGGCAGAGGTGGGAGGGGTGAGGGACTGTTGGAGGAGGGACACTGCTGCCGTCAGGGAGGAGTCCATGGCCCTATTGCTCCTCTGTAGGGCAGACATACCCGTTGAGATGCCCTCCATGAACGACACCAGCTGTGTCAACAGAGTGGTGTGTGCATGGAGGACAGTCAGCATTGCTGTCTGCCCTACATGGAGCTGCCGAAGGAGGTACACAGACTCCTCACTCAGGGCAGCAGGGGACACAGGGGCAGGGGCAGGGGGTGCGGTGCCTGGCTTCAAGGAGACACGCTCCCGAGCACGGGAGCCTCCACGGACCTCAGGAATGGGAGCCAATGGGAGGGCGGTGGTGGTGGTGGTGGTGGCGGGGTCAGACAGACTAGCTGGGGTGTGGTGGCTGCTGACACCCGAACCCACAAGGGAGTCATCCTCCGAGCTGCTGTGGTCCTCAGCTGAGGTGGATGGTGCTGAGGACTCCTCGGTGTGGCTCCCTCGCCCTCCGTGCCACTGGGTCCCTCTGACCACTCGTCGGACGCTGACCCAGTCTGGCTCCGCTGCTCCTCCTGGTCCGTGGAGCTGTCCCCTCCTGTGGCTGTGGCTGTGGATGTATCTGCAAACAATTAGGGAAACAGACAAACATCAGTCACCTGCACTGACCGCACACACCACAGTAAGTACAGCACATCACAGAGCAAGCCCTGGCATCTTTAGTAGAACATTGCCAAAAGTCATCACACAGATTAGGAGAAGCCAATTGTCAGTCTGATGGTCAACCATGGAACAGACACCCCTCCTGCCCTTGCACCCATCTGTCTGGTGCCTGTCTGATGGTAAGACCCCAGTGTGGACACATGCACCACCTACACAGTAGTTGGACATTGCTGAGAACACGGTGAAGTATGTGAACATGCCCACGTCACATCTCTTGCCACTGAGTCAGTGCAGGTGTCTTAATAAATGGACCGCCAGAGTCTAAATAGAAATGCATGTGATGCATACCAGCACCAGACCCCATGAAGCACCCATGTCCGGATAGTCAATGCCACAATGGGGTGCATGTTGCACATTTTTATTTTTTATTTATTTTATTTTTGTGTTTTATAGAGCGCGAACTTGACCCGTTAGGGTATCAGAGCGCTTTACAGGAAACATAGAAATGTACAATAGGCTTGGAATCACAATAATATACAAAAGGTAAAAGAGGGCAGGGTGCAGGATATATGAAAGATGGTGGACACGAATGTACGGTTTGCGTTTTATAGTTGCTCGAAACGAGTCCCCAGGTTTCTAGGAGAGGTGACTAGGTAATCCGAGGGGAGGCGCTAGTCAGGAGTTAATCAGAGTCTCTGTGCTGGTTGGAGGCAACATTTAAACGAGGAATTTACCCATAAGGAAGGTTTTGGCCTCCTTTTTGAAGCGTGTCAGAGAAGGGATTCTTCTGATGGTGGGCGGGAGAGAGTTCCATATTCTCGGAGCGGCCCCAGAGAAAGCCCGATTGTACGTTTTTTTCTTCCGGAAGCGTGCAGGTTGTAGCAGGAGGTCTCTGGCGGATCGGGAGTTTCTGGTTCCTCCGGATACCACAAGTTTCTGTGCAAGATAAGCAGGGGAGTTTGAGTGTAAGGCCTTGTGTGTGATACAGGCCAGTTTAAGCTGTATTCTAGCCTCAAGAGGAAGCCAATTCAAAGCTTTCAGGTGTGGAGAAATGTGGTCGAATTTTCTTGAGCTGGTAAGAAGTCTGGCGGCAGTGTTGAGGCAGGCTTTTAAAGGTGCCAGGGAGCTCTTTGGTAAACCCGAGAGGGTAGAGCAGCCATATTCCAGTCTGGAGATGACGAGAGCTTGGACTGCCATTTTTAGATCGGCAGTGTCGAGGAAGGGTTTCAGTTTCCTAAGGTAGCTCAGGTGGAATCTGGCTGATTTGGCCATCGCGTTGATGTGGTCTCGCATGTTCAAGTTTCTGTCCAGGGTAATTCCCAGAGATTTGGGTCGGTGGGCAATCTAAGGCTGTGATAGCCTTAATCCATGTCTGCATCTCGGGATTGGTTTTTGAGGGGGAAATTAAGAGAAATTCTGTTTTCTTTGCGTTGAGTTTGAGTTGATTGGAGGCGAGCCAATGGACAGTGAGTTTCAGGGCTTCGTTCAGGGAGAGAATCTCCTCGAGGGATGAGGTCTTGATGTAGATCTGAGTGTCGTCAGCGTACATATGGTAGGAGATATTCGCTGTGCGTAGAACTTCGGTAAGAGGTTCAAGGTAAAGGTTGAAGAGGGTAGGGGACAGGGTTGATCCTTGAGGGACTCCAACCGTGACCCGAGAAGGAGCCGATAGGTTGCCGTTGATTAGGAATCTCTGTGAACGGTTTTGGAGGAAGGACCTAAACCACTTTAGAACGGTGCCATCCAATCCCATCCTGAGTTTAAGGCGTTCGAGTAGTTTTTCATGGTTGACCGTGTCGAAGGCCGAGGATAGATCTAGGAGGATTAGGAGACAGGTTTTGCCTTGGTCAAGGGCTTGGAGGGCATCATCAACGATGTGGAGCATGGTGGTTTCAGTGCTGTGCCCGGGTCTGAATCCAGATTGGAAGTCATCAAGTAGGTGGAAGTTGTTGATGTGTTGACTTAGTTGCTGTTGTACACATTTCTCCAACACTTTGGCTAAGAGAGGGATGTTAGAGATAGGTCTGAAGTTGTCGGGGAAGCTGGGTCCAGCAACGGCTTTTTCAAAATGGGGAGGACTTGGCCTGCTTTCAGAGAGTCAGGAATGGATCCCTGCCGCAGAGAGGCGTTAATTATTGCAGTCCAGCTTGGAATAATGGACTGGGCGGCGGCCACTAGGCAGTTGGGGGGGAGAGGGTCATTAAAATGGTTGTTCGGGTTTAAGGTCGATAGGATTTTAGCGACGGAGTCTTCATGATAGGGATTGAAGTCAGTCCAGCGTGCTTGATTTTTAGGTGAAGTCTGTGGGGGCAGCGCTGGAGGAGGAGGCAGGGCTGGAGGGAATAGAGAGTATGTGGCGGCACTAAGTTCTTTTCCTAAGGCTGTGGCTTTGTCAGCGAAAAATGAGGAGAATTCCTCGGATGATATTAAGGACTTGGGGGTTTCTTTCGCGGTTTTGGCCAGTTTGTTGGATTGGTGTTTGACCAATTCGAAGAGCTTGCGGGGTCTATTCTTGGCGTTCCCCAGTTCAGATCTGAAGAATTCTTTTTGAGTTGATGATGTTCCTGTTGTAGGCATTTCTGGCCTGGCGGAGAATTTTTAGATGTGCTACAGAGGGGTGCTGTCTCCAGATTCTTTCGGATTGTCGGAGGGCTCTCCTCTCATTGTTGAGGGATCCAGTGAACCAGGGGTTCCGATCTTTGATTTGGATTCTCTTTAGTTTTAGTGGGGCTAGGTCATCCAGAATGTTTGATATAGTTGTAGAGTAGTGATCGTTGAGGTCACTGACCGTTGTGATATGCGAGGGGGGTGGGAGGTCTGATTTGCAGCGAGCTTCCAGTTCCATGTGGTCCAGGTTTTTAGTGTCTCTGACCCAGCGTTTAGGAATCACTGGTTGCGGTGCCCTTGTCTTGTGGGTGCTAGGTAGTAGGAAGGCGATGGCGTGGTGATCAGACCAGTCGCAAGGGTCTATAGAGATAAGCTTGACTGTTGATTCCTTAGAGATGATCCTGTCAAGGGTGGCCCCTTTCGTATGTGTTGGGAGTGAGCAGGCTTGGGTCAGGGCTTGATCATCCAAGAGGTCTTTGATGGCATTGACATGAGGATCCTTGGGGTCGTTCCAGTGAAGGTTGAAATCACCCAGGAAAATATCTTTAGCGTTGGAGGAGATCTTAGCTGTGATGAGTTCCATGAGATGGTCAGTGAAGGAATCGTTCATGCCTGGGGGGTGGTAAAAGATGTGCAAATTGCACAGTTGGGTGGAGTTGCTGCAAATGGAAAGGGCGAGGTATTCGCAGGAGTCAGTGGAATCAGCGAGGAGTTCAGTGACAAGGAGGTTAGAGCGGTAGATGCATGCGATGCCTCCTCCTTTTTTGCTAGATTGCCTGTCCAGTCTTGCAATGTTATAATTGGGAGGGACTAAGAGGTCCAGGCATGGAGATGAGGCATCGTTGAGCCAAGATTCTGTTAGAATTGCTAAGTCGAGGTTTTTGTTCAGGATGAGATCGGCAGTATCGGCGGCGTGTTTAACGGCCGATCGGCAATTGATTAGGAGACCAGATAGAGAGGGATCAGAGGGAGTGTTGGGAGTCAGGGCGGACAGGAGAACTGGCGCTAGATTGCTTTTGACCACACTTCTGTTGCGGAGGGTAGCCGATCTGTTGGGGTTAATAGTGACTGTGCAGATGGCATGTTCGTCACTCGAGTCTGGCGGACAAAGGGTAGCTGGGGTAGAGTTGTGGTCGTGGAGGATGGCAAGGATTTCCTCTTCAGAGAGGTCTAGCGGACTTGGGGTGTCGAGTGTTGAGTTGTAAGAGAGGACGAGAGCTAGGGTTTCTTCCTCAGAGATGTGAAATAGTTGCTTGCGAGGGCGAAGGTGTCTCTGGGATAGCGGCAGTGGGTGCATGGGGGGCTCTGTGGTGTGAGGAGGGGTGGAATTCCGCTGGGGTTTGAGGTTGGCTAAGGAGAGTTCAGCGAGGTGAAGGAGGTTCATTAGATCCAGAATGGAGATATGGATGCTCTGGGTTAATTTGGCAGCTCTTGAGTGCAGGGTTTCGATATCTAAGTAAGAGGGAGGCGTTAGAGGGCAGGAGGGCGGTATTTCAGGAGCAATACTATCGGCATGCAAAGGGTATCGGGTAGAAGGGGTGGCTCGACCTGTATCGGAGGTTTTTGGAGGCAAAACGGTCTCACAGTTATCGTAGGGAGCTGGCGGGGAGGAGACCAAAGGACTAGGGGTGCATCTGTTGGCAAGGCTGGTAGGTGTGCAAGAGGGGATAGGATGACCCGAGTTGGCAACCCTTAGAGGGGTGGTTTGTGGGTGACTAGGGACGCTAGTCAGGCTGGTTGGCGGGTCGGAGGGGTGGGTGTTAGGTGCCTTGTTAGTGTCGTGCACATGGTTACTGAGGAGGGTAAAGAGGTCCGCAAATTTGTTAAGGTTTTTGGATGAGGCTTGGATGAGGAAAATGCCATTTTTGTAGAGGGTGATTGTGAGGTCAGCTCGCAGGGTTGCAGAGGGTGCTATTGTAAGCTTAGTGCCATGAGGAATGTTCCTGGTTGCGCGTACATTGAGGAGGTGTGCAAAGGTTTTGCGCCAGGAGGAGGTTCGTCTGGAGTAGAAGATAAGGTCGTTAATGACTGTGCCATTGTCTGCGCTGTAACGCAGGTCGGAAATCAAAGTCTCAGGGTTACTTTTCAAGGTGGAGTGCTTGAAAGATTTTGCAGCGGTTTTGGAGAGGTTGGGAGGGTAAACCAGAGTAAAGAGTTTTCCCCTGTAGTAGTTAGGTAAGGACTTGCCATGGTGGCTGGGGTGGGGTACTCTAGGAATGACAAGGGGCAGTTGAACAGTAGCGAGGCAGGGTCGCCACCAACCAGGGCGTGGGGAAATTCAGGTGGGCTAATTTAGCTTTATCTCTTCAGAGCAGGGAGGTAGGGTAGTCACATCACAGCTGTGATATGGGAGGAAGGGTGTGTCCCAGGGTTAACTGTCTTGGGTGAGTGAGCTGTCGGATATCATTGGTGCAAGGCCCAAGCGTACTGCAGGTCTGGAGAGGCCATCCGCGAGGCTGCAGTAGAGAATGAGAGGCTGGGTCAGTCACAACGCCTCGGTCCTGGGTGACGACAAGGCAGATCAGGGCCAGTAAAGGTCGGACCCCTTTTTTTTTTTTTTTTTTGTCACTCCCCTGCAGGATCACTCTTAGGAAGTTTAATGCCATGACACAGGCATTCCTGCAAAGTCATACATCACTGTCTCCAGTCACATGGCCATGGCAGCCAGCCAACAACAGTCTGCACTGTGTCACAATCCTAGGACATGGGGAAGGCAAGTAATGTAACTGACAAGTGCACATGTCCATCCCCCAAAAACCACATCATCTGAACTACTATTTGTCCACGTCATACCAATTGGACATATGGGGGACACGAAACACAACTCTCTGAACATGAGCACCTCACAGTGTGCTGAGAATGAAAAACAGCTGCCTGAAAGTCACAGTGGCATACACCTGTCTGCACAGTCATGTGATCAAACACCTATAAGTCACAGAAGTCTTGTCTCACATGGTCCAATAGCAGTTGGCATGCTGACCCCTAACCGATAAACATCACAGGAGTCCCGACAACGTAGTCACAGCACAACGACACAGAGGCAGACACCTGAGGGAACATTTCACTGAGCACAGCATGTCAGCTGATACACAGGAGTGGGAGTACAGAGTGTATTGTATGCCCTGGAGTAGGCATGACTGTCCGGCTCCACCTGCAAGATGGATGAGCCCTGGTCAGTAGGCAGGTGGCTAAGCATGTGTGACACACTTGACATACATACTCCTGAGGCCCAAACATTTTACCCACCCGCAGCATGGGGGTGTGGCAAATACCCCAGGGACATGTGGTGATTCTGATCTGCAAGTGGATCACATATCAAAGTTACACCCAGACTACATTGCACGACTCAGGCATTGTGTGAGCAATTGACCCACCCATGAAGGCTAACACAATATCACGGGAACAAAAGCTGTCACCCACCTTGAGCAAAGCAAAATGCAAGGACCCTGTACCCGAGTAACACAATTGTCCTGAGCGTAAGGAGCACACCGGCCTATCAGATGGGTAGTGGCCATGTCACAATAGAGGGACATGGGTACTGGACAACAAGACTGATGTACTGGGGAAGTTTAACCACGCCACAGGAGGGCACATAGAATGTCAGACAGAGTTCACAGTGCAGTCTTTGACTCACCCCCTCCTTGCTGCTGTCTGGCCTTCAGCTGCCCATCCAGCTCCGGGAAGACCACCGGCAGGATCTGGAGCATGTGGGGGGTCAGGGTCCGGTGTCCGCCCCTCCTGCGAGGAGGCGACAGCTTCAGCTGGACCCTTGCGATCCTCCGGGTCCAGCCCCAAAGGTCTTGCCACCTCTTCTGGCAGTTGCGGATCCGGCGCTTGTAGACCCCCACGGATCTGACTGCCCGGACGATGGCCAGCCAGATATCCTGCTTCTGATGGGCATCAACCTGTGAGGATGACAAAGTGAAAAGGCCATTACTACACATGCAACATATCCGTGCATCACACAGTTGGAAATACATGTCTCAATCACAGGGGCATATGATGTACACAGGCAGTGCAACGAGGGCTATGGACAGTTTGCCAGCAGTTACTACATGGTATCATTGCATGGGAAGTGAACCTTGTTTGAATGCACTGTTACTCCACTGTGCATGTTCAGTGCATGTGACTACACACTTTGGGGGGTGAGAACTACTCAGTGAGCATGCTAGCCAGTGGTGTGCACACTGTAAATCCTGCTAGTCAGACAACATGCACAATTAGTAAGGCAGTGGACAGCACACTCACCTGCTCCCCTGGTGTCCCATACAGCTTGCTGTGCTGTGGAAGGAGGTTGTCCAGCAGGGCCTGGTTCTCCTCATGGGTGAAGGCTGGGGCTCTCTCCACAGTACGTGCCATTGCAGTAGCCAGAGGATGCAGAGACAGCAGCAGTGTAGTGGTAGATGTCGTCCTGGAGCATGTAGTGCAGGCAAGTGAGCCCTCAGGGGAACAGCCAGCATTATATGTGTGCTGCAGAGGCAGATCCTGTGCCATGTGTCCAAAGTGATAGGTCCAAGTCGTATGCATCTTATGAATCTGACCAATCCATGGAATTGCAGCACCAAGACACGCCCACAGCATCCTTCAAAAATTTCAACTTCATGACACCCATGAATTTGCAACATTGTTGTGGCTGGCCAACTGAATTCACTGCATCAGACTCGTTGAAGCTTCAAAAACGCGTCCGTTGCCATGCCAGGCCCCAGCCAATGCGTGCGCACCGATCGGACCATTTCTGTACAACGCGTACCCGCGAGACAACGCGTACCCGCTCACATTCAATGCAATGGTCCGTGCGGGCACACCGATCGGACCATTGCTGTACAACGCGTACCCGCGATACAATGCGTACCCGCACACATTCAATGCAATGGTCCGTGCGGGCACACCGATCGGACCATTGCTGTACAACGCGTACCCGCGATACAACGCGTACCCGCTCACATTCAATACAATGGTCCATGCGGGCACACCGATCGGACCATTGCTGTACAATGCGTACCCGCGATACAACGCGTACCCGCTCACATTCAATGCAATGGTCCGTGCGGGCAACCCGATCGGACCATTGCTGTACAACGCGTACCCGCTCACATTCAATGCAATGGTCCGTGCGGGCACACCGATCGGACCATTGCTGTACAATGCGTACCCGCTCACATTCAATGCAATGGTCCGTGCGGGCACACCGATCGGACCATTGCTGTACAGCGCGTACCCGCGATACAACGCGTACCCGCTCACATTCAATGCAATGGTCCGTGCGGGCACACCGATCGGACCATTGCTGTACAACGCGTACCCGCGATACAACTCGTACCCGCACACATTCAATGCAATGGTCCGTGCGGGCACACCGATCGGACCATTGCTGTACAACGCGTCCCTGGACAGGCCACACGCATATGTCACCATGCTGGTCACTGGTGAACCTATGCCAGCCACATATACTTTCCAGAGACTCAGGGGCACACCTACTACACCACACCCAGTCCACACTGTATCTAAGGCATGTGTGGCAGCATGACCTTATCTGTGTATGGGGGTGTACATGTTGTTTTTGGGGTGGCACTTGGGGGCAGACACACCCAGGCTGTGCACGTGTTCATGGGGACAGGGTCCTTTGTGTGTTGTGCACATGACCACTGTGATGTGCAAATGTTCATTTTGGAGCATGTGGCATGGCCACATTTCCAGGTTGTGTATGTGTATGACATGTCACATACCCCCAGGCTCACGTGGGAAGGCATGTACGTCACAGGGTGGACCATTGCCACAATAGTCATGTCCCTCCACAGTCTGTGTGCATGTTGAGTTTCACATGTCTGACTCCATGTGCACAATGGGAGACAGTATCCACATCCACGGTGTTTGTGCATGGACTTAGATGTTGTGTGTGGTGTCACAGACGTCCATGTCTGTCCTGCAGAGGCTACAGGGTCCACCACCTGTGGGTGTCATGTTTGTTTTTCTGACGTGTACATGATACGCCATGTCATGCCAGTGTCCATGTGGCAAGACAGGGTCCCTGGGAATCTACCTGTCAATGAGTCGTAATGCCTGTGGCGCATCTGTCCAGACATGTCACTGTGGTATGTGTGTGGAATGTGAGAGCAGTAAATGGGTACTGTGACACATCCAAATGGTTTCACATTGCACACCCTGGGACCTGTTGTCCACACTTGTTGAACAGAGATGTTAGATGATGTCCATGTAGGTGCCATATATGTCCAAACAGAACGAGACACACATCAAGTACTTGTGTTTGGTAATGATGTATCATGTGAAATTGAGTATGGTGAATGGAACATATGTGGGGTGACTGGCAATCTTGCTTTCTTCACCTCTGCACTGCAGGGCTCCTGCTGTCCATAGACCATTCCCAGACCTGGCAACGATGGTGGAACGTGACAGCATCCGACGGTACCGCTTCACCAGGCAGCTGATTGAGGATTTGGCAGTGCGGTTGGACCCACATTTGCAGCCTGGCCGGCCGTATCCTACAGCGCTGACCCCCAAGGTGAAGGTGATGGCAGCCCTACACTTCTTTGCCACTGGTACCTTTCAACACACTGTGGCATCTACTGGTGGTATGTCACAGACTATGTTCAGCCGTGTGCTATGCGATGTTTTGGTGGCAATGTTGAGATGCCTTAACCAGTACATCTATTTCCCACCACGTCAACGACTCACTGACGTCAAGAGTGACTTCTATGCCCTGGGGAGGATGCCACATGTCATTGGCTCCATTGATGGGACACATGTGGCTTTGGTACCACCACAGGCACATGAGCAGGCATACAGGAACCGTAAACATTACCATTCTATAAATGCTCTGGTGGTATGTCTTGCAGATATGACCATCACACATGTTTGTGCCCGTTTCCCCGGTTCGGCACACGATGCCTACGTGATGAGGAGTAGTCGCATCCCGAGGATGATGTCACAGATGCAGAAAGAGCATGCCTGGCTTGTCGGTGTGTACTGACTTTGTACCATTGTGTGTGTTCTGCTATGTTGCTTTCCGCACACTTTTCCAAATCGGCTAATGTGCAATTGTCTGTCTGTAGGTGACTCGGGATACCCCAACATGCCGTGGTTGCTGACACCCCTCAGGAACCCTGTGACACCAGCCCAGATGCGCTACAATGAGGCACATGGTCGGACGAGGAGGGTGATTGAGCGGACCTTTGGTCTCCTGAAGAGCCGCTTTCGCTGCCTGGACAAGACAGGAGGGTCCCTCCCATATGCCCCAGCAAAGGTGTGCAAGATTGTCATCGTCTGCTGCATGCTACACAACCTGGCAGTGCGGAAGGAGTTGCCTCTCATCCTGGATGACGATGACCAACATCCGCCACCTGTGGAGGATCCTGGCCTGGGCCACGATGCCAGTGATGATGATGATGATGATGATGGTGATGTCCGCACACAGCTCATCACCAACTTCTTCAGCTGAATGTGAGTATCCAGAGGGTTGTGATGTCAATGCTTTAGATTTGCATGATATGTGTGTGTGGTGCTCTGGTGCTGTTTGAGTGTGGCCATGTGCAACTTGACTGGATGCGTGTAGGAATGTGTCCTTGCAGGTGGTCTGTACTGCCCAACAGTGTTGACCTGCTAACTTGCTTTTGTGTAGTTATCTTGTGACAGGTATTAGACATGAGTATTGCCGTTCTGTGCTGTTCTTCAGTGATTCTGACTGTGTGTCATGTCTGTCCTTCACAGGGTGCTGCCGGAGTTGTTTGATCAACTTGGATCCCCCGAATCCATGATTCAACTCCCAAGGTGGCAGCAGTTGTTTACCTACAGGTGATGTGCCACACACCCTGGACTTTCTATCTTCTGCATTGTTTGACTTTGTGGCCACAGCCAGGTGGGATTAGCTTGCATTTGTAGTGGAAACAACATGTTGCAAATGTGTAATAAACCTGTGCTTCACTTTGGGATGTGCGTTGTCTGTAGTCACACATCTGAGTGACATTTGCTTACTGCACCTGTAGTCTAGTTGACACAGACTGTGAATAGGTGTGGTGTCTGTGCATTGCACTGTATTTCCTGGCAACATCAGTGTAGGGGATGAGTCTGATGGCCCTGGTGTGTATGTGTTGTGTGGCCCTAGTGGTGTGTCTCCCTCATATGTGTCACTTCGCCATGACTGACATGACGGTGTTGGAGTTGCTGTAGCAGTTAGCATGCACAGTGTAATCTTTCTGATCACCATCTCAATGACAGACACCACGTTGGAATCACAACAGAGGCAGATATGGTGTATTGGTGAGTTTATTTACAAAAGGTGTGGGGATGGTGCACAGGATGGTGGGTGCTGTACATAGAAATTGGAATCCAAAGTTCCCATGTGATTTGGAAGTCTTGGTAGCTGAAATGTCCAGAGTAAAGTCCACAGTCATCTGATGAATTTGGACAACTAGAGCTCCCCATGTCATGTGGGCGAGTTGGGTTGCCTTCGACAGGGCGTGCAGTTTGCACACAGAGGAAAAGTTCCGGAACAGGTGTTGGCTTCCTGGGGGATATAGCTGGCCATCGGCCTTTCAGTTTGGCCTCCTCGGACGGCCCCTCTTCTTGGGGGGGGGACCCTCAGGTGCAGGCTGCGGCGGTGCAGGGGACTCTCCGCCAGAGTCCTCCGCCCTCCCTGTGGCATTTGCAGTTGTTTCAGCAGCAGATGTTGTGGGCACACAGGGAGGTGAGGCCATGTTGGTGCTAATCTGGCGGAGGCATGTCAGTATGTCCCTATGCACCGCTGTTAGTTGTTCCAATGTGTCCCACTTGGACTCTATGCCAGACATGTGTGTATCGACATGTGACATGTGTGTCTCAACACGTGACATGTGTGTCTCGATACGGGACATGTGGGAGTCCAAGCGGGCATGATGGTCAGCCTGCTGCTGTTGTATGTCCTTGAGGATCCCCACTACCTGGCTGACCTCTCCGGTGCTAGTCTGGTACGCATCCGCGATGCGTGCCAGTTGTGGGTCATCATGCAGTCCCGACCCCTCTGCAAAGAGCGACCTGTGTCTACCACCCCTCCCACCACCCCTGGCGACACGTGAGGGACCTGCGGTGGCACGCACAGGTGACCGTGTGCCCACTTGGGTGTTGTTCGTGGGCTCATTGTCAGCAGCTCCAGTTTGGGCCTGGGTCCCTGCGCTGTTGTCACCTGTGGTCCTTGGTGTGTCCGTGTTGGCAGGGGTGGCCTGTGTGTTGGCAGTAGTTGGAGGGGTGGGTGCAGGGGTGCAGATGTTGGTCCTGCTGGTGCTGCATGATGACTGACACCGGAGGGTCCAGCTAGTTCTTCGCCATCCGAGGAGTGCAGAGGCTGATCCACACCAGTGAGCTCAGTGTCCCCCGGAGCCTGGGACAGGGACTCCTCCTGGTCTGCTGCTGAGTCCCCATCATCACCTGTTTTGGGGAGAGACACAGATTGTATGGTATGTTTCTACAGGCATCAATTGTTCAAACACCTGACAGTTGTGACTGTACCTCTGGATGCGGGCCTGGACATAGCATTCTCCTAAATTGTGACAGTCAGAGAGTGATATTGGTGTAGCACATTGTCCTACCAACCTGTGGCATGTCAATGTGAATGTTGAGGTGTGTGCCTGACCAGCATTGGTGCTATTTGGTTGCCATCCGGGCCTCCTTCTCCCCCTGCCCAGATATCCCACCATGGACCGTGCTTCCATTGCAGGGAGTGCAAGTTGTCTTTCAGGATGTCAGTCAGTGGTGTCCTGCTGTTGGTTGTTGCACAGTTCCCAGCAGGGCCTTGTGCTTCCCCCAGCAGTACCCAGTGTCAGCCATCTTGTGAGTCCTTTTCCACTCCCTGTGATGTGTGCATGGTTCAGGGTGGTGTTGATGGGCCAATTGTGAGGGTGAGCAATATCTGTGACTACCACTCCCATCATGCTATTGCCTCCACCCCCTTCCCAGAATGCCCATCCTTCCAACCTTTTGAGTGGACTTCAGTGTGTGTGAGTGTGACAGCAATGGCAAGATGGCTGACAATGTGGTCGTGTTGTTTGTTGGTGCCCAGTTCCCAGCAGGGCCTTGTGCTCCCCACAGCTGAGGCTAGTGTCAGACATCTTTGAAGTGGCTTTTCACTCCCTGTGAGGTGTGCATGCTTCAGTGGTAGCTTGCTGGGCCATGTGGGTGGGGGATGTTGAGCTGTGACTACCACTCCCATCATGCTATTGCCTCCACCCCCCTTCCCAGCATGCCCATCCTTCCTTCCTTTTGACTCTGCTTCCCTGTGGGGTGGGGTGCCTGTGCTGACAGGATGGCTGTGAGTGTTGTCCTTGCGGTTGTTTGTCTACAAGTCCCAAGAGTGTCCCTGTGCTTCACACAGCATGACCCAGGGTGGTGGTTCTTTGTGGGATCTTCAGTTAGAATGTGAGGCATTGCATTCTCCCAGGTGGGTTATGTGGAGTTAGTGTTGAGGGGGTGTGTGAGGGGAGGTGCTTGTAACTATGGTCAGTGCTGTGAGTCCTCCTTCCCACCCAACCAGATATCCCACCATGGAACGTGCTTCCATTGCAGGGAGTGCAAGTTGTCTTTCAGGATGTCAGTCAGTGGTGTCCTGCTGTTGGTTGTTGCACAGTTCCCAGCAGGGCCTTGTGCTTCCCCCAGCAGTACCCAGTGTCAGCCATCTTGTGAGTCCTTTTCCACTCCCTGTGATGTGTGCATGGTTCAGGGTGGTGTTGATGGGCCAGTTGTGAGGGTGAGCAATATCTGTGACTACCACTCCCATCATGCTATTGCCTCCACCCCCCTTCCCAGCATGCCCATCCTTCCTTCCTTTTGAGTGGACTTCAGTGTGTGTGAGTGTGACAGCAATGGCAAGATGGCTGACAATGTGGTTGTGTTGTTTGTTGGTGCCCAGTTCCCAGCAGGGCCTTGTGCTCCCCACAGCTGAGGCCAGTGTCAGACATCTTTGAAGTGGCTTTTCACTCCCTGTGAGGTGTGCATGCTTCAGTGGTAGCTTGCTGGGCCATGTGGGTGGGGGATGTTGAGCTGTGACTACCACTCCCATCATGCTATTGCCTCCACCCCCCTTCCCAGCATGCCCATCCTTCCTTCCTTTTGACTCTGCTTCCCTGTGGGGTGGGGTGCCTGTGCTGACAGGATGGCTGTGAGTGTTGTCCTTGCGGTTGTTTGGCTACAAGTCCCAAGAGTGTCCCTGTGCTTCACACAGCATGACCCAGGGTGTGGTTATTTGTGGGATCTTCAGTTAGAATGTGAGGCATTGCATTCTCCCAGGTGGGTTATGTGGAGTTAGTGTTGAGGGGGTGTGTGAGGGGAGGTGCTGGTAACTATGGTCAGAGCTGTGAGTCCTCCTTCCCACCCAGCCAGATATCCCACCATGGAACGTGCTTCCATTGCAGGGAGTGCAAGTTGGCTTTCAGGATGTCAGTCAGTGGAGTCCTGCTGTTGGTTGTTGCACAGTTCCCAGCAGGGCCTTGTGCTCCCCACAGCAGTTCCCAGTGTCAGCCATCTTGTGAGTCCTTTTCCACTCCCTGTGATGTGTGCATGGTTCAGGGTGGTGTTGATGGGCCACTTGTGAGGCTGAGCAATATCTATGACTCCAACTCCCATCATGCTATTGGCTACACTGACTTGACCAGCATACACAGAATTCCTTCCTTTCAGTGATCTTCCCTGTGAGGTGGTGTTCTAGTGGTGTCAAAATATCTGAGAGTGTGTGTTAGTTCTATTTGTGCCACTGCCTTGCTGTATTTGTTGTTAGGTTTGTACATGTCATGACACAGTTAGATATCAGTATGAGATGGCAGGTATTGTGTTTGTCTGACTAGCATTCACATCTTGGGATGAATATGTTTTGGTTGCTGTGTATTTGCTAAGGGTGCATGGTTTGCCTATCCCCTTGACTGTGATGTGTGTGTGTTGTCACACCATATTGTGTATTTTAGTTGTGTACTCACCAGGCTCTGGGATGTCTGTTAGTCCGTATACGCTCACTGGTGGTAGGATGGCCCGTACCTTCTCCTCCCAGGGCCTGAGGTATACTGGTTTTGCAGGAGGGCCACTGCCGGTGTGCTGGCTGAGGAGGTAATCCTTTTTAAGTAGGTCCCGGACCCTCCTGCGCACATCATACCACCTGTTCTGGATGTCTTCCTTTGTGCGCAAACATGGTGATTGTGCGTTCACCCTGTCGACAATCCTCGCCCACATCTTGGTTTTCTGCGACATGGGGGTCTGTTGTACCAATGTACCAAACAACTGTGGCTCTACCCTGAGAATCTCATCTACCATGACTTCCAATTCACTATCTAGGAACTTTGGATTCTTCTTTAGGGGCATGGTGGTAGTGGTGATTGATGTGTGTGTGTGTGCAAGTGGGGGTGTGTGAGTGTAGGTTTAGCTGGGTGTGTGTGAGGGTGCGATTTGTAGGTGTGGTAATGGTGTGTGGCTTGTGTGATGTATGAGCTGTGAGTGTGTCTGTGGTTGCTGTGTGATGGTGTTGTTTGCTGGCAGGTCAGTGGAATTTGCAAAGGATCATGGTAGGGATTTGTGGCCTTTATGTAGGTGGAGTTGGAGGTGTGTCCTTGTTCCATTCCCCCCCCCAAGTATTTATTGGCTTAGTGGTTGCTTGTTTGGCCCTTTGTTTTTGACTTTTTTTCCTTGGTGCTATTGGTGCATGTAGGTGTCGTTCTTGTGTCCGAGTCGGACGCTGCTGTTGTCTGGTGCGATGTTGTCCGACTCGTTCCCGCTGTGTGTCAGCTATATTTCATATGCGGCGTACGAGTCGGGCGCGGAGTATTGGGTTGCTTTGGCTGGGTTTTGTATGCGTGTCGGTCGTATGGCTTGAGCTCCGTGCGAGTCGGTCGTGTTTTGCACGCACAGCATCGTACTACGCGGGTCGGAGTTCGCGGGTACGTTTCGTTCGGGTTCAATCCGGGAGCGTGTCGGTCGGTTCGTTTCGGCAGATTTTCCGGCCGGATGGCTTGTTTCCGTCCGGCTCGGTCGTTCGTTTTGTATTCCGTCCGAGTCGGTTGGGTTTCACATGCATTTTATCGTACTACCCGAGTCGTACGGTGCCGGTCCGAGTCGGTCGGACTAAAATCCCGCACCGAGTCGGTCGGTCCGTTTTCCGGCCCGAATCGGATTCGGCCCTTATATGTATATAACTTTAATGTATATATGAGGGCAAGAGATTATCTAAACTATTTATAAAAATAATATATTTGTACTTGTAATAAACTTATATTATTGTTAAATATATTTTCGCGAAGTCGCGCAGGGTGCGCGCTGGTTGGCTCCATCTATAACAACAATCTTCGTTTCAATATGGATGGCATCTACAGAAGTGAAGGAGTACACTTCACTGATGAAGGCAACAGAGTGTTTCTCAACAACCTGAAGCTCTGCATCCGCACTTACATGTAGCTACAACAATCTCCCAATGAAAACAAGGGCTCTTTCTAGAGCCACTCAATAACCCAACATATAACCTAGGTTTATATAAAAAAATCTTAATTATTTTTGCTTGGAGTGCGCACCCAGCATGACTAAAGGAGCCGCTCACCCCTCGCGTTCACACCATGGGGCCGCGCTGGGAGCCGCGCACCCCTCGCGTTCACACCAGGGGGCCGCGCTAGGGTTGCGACTCCAAATTTTGGCGAAAAAAACCCCCGTCCACTTCCATTATTTTATATTCGCCCCGGGGACCCCATCCCCCGGGGCATGCCCAAATCTAGTTATTTATATTTTTTTTAAAAAGAGGAGGGAAGACCGCCCTCCCGGGCCATTTTGGGCCTCGGGGACCCCATCCCCTGGGACCTGGCCTCACTGTTGGGGACCGTGGGGGGAGCCCCAATGCCCCCACGGTCCCGCCTCCTGCGGGAGCCCCCATTGCTTTTCCACAAGGGGAGCTGCTAACATGCAGCTCCCCTTGTGGAAAAGCAATCTACTTTGGATTTTGGAAGCGAGAGCAGGAAACCTGCTCTCGCTTTCAAAATCCAAACCAGTGTTTGCTATGACAGGGCGGGAGCCGCACGGCTCCTGCCCTGCCATAGCAAACAGCAGTGTCCCCCTCCCTACCATTACAAAGCCCCAGGGAGGTGGTGGTCCCCGGGGCTCAGCAGGCCCCCCTCCCTACCATTACAAAGCCCCAGGGAGGTGGTGGTCCCCGGGGCTCAGGGGTCCTTAACGGACCCCCGCATTTACATATTTAGTGCCCCGGGGAGGTGGTGGTCCCCGGGGCGTGTGGGGGGCTCAAGCCACCCCCACACAGGTTTTAATTAATAAAAGAGCCCCAGGGAGGTGGCGGTCCCCGGGGCAGCGTGGGGGGAATTGGGACCCCCCACGCTTTTTTTTTTAACAGCCCCGGGGAGGTGGGGCCGCGTGCCCCCTGCAGTTGTTTGTTGAAGCCCCGGAGATGTGGCGGTCCCCGGGGCAGCGTGGGGGGATTGAGACCCCCCACACATTTTTTTTTCACAGCCCCGGCGGGCCCCCGCTAATAAATTGGCAGTGCCCCCGGGACCTGGCCCACCCGGGGGCTTTTTTTTAAAATAATTTTGGCGGGATTCGCGACCCCATCGCGATTTCCGCCGAAATTATTTAAAAAAAATGCTTTTTTGGGCCCTGGGGGTCCTTGTGGGACCCCCTGAGCAGGCCTAGGGGGTCAGGGTGTTTCTACCCTGCCCCCTTTTCTTGTTTTTTAATGTTTTTTCTACTGTTTTCTTGTAACTCGGTTCTACCGAGTCACAAGATGGCTGCCAACACTTCCTGGTTTGGAGTGTTGGCAGCCAATCAGAGTGAAGCTCGTGCTCGGGAGGGTTCGCGAACCCACCGCTGCCCCAGATATTGAAACTTTTTCTTTTTCTAATTTCTCAGGAACTACTGAACGGATTTACACCATTTAACAAAAAGGACTCTTTCTGAACCAAGGGCTACCTTTTTGCCAAATTTGGTGTAATTCCGTTCAGCAGTTCGGGCTGTAGCTTTGTCTAAAATTTCCTATGGAAAATAACGGGGAAAATGCGTTTTGGGACCCCCTTTTTTCTCGACCCCCGCTTGACGAATCACCCTGAAACTTTCAAGACAGGAGCTGACCGGAGCGGGTCACTAGTTTTGAAAATTTCACGAAGATTCGTCAACCGGCGCCAAAGTTATTGGGAAAACAAAAAACGCTTTTCCTATGGAAACTAGGTCCTAACTATAACTACCTGCTGGCAGCCCTGCCGTGGAGAGCTGCACCACTTCATGATCAATTGAGGGGCTGCAAGTTGGAACTGTGCCAGACTTGTTTTACAGCACTATGGAAGAGGAAAATACGAACGTGCTCAGCATCATGGCCCACTGGAGGGCAATAAAAGATTAAAATGAAATATACGAAGCAGAGCCTACTGAAGGTTTTTAATGTACTCTGATTTGGACTACAAGTCCTAGCATGCAAGGGAACAATCGCAAGGCCCACTGGGGGTATTTAAATCAGGCATGCTGTGAAGGAGGTAATCAGAGCCATCTGCGGAGCATATGCTAATGATCCATGACTAAGAGGCAGGAGCCTCGAAACGCGTCGGAGAAGAATGTAAGATGAATGCTGATGCTCGTTTTTCCCTGTGAATAAACCGGATGGTTTTCTTCCAAAGTCGAGTGCGCTCTCATTGCTTTGGGGAACTTGGTTAAAAAATAGTTACACGGCAGCCCTGCCGTGGAGAGCTGCACCACTTCATGATCAATTGAGGGGCTGCAAGTTGGAACTGTGCCAGACTTGTTTTACAGCACTATGGAAGAGGAAAATACGAACGTGCTCAGCATCATGGCCCACTGGAGGGCAATAAAAGATTCAAATGAAATATACGAAGCAGAGCCTACTGAAGGTTTTTAATGTACTCTGATTTGGACTACAAGTCCTAGCATGCAAGGGAACAATCACGCACTGAGCAAGGCCCACTGGGGGTATTTAAATCAGGCATGCTGTGAAGGAGGTAATCAGAGCCATCTGCGGAGCATATGCTAATGATCCATGACTAAGAGGCAGGAGCCTCGAAACGCGTCGGAGAAGAATGTAAGATGAATGCCGATGCTCGTTTTTCCCTGTGAATAAACCGGATGGTTTTCTTCCAAAGTCGAGTGCGCTCTCATTGCTTTGGGCAACTTGGTTAAAAAAAAAAAAAAAAAAAAAAATAAATATATATATATATATATATATATATATATATATATATATATATATATATTACCTACTGGCGGTCGCCAGTAGGTAGTTATAGTTAGGACCTATTTTCCATAGGAAATTCACAACATTCTATTCCCAATAACTTTGGCGCCGGTCGACGAATCTTCGCGAAATTTTCAAAACTCGTGGGGCGCTCCAGTCCGCTCCCATCTTGAAAGTTTCGGGGTGATTCAGCAAGCAGGGGCCAAGAAAAAAGGGGGGTCCCAAAACGTGTTTTCTCCATGTTATTTTCCATAGGAAACTTTAGACAAAGCTACAGCCCGAACTGCTGAACGGAATTACACCAAATTTTGCAAAAAGGTAGCCCTTGGTTCAGAAAGAGCCTTTTTGTTAAATGGTGTAAATCCGTTCAGTAGTTGCTGAGAAATTCAAAAAATAAGAGTCAAAAAATCAATTTCCCATAGGGAACTTTGTGCAAGGCTACAGCGGAAACTACTGAACGAATTTGGCATAAAAGTACTGCTTGGCTCAGAAAGCGACCTTTTCAAAAATGGTGTAAATCCGTTCAGTAGTTTTTTAAATATTAAAGGAAAAAGAACTATATATATCTGGGCGGAGCCTAACCACACATGTCATCGTGAGATCTGATTGGCTGTCAGCACTTCATCGAAGAAGTGTTGGCAGCCATCTTGGGACCAATATACATGATAGCACCCCAATGAAATGCATTGTAGTGAATAGAAGATTTTGAGGGTCACCAAAAGGAGAACTATAAAGGGTGATAACAGACTTTAGTTACATTAGAATTCATTTGTTGATGGTACCATACTAATTTTAGGAATTGTGGTGTGTTCTAGGGTGATTTTACCCTGTGAAAAACCTTCTGCTGGGATTTCATGAATCATGTTTGAGAGAAAACAATTTTCTCATGCTTGTCCCACAGAGGTTTGGAAGGTGCTCCAGAAGCTAAAATGAGAGCATATTTTCTGTAAATTCACATTATCTTTCTCAGTCATGTGAGAATGAAGTCTGACATTCTCAGTAAAACATGTAAATCCAACAAGGGCAGAGACTGTCAGTTGATTCCTTTGTGTTCTACTGCAGCTTCCCAGAGTGTTCTTAAGAACAACTAGAGCGCTAACAACCTTACCTATGACAAAAGTATGGCACACCTGAAGCCATCTTGATTGGCATAAACTGGTAACACTTAAAACATTTAATTTAAAAAGGAACAAAATGATGGGGTTCATTTTGTCTTAGAAATTATGGTTAGTGCTGTAGAAAGAAAAATTAGGACATGTTTTAAGTGAGATCTCAAATATCTTCCTGTTATATTTCAACAGGAGCAGCCTGCCAGTTGATTCCTTTGTGTTCTACTGCAGCTTCCCAGAGTGTTCTAAAGAACAACTAGAGCGCTAACAGCCTTACCTATGACAAAAGTATGGCACACCTGAAGCCATCTTGATTGGAATAAACTGGTAACACTTAAAACATTTAATTTAAAAAGGAACAAAATGATGGGGTTCATTTTGTCATAGAAATTATGGTTAGTGCTGTAGAAAGAAAAATTAGGACATGTTTTAAGTGAGATCTCAAATATCTTCCTGTTATATTTCAACAGGAGCAGCCTGCCAGTTGATTCCTTTGTGTTCTACTGCAGCTTCCCAGAGTGTTCTAAAGAACAACTAGAGCGCTAACAGTCTTACTTATGAAAACATTATGGCACACCTGAAGCCATCTTGATTGGAATAAACCGGTAACACTTAAAACATTTAATTTAAAAAGGAACAAAATGAGGGGGTTCATTTTGTCATAGAAATTATGGTTAGTGCTGTAGAAAGAAAAATTAGGACATGTTTTAAGTGAGATTACAAATATCTTCCTGTTATATTTCAATAGGAGCAGCCTGCCAGTTGATTCCTTTGGGTTCTACTGCAGCTTCCCAGAGTGTTCTAAAGAACAACTAGAGCGCTAACAGTCTTACTTATGACAAAATTATGGCACACCTGAAGCCATCTTGATTGGAATAAACCGGTAACACTTAAAACATTTAATTTAAAAAGGAAAAAAATGAGGGGGTTCATTTTGCCATAGAAATTATGGTTAGTTCTGCAGAAAGAAAAATGAGGTCATGTTTTAAGTGAGATCTCAAATCCTCTTCTACTTCATTAGAAAATTCTGACATGCAGACTGAAACAATCACTTTCAATACCAGCAGTAGACTTCCAGTTAACTCCCTGGTGAGCAGTAGCTTTACTTCAGTGATCTAATGAGCAACTAGAGTGCTAACATTCTGAATTTATGGCAAATGTGTGACACATTTGAATGCCTTCTTTATGGAATCAAAGTAAAAAACTGAAAGCATTTCCTACTGAGGAGACTGCAGTAAATGAGGAAATTAGGAAACTTCATAACAAATAAGTATCCCAAGATGGCCACCAGAGAAAAAAGAGCCCAAATGTAGCACAAATATCACCCACATGTAGCCCACATATAGCCCAATGACAGAAGTGTGGAAAACACTTTTTATTTTTAGTTTTTTTGCAGTTTTATATAGTGCAGACTGGTCAGGTATTGGAGCGTTGCATCTTACTTGGACCCCTTATTGCGTATTTTGCACGAAGTACATGAGATTGTTCTTGCGAAACATTAAACTTTACTATTCTGTTAACCTGAAGTTGCTCTGAACCGGGCTTTGTAACACTCGTTTTTACCTACTGGTTTTAATTAATTCTCACTGTATTGTATTAAGAAAGAGGATTTACTGTTTTTATGTACACTTTTATGATCTATGTTTCTAAATCAGATCGAATAAAGTTTAATGAATGTAATTGAAGTCTCCCAAGATGGCCACCAGAGAAAAATGAGCCCAAATGTAGCACAAATATCACCCAGATGTAGCCCACGTATAGCCCAATGACAGAAGTGTGGAAAACACTTTTTATCCTTTGTTTTTTTGCAGTTTTATATAGTGCAGGCTGGTCAGATATTGGAGTGCTTTACATGAGCATTGGTTACATCATACAAGGACAAACTCATTTTGGTTGTAGGCATGGGGAGATTAAGTGATTTGACCAGAATCACAGAATGACGAGCTGAAGCAGAAACTCCAACTTGGTAACACCACATTTTCTCCCCTAAGCGTAACATTTAATCAAGTGGTCAACTGGATAAAAAAACATAGAGATAACAAATAATTCAAAAGTGCTTTGTCGCTATTTGAGAACTGCTTGGCTCAGAAAGCGACCTTTTTAAAAATGGTGTAAATCCGTTTGGTAGTTGCTGAGAAATTGTAAAAAAACAAATATCGATATCTAGAGGCGCGGTGGATCCGCGAACCCTCCCGACCACGAGCTTCATTTTAATTGGCTGCCAACACTCCAAACCAGGAAGTGTTGGCAGCTATCTTGTAACTCGGTAGAACCGAGTCACAAGAAAACAGGGAAACAAAGGTGAAAAAGAAGAAAAGGGGGCAGGGTAGAAACACCCTGACCCCCTAGGCCTGCTCAGGGGTCCCACAAGGACCCCCAGGGCCAAAAAAGCATTTTTTAAAAACAATTGGCAAAATTCGCGCTGGGGTCGGGAATCCCGCCGAAATGGGCCAGGTCCCGGGGGCATTGCCAACAAATATATGCAGGGCCTGCGGGGGCCCCTGCAGCCCCGGGGACCGCCACCTCCCGGGGCTTGTTTTTTTAATGTTTGGGGGGCCTCCAAGGCCCCCCCAAGCCCCGGGGACCGCCACCGCCAGGGCTTTTATCAAATAGGGACCCTCAGGATTCAAGGGGAATTAATCCTCCAACTTACCCTGAGCACTACTGATGCAGTCCAGCCATCGCCCTGTCACTACCCATGCACTCCTCCAATCAACCAGCGAGCACCATGTACTTATCCAATCACTCCGCCAAAACACAAGCACTTATAAATTCACCATCCACTCTCCTTGCAGTACTCTAATCATCCAGTAAGTACCCATGTACTCATCCAATGACCCAGGCACTAACTCATGGCAAATACAGAGGAGGTCATGCTAATCACAGGGGTACCCCAATGCATAGTGTTCCCTAGTGTATGTAGGTGTTTTCACTGTATTCTAAGTGTCTTTTACCACCAGAGACAGAGTCAGTTACCACCAGTACCCATCAGCAAAAAGTTGGGGGCACAGGAGTACTTTCTACTCCTCTGTTGGTTCTTTCTGCACATCTCTTCCTTCTTCTTGCACTTTTCTTCGTCTTTCTGGACTTCTGTTGCCTCTTTCTGCATTTGTCTTCCTTCTTTCTGCGCTTTTCTTCTTCTTTCTTCACATGTCCTACCTCTGTAGGCATAGTTAGAAACTAGCATTTAAAAAACCTTTGAAATTCACTTAAAAAACCATAGGTTTTAGGCATGTTATAGTTAGAAATTAGCATTTAAAAAACCTTTGAAATTCACTGAAAAAACCATAGGTTTCAGGCACGTTATAGTTAGAAATTAGCATTTAAAAAACCTTAGAAATTCACTGAAAAAACCATAGGTTTTAGGGAAAGTTATAGTTAGTTGGACATTTCACTCGTACAAAACCAGAGAAATTCCCCCGTTATAGTTAGTTCAGCTAACTATAACTCGCGCCCCCGCAATGCACTGCTGATGACGTCACATATGACATCACTCATGACATGGTCAGTGACATCACTCCAAGTTAAGCCTGACTGCTTTTGTTTCAAGCCACCATAGGGTTAAGCACAGGTTAATTCAGTCACTTTTGTGGTTCACCCTGACAAGGATTGTGGTTGTTACTAGAGTAGGGTTTCACCCCCTCAACAAGTAACCCAGTTTCTAACATCTACTCTTAGGGTGCGATTACGTGTTTCGGCGGTGCGGGAGCAGGCGTTATGCCACCGCCGTGCTCCCCCACCGCCGAGACTGGCTGTCTGGCAGGCGGGCAGCGTGGTGGTCCCGCGGTGGTACCTCTTTCAAAGGCGGCGTTGTGGTACCACACAACAAGGTTCCTGCATGGCATGGACTTGAAAGTACATGCCGTGCAGGAACTGGTGTGCATTCACACAGGGGGCACATGTTATGCCCCCCTGTGTGCATCCACATGCAGTGGAGGCACAGGCCCCCTTTGTTTGTTTCCTCTCCGCCATGATGTACATGGAGAAGGAACCTCCATGACACTGGTGACATAGGAAACTTGTAATATGCTTGGTAGGACCGCGGCTGTACCGCCAAGCATATTGCGGCCTCTATACCACACGCCACTTCCAGGGAACTACCATTGTTTATGCAGGATTTTGAAGGGTTTCCTATATGAAATTAATGTTGAATGATTGCTGCGGTTTCTTCATCTGTTGTTCTTTTTAAAAACAGATATATGCTTCAAGGTAAGTTAAACCTAAACAAGCATTCTGTTTAAATTAGATTTTTCATTTGATCAAGGTTTTCCTAAAAGATTCTTTTTGAAGGTTAGATTACCTAATAGTTTTTCATTTCCTTTTTGTATTGGAATCGATTTTGGATTACTAATCTCGATTACCTTGGAATGAAGGTAGGAGGAGTACAAAAATACTACTTACATTTGAGGAAAGAAGACTGCTCCTGGTAGGACATTTAAAAATAGAAATAAATAAATTTGAAATTTTCTTTTGTTTTCAGGAATGTATTGTTTGGTTGGATTTACTTTATTTAGGGTGAGTGGGAGGCCAATTTAAACTTGGGCAAAACAGGAGAGCACAGAAAGTTGGTTAGCACTTATGCTTGTTAGTAATGTTTAGTTTGATTTTAATTGTGAAGTACGTAAGCAATATTTTGCAGAGTCTGTTCCTCCAAACATGCCAAATTGTTGAACCTTTGAAAAAAGAAATGTATTCATCTATTTTGTGTTTTATACTAACTCTGAGTTGCAGGCTACCTGAAAAAGCATGTGCTTAATGCATTTCCTGAAAATTGTGCTCCTTTTTCATAATTTCCAAGAAATGTTAGAACGAGGGGTATGCCTTTTTTCAATAGTAGAGAAAGAATTATTCCATCCCTCAGTGGCATTGTTAGGTTTTGCTTCTCCTTCTACACAGATCGAGTAGTGATTCCACTAATCAATGTGAAATCCTTTTGCGGCCCAGACAGTTGATATGACTAATCCACGTTTCCTCAAAATAATTTAGTAAAGGTGCCAATTTTTCTTCATCATGTGCAAATTATTATGATTGAATTGTTGTGTGGAAGTCATCTACCTGCTCGTGAGGATTAAGATCTAACACAGAGAGTTCTTTTTATTTCAAAGTTCATATCACTTGCAGTCATGTAGTCTCCAGCTGGGAATGTTTTCCCTATTTTTCCCCACATTGCTGTGGTAAAACGAAAAAACTATTCCTGAATTTGGGCGTCTGAGTATACCATTTTAATTTCAGAAATGTTAGCCACTTTGTAGTCAATATTATTTTACTAGGTTTTTTTGTTGCTTGTTTTTTTTTTTGTCAAAGTTCTCTTTATTGGTTTTATGCATTCATCAACATTGGCAATTGCATACTTTTCAAATACCACCATAATCCAAATCCGCTAATTCAGTGAACAGTTGTCTACCTTTGGGGGATGTTTCTCATGGAACTATACAGATTCTATCACCGCTGCTGTCAAGTTAGCAAATCACGTAAATAGCATTCCCCCTCCCCCACCCCTGCTTCCTAAGTCAACAAAAAACAACACCCCATAAAGAGATAAACAAAAAGAAACAAATTAGGTACATGTGTGAATCATCGTCTGAAACGTTAAAAGAGTATTGCACGTGATGGGAGGGGGCAGCCAGAGACCCGGAACTACATAAGCCAAGGAGAAAACCCCGATCTCTAGAGAGCCCCGAAGAGGTGGAGAGCTCTCATACGAGTAGGGCAGGCACACAGGGGCAAACCTCTGGAAAGATAAAACACTAAGGGGCCCTAAATGAATTCAGAGTTTTTATAATTATCCATAAATATGTCAGCCATTTCTTCCATCATGATAGCTTGCCACAACCTGGTGTGCCATTGAGACAATGATAGGCGCTCCCTTTTTCTTCCATGCTAATGCTAGGGCTAGTTTAGCTGCACTAAGACACAATCAGAGTATAACCCTGTCATCTTTGGTTTGGTGCTTAAGGATATCATCCTGTAAACCTAGTAATGCAAAGCCGGGATTGTCCGGAATCGGGCACCCCAGAATCTCTTTAATTTGAGCAAGTATTGAAGTCCACAATGGACGAATGGTCAGGCAGTTCCACCAGATGTGATGGAAATCGTAAAGTAGGCCACACCCTCTCCCAACAGAGATCAGATGTGGTTGGGAAGATTTTTTTGAGTTTAGTGGGGTAGAGATACCAATCAAACAATTGTTTAAAATGGACTTCTCGCATGCCAATAGAATGGTTAAACCATGGAATATCTCTCCAGAGTCTTCCCCAACTAGCCTCCAGAATGTCCCTTCCAAAGACCTGCTCCCAAAAACTCTTAGAGGTCCCTGCCCTTCTTGCAAAACATTTGATGGGAGTCAGTTCCCTAGTGGCCGCATCCCGAATGTCGGGGAGAAGTACCCAGTGTTTTAGTTGTGTGTAACGATAGTGTTCCGAGGCAGGGAGGTGTAAGTCTCTCTGACAGTGCTCAAAAGTGAGAATTTCCTATCCATGGAAAAGATCAGCTATGGTGAGACATCCCCCCTCTCTACTTGCATCAAAGGGTCCCAGGCGTAATGCTGGGGGGGATTCTGGATTAAAGTGGATCGGTGTGAAAGGTGGTCCACTCTGCATTTCTAAGCACTTTGGCCCATACCTTAAGCATATGTTTGGTGAGTGTGCTCAAATATGCATTGGGTGGGCAATCAGATTTCGGTTTCCACAGCACATCCCAGATATATCTGCCTACCACTGCTCTGTCCATGTGTAACCAGTGCTTATCTGACTCGCGTAGGGACCATTCGGAGATGACACGTAACTGAGCCACCTTATAGTATAGATAGAAGTCCAGAAGACCCATTCCACCTGTGTCTTTTGTTAGTCTTAAAATATTTCGGGATAGGCGTGCTCTGCGATTTTGCCATATGACGCGCGTCACTGGGAGCATAAGGGCGAGAGGTAACCACGGTCTAGGTCAACAGGGAGGCCCTGAAAGAGATATAGCACCCTAGACAGGGCAGTCATTTTTATGGCGTTAATACGTCCAAGCCATGAAATATACATGGGAGCCCAACTTTTCAGATTTGCCTTAAGCTGCTGTAGGAGCGGTGGATAATTGGGTCAGAAAAGGTCTGAGACTCTGGGGTGATTTTAATACCCAAATAGGTAATCTCCTTCTTAGCCCACTGAATGGATGTGGTGGGCACCACGTTTTCCATGTCAGGAGTAGTGAGCGTAAGGTTGAGGAGAAATGATTTGTCTAAGTTTATACGAAATCCCGACACCCCTTCATAAGTCTGTAGTGCTGCTTGGAGGACATCCAGTAAGGACCGCAGGTAACTCAAGATCAACAGAACATCATCCGCAAAGAGGGAAATTTTATGGTCAGTCGAGCCAAAGGGGAGGTCCAGAATGGTGGACGTGGAAGAATTTTAGCTGCCAGGGGTTCTATGCTAGCCAAATAACAGCAGGAAGAGAGGACACCCCTGGCGCGTCCCCTTCTTAAGCGGAAAAAGTCTCAACCAACCCAGTTGACTAGTACTTTTGAGCGTGAAGAAGCATGATTGCCCCCAATCATGGCAATAAATTGGTCGCAAAAGCCAAAACATCGCAAGGTATGGAATAGGAAAGGCCAATCCACAAGTGCTAGTAACACAGCTGATATCTTCTTTTTAATTGCTTTTTCAACCAGGTGGATTACCCTTCGCAAGTTATCATGTGTCTGTCAGCCTTTGGTGAAGCCTGATTGAGCTGGGTAAATCAGGTCGGGCATCAAATCCTCTAGTCTGGGGGCCAATATATTTGTGTAAAGCTTGGCATCCAAGTTGAGCAGTGCTATATGGCGATATGAGCCACAGGAGGTGGGGTCTTTATCTGGTTTAGGAATGATCGAGACAAGCGCCTTGCTCATCGAGGGCGTGACCACCCCTTATTGGGCTGGGTAGTTAAAGAGCATAACCAGATGAGGTTGGAGCTAAACGTTTTATAAAATAGAGCTGTATATCTATCTGGCCCCAGCAATTTATGGCGTTTCAAGGTAATGATGGCGTCCATCTGTGCTAATGGGTCCACTCTGGAACTCATTTAGGGCCTCTGTCACTTGAGAAACATCCACACTTTCTAGATAGTCCAGTTGATTCTGGTCATTTGTGGGGGTGGCAGCATATAGCCCCTCGTAGAAACTGCCAAAAGTTCAGGCCTGCTCCAAGTCAGAGAATGCAAGCTCGTCATCTTACTTCACTACGTCCCCAATATTGTCCTTTTCCCATTTAATTCTAAGTTGTCTTGCCAGATGGGACCCTATTTTGTTACCCTACTCATAGGATGTGCATTTGAGATGTAGGAGAATGAATTCCGCCCTGTTGGTATATATTGCGGTAAGCTTACCGCTGAGCGCTGTGACTTTCCATTGTAGTGTTAATGTTGGTTGTTGTTTATGTGCCTGATCGGCTGCGTGAAGCTCCTCCTCGAGTGTTAATCTTTCTTTTGTTCTCTATTTAAGTGCTGAAATCAGAGAAATGCATTTCCCTCTAGTAAATGCCTTGAACATGTCCCAAATATTAGAGGAGGGATTCAATTGGAAAAAGTCCCTGATAGCTTTGTGAAGATCGTACCCGAGGAGGCGATCTCTGGCAATGGTGGTAGGAAAGAACCAGCGATGGGTTTCGATGGTGGAGACCCCCAATCCATGGTTAACAGTAGTGGAGCGTGATCAAAGAGCGTGATTTGGGTGGAAAGAGGCTGTGAGTAGGGCCATCATAAGCGATCGGCTGATGAAGCTGTAATCCAATCTGGAGTATATGTGGTGTGAATGTGAGAAGAATATGTAGTCCATAGTTGTAGGATGTAGAGTTTTCCATGCATCAGTTAGACCCAAAGACTACATTTCTTGTTTTAGGGCTTTGGGGAAACTCCCTATAGGGGATCTTTGTGGGTGGGTGCTATCCATTTCAAGATCCCATGTGATGTTCAAGTCACCCAGCATGATTATTTCCCCTTCCGCAAATTCTCCCAATAAAGCCAAGAGTGTCTGTATGTAGAGAACTTGCTTAACATTAGGAACGTATACCAAGGCAAAGGTGTACAAACTCCCAGGGAGGCACCCTTTCATCAAAATCATTCTCCCCTCCATATCAGATTTGTAGTCTTCTGGAAAAAATCTTAATGAGGAGTGGAAGAAATGGGCCACTGAGGACGTATGATTGATAGGGTAGGCTTTATGCCGCAACCTATGGTCTTCACCCCATTTGAGATGAGTCTCTTGCAGAGCTATTACGTTATGTCACTGGTCTAGTAAATGTTTCCACAATTTGTGACACTTGGTGGGTGAATTAAGGCCGTTAACATTCCATGAGAGTATAGTGATCACCATGGAGACTCAATGAGTGTGCGGTCTGGTGCTGGGCTCTGCACAACACTCTCTCTGGATCCATCCCTCTCTCCGCCCCCGACGAAAACATAGCATTGGATATCACATGACCTTCCTCCCGTCTGTCCTCCCCCATCTCACCACAAAGCCGTGTTCCACTTGTACCAGTAAACTAAATGCCTGGTAAACCAGAAAAAAACTAGTGGGACAACGTGTCCCCAAACAAGTCAATTCTTAGTTGAGATAGACTGCATGTCAGGCGCATAGTCAGAAGCCACTAATGCAATACAGTAGAAGCTTATTATGTTCAAGGTGCATGATGACACATTGGTTATACCTTCAGGAAACAAGCCTGCCAACTTATGATCTCATGATTCGCTCTGTCTGTCTTAAACCCTAAGGAAGGAGGGGAAAGAAGATATAAGATGTGAGCATATCATAATTCTTTTAAGCAAGCCACAGACCTCCGTCAACGTGCCGAGGCTCTGCTGAGTAGAGAACCTGTTTGGAAGAGAAAAAACAGTGTTAACCTCTCAACTTTTTATCAGGGTTTGGAGCATCATTGCGAGAGCCACTGTCTCTTCTCTGCATTTCCCGAATGGCTGTTGCTCAGGGTCCCCGCGTCATCGCCATGTCGTTGATCATCAGGAAGTGGAATACCCAAGACTGCCACTGCCGCAGAGTTTGGTGATATGATGAGTCTGATATTCATATATATATAACAATATAAAGGGGAGAGGTGCAGACCTACAGCACCTAAAGGGTAGAGAGATCCTCTGGAGCGAGGATGAAGGGATACAGCCTCCCTGTTATGAGCTTCAGAACAAAAGGTATCCCTTCTGAAGCAAAAAATAACTCCTTGAAGACTTATATAGGACCAGTGGTACGCCGAGAAATTACACACACACTATAGGGGTGGGAAGGGAAAAGAAACCCTTTTCTTTATATAACCATCACCCACTCACCTTCCCTCTCACCCCACTAATAAAGGATACCTTTGGTGTGGATGAGGAATTTTGTCTTTAAAGTTATGCCCCTTGCACATTATCTTCCTAAGAGTTCCCAGAAACATGGTCGAGCCCACCCTGACCTTTAGGAGTCAGGGTGAACCCTATGATGAAGCATGCCACTACAAGAGTGGGTGAGGGTTATATAAAGAAAAGGGTTTCTTTTGCCTAGACCACCCTTATAGTGGGTGGGTCATTTCGTGGAATACCACTGGTCCTATATAAGGCTTCAGGGAGTCGTTTTTTGCTCCAGAAGGGATACCTTTTTGTTCTGAAGTCTGATATTCAAAAACTAAGCCAAATGGGTATGTTGATCTATATCTGATCTGGTCTTGCCTTAATTTGTCTGTGATGGCTTGTAATTGTAGTCTACCGGTCAATGTTGCAGGAGCTATATCTTGGTAAAGAGAGCACGTGATGCCCTAGAAGGAGATGTCTTTCATCCATGCTGCTTGAGGGATGGATTCCTTCATCTTGAAGGAGTGTAGTTCACTAGGACATCCCAAAGTCAGCCGCTCCCTTCTGATCCCTGGGACCCGCTCGATGGACTCTGTCTAGCTTGATCTTCACGTGGTCTTCCCTGAGCACCTCTGCAAACAGACCCACCACACAGGCCTCAAGGACTGGACCCTCTGCCCCCTCTTCCAGGTATGTTGTCACGTCTCGACCTGTTTTCAGGATCCTCGCATTTCAATCTTGATGCCTGGAATTGCATACGGTGGAAGTCAGATGATTCTTCCTTCAGGCCTGTACGTCTGTCCAGCTCTTGGACACTGGTTTCAAGGTCCAGTGTACAAGAGCCCACAGAGTCAACATCGAGTTGGAGCGTGGTGAGCCTGGCATTAATGTCCGACTTGTGTAGTTCCAGGGAGGCATTCAGATCTGCTTTTAACTCCTCTCGGAGCTCTCGCTTGAATTCTTTAAGGGAGGAGAGAAGGTCCTCCTTCATGAGTGCCTTGACGTCACTGCTAGTGGTGACAGTGGGGATGTAGCGTGCCTCCATAGGTGTGAAATAACTGGACACTCTGTTGGTCTGAATCCTTTTTGGAGACATAAAGACAGTAGCCGCGAGAGGGGTAGCACCTTGAGGGTCGTCACAGTCTGTACCCAGTCCAGCGAAAGAAGGGGAGTCTCTTTGTTACAGCACCTGCACTGTTCTGTGGAGTTTGCAAGCCGATTTTCCGGGGCAACTAAAGGCTGATTAGCAGTAAGGGCTGTGTATAGCTACAGTCAGTGGGCTATCCCCCTACCAATATAACGCAGGAGAGGACACCTGGGTCCTCCAAGTGTAACGAATCGCCTCCTCCTCTCTCAACTGTTGCTGCAGTGGCAGGGGTCTAAAGGCTAGTTTCCCTCTGTCCAGTCCAGCTCTCAGGGGGTGTGGGGGCCAGCGATCGTAGGTTGCTTAGGATGCATTGTGACGATTACAGAGAGTGAGTTCAGGCAACTGGTCCCCAAGCCCATTCACAATTCAGGGGCCTGTGAGTGACTCTGTCATCAGTATTCATTGGGCAGGTAGTCTTAAGGTCAGGCAGGGAGGAATCAGCATCCTCCAGGGATATCCACGCTTGGCAGGCAATAATTTGTGCCGGAGGGAGAAGGCCAGGGCTGGCCAGTCTCTTTACATGCTCATTTCTGGGCGGATGTAGCAGTAGACTATGCATGGCTAGTGTTATTATTTCCTACCCCTTGGCCACCATCTTGAGGTCAGGCATGCGTCAAACATTGTCCCAAAAATGGAGGAAATCCGATTGTTTTAAGTCCTCGGGGGTATCCCCACAACCACAAAGTCGATGCCTCTGGCGGCAGTGAGGGTGGCCGCTGCTTACGGTACTCATGTCCGCTACGTAGGGCTTCCAGCGGGTTGCACGGGTAGGGCACGAACCCCGCAATGTGCTGCCTTGCATATGGGCCGTAGTCCTCCCTGAGGGGCCGCTCACCTTGTAATTGTTGGGGCACCTCGAGTGGGGAGAGGACCCTGGCACTGCAGCGGGAGTCTGTTCCCCAGCAGCAGGCAAACATGCGAAGGGCCTCTGCTCCTCCATACTGCCGCTGCTGCCCCGACAAGCTGCTGCCATCAGTCTCGTTCGGGACACCAAAGCACCACCTCTCGCAGTGTCCCCTGCGCGCCAAACACAGAGAAGGAGTCCGCTGTGCCAGGGAGGGCAATACCTGCTCACGCACTCGATTTTTCATAATTTTGCAGCGCAGCTCGTGTGGATCACGTCCACTCTGCAATCTTGGTTGGCCATGCCCCCGTTGCTTGTTTTTTTCATTTACTATTGATAAAGATTTTTTTATAGGTTGAAGACTGGTGGTCTGGTAGTAAAGCATAGATTAGAAGCATGTTAGTATTTTCATTTTAGCCTGTATAGTGTAATTTGGGTGAATGTATGGGTATAGTTTTAAAAGTACCATCCATCATCCAAATGTCACTGTTTTCTACTGTTACTGTGTTATGAAAATTGCCACCATTTAGTAGACATTTTAGAGCAGTCGTGGTTAAAATCTAGGTTAGTTTTTGTGGGAGTGGTATGTCAGTAAAGGATTTAGGTTGGGAGGAAAGATTCTTAGTCTCCATTTTTTGCTAAAAATTATTTTTAGCTTAGGAATTAAAGGCAATTGTCGGGCAACATGCGTAGGGATTCTATGACAGATCCCCTTAACACTGACCCAGATGGCTGATTGGAAGTGCTGGCTAGAACCTTCATGTTTTCAGCTGATTCTCATGCCAGTTCTTTAATAGCATAGGCAGAGTGGTTATACTTTGAGGTTCTTTCAGCAAAGTACCACAGAGTAACTGCTCTGCTCCTGAAGCAACTACAGAAATTGTTGACGCCCTTCCAATAAGCCTTGGGTTCAGTGTGCCACTCATTACAATAAAGGTATTTGTTGTACTTTAAAATCTGGTTGCCCCTCTTTAAAAGAATGTAATTGGCTGGGGCCATGTTTTCATTATGTATGTTCCACTGTTGAGATAGGAAAATAGAGGAAAACGTGTTAGAATGTGTTTACTGTTTGTTATTGATATGGTTTTTTACACTGTTTATCACTTTCTTACCTTATATAAATTGGAAACCCATTAGCAAGCATTGGTTCTCATCTGTGATGATGTCCTGGCTTCCTTTTCTGTTGATTTTCAATTTTTTCATAAACATTTGTAGAGTATTGGAATTTTGAATAGGTTGATTATTAGATTTACTCACTTAAAATTGTTTCCTGGTATTTAAAAAAGCTATAATACACACAAAAGAAGGGGTGAGGGTACGGACTCACCTACCCCGAACCCCTGTAAACACTTTATGCACCAGAAGGAGTAGGGAGTAATAAAATATGTAACGTAATGGCACATACAATCTATTCTAATACTGCCCTCACTCACACAAATGTGTGACATGCTTCATCATTGGGCTGCTACAAAAACACCCCGGCGTAGCCACGCCCGGGGTGGAGCAATAGGGTAGGGGAAGACAATACAACACAAAGAGAGACACAAATAAATTCTAAAGTGACTGGGAACGACGGTAGTGAAAGTGCAGTCAAGTGAATTAAAACTAGCTCGGAAGTGTCGCTGTGCCTAAAGTTTTAATCCTGGATCTTCCGGCCAGAATAAAAAGTGTAAAGGATGGTGGTGAATGGGAGATTCTATGTGCTCCTAACACCCCTCCTTAACTGCGAAGTGGTCAACATGTTTCGGCCGTCAGTGTATGCCCCTCGTATCGGGTCACGCCGGCCTTCCTCAGGACTCTACCTTTCCCAGTAAGTTCTCCCTCACCTCCAATTGAGATGAGAGAAAATTAAAAGTCAGTTTCTTACGTATTGAGGAATTTTCACCAAAGGTTCATGTAGTTACTAGGGAACCGACAAAAGAAACAAAACAAGAACAGATAGCCCATCAGGAATAGTAATCTCCTAAGGGTCCACACTATATCGTATTAAAAATCAATACAATCCACAGTACCAACCATAGTGTCATTCATACTGCAAGGAATGACTATTATGTCTATCCCATCTTTCCTTGTGCCAACGAAAATAGATAAAATCAGTGATCATATCCATAATTAGAAATATCTATATGACCATAAACATAATTAATTATATATATGTATATAATTTTTCATTTTTATATGTTTATTTGTTTTTCCAGCATTATAAACCATCAGGCATCCAACCACAAAATCAATATCGCTGACCAGAAGGGGTCCGGTGTGTATCTTTACTCACCGAGTTTACCCTACAGTCAAATTTGAAATGGCGGCTGGCAAGGGGAGACCCCTGTGGTCACACTCTCCAAGAAGGGAATAAAAACATTTGAAATCATTACAATCAAAATAGGACTTATATCGCAAGACTTATCTCTATATCTAGTACTTCCTGGCAGTTTAACGGAATCAAGATTACGTCAATCGGGGTAATTTCAATTGTACAATTGGTGTATAATAGTGGATGGTGATAAATATTAATTATTAATCCCCAGGTAGCCAAACGCTGGTGATATTATGGGACAGCTTCCATCTGCATATCATCAGTATGAAAAACGGGGAGGAAGAACAAGAACCAACCCAGGATCCATCGTATCATACTTTCCTCCTTCCTCACATTCAGCCATGTTATAATGAAATGTCAGTGAAGTGCTTCTCCCCTAGTCTTAAATAGACACTGTATCCACCCGTCAATCACCACCTGAGGTAGATGAAATTCGCCCCACATGTATCAGCCCGTTGGACTAATACATACACACACAAACATAACCCGATCCCTCCTTACTACATCAAGGGTGGTTCTCCGCCAACATTGCTCGTCCCCGTCCGCCGTGTAGAGTGGCAGCGGAGTTGAACGTACATTGTTTTATCCCTCTCGAGCGGAAGTTACCAATCCCGGTCACATGATGTACGTCATCTACGTACTCCCACATCCCTTACGACCCTGTCTCAGCGTATCATCTAGACCGCTCACCTGCCATTTTAATTTATTCCGTGTATGGTGCTCGTCATCCCCCGCGCAACGTGCGCGTGGTGACGTCGCCCATCACAGTATCTATGCGTGTAGGGGATGTTTCCACAGAATTAACATACGGAACGGGTAATCATCCTCAAATTGAATATTTTCTAAGGATTAACTAATTAGCTAATATTTGGGAGCAAATCAATCCCATAATTCAAAGGGACAAGAAGACAGGATACTGCCTCAGGGTTAAGGACTTGATTGAATTTAAAAATACACCTCGATTAGAATCACAATTGACCATAATACGGGGCCATTAGGTGGATAGATCCTTGGATACCAGGATATAGTTCTTCTAGAAGGATATTGTGAATAACCGCAGGACAGAGAAAGTTGACATATTAAAAATTGGCACTGATTATTAGCGATTAAGAGCATTCCAAGGAATATCGTCGTTAAGCCCTACTTCATGGTTTCCGCAAGCGGTACACCCATTTTTGTTCCCTCAGAAGCAAGGCTCTAGTCTTATCCCCTGTATAGCCATCAACTCTCAGTTTCTCTATAATAGTCCATGTTAGCTCTTCAACAGTATGATTTTGTTCCAAGTAATGTGCCGTAAGTTTAGTGTTAGACTTCATACACCTTATAGTACTCCGATGTTCCATGATGCGTGTCTTAACCTTCCGGTTGGTCATACCTACATACCGCATCTGACATGGACAGGTAATCAAGTATATAACACCCTCTGAGTTGCAATTCGTCTGCGTCCTTTGTTCCCAGGGATAAGTGAGGCCAACATCAATAGATTTCGTATTGTTCGTAAGATGGCAAACACTGCAACTTCCACACCTAGAATGACCCCGTACTGGAGGCAACCGACCTGTAGTAGATACTTTACTTGATGGAGAAGGAGTAGGTCTGGTGTGTACTAACATGTCTTTCAGATTGGCACTCCGTTTATAAGAGAATAGAGGTTTCTCAATTTTCATTCCATTAGTGTTAAGTATTCTCCAGTGTTTCAGTATTACTCGTCTGATTTGATGAGACGCCGTGTTAAAGGTAGTAACACATACTGGTTTGTCCACATTGGGTCTCGTTGCTATCTCCAGGAGATTCTCTCTGTTAGTATTAGTAGCTCTCTTCCTAGCTTTCTTAATTGTACGTTCTGGATACCCCCTCTGGGAAAGTTTCTTAGAGAGGGCAGTGGCTTCTTCTTTGAAGCAAGATTTCTCTGTGCAATTCCGTCTCAGACGAAAGAATTGGCCCACTGGCAGGTTTTCTCTAAGAGACTTCGGATGGAAACTTGAAAAAGAAAGTAAGGCATTCTTATCGGTGGGTTTATGATAGACTTTTGTAAGTAGTTTTCCTCCCTTCGGTACAATCATTAGATCCAGGAAAGGTAATCCTGTCTTCGTAACCATGGATGTGAAATGAAGTAAAGGGTTTCTCTGATTCAACCAATCCAGGAATAGGGTTACTGATGGTTCATCACCCTTCCATATAAGAAGCACATCATCGATATACCTCCGCCATACCTTGATATTCTCTCTCCATGGGCAGGCCGGGTCAAAGATCACTGTTTTCTCAAAGTCACCCACATACAGACCCGCTAGGCTTGGGGCGAAGGTACTGCCCATCGAAGTCCCATGGGTCTGTAGAAAGAGGGTACCCTCGAACTCAAAAAAATTCCTGGTTAGTGCTATCTCAGCTAGGTTTAGTATAAAGGCCCGTGGTGTTTGATACTGCCAATTTTCTGCAAATAAAATATCCTCCAGAACCCTGAGGGTTTCTCTCTGTGGTATGTTGGTATACAATGCCTCTATATCAAGACCTATGAGAAATTCGCTGCGAGGGTCGAAATCCAAATCTTTCAGATGATTCAAAATGTCCAAAGTATCCCGCAGATATGCTGGCAACTTCTGGACCAAAGGTTTGAGAAAAAAATCGCAAAATTGCGACAGCGGCTCCAATAGGGATCCAATCCCCGACACAATTGGCCTTCCTGGAGGTGGCCGGGCAGATTTATGTATTTTGGGAAGAACATAAAAGTATGGTACTCTCGGTTGGTTCTTGATAAGATATTCTGCCTCATGTTTGGAAATCCAATTATTCACTGCTCCCTCCTCCACCAGGGTGGTAATTTCTTTAGTAATGTCGGGCGTGGGATCTGCTCCAAGTCTTTGGTAGTTTCTGTCATCCGATAGTAAACGTAGACATTCATTGTCATACGTGGTCTTATCCAAAACCACTATCGCTCCTCCCTTGTCCGCTGGTTTCAGAATAATGGTCGGATTGTCCTGAAGTTCCTTCATAGCCGCCTTCTCAATATTAGTCATATTGGAAAAAGAGCGTCCATCCTTGGTCCGTAAGTTCTCCAAATCATGAACCACAGCATGTTCAAAAGTGCCTATCTCCTGTGGGAGGTTAGATAGCTGTGGTGTAAAGGTAGATTTAGGACGCAGGGTTGTGTCCCCTCTTGCCAAATTCCCATCCTCCCTGTTCTCAAAGAAAACTCTGAGGCGGATACTTCTGAAAAAGGTTGCCAGCTCTTGACGTAATTGGAAATGGTCTAGGTAGTTCGTGGGGACAAAACCCAGGCCTTTGTTTAGAAGATTCTCCTGAGTCTTAGTGAGGGTTATTGATGAAAGGTTAACCACTAGAGATGTTCCCTGCTTGTTCCCGGTTGTATGCTCTGGGCCATGCTCCTGGTCACCCGTTGGTTCAATTCCTGGTCCTGGTCGTCCCAGGTCACCCTCTGTTGCCCTCTCTGTTTGCCTCTGCCCGTGTTCCTGCCTCTCCCTAAAAAAGGCATTTGTGGTTGTTGAAATTGACCTGTTTGAAAATGGGGGTTCTGAAAACCTGGATGTTGCGGGAAACCCATCATTGGCCAGTTATAGCCCTGATTAGGATAGTTCTGAAAGGGATTAGGAAAGAAAGGTTTCGGTCCCCTTTGATATCCCCGACCTCTCCCTCTCCTACGTTGTGGAAAATCATAGTCACTGCTGTCGCTGGAACTACTTGCAGTATCTCTACGTTTTCTACCCGGCATGTTGCCCTTATTCCCATCTGTTAACTTTTGTTGGGCATACTCGTCAGTAATGTAGGGATAAACTTTTTCTTTGGAAAATTTCCTCAAGTCTTTCTGTAACTTGGTTATCTTGGACTGCATCAAGTACTCCCGGTATTCGCTCAATTCCGTGTTTACTACATCCAGCTTATGGCTAAACGTGGACATAATGATATCCGCCCTCAGACCTGTCTCGGTGGTCTGTATCTGGATCAACAGGGTATCGGCCAATCTCTTAGCTGTACTAATAATCAGGATTAGCCAATCCCTGGTGCATTTCCACGAGATTCAAGCAATGAAATGTCCAAAAACAAATCCAATATGAATAATCTGATTACATTGCATTTTTTTATGCGTTTATCCCGTGGCATTTGAGCTCTGCAACATGAAGGAGAAAGATGATTTAGAGGGTACTATACCACCCGGGAGAAAGACTGATTCCATATGAAGAGATTGAACCAGAAACTCTACTTTACGCCCTTTAAAAATGTAAGAGTTTTGGAAGGCACAACCCTGATGAAGTCCTAAGGGATGAAACGAGTTGGCTGGGCTGATTGTAAAAAGATTTTTGTCATGAAGATAAATGAATAAAAGTTGGATTCTGACACTTTTGCAAGACTCCCGAAAATGTAATCAGATTATTCATATTGGATTTGTTTCTGGACATTTCATTGCTTGAATCTTGGCCAGAAATTGAGTAAAAAGTATTTTTTGTGACACTATTTACTCTCCTTTTCAATTGCTCTGTTGGTGTTTATTAATTGTGGTATCTAAGCAGTGGGGCCACGAAAAGTAGAGCTTAGGAGTACTCATGCTATTTATCACGATGCACTAGTGCGACGTTAGAGTCCACGCTGCTTATTTTGGTGCATATGACTTTTGCATACTGCAGTCCTCACTTGTTGTAATGTGTGGTGTTTTGAGACACCAGCAACTCAACTATGTCTTCACCCTAACCAGTGATCAAAATATTTGTTTGTGTACAAGAAGCATATGGCACCAGGTCTGTACTTGTTGCGTGCCATTCAACATTGGAAAACAAAACCTTTATTTCATTAGGAACATTCTTACTTAATAATAATCATTGTGTGTCTCATGTACAAATTGCACAGTAATCAATGTGTGCCCTATATCATGGAAATATTTTAATTTTGTTAAGATGCCTCATAACCCAGCATATTCACTATTTGTTTTGTATCTGTATCACTATATTCCAAGAAGGAAGGAGTGAGAAGTATGCTCACCGTCCCAAACATCTAATCATACAAAAACAATAGGAGGGAACCCTTACCGTGATTAAGCTATCTCTCCATGCCAGCTCAAAGCGATCACTCTGTAGTATGAAAAGGACTCTTACCCACTGGAATTCCAAGTGGCATGTTTCATCATAGAGTCTTTGTCCAGATACCTTGTGTATTTGGACGGGCTCAACCTTGGTAGCCAAGGGAGCTTTTTGGTTATTGGTTTGATGTGCAATAATCACAGGGATCACTTGGAGACCTGAATAAGGATACACCCAGATATATGTAATGATGTTGGGCGGATTAATTATCTCTGTCTCTCCCATACCGACAGAGTAAATTAAATATAGGGATCAAATGGGTCGGTATGTATTGCATTATGAGAATTGTAAATGGAAGTTTCTCATTTGAATGCACTCAAATAGGATACTAACAGAACCCTTGTGAGGTCCTGACGAAAGTCAACAAGCCCAGTGAGGCATTGGTGTCCTGGTTGAAATGATACAGAGGATACTAATTTCCTTAGTGCATCACCAGATGTTTTTAGCTCCGCCAGGATGCCCTTTGAAAAACAAATTAACCCTCAGGACACCCTAGACTATTTTAAATCTAGGATCCCACCCAGTAACCAAAGAGCTCCCTTGGCTACCATGGTTGAGCCCATCCAGATATATTAGCTATCTGGATGAGGAGTTTATGATGAAGCATACCACTTGGAATTCCAGTGGGTGAGAGTCCTTTTAATAACATAGGATGTTCCCCTGGGGCTGGTATGGAGAGATAGGCTTAGCTTGGTAGGGGTTCCCTCCTGTTGTTTTTGTATTTCATCTGTATCATACAAGAACCCATCATGGATGTTACCAGAATTAAATCAAACACATTTGTGTCTTTCAGATATGTTATTTCCTAGGCTCTTAAGCGAAAAAATGCTAATGGATACCACAGTGGTCTGTAATGTGATTATGGGCATGCCATTTGACCGAGCTAAAAACCTACACATTAGCCCTTGTGAGAAAATCCCTCCTTTTTCCTTGTCAGCCTCAAGTTTTTTTGTGGACTGAGGCTGTTGGTTTTTGAACTATGCGCACTGGGATACTGCTGTTTAGTCTCCATTGCCTATGGTCTGACCCCTACACTATGGTGACCTTGGCCAATTCCAAATTGTTATAGTTGAATTACTAGTAAGGCCACAATATATGCTGTAAGAAAATACATCAGTGGCTTGGAAAGTTAAATGTCAACTCTGGACTGCAGCAGCTGTTTTTCCATTCACTAGGTTGGCAAGGAAAACGTGGCTTCAGGCCTACCTGTGTAGCCTGGCTCATGCAGCCTTTATACCTGCAGACATACCTGTCAAAATATACATTTTCACAGGAGAGAAACCCTACTTTTAAATAATAAAATGATCACCCCTAAGTAGGCCTTGTAGTCTACATGTTATGGTATCATTAGTGAACTTTTAGGAATGTAATGTTTGCATGTTCCTACAGTGACCAGCCTCCAATAGCTATTTTCACTGTTAGGGCTGTAGCTGGTTCTATGAAGAAAAAAACTAAAGTACAAATAATCCCTTATATTGGATTTGGAATAGGTTACGTAGATGCTTTAACCAGTTTTAAAAAAGAAATATTTGTTAAAAATACAATTCAGTATTGAAGTTGTGGTTTTGATAAATATATAGGAAAAGTAACTTTAAAAAGTTATACTTTTCCTATCTGAATACCCTGCAAAGTATTAGCATTGACCTGTCTGCAGCAGGCCTGGCAGTACTACTTTGATGAGGTGTGAAATATTGCTCTCAGCGTAGAGACAGTGGCTTTGGACTGGCAGGATGGCTTAGGGGAGAGGCCTGTGACCAAGCTTAACCCAAGCAAGGCAATTTAGTGGTGTCCAGGAACTTCACTAACTTAAAAGGGATGGGAGCCGTTTACTGTCTAGTGACAAGGGAACACAACCACAGGTGTACGACAAGCTCCTTCCAGGAGCAGAAAGATTTTCCCATGTCAGATTTTACTGAAAATGGTGCACAGTGGAATAGTTTGCAATTAGGCAAACAGGATGTGCTGCAAATTTGGGAACCGTTTGCCAATTGGCCATAGAGTGGACAAGAGTAACCCCCACCCACTGGCTAGTGAATTGAACAAAAGCAGCTCCTCACCCCTAATTCCTCAGAACTCTGTCTGGACCTGCGGCAGAACATAAGAGGACTAGTCCTGCTGTCTATAACCTGTGAGGAGACATGAAGTGCTGGACCTGCTCCCAGTTGTACCTAGGACTAAGACCGGGCAAAGGCTTCGAGAAGTGGGGTCGATGGGTCAGTTGGTTGACCTCCTGTGTGGCCACAAGCATACAACAAGCTGCAAGAGACCTTTTTACTGTGGTGACAATTGAAAACTGTAAGTGGACTGGACTTTGCTGGTGGCCTTTGCTGGAGTGTATCCTGGCCCCAAAGTGCTGTCCCTGAGGTCCTGGGAGCCATAGAAGTGGCTAAGAGGAACTACCCCAGATAGCTGAAAAGTTGGGACAGAAAAAGTTTCGATTTCCTAAACCTCGAGCTTCAGAGGAGCCTTTTGGCAATGGTATCCGATTTTGGTTGTATTTTGTCATATACAACTTCAGGTTTGCCCCACTGGAGTATTATGAGCTTCATTAAAAAGACTGAGTCCAAAGGTAGAAATCTTGACCAGGCAAAGGCTCAAAGTATCTGCCTGACTCCAGAGATTTGTTTGGCCGCTAAATTTGAATATCTGCCACTCTGAGCACTGCCTCAACCATGTCTCATGCATTCCAGAACATTCTTAGGGTGCAGCCGTGGTCAGGGCCTGGTCCCCCATCCCCATCCCCACCCTCTGCCCCAAGGACCCAACACAGTTCTTACTACCACGTCCTCCCTAATCCTGTGGGAGAAAGCAGGGGGTTTAGAGAATCAGTGTATCCCCTCATTTGCAGAGGCCTCATGTCAGTCTTCGATCTCCCAAGTAGTTAGCTAATAGAGCAGTCATAATACTTTTGTCCAAGGAAGAAAAAGACAGCTTATACTGTAGAAACTTTTAACATATCCTTGAATAATGTGGGCATCAAAATTAGTGGCCAAAGTCCTAGCCAAATGGCTCAGCAGAGACTATCCTCTTTGATCCATGACTCTCAGGTTGGATATTTCCTAGGCAAGATGTAGAGGAATTTCCTCCAATCCTTGGCCCTCCTGCTGTGGAGAATGCAGAATAACCCCTTGAAGTACCTCACTTTGTCATTAGATGCAGAGAAAGCATTTGTGTCCAGCGAGTGGGGATACTTCTTTTCGGTCCTGGAAAGATATGGCTTGGGGTAGGAGTTTAAGGTTCAAACGGATGTATGGGGAACCAGAGTGCACAGGTAACTGGCGGATTTTTATGGTTTAATTTTCTCTATTGGTATTGTTAGCATAAAAAGAGCAAAATATATCAGCAATTCTAGGCCTATTGTCTTCCGGGACACAGTGCATTGGATTGTATATTAACCCCACAACTCCCCCTCAAACCCCGGACCTGGTGACCATAAAAGCAAGATCAAGACTGTCACAAGGGAAAACTATCCTACGATGTAGCTCTCCTAAGTGGTGGTAGGGAGAGCTTCGGGCAAGTGGAGAAGTCGTAAGTATTTTGGGCAGGTAAGTTCATGAATTTCTGATGTGAGCAGCGTCAAGAATAGACCCCACAGCTTGGGACATGCCTAATGTGCCACAGACAGTGTAGCCAACCCAAGTATGTGGGAACATGCCCTGTACCCCGGTGGGTCAGAATATTCTGTAAGGCCACCCCCAGTGCCAATCCAATCTGTCTGCCCCGACGGGATTTTAGGGGAAAGGTGAGAGCATTGGGAAGACCCAAGACAATGTTAGCAGGGAATCTGGGGAGGTCTGTATCAAAGTGAGTATCGATGTCTTTAAGTACCTGCGACCAATAGACTGGGGGTTTCGGGCAGTCCCAGAGGATATGTAGTAAGGTGCCAGGGATCCCGCACTGGCGCCAGCACTCAGGAGTTCTGGACGGGTTACATTTGTGCAATCGGTGGGGTGTGTAATACCAATAAGTGACAACGTTTGTGGCTGTTTCAATGCTAGCTATGTTGTGGGCAGTGTGTCATGCCCGGTATTAAATATCTCCCCACTCTTTCTGCGTGAGCTCCCTACCTATTTCTGACTCCCATCGCTTCTGGCCCGTAGATTTGGGGGCCTCCGCAATGGGGCCTATCATACGATATAGCTCTGAAATAAGACGCTTGTTGGATATCTTAGAAAGCAGCCAACGTTCAAAAGGGGTGAGTTGCCATTCAGCTCCAGTGCGAACAGAGGGGTGCATCACCCAATGGCGAATCTGGGTGTAATGCCAGCGTTCCGACTCTGGGAGTGCATAGGTTGTGTGTAGGGACTTGAAGGGAACCGGGCCCTCCAGTTCAAACAAGTGGCCAGAGGATCTATAGCCTGCTCGATTCCAAAGGTGAAATGTGGGATCGTGTAGGCCCGGGGTAAAATCCGGGTTCCCAACTATAGGTGTTAGCGGAGAAGGGAAGGAGGCGAGGCCCCCCCGTACCACCAATCCATCCCAAGCGATCACTGATGAATTAGTGATGGGGGAGAGATGAAGGGTTTTGGGGCGGGCTTGCTTGGGAAGAAGGGATCCTCCACAGGGCCTGTCCTGCCAGTGCCTTTTCCATAAACAGCCAGCGCTTCTCTGACTCTTCGCGAGACCATTCCACAAAGACTCTGATTTGGGTAGCCTGGTTGTAGCTGTAGAGGTCCGGGAGTCCTAGACCTCCTTCTGTTGGGGTTCTGTAGCTAAGGTCTCTGCGTAGACGAGGCCCCTGTCCGCCCACACAAATCTATTTAGCTGCTGCTGAAGGCACCATAATGTCCCAGAGGGCGGCTCGGCAGAGAGGACATGAAAGAGGAACAGGACCTTAGGAAGGATCGTCATTTTAATTGCTGCAATTCGCCCCAGCCAAGATAGCGAATAGGATCGCCAATGGTGTAAGCCAGATTTAATCTGGTGAGTCAAAGTCTGATAGTTAAGGGCCACAGTGCCCACGATTGTGGGGGTGATGTGAAGGCCCAGGTAGGAAATTGACGTCGGAGCCCTATGTAGGGGCAGGGCTCGCTGCAGGGCATCTAGAGTGTGTGGACGGAGGGTCAAGTTGAGGGCCTGCAATTTGTGAATATTTATCTTGAAACCAGCTGCCAGGCCAAAAGCCTCCATCTCACCCAGAAAGGCAGGAAGGGAAATGGAGGACTCATCCAAGGATGCCATGACGTCATCTGCGTATAAGCTTATTGTGTGTTGCTCACCTCTGAATTGGATCCCTCTTATCTGAGGGTTAGTACGGACTCTTTGAGCCATGGGCTCCATGTAAAGAGAGAATAATGAGAGTGACAACGGGCATGCCTGGCTCCTTTGCCAATGTGAAATGGGGTGAAGGAGCATCCATTGACGTGGACCACCGCTGTGGGTTTGGTGTAGCTACGAAGAATCCACTGTATGAATCGGACCCTCTGACAGAAGTGCCCCAGGGTGGCCGCTAGGTAGGGCCAATGGACCCTGTTGAATGCTTTTTCAGCATCAATGGCCAAGAGCATCCTTGCTGACCATATCTCTGAGAGTTATCTATAAGGTGGAGAATTTGCCTAATGTTATCGCTGCTTTGCCGTTGAGGCACAAATCCAGCTTGATCCGGGTCAATAAGCTCCGGAAACAAGGGGTTGAGATGGACGGCTAAGATGCCTATTAAAAGCTTAAGGTCCGCGTTCAGAAGGGAGATGGGTGTATATGAAGAGTAATGAGTTTTGTCCCTTCCAGGCATGGGGATTACTACGATTGACACCATGAGCATGGAGGGGGGGAGCGAGGAAGAATTCCTGATTGCATTAAACAGTCTGGTGAGGAGAGGCACCAGGATTTGGCAGAAGCCCTTATAGAAGGAGGCAGGAAAACCATTCGGACTCGGGGATCTGGACGGCTTATGCCAGAGATAACAGCCTCGATTCAAATTAGTCAGTCTAGCTCAGATGCCTGGTCTGTCGTCAGGGTGGAGGTACAGGCTTCTTTGAGATATGCTGTCACAGCATCGGGCTGGAGATCTTGCACTGTGTAAAGGTTCTAGTAATAATTGCGAAAGGTCTCACCTATGTGTGTGTCGTCTGTCCACTCCCGATCCTCAACCACCTTTTGAACTCCTGCCTCCTGCTGTTGAATATGCAGCAGGTTAGCTAAGAGACGGCCATACCGGTCGCCGCCCACGTAAAACCGGTGTCGGAGCCGAAGCACTGCATATTCTGCCCTGTCTGTGTGTATTCCCACCAGCTGGGCTCGAGCAGCCTCGAGTTGCCTCCAAACTCTGGGGGCACACGTTCTCTTGTGTATTCACTCAAATTCTAAGACTTGATGGGTCAGGTGCTCTCTCTTGTCCCGTCGAAGCTTATTGTCAGCGTCTGCTATAGTGATGAACTCCCCCCTGATGACTGCCTTCAAGGCGTCCCATAGAGTGGAAATTGAGACGTCAGGGGTTTCATTAATCGTCAGATAATCAGTGATCATCTTAGTGATCTGAGCGATAACCTCTGGGCGCTGTAGTAACGTGTCTCTAAGGCACCAGATTTTAGAGGACGGGCCAGGGGACAGGACTCCGAGAGTCACAACCACAGCAGCGTGATCAGATAAGGAGCTGTGTTCAATCCCCACCAATTGGACTATGGAGGCCACCCTGGGGGTACCCAGAAAGTAGTCAAGTCTAGCGTAAGTCTTATGAGCATGGGAGTAGAAAGTGTAGTCCCGGTATTGTGGGTGTGCGGATCTCCAAATAACTGTTAGGCCTATGTCCATCAACAAGGCTACGTCCACAGGAGAAAGAGCCCCTGAATGGCCGTGGCGCTGCGCTGCGCTGATCTGTCAAGTTCATTGTTAAGCACTAAATTCAGGTCCCCTCCCAACAACACCAGCCTGTCTCGTGAGCCCATCACCTCCTTCACCACCCTATGGAGAAAGGGTTCTTGCCCCTCATTAGGAGAATATAAAGTACCCACTGTGATGTTACTAGACCCTATCGTCAGTGAATGTGCTAATTATCTGCCCTTTATTTCAGCCTGCTTGGGTCCTACCTTTCCCCTAAATGCACTAGAGATTAAGATCGCCAACTCAGCCATTTTAGAGGAGAGAGTGAGAAGTATTGATGGGGGAAAGCTTTAGATCGGAGCCCATGCTGATCCTTGGGGAGAAGGTGCGTTTGTTGCAGTAGGCATATGTGTGCCCCTGAGTTTTCTAAATAACAAAGGACGGAGCTCCTCTTCAGTGGGTGATTAAGGCCCTTAACATTGAGAGTGAGAACCACTAGTTGGTTAGTCATGGCGGTTTCCAGGAGTGAACTGCACTGAATGATGCCCTATGACAGCGAGTTGGGGGCGTCTCCCCCCTGTAGAGCAACACAGCCAAATCCAGTAGCCCAGGGGGTCCCGCAAGGAAGGCTGTCCGCCATCCTCCAGCCCATCGGATGCGGGCGGAGGGCTCGGTGTCCGAAGCACATCCCCCTGTGCTCCACACCTCCTTGCAAGCTCAAGCGATCCCTGGGGGGGCAGGGCACTTCGCTGTTCTTTGGGGCCGCAGCACGCCAACTCCTCTGCCGCTGGCCGCCGCCCTGCCTATGAGTGCCGAGGCCCCGGAAGACCAAGGCCAGGTCACTCGGGTCCCTCGTAGGGTGGGCCTTCAGGCAATCCGTGTGGGGGGCAGGCTCTTCGCTGTTCTCTCACGCCGCATCACTCTGCCTTCTCTGTCACCGGCCACCACTCTCACCACGAGAGCCGAGGCCCAGGGAGGCCAATGCCAGGCCGCTCAGATCCCTCGCAGCACCAGCCTCCAACGATGGCTATCACACCCCTCGTGGTACTGCGATCCGGGCGCTTCTCGGGACTCACGTCGGGTTCTAGCTGGTGCATATGCAGGCGGCATCCCCCAGGCATAGCTGTCTTCCTGGGCTAGCTGAGTGAGGCGGCCAGCGTCCACGCAGCAGGCCCCAACTCAGCAGGCCTCCGCCAGCCCGTGTTGCGTCCATCCTCCAGGGTCAAAAGCAAGTGCAGGCAGGCTTAGAACGGCTCAGGAGAGAGCCCCCTCAGCTCCCTGAGTCGTGATGCATAAATCGGGGGCCTAGCTCTGTGCGATTTGGCTCCTGATAATAAGGCCCAGCGGCGGTTAGCAGAGAGCAATAGATGCGTCTCTCCTGTCCTTCATCTTGGCCACACCCCCACTGGTGGATTTTTATCGAGGACATCGCTAATCTTGCGGGGTACCCATTAGAGCTACCCTCTATGTCCAGTGCTGCTCTTGCTAGCCCTGGCACCCTTGGCAATGACCATACATTGCTCTGGTGATATCCACTGAGTGTATTCAGTCCAAGGACCTGTTTAACTGCTCCCTATGCAGATAATATACTCCTAGCTCTTACTAGACCCAAACACTCATTCCCAGTGACAATGTCAATTGTATAACGCTTTTCTTCTTTTTCAGTTATAAAATTAAATGGAGCAATTGTGAGGCCTTACCCATGTCACACTGCATGGCGAAAGCCAGCTTAAAGTGACTTGCTGTGGTATGGGCTCCGAGACACCTTATGTCCCTGGGAGTAGTCATAAACATAGAGTTAAACATAATGATTGAGGATAACATATTGCCTCTAATCTTAAATACTCGTAATGACTTTGCCCCCTGGCCACGGCTGAGTGTATGGGGCAGGGTTTAGGTAATAAAGATGGTGGTCATCCCCACAATAATTACTTGTTTGCATTGCTGCCTGTCTTAGTACACTGCTCCCTCCTCTCACATATTGACTGAGACACCAAAAGGTTATTTGAACTGGAGCTCGCCCATGTCTGAAACTCACAAACTCCTTGCGCATTCCTCCTTCTATGGTCTTCGACTTACCCATATGCATTTGTATTTGAAATATCATTTATTGTAGTTGCCATACTTTCTCCCCAGGCGGGAACTTCCTCTGTGGGTTCACGTGGAACGTGAACTTTTGCAAGCTGTGGAGAGCTGAACTCCACTTACAAATACAAATCTTTATCACCCTCACTGGATAACCCAGTTGTTCATAATATACTAAAAAACCCTCACAATATGCACATAAAAAGTTGAAAGTAAATCAGTGGATTCATGAAGTGGTTCTCATTTGGCAAGACCAGGGATTCGAAACTGTGGATACCAGACTGTACTGGCGAACTGCTTTACGGTGTCATTGTACTGTGGAGGATTGGTCTGCCTTACTGGAATCCCAAAATGAATGTGTGAGGGAAGCCAGGCCTAAATTCCTTACTATGATTTCAAAATGTTGCATAATTGATTTTGGTCCCCAGTTAAGTTATGTAGGGTGGGTCTACTCCTATAATCTTGTTGCCTGAGATGCAAGCATTCAGAATGTGACCTACTGCATATTAGAACATTGGAATGTTGAGCACTCCATTGAAGACAATGGAGTGTGCCGGGCTTCTAATGGCTGGTAGAAGCCCGGAGCATCAACATTCCAATGTTTATTCACAGCAGCAGATGTGAACAAAGGCCTCACGGAGCCCAATGGGATTTCAACTCCGCGGGCTCCCTGAGGCCTTTGTCTTACAAATTAGAACATACTGCCCTCTAGGGGCGGAATGTTCTAATAGCCTTAGAGACCTCCATAGCAGGCTCTACCGGCCATTAAAGGCCCACTCCTTTCTTTAACTTTGAAGCAGGCCTTTAATGGCCGGTAGAGCCCACTACAGCGGGCTCTAAGGCAATATTCTGTCTGGCTGCCTTGCATTGACCAAATACTGGTCCGACATCTGGGATATACTCACTTTGCTTGTGACTCTCATATTTCCTCTTCGCTACATCGGATTATGCAAACATAGGTGGCTAGCATCATCCTCGGCAGCAGCCACAATCTTTCAGTGCCTTGCTGGCATAATCCAAGAAATACACCCGTTTTTGATGAGCTTGTGGCTGCCCCTGAACCTGAGCCTATACCTTTCAGGGGTCAGTGCAGATTTACTGACTAGGATGACTTTCATTGCAGTGTAGCATGTCTGGTCTGCTACCTCTAGTGTAAGGAGTGTGTCCCTCCCCACCGTGGGTATATACCTCCATAGACTACCATCCCAAAACTCTGGGACCTTGTGCACTCTCAGAGCCACCTCATAGCTCCAAACCACTTGTCTATGTTATCCCCCACCACATAACTGGGCACCAAATCCTTGGGTTTGCTGACTCTGGACTCACCAGTGGACACTGCAGGTATGCTGCCAATGTTTCTTTTGCTGGACCCCTCTCTCAGGTCTCTAATATCCAGCTCTCTCATGGTGAGCTCATTGGCCATATTTCTCTCATCCATGGCCAGCTTTTTCTGCTTTAGAGTGTGTTCACTCTCCATTTTAGCAAGGGCCTGCTCATTCTCTACCTTGGCAAGGGCCTGCTCCCTCTCCAATTTCAATTTGGCAAGGTCTAGCTTCAGTTTTCTCTCCTCCCTCTGTTAATATCGAAAAAGTTGATGCTAATATAAAAAACGATACATTCATTTATGAGAACGAAATTGCGCCTTTATTAACAAGTTTCCTTGTTGTGAACTCCACATCAACCCCAAATCGCAAATACATAGTCAGACAGGCACGAGGTTATTGATTAATAGGTCACAGGTGGGATGGCATGTGGCCGGCATGCAAACGCATGAACAGGAAACCTTAGATTTATCCCACAGATAGATGCAGCGACACACCAATGGTCTAGGGAGATTGGCCCCAATAAAGCACACATGGCCGGGGGGTATGCACACTCCTAATACACCATAAATTCAGATGCCACATGAGTTAGGAACATATTGCCAATCAGGACACAGCACACGCAGTGATCATACACTACCAATGCTGGACATCTGGACACGTTACTCACTGGCCACATTGTGTCCACGCAAGGTCGAGGCCCATCTGTATTTTCCATTAGACAATTTATGACTCAAAAGGCAGCAACTTACATTCCTCACCATACATGGATCACCGGAAACCTTCTATTACCTACGATAAACTATATAAAAGGAGGCCACAGACCGATTGTAAATTGAGACAGTCCTCAGACCCTGCGCCTGTAACTGTTTTCCCGGCCACCATGTTTAATTAAACAACTGCTCCTGTTTTGCCAAACACCTCTTGTCTCCTGGTTTTTCAAGGTATTTAATGTTCAAGTAACATTTTGGCGAGCCACCATCGGATCTGATTGGTACCTTGAACCCGACTGCAGCCAAAGTAAGGAGACCCTGTCCGGACTGATTCACTTTCTATCCTCAAGGAAGGTGATGTAGCGGAAAACGCATTTTACTTGCAGGGGTGCATTACAATCACACGTGTAGTCCGCATCCGCATATAATCCTTTGTCGTCATAACATGGAGTGTTAGAATTTTAGATGTAATAACGTGAAATGTGATGTATTCTAGGCCACTTGAATGTAATGTGGAGCAAATAATGTAGAAGGTAAATGTAAACATTAACGTGAAGAATTTGTGTTGTGCAGCTGACAATTATTCATGTACCTAATGTGCTTATGGAACGTGTTATTTTAGATATTGGTAGTAATATTAATTGAATGTGTTCTATTTCTTATGCAAATTTGTAAAGTTCATGTGCCATTTTTTTATGTTAGCTGAATTTTTAGGCCCGAAATGCGTTCTCCCTGGAAGCTCTTGTTTTTGAATTAACAGCTAAATTTCATGGGCGCTGTGAATTTTGTTCTTTCTCACGTTTGTGTTGCCAGTGGAAGAAATGTCCTTGTTAGTTAGAATAATGTCTTTGTTTTCTTAGTCAGGCGAGGAGAGAAGGGGATACATCATGAGCTTAACCCCTTCGCTGCTTGGCCTTTCCCCCCCCCCTGTGCTAAGCCTTTTTTTGGCTATTTGGGGTAGTTCGCACTTAGGCCCCTGTAACGTTTTCACCACATAAGGTATCCACGCCAAATTTGCGTCCTTTTCTTCCAACATCATGGGAATTCTAAAGGTACCCAGGGTTTGTGGATTCCCCTGGAGGGGACCCAGAAATTAGCCAAAATACAGCTACATTTTCTTTTTTTTTTTAAATGGGAAAAAAGTGCTGCAATTGAAAGCGTCTGTTTTTTCCCTGCAAAATGTATTAACAAAGGGTTTGTGGGGCTGAAATCACCATTTTCCAAGCTTTCAGGGACTGACAGACTTTTGTCAGAAAACCAAAATTTTTTACACAGTTTTGGCATTTTACTTGGACATAGCCTATTTTTGCTATTTTTTGTGCTTTCAACCTTCTTCCAGTTAATGGTAGAAATGGGTATGAAAGCAATAATGGATCCTAGAAAGCTATACATTTTAGAAAAGTAGATAAAATTCTGAATTCAGCAAGGGGTCATATGTGTAGATCCTTCAAGGTTTCTTTATAGAAACTAACAGTTGAAAATAGGAAAAATTGAAAATGAGTTGAAAAAACAGCCATTTGTGCCAACGTTTTCACCTGTAACTTCTTCTAATTATGACAGATGTTTAAAAGCCATAAACCGTTACATCCGCTGGACCTGCCTGGTTGTGGGGATATATAGAACTTGTAGGTTCACCAAGAACCCGACGAACCCAGAGCCAATAACTGAGCAGCGTCTTGCAATGGTTTTTTATTATGTACCGGGTATATAGCAATTAATTTGGAAAAATATATACAGTGAAAAATCGGGATGAAAGACACCTATGTATTTCTGAAATTGGAACAAAATATAGAGTTTAGAAACAGTAGCTATTTGCACATTTACGAAATTGTGAGTACCCATACTAGCATGAGAATTATAGGACATTTTTTAAAGTGACTTTTTTTGTACACATTGTCTTTCATTTGGAAGACAGAAATGCATCGAAAGTCAATAGGTAATAACAGTTGCTCTACAATTCTGTGTTACCCTAAGTCTCCCGATAAAAATGGTACCTCACTTGTGTGGGTAGGCCTAGTGCCCGTGACAGGAAACGGCTCAAAACGCAACGTGGACACACTTTATTTTTACAGTGAAAACTGACCCTTTTTTTGCAAAGTGCCTAGCTGTAGATTTTGAACCCTAGCTCTGCCGGCACCTAGGGAAACCTAGCAAACCTATGCATTTTTTAAAACTAGACACCCAGGGGAATACAGGATGGGGTGAATTGTCTTGCTCTCACCAGGCTCTGTTACCCAAAATCCCCTGCAAACCTCAAACTTTGTAAAAAAAACACATTTTCCTCATATTTCTGTGGTGGAAAGTTCTGAAATCTGTCTGGATCCACAAAATTCTACCAACCCTGCATTCCCCAAAGTCTTCCGAGAAAAATGGTACCTCACTTGTGTGGGTAGGCCTAGTGCCCGCGACAGGAAACGGCCCAAAACGCAACGTGGACACACCACCTTTTCACAGTGAAAACTGACCCTTTTTTTGCAAAGTGCCTAGCTGTAGATTTTGAACCCTAGCTCTGCCGGCACCTAGGGAAACCTAGCAAACCTATACGTTTTTCAAAGCTAGACACCCAGGGAAATCCAGGATGGGGTGACTTGTCTGGTTCTCACCAGGTTCTGTTACCCAGAATCCCTTGCAAAACTCAAACTTTGTAAAAAACACACATTTTCCTCACATTTCTGTGGTGGAAAGTTCTGGAATCTGCGTGGATCCACAAAATTCTACCCACCCCGCATTCCCCAAAGTCTTCCGAGAAAAATGGTACCGCACTTGTGTGGGTAGGTCTAGTGCCCTCGACAGGAAACGGCCCAAAACGCAACGTGGACACACCACATTTTCACAGTGAAAACTGTGCTTTTTTTAGCAAAGTGCCTAGCTGTAGATTTTGAACCCTAGCTCTGCTGGCACCTAGGGAAACCTAGCAAACCTATACATTTTTTAAAACTAGACACCCATGGGAATCTAGGATGGGGTGACTTGTCTGGCTCTCACCAGGTTCTGTTACCCAGAATCCCTTGCAAACCTCAAACTTTGTAAAAAAAAAACACTTTTTCCTCACATTTCTGTGGTGGAAAGTTCTAGAATCTGTGTGAATCCACAAAATTCCACCCACCCTGCATTCACCAAGGTCTTCTGAGAAAAATGATACCTCACTTGTGTGGGTAGGCCTAGTGCCCGCAACAGGAAACAGCCCAAAACGCAACGTGGACACACCACCTTTTACAGTGAAAACTGACCCTTTTTTGCAAAGTGCCTAGCTGTAGATTTTGAACCCTAGCTCTGCCGGCACCTAGGGAAACCTAGCAAACCTAAACATTTTTGAAAACTAGACACCCAGGGGAATCCAGGATGGGGTGACTTGTCTGGCTCTCACCAGGTTCTGTTACCCAGAATCCCTTGCAAACCTCAAACTTTGTAAAAAAAAACAACTTTTCCCTCACATTTCTGTGGTGGAAAGTTCTGGAATCTGCGTGGATCCACAAAATTCCACCCACCCCACATTCCCCAAAGTCTTTCAAGAAAAATGGTACCTCACTTGTGTGGGTGGTTCAAGCACCCGCAACAGGCAAGGGCCCAAAACATATTGAGGAGACATCAAAATTACCTATCACAAAAACAACCTGGTTTTGCAAGGGGGGTCAACTGGGTTTTTGGCCCTAGGCTCGGCGGCCACCTTGGGAAACCTACCAAACCCACACATTTCTGAAAACTAGACACCCGGGGGAATCCAGGGAGGTATGGCTTGCGTGGATCCCCCAACGTTTCCCTACCCAGAATCCCCTGCAAACCTCAAATTTTGCTGAAAAAAACAAATTTTTCTCAAATTTCTGTGTGGGAAAGTTATAGGATCACCGAGCTGACACAAATTTCCTCCAACCCAGCGTTCCCCAAGGTCTCCCGATAAAAATGGTACCTCACTTGTGTGGGTAGGCATAGTGGCTGCAACAGGAAATGGCCCAAATCGTACTGTGTAGACTTCAAAATTACCTATCACAAAACTACCTGGTTTTGCGGGAGAACAAGGGCAATGCTGGGTGGTAGGACATTTGTGCCAGCACAGTGATCCCACGCAAAAATGTTTGGAAAAAGTGATTTTTTCAGCTAAATTTGAGGTTTGCAGGGGATTCTGGGTAGGGAAACGTTGGGGAATCCACGCAAGCCATAACTCATTGGACTCCCCAGGGTGTCTAGTTTTCAGACATGTGTGGGTTTGGTAGGTTTCCCTAGATGGCCGCGAGCCCAGGGCCAAAGAACCAGGTGCCCCCCGCAAAACCAGGTAGTTTTGTGATAGGTAATTTTGAAGTCTCCACAGTACGATTTGGGCCATTTCCTGTTACAGCCACTATGCCTACCCACACAAGAGAGGTACCATTTTTATCGGGAGACCTGGGGGAATGCTGGGTGGGAGGAAATTTGTGTCAGCCCGATGATCCTACAACTTTTCCACACAGAAATTTGAGAAACATTTGATTTTTGCAGCAAAATTTGAGGTTTGCAGGGGATTCTGGGTAGGGAAACGTTAGGGGATCCACGCAAGCCATACTTCATTGGACTCCCCCGGGTGTCTAGTTTTCAGAAATGTGTGGGTTTGATATGATTCCCTAGATGGCCGCCAAGCTTGGGACCAAAAACTCATGGGACCCCCCTTGCAAAAGCAGATAGTTTTGTGATAGGTAATTTTGAAGTCTCCACAGTACGATTTGGGCCATTTCTTGTTGCAGCCATTATGCTTATCCACACAAGTGAGGTACCATTTTTATCGGGAGACCTGGGGGAACACTGGGTGGGAGGAAATTTGTGTCAGCCTGGTGATCCTACAACTTTCCCACACAGAAATTTGAGAAAGATTTGATTTTTTCAGCAAAATTTGAGGTTTGCAGAGGATTCTGGGTAGGGAAATGTTGGGGGATCCACACAAGCCATACCTCATTGGACTCCCCAGGGTGTCTAGTTTTCAGAAATGTGTGGGTTTGGTAGGTTTACCAAGATGGCTGCCGAGCCCGGGGCCAAAAACTCAGGTGACCCCCCCTTGAAAAACCAGGTCCTTTCAAAATAGGTAATTTTGATGTCCCCACAATACGTTTTGGGCCCTTCTCTGCCGCGGGTACTTGGCCCACCCACACAAGTGAGGTACCATTTCTATCGGGATAGTTGGGGAAATGCTGGGTGGTAGGAAATTTGTTGTTTCTTTCTGAAGCATGAAAATTTGGGCACAGTAATGCAAGGAAAATGTGACAGTCAAATTTTGAGGTTTGCAGGACATTGTGGGTAAGATAACTTGTTGGGATCCACAAGAGAGACATCACCATGTACTCCCATGGGTGTTTAGTTTACGATAATATCTACAGTTAGTAGGTTTATCTTAGATGAAATGTACAACTTGGCAGAGAAACAAAAAAGGCAAATATTACTGCACAACCATCTATTCCTCAAGCACACACACATACTGGTTGGATTTGGCACGAGGGCGAGTGATGGTTCAGTATATAAAATTTTATTAACAAGAGATTTCACAAAAATGAAATGCACTGTCAATAATTGAAAAGACAAAAAACTGAACCAGTGACTCACAGCTCGTGAGCTGTAAAGCCGCGTCATGGCCTCAACCGCTTTACAGGCCAATCACACACCTTTCGTTCGTGATACACACAAGACCATTCACACCACCAGGCACGGAACCAACAGATTACAACAGTCACAAAAAGGGACAAGGTTCACCCTGCTTGAGAAAGTCAGAAAAGGCAAACATTACTGCACAACCATCTATTCCTCAAGCACACATACATGCCGGTTGGATTGGCACGAGGGTGAGTGATGGTTCAGTATATACAATTGTATTAACAAGAGATTTCACAAACATGAAATGCACTGTTAATAATTGAAAGGACGAGAAACTGAGCCATTGACTCACAGCTCGTGAGCTGTAAAGCCACGACAAGGCACCAACCTCTTTTCAAGCCATTCATACACCTTTCATACGTGTGACACATACAAAACCATTCACACCGCCAGCCGCGGGCCCATCACATTACAACACTCACATCAGCAGACATAGCCATTTAAGGGCCCATCACTTTCACACGCCCACCTGCCTGACACAGCAACCACACAAGCTGATGGAATGCGTGGACTGGCGTTTGGCTACCTGTGTGTGTAGTGACCAGCAGCAAGTCACTACTCACACACCGCCAGCCAAGCGCCAGTCCACTCACACCACCAGCCAAGCGCCAGTCCATGCACACCGCCAGCCAAGCGCCAGTCCACGCACACCGCCAGCCAAGCGCCAGTCCACGCACACCACCAGCCAAGCGCCAGCCTACATACACCGCCATCACATTTAGGTTTTTTTAATACAAAAAAGAAAACACAAACAAATTGTAAACAGATACAAATCTACTAACACAAAATCTGAAACTAAACACATTGCACAAATGCCAACCTTGAAACTGAACAAAAAATATAAAACAATACAGATCAGGCAGTTCATTTTACCACTCATGGATGCTCCCAAAAATTCTTATGCGTGTGGTACATTCTAAAACAAGCAGGCACACATCACAGGGTTAGAAGGACACTCGGGCCAGTACATACGAGTCTGCTTCCCCGTACCTCTTCGCCAACAGACTCTACATCTCCTACTGGGAAAGTCTTTTGAGGGCGTGGGAGGAATGTGATCAGGAAAGTGGCGATCTTTTAATCTAGCCACATCCTCCACCACTCCAACTCTAGGAACACTTGCCTGTTCCACTACAACAAGGCTGCCTATTACAGACTCCTGAAACTTAGCAAAAGTCAACTTTGACTCAGGACAACAATCCTTAAATACAACAAAAGCATTAAAGGTAGCCAAGAGGAAAAGATGGATAGCCAACTTCTTATACCAAATGTAAGCCTTACGAAGAGCAGTGTAAGGTTCCAACCGCTGATCTACTCTATCAACACCACCCATGTGCCTATTATAGTCTTAAATGCACACAGGTTTGCGCGCTTCAGCAACCTGACCCCAAACAGTCACAGGTGAAGTGCTTTCATCATGGACGGTAGTTAGCATGTAGACATCTCTCCTGTCTGAAAACTTCACAGCTAGAAGTTCCTCGCTACGCAACGCACTGCACTATCCCCGCACAAGCTTTTGACAAACAAGTTCATTTGGGAAACCTTTACGGTTAGAGCGGATTGTTCCACAAGCAACAGTGTCCACTTTGGCTAATTCCCTGAACAACTGCACACCAGTGTAGAAGTTATCTACATATAAATGGTGACCTTTGTTAAAAAGTCCTCTACCAAGTTCCCACACAATTTTCTCAGTCACTCCAAAAGTGGACGGACAACCAGGAGGGTCAATCCTGGAATCCCTACTGGTGTACACCCTAAAATTAGAGACATATCCAGTCCTACTGTCACACAGCATATACATCTTAATTCCATAGTGTGCCCTCTTACTAGGAATGTATTGCCTAAAAACCAAGCTGCCCTTGAACAAGACCAAAGACTCATCCACTGCTATTTCTTTCCCTGGAGCATAGATCTCAGAAAATCCATCTACAAAGTGATCAATGACAGGCCTAATCTTAAAAAGACTGTCACAATCAGGGTGATCTCGTGGCAACGCTAAACCATTATCGACAAAATGCAGCATCCGAAGCAGAAGCAAATACCTATCACGACTCATGACTGCCGGAAATATAGCCGTTGCCATCAAGGGACTAGTAGACCAATATGAAGACATTGATGGCTTCCTTAGCAAGCCCATCAAAAAAGTTAAACCCAAGAACTTCTTCAACTCATCCAGATTTGTGGGAGTCCACTGGGTAGCTCTAGAGTGGGACCTAAGGCTGGCACTGTTGTCTCTCAAATACTGTTCAGCATACAAATTAGTCTGCTCAACAATTGCTGCCAAAAATACATCGTCCATAAACAACTGAAAAATTTTTATCGGAAAAATGTTTTCAGTATCCACTCTACACCCTGGAACACCAGTAAAGTCTGGCAATGCCGGCTGCACCATGCCTGGGGCAACCCAGAGGTCAGCACTTCCAACGGTTAGCCTTGCAGCCCCAGGCTGCAGCCCAGATGCCTCTTACTGCACTATCGGCACATCACTGTCCTCCTCTAAAACAGGCACTTCATCCGCACTAAGAGTAGCTTCATCTGCACTGAGAGTAGCTTCATCATCCAATGATTCCTCGTGGACAGGAAACTCACTGCCTGAATCTTCCACTACCTCCTCTGCCTCAGATGCAGAGTCAGTCTCTGAACCATGGTCAGAGGAAGACTCAAAAAGCATACCAACAACCTGCTGAGCAGTTATCCTGCGGCTAGCCATAATCCTTACTAAGAAAGGAGTCTTCACAAACAAGTCAACTACAACCAACACTTCAAAATAAGTAATAAACAAAGTGTGGCTTTAGCACAAAGATCTATATACTCAAAAACAATATGATTCACTTGCCAAAGATAGCTACACTCACCAGCACCTACTCTGCAGCGACACAGCAAAAGCCAACGATATCCCACTAGAAAGAAGAAACAAAACCAATTACTCACAAGACACCAAAATACACATCGAGCACAAATGCTAAAAGATTTTGACACTCAAAAAACAGAAGCCAAACATACTGATATTATTACACCATTTGCAAAAAACACATTCTTGCAGGGAAATGAAACTCATTTAGAGTAAATAGCACAAAAAAAGTCTCTTACCAAACACATGCAATTACACAAACTGCAGCACCACCAGTAACGAAACCGCAACCTGGAACATCAGTCTAAAGAGCAAAAGCCTTGAACTAGAATAAAAAGGAAAAATAAAACGTTACAATTGCAATTCAGGGTGATCTTGCCCAAGGGATCTGGTGGGGTTTTCTGCCAGGCCGATCTGTTTCCAGGTGGGGCAGAAAACAGCAGGCAGAAATTTGCCCCCTTGCAAAAGAAATAGATCCCTGGTGCCTAGTAGGGTTTTCAGCCCCCCTCCAGCCTGGGGGCAGAAAGGCCAAAAAAACAGGCAGATCTGTCCCCATGGTAGGGCAGAAAATACATAAACATAACTTAAGCCTCTTGGAAGCAACCCTTGGCCAAGGGGTCGCTTCTATCTGCAATAAAAAAATCTCTGGTGCCTAATGGGGTTTTCTGCCTTCCCTGGGGGCAGAAAGGCCAAAAAAAGGGTCGATCTGCCCCCAAGGGGGGTGGGGGGGCAGACAAATCTTCCAGTTAATGTGATGCCCTTGGAAGCGACCAGGGATTTTGTTTTTTGTTGTATGAAAGCCTTGGGTCGCTTTCATACCACAAAAAAATAAAATCCCTGGTGCCTAGTGGGGTTTTCTGCCCCCCCTGGGGGCAGAAAGGCCAAAAAAACAGGCCGATCTGCCCCTAGGGGTGGCAGAAAAACATCCAAAATTATAATGCCCCCTTGGAAGCGACCCTTGCCCAAGGGGTCGCTTCCATGCATTAAATACATAATCCCTGGTGCCTAGTGGGGATTTTCGCCCCCCCTGGGGGCAGAAAAGCCAATAAAACGGGCTGAAAAACATCCAAAATAATATTGACCCCCCTGGAAGCGACCCTTGCCCAAGGGGTTGCTTCCATGCATTAAAAACAATATCCCTGGTGCCTAGTGGGGATTTAGGCCAAAAAAACGGTCCGATCTGCCCCCAGGGGGGACAGAAAAACATCCCAAAAAATATTGACCCCTTGGAAGCGATCCTTGCCCAAGGGGTCGCTTCCATGCAGTCAAAAAAACATCCCTGGTGCCTAGTTGGCCCACAAAATGGGCCGATCTGCCCCCAAGGGGGGCAGAAAAACATCCCAAAAATTATTGACCCCTTGGAAGCGACCCTTGCCCAAGGGGTCGCTTCCATGCATTAAATACATAATCCCTGGTGCCTAGTGGGGTTTTTTGCCTCCCCTGGGGGCAGAAAAGCCAAATAAACAGGCCGATCTGCCCCCAGGGGGGCAGAAAGACATCCAAAATATTTTTTCCCCCTTGGAAGCGACCCTTGCCCAAGGGGTCGCTTTCATGCATTTAAAACATAATCCCTGGTGCCTAGTGGGGATTTAGGCCCAAAAAACGGCCCGATCTGCCCCCAAGGGGGACAGAAAAACATCCCAAAAAATATTGACCCCTTGGAAGCGATCCTTGCCCAAGGGGTCGCTTCCATGCAGTCAAAAAAACATCCCTGGTGCCTAGTTGGCCAACAAAACGGGCCAATCTGCCCCCAAGGGGGGCAGAAAAACATCCCAAAAAATATTGACCCCTTGGAAGCGACCCTTGCCAAAGGGGTCGCTTCCATGCAGTCAAAAAAACATCCCTGGTGCCTAGTGGGGGCATTTATGCTGCACGATTGCGACGCTGTGCGCGATCGTGCAACACAAATGCCCTTCAAAGAGACATCAGGGGAGAGGAAAAACTCTTTCCTCTCCCCTGATGCCTCGACGGGTAAAGAAACCCCCCCCCCGGACTAAGAACACCTACCTTGCTCCGTGGACGCCTGGAAGCTAATGACTTCCAGCGCGTCCAGGGCTTCCTGATGACGTTGGCGCGTGCTGTGCTCGCTGACGTCATGGGATTGCCTGGGGGGGGGGTCGGGGATCTGGCAGCGGAAACTCTTCTGCTGCCATCCCCCTTTGTGGGGGCTAGATGGACTGCGCTTCCCCCATGGGTGGGTGCCATGACGGAGCAGTTCCGTCATGAGCACACGCCCACCGTGGCTCATGATGGAACCGCTCTGTCATGAGCATAGAAAGGGTTAAGTCGATAAGAAAAATTGTTGATTTTTTACACCGGAGAAGGCCTGGGAATCAAGGTCAGCAATGTTGCAGATCAGGAGAATCGCTGTCCAGAGGAAACCTACCTATGGGATTGTGTACGGAGCGGATGGCGTGACTCGCCGATTGGCCTCCTGGGAACATTTACCTGTAATAATGTGATGCAAGTAGGGAAAGAGCCCACTTCCTCCTTCTCTGCTTTGGGAGAAAGAGCCCCTTAGGATGAGCTCTGTAGCTACATGTTACCTCACCCATTGATGTGGGGAGACTTCTTAGGAAGTCTCCACATGCTGACACCTTTTATTTCACTCCTCTTTTGAGAATGCCAAAGTAGGGATAGAATAATGTTTTATTTTCATCAACCCTCGATGAAGGGAAATTTGGACTCATGCTCTTTGATCATTTGCAATCTATTTCTTGAGCTAATCTTTCTGTTTATATTGCATAGATTACGCTGGGTGCGTAGATATGGCTTTATGCTGATTCCACTGTATTTTTACACTCTCATCTTGAGGTATCCTTATGTTCAGTTATTTCTGGCTTTGTAATAAATTGACTAACCTTACAGAGTTGTCTGTGGTTACTATGATTCTAAAGAGTCCCCTGTGCAACTGATTTGGTAATAATGTTGAACTTTCTCCCCTCCACGCTTTCATGCTGCTAAAAAGAACCATCAGACTGTGAGTCTAGAACAGATCTAGAACATATGGGTCTGGCCCTTTCAAAGGTGAACAGACACTGCATTTGATTGGAAGTTCTGTTGAATCCATGGGGCGGAGGTCCGTCCTGAAGCAACCGCCACAGAGAGTAAGAGACTACATCAGAACCTCATTTTAAAGCATTTGGCATATGGTAAACTAGGGAGAAGCGTAAAACAATAACATGAGCACCCTGCCAATGACAGAATCTGGCGTATTACCTATTTTACATGTCCTAGCTGAGTAGTCGTAAGGTGGCCTCGGAAGCGATCCCACGGAAGTCACTTTTTTCGATAGTCAGCACTCTAGCAAAGATAAATATTTATTGTATAGCCCTTGATAACCCCCAGGACACTGTTTTTGTGATAGAGCTATCCTGTCGACACCTCATCCTCATTTTTTCATTTAAAAGGTTTTCTCAGTGCTACTGGTTTCTTAACAGTGCTGGTATCTGAAAGGAGTGAGAGGTATTAGTCACTAGGACCGCTGGGCATAACACAGACGGTACGCTTTTTCTGCTGGGCGTGACACAGTCAGTACACTTGGACCACTGGGCATGACAGATGGTACGCTTGGCCCCAGGGTTTGATTCAGGGTTTGAGTCGGACTTTAGGGAAAAAGATTTGGACCTGGGAAACAGTGTAACTTGTGTGTGGCCAAGAGGGGCCTGTGGTTCCCGAGTTATTCCTTTTATCCGCATCGATTACTATTACTATTATCTTTGTCGCAGAGCTCATATATGTGTAGACTATCAGGCTCACTTAGTACCATGTACCGCACAGAGCTTCCCCTGTTTACAGGATAGCAAGCGCTAGGAGCAGGCTATGAAATTTTTGACAAATCAATCACTTTTTTCTCTCAGCCTTTGTTGAGTTGGTGTACTGTACATGTTATTTTATGGTATTGTTATTTATTGCAAACTGTATTTTGTGCAAGAGCTGATATTTATTGCAAACTGTAATTTGCGGAGAATTTTATATTGTGCACATACTGTTTAAATACTACATTTTTACCTAGGTTGCAACCTTTCATATGCATTGTTATCTGTGGTTATTGAATTGTTCAAGTTGAATTGTTTTGATGCATCTGTGAATAGTGCTGAACTCATAGAACGTAAAATTGTAAGAGTGCACCACGTACGGTTGTCCCCACAATTAGAGCAAATGAAAACAGATTTGAGTCGTATTATGCCCACAAAACAACTAAAATTGTCATGGATTCCCCATTAAAACACATGGAAACCCGGTTCCCCACACAGGTAAAGAAACTTAATAGGTTTTGCCAAGAATGGTACGCACACACATTTCTCTGACTTAAGGAGGGAACATTTGACACTAACTTAATAGAGCATACTAACACAAATAAAAACTAAATAAACAGATGAGAGACAAGAGAGAGGCATCACTAGAACTATGGGCCATCTTTGAAGAGGCCCAGAGCTATAGCCCTACAATGCCGATAGCAAGCAAGGTGTCAGCGCCTCCCCCACCATATGCAGGAATGGAGGTGCTCACGCCAGCTCCCCCCACATTAGGGTATTTCAAGCTGCCAATAGTAGGAGCCTACGGTCCCCCACACGGACAGTTAGGCCCAAGCTCGAGGAGCCAAAAAGCCACCAAGCCCAGACCCTTTCAGCACAGCCAATTCCCTTGGAAAAGTCCCAAAAGCTCGACCCCTCATCTACCACGCCAAACACATAGGACTTCAACTGCAAACCGAACACACATTCCTACTGGTTCAGGCGAACATACAGGAGTGACAGGGAGGTTGGTGTCGGTTCTAGATTGCGATTCAGCGAGTGGGGGTGAGGAAGGAAATTTAACTCCCCCCGGGATGATGAGGGTGGGGCTACAGGATTTGCCTAGGTAGCCTAGGAGACCACAGAGAGCAAGTTTGAAGGTGGAACCCGGCCAAAAAGAACAGTGCGCAGCTCAGAGCAAAGGAGGCAAACCAGTTGGGCGAGGAAGAAAGGCGTGACCTGAGGTTAGAGAGAGAAAGAACACTCACCCAGGAAGTGCAGCAAGAACACAGGGCAGCGCGCTCTTCATATGAGGGAAGCGGGGGTAGGAACAGGGCACCGATCTGGGAAGATTCGGAGGCAGAAATTGATGAGAGCCTATTAGCAGGGATCAGAGCCTCACCAATCAGTTGACAAAGGAGAGGGGCTTACCAGGAAATAAAAGACCAAGGCAGCCTAGTACCAACCCAACTGGAAGGTGAGATCTGTGTGCGCCCATTCTGCCACCTAGTAGCCTACTGGACTCAGGAAAGGGACCAATATGATAGACCTTGGCCGAAGGAAGGATACTTTGAGCCAGAGGACATGGCTGTAGCAGAGGATTGCATCCAACATGGAGGAGGAGACCTCAAGTGGAACTTCTCCTACATGCAGGAATGCATACAAAGATGGGTACGCCATGTTAGGGAGAAACCTGGAGTCACCTGAAATAAGAATGTACCCATTACTACAGAGGGGCACTGCTGGTATCATATATGTGCCATGGGCTCAGATGGATAAAGAGTGGTTAAGGACAAAGTTACTGTCATTACTGGATGGAGCAGGGAAATGGATTTCATGCTTCGAGAAGAACACTGCAGGAATTAACCTAGCAAATGGTGACATTAAAAGCCTGCTAAGTATCCTTAATGGAGAGCAGACTAATGCGGTGTTTGCCCAAGCTCGCATTCCAGGAATTACGCTAACAGACACCGACCATGATGGGGCTGCTTTTAATTCATACAGGCACCGAATATGGACGGCCCTGAGTGATATGTTCCCTGACCACCCAGATGTAGGAGGCTTAATGGCAGAGAATATGAAGCCAGGGGAGAACATGACCAATTTCTTGAATAGAATGAGGGAACGATGGGGACAAGAGACAGGACAGTGGTGGACCGATATGGGCCCACAAGTCACATTCTTCTACACTATTCTTAAGAAGGTGTTACCCACTGATATACAGAGCGGGCGGAAAGTGTGGTTGGGTTAAACACCAAACACTGGCAGGAGATACAAACTCATGTATTACATTACTACAAAAAGAAGCAAGAAATGGACAGAGAAAAACAGGAGCAAGCCCAGAGAGACACTGCTAAATTGGTCCAACGTAAATTGAAAATGACCGTCCTTGAGGGGGCAGCATTGGCTGCGACCATGCAAATGGTACCATTCTCAAGGGGAGCTCCACTGCAAAATCCCTGAGGGTTCCAACCCAGCTATGGCGGTAGAGGCCAGGGAAGTTGGCAGCAACCAGAACCTAAGGAGTGCTGCTATTGTCACAGAATGGACAGCCTGGTAGACAGATACCGGTTAAAGGCATACCATGAACAGAGATCGATGAGCCAGGGCCAGCCACCACAAAACCCCAAGAATGTACATCCACAAAACTAAGCACAGGGAAATCATAATTCACCCTACCTTCAGCCGCAGGGAACTCCGCCATCTGCTGCTCCCCCACAGCAGCGATCAGGTAAATGGACAAACACATGGCAGCAGCAACCACAAACAGTGAAGTCAGCCCGACAGCAAACTGGGCCACAACCCCGGCAGGGAGTAACTGTCTGCCTTCACGCAATCACAGAGCCGAAATGCGCAGTAAGATAAACCCCCAGCATAAGTAAGAATAACTAGCGCCCCCTCACCCTCTTTCCCAAAAAACTGTACCAAACCAAACACAGGACAAATGAGACAACAATGGGAATTCAAATTTTTACTTGCGTCCAGAGATTCAGAGTGACTGAGAGCTGTGTCTACCGGGTATCCTCACTAAAGTTCGACATCAATAGCGACTCCGCGGGAGCGTGGAGTAGCCAGGTCACCTAGGGCGCTACGGGAGCCAAGGCCCCACCCTGCAGTTGATCTCCCAGGGCAGGGTTGGCTGACCACACCCCAGGGGAGGGAAGTCTGATGAGGGGTCGGGCTGCACCCAGAGAATGTATTTAAAAATGGACACCCAGGTCCCAGCATTTAAAGTCAATAGGGACAGGTTCCAGTATCCAAGTCAAAGGGTCCACATTCTTGGGCATCCAGCCGGGACCAATGTTTCGTTCATGGCATGTAGTCCCAACACCGCCTTCAAAGAGCTAGAAGCCTCCGCCCAATGGAGGCCCCCTTTCAATTCTAAAACAAAGCTGTCCTCAGTGGCGGGAGCCAAGATTCACGTGCTCCTGGGATGGTAAAAACCTTAAGAATTACACAGCGCGCGGATGAAGAGTCAGTAATCTGTGAGGGATCCGCATGATGTTGAGTCCAAGCCTCCGGTTGGAAGGGGTTCACCAGGGTGACCAGGTGTCCCGGAATTGCTGAGGCAGTCCCAATTCTCCGTCATCACCTGGCAAACTTTGACAACATTTTTTGTTCAAGGCCCCCAAGTTTTTCACATTTTTCATGTTTTTTTGTATTCCCAAACCTGTTTTCAGATTTTATGATTTCCAAAGTCTGGTCACCCTGCTATACCCTTCCAAAATAGAGACAAAGCATGGCAGATCATTAGGAGATCCTAGACACAAGCTAGGGACTATAGGACGAAGTGTGCTGAAAGGAAGCAGAGTGTAGTCTGAGGGAGAGGGGGGTGGCTTGGAAGGGGGATCCCCAAATGTCCACTTCAGCTCCAGATGAAGTTAGGACATCGAAGGGGGGTCGTGGCTAGCAAGCCAACATGGAGGATGCGAGCAGCTAGAGCTCCGTCTACAATCCCTCGGTTCTCCTGAAAAACTCCTGCATCCTGGACCATCCACGCACGAACAACGAAGGGGTGGACTGAAAACTAGCCGCGGTCACCACTAATGACCCGAAAAATCAGTGAGCACGCAATTAGCCGACGAAAAAGACATCTGCGGCCTACGGCCTTCATACCCAGTGCATGCAGAACGTGGCTGGAGGAAGCGGCAGTGATCGCGGTGACGCCCACGGCCGTGGCAGTGTGGAGCTGAGATCAGGCGCAGGCTTGAGGGTGAGACACGTTGGAGGATCGACAGAGCCATCCTGCGGTTGAGGGCAGACCCTTTGCCAAAAGAACCTGTCTGACGGCTGCGGCCTGCCCTCCCCATTAGGAGCGCAGACTGAAGAAAGCCCGGTGCTCCGCGACTAGAGCCCCGGCGGTACCAGACAGTCCCGGAGGGAGGCCCTCAACATTAGGTGAGGGGCCGCTCGGGGGAGAGCCGGGGTCCCCGCCAGAGTAACCAACAGGGACTTCACCACCCGCATGAAAAGGGGTCAGGGAGGTGCTGCCGGCACATCAGAGAGGGAGGCCCAGCGCCAGTGTGGCAGGCCCTGCTTGAATGTGTGGGCAGAATAAAGCTTAACGAGGTGCACGACCCGCTGAGCCCAACCGCGGAGGAGCAAATTACTGGAATCGTGAGGGGAGCTACAGGGCCAACTCGGCGATGCAGCGCGCGCAAGGTCAATAGTTTTATTTATTTATTTACTTCCTTTAGTCCGTTCCGTCGTATGTCCGAATCCACTACCCGCCCCCACCCTGCCCCTCCCCCGCCCCACCGCCCCGCAGCACTCCCTCTGCGAGCCGCCACTGGGGCCAAGGAGTGGCCTCCGACCTCCTCATGTCAAATGAGGCAGTAGATCATGCGAGACTTAGGGAAACACCCAAAACTTTCAAAAACAGCCCAAAAATAAGTTTCCAGAGAAAAGGCGGCACGAGATACCTGGCACCGCAAGGGAAGGTCACATAACACGCCACATGCTGGGAACAGAGAGATACATATACATGTGATCTCGGGGCATATTGCAATCACCAACAACACTCAATAGTGACACGCCCCCTCATCACATATTCCTGCTCACATGTAGGTCGAAAGACGCAACTCACGCCAACGGCACCTCCATGCTCTCTCCAGGCAAGACACACTCTTGGAAAGCTAGTGGCGCCCATGAAGCCCCTGCTAAAATATAACGCTATCCATTCCTATGCTCATGAGACCACTCCACAAATATATTTTGCACTAATCTAGGCATCCAGTTGGGAATGGAGGGGAGGGCTCCACGGCTCACAAAAAAGATTAATTTGTCGGATAACAAATAATAACCCTTATTTTTGCAAAACTATCAAAAGATACCCGACAGGGGCCACCTTCTAGTGGAATATGGAGGACACACCCCTTGGGGAAAATACAGGACTTCTGAAAACTATTGATTACGGCACAAATGTAAGGTTTCCGAGTTAACAAATAAACTGAGTTTTTATCCAAACAGGTCAACCACAGAACCTTCAAGTGCACCACCACCCAGCTGTCGTATCAAACACCCCAGCACGGACAAGAAGTGTACAGCTGAGACTTTGAATTAACACCACAACGTTTTTGACTAAATTGATAAGGGAAACCACAGCCACCTGAGGACCACAGACGCCTCCCTGGGGACCCATACCAAGATCTGCAATGTCAAATGAAAAGCTATGTATGATTGCATTGTTATGTACCCTCTGTCGACTATGGATGATACCACACTTATTTACTGCTGAGTAAAGTCTATTCAAGAGTCACCACGGCGCTTGCGTAGGGATCTCTCCCATGTCACCTACAATTACACTAAGCCAAACACCAGCATCCCACATGCACTACACAGCGCTCTTTTGCACAACACATGGTACCAGCACATGATCACAGTCAGCTCTCAAGCATCAGCCAGGTCATGTTACTGCATGCAGTAGGCACAGACAGACTTTACTTATCCCAAGAGGTAGCCCCCGAGAAAGCAAAATGCCTTCTTCACTTATATCTATGCAGAATTAGGGCCAAGATCTAACCCAACAAGGTAGAACCACAAAGGGTAGTAGTAAATTTGACCCGATACGAAACCAACCCAACTGGGTTATACTTCTTCACTGAACCTAATGAAATCCAAACTGAGCTGGACACGATGCGTAGAAAGGGCACCAGAGGGGAGGATACTGTTTGGTCCCAAGACTTCCCAGAGAAGAGAATCTTGGAGGTAGCAAAACCCCCAACTCAGTGCACAAACCCGTACACACCTGCATCCATTTGTATATTGAGGGTGGCCCCTTAGTGTATCTGGGGCGGTCTTCTTTAACAACAAGTGGTCCCACGACATGGAGTTCCTGTGTAGACTGTCCAGCTGGAGGATAAAAAGGGGAATGAATCACATGGGGTAGGATTGAATTAGAGCATGACCATCCCCTGTCTGGAAATCTGGGACACCGAGGTGGGATGATACACTTGGCAAAGGGGAAGAGGCAACACCTAATTGTACAGAAACTTCCATGTATTCCTTATGTTTCAGAGGTAAAGGAACACTTTCACTGGGCACAAATGCTAACTGAGTAGCAATTATGCACATTCCGGATATGCAGTGGGACACCTCCATGCTGATAGATTATTACTGGCAATGCAGCAGGTTTGGCAATACTCAGCTCGTCCCAAGATGGCACAGACTCTGTTCCCTGGTAAACATACATACCCCGACCCTGGTCATTCCTGGAGAAGAACTGTCAGACTTGTACCAGCACCCGTTAAGAAAGAAAACAACTTTGCTGCATCAAGCTTGTGAAAAGAGATCTGCAGAATATTTTGATGGGCTCAGTACCAAGACATCGCAGAATAATTCAGAATGTTCACAGACACACAAGTATCGGCAGGAGAGGCTATACCCTTCATTACCATACAGACAAAAGCTAATGCCTCTTGGCAGCAAATAACCAGGTGGGAGATGCTTAAAATGATGATCAGCACTGAGATTGGCCTCAATTTGATCAAGGAAGAACTGAGAGTGACCTGCCTCATGGTGATGCAGCACCAATATGTATTAGACTTAATGACTGCGATGGAGGGAGGGGTGTGTGCCAAAATTGGTGTGTCCTGCTGCACCCTATCCCACGGAATGACAAAGTAAATTTTACTCTTGCCATCCAAGCATTGCACCATTTACAAAGAGACATGCGTGAGGAGGGAGGTGCCCCTGAGCAGGAGTGGTTTTGAAATTGGTTCTCCAGGCTCCCCCGGTGGATCTCCGGTTTGTGCACATCGCTGTTGCCAGTTTTCATTGTGTTCTTATTTTTATGCGGGTCTGAACAATTGGGGATTACCTACTGTAAAAACGCAGTCCTCAAGCTGGGTAAAATGCAAGTAACTAGGAAGGTAGTGGTTGTCGAAAGTGAGCATAAAGAACAATAGGCCCCCAATAAAGTAACTTTCAAAAAGTATGAGTTAGATGGTGTAGTTGAAACATCAACTAGAGGGGGAATGTTAATATGGAAAAAGTTGATGCTAATATAAAAACGATATATTTACGAGAACAAATTTGCTCTTTATTAACAAATTTGCCCGTTGTGTATTCAACATCAACCTGACTTGCAAATACGTAGTCGGGTAGGCACTGAGACCTAGGCCTGAGGTTATTGATTGATAGGTCACAGGTGGGATGACACGTAGCCAGCAGACAAACGCATGAATAGGAAGCCTTAGATCAATCCCACAGTTAGGCAAAGCAACACGACAATGGTCAAGGGAGATTGGCCTCAATAAAGCACACATGTCCGGAGGGGGTACATGCCCTCCTAGAACACCATAAATTCAGATATCACATGAGTTAGGACCATATAGCCAATCAGGACACAGCACATGCAGTGATCACACACTCCCCATGCCGGACATTTGGACATGTTACCTACTGGCCACATTGTGTCCACGCAAGGTATGGCCCACCTGTATTTTCCATTAGACAATTAATTTATGACTCCAATGGCAGCAAGTTACATTCCTCACCATACATGGATCACCGGAAATCTTTTATCACCTACGATGAACTGTATAAAAGGAGGCCGCAGACCGATTGTAAATTGAGACAGTCTTCAGACTCTGAGCCTGTAACTGTTCTCCCGGCCGCTATGTTTATTAAACTGTTGCTGTTTTGCCAAATGCCTTTTGTCTCTTGTTTTTCAAGGTATTTCATGTTTAAGTAACACCCCCTGTCCTCCAGGTCTTCTGGGGTCAGATTGCTTGAAGACACTCTGCTGCCTGGTCTGCTGCGGATTTCCAGTCCTGAGGAATGTTATCCCTCACATCAGTAGGCTGCATGGCAAAACCTCCTGACAGGTCCTGCTCCAATTCCTTCTCCTCTGCCTCTGACCCCTCCTCCTGTGTGTTGGTCTTGTGGGCATATGCCCATGCTCTTAAAACTCTCTGAAGCTCTGCCTTCTTGGCACTTCCCTTTGTGAACACCCTTCTCTCCTGGCAGTACCCCATGAGCTGGCCCACTGTGTAGGTTTGCAGATTGGCCAGCTCGAAGTCCATATTGCCAGATAAGGCCACAGACATTACAGAAAAAATTAATAGGGGGCTAAAAGACTTTTGGAAAAATCAGAGATGTCAATCAGGGAGAAATTAACATTTTTCGAATTGGTGCTAGTATAGATTTGTAGTGAACACTGGGTTACTATGGTGAGCAGTCAAAATATCGAATATAAAATATTGATATACAATAATATCGAAGTTAAAATATCGAAGGGACAGAATATCGATGTGAAGAATATCGATGGACAGAATATCGACCCTAAGGTTAGTAATATCGAAATCAAATATATCGATGTTACTAATATCGATGTTACTAATATCGATATTTGTATTATGTATTTTGTTATGTTTTTAGTATGTATGTGTTATATGTGTTTTTGTTAAGTGTTCTACTTGTTTAAAAATATATGTATACAATTTTTATATGTTAATAAAAAAAATGTAAGTTATTTTTTTTTTTTTACTGTAGCGGGTTGTGGGTTTATAGGGGAATAGGGTGGGAAGTAATTTAATTATACTAAATTAATTATTAATTTTTAGGAATTATAAATTAATTTTAATTATTTTTTGCGTTTAAGTTCTGTAGCGGGTTGTGGGTTTATAGGGGAATAGGGTGGGAAGTAATTTAATTGTAATTAAGTTATAATGTATTTTGATTAATTGGTATTGATAATTATATTACTGTTAATTAATTAATAATTGGTAATTAATTTGTATTAATTGGTTATTAATTTTTATTAATTGATTATCATGTAATTTAAATGTAATCAAGTTATAATTTATTTTAATTAATTGTTATTGATAATTATATAATTGTTAATTAATTGGTAATTAATTTTTATTAATTGGTGATTAATTTTAATTAATTGATTAATTGATCATCATGTAATTTAAATGTAATTAACTTATAATTAATTTTAATTAATTGGTATTGATAATTATATTATTGTTAATTCATTGATAATTGGTAATCAATTATTATTAATTGGTAATTAATTATTATTAATTAGTTATTAATTTTTATTAATTGATTAATTGATCATTATGTTAAGTGTATTATTTTATCATTGGAGTGTGTTGTGCATTTATAGGGGAATACTTTTGGAAGTAATTGAAATCTAATTAAGTAATTATTAAATTAATTTTTGGGTATTGATAATTAATTTATTGGATATTAATTATTAATAGGTAATTTTTTTAAATTACAATTTTTGGGTTCTAAAAATTAATTTATTGCTGTTTTATCATTAATTGGTAATTAAATAGTATTAAATATTATTTATTGATACATTTAATTAATATATTAAGAATTATTTATTAATTGATAATTAATGTTTAATTATTATTATTATTGGTATAAAAAAGCATTTAATTGTTCAATATTAGTTAATTGGTAATTACGTTTTAATAATGTATATGTTTTTTATTAAAAATATTTTATTGTTCAATATTTATTTAGTAATTAATATTTATTAATTATTATTTATTGGTATTTATTATTAATTTATTGTTAATACATTTTCTATTGGTAATTAAGGGGCCCATTACGATACCCGGCGTAAATAATTCCGCCAGGCATGGAAGCGGCAAAAATCCGCCCGCACACACCGCCTGAACACCGACCACGCCATTACGATTACACAAACCGAATACCGCCATCGGCGGAAAAAGCACACAAAATACCGCCCGCCAACGTCCGAGTCGGAGTCAAACCGCCCGCCACGGACGGAAACACGCACGACAACACAAAACCGCCCGCCCTCACGGCCGACACACCGCACGTGAAATTACGATCGCACCGACATGAGCGCGGAAAAACCACAAATATACCGCCCGCCAGCGCAAACAACGCCGATGAGAATCGACACGGCAGAAGCCATGGCGCCAACGTACCTGCACAGAAACCATCCGCACACAAAACCAATAGCACACAACATGGCCAACAAGTCCACACAGCAAGGCACGCACAAATACACAAGCACAGTACACATCCCGAAAACACCCCCCGGACAAACAAAAATACAAAGGCCAGAACCCCAGACACAACACACCTGAAAACAACAGACCATGAGGACACACCCACATAGGTGAGTACAAAAGCAGCACTCCCACAGACCACAACCCCTTGCTACATTGCAAACCAGAGAGGAGAGGAGAGGACACAGTGACACAGCAAGGACAGCAGCACACCACAGAAACGCACACATCACTACCACCACCACCACCACCACCACCAAACACCACCACCACCACCACCACCACCACCACCACCACCACCAAACACCGGCACCACAAACCCCCTGCATATTACACAACACACACCGCATCCAGCACCACAAACATCATGGCACCACAAAGAATGCCCAAGTTCACGCCCATGGAGCTGACGGTCATGGTCGACGAGATCATCAAGGTGTACCCACAAATCTATGGGAACATGGTCCAGCACACACCACTAGCCACCAGAAACAGAATGTGGAACCGGATCGTAGACCAGGTCAATGCAGTCGGGACCCTGCCCAGGAACAGAGTCGAGATTAACAAACGTTGGAATGACGTAAAGAGCCTGGTCAAGAAGAAGGAGGGCAAAAACAGAGAGCTGGCTGCCGTCACTGGCGGAGGGAATCCCGCGCTCTTTAAGACCTTCAAAGCGTGGGAGGAGAAGGTGCGAGTCGTAATACATCCGGAGATCCTCGCCGGATTAGCAGGGGGAGTGGAGGCTGGTAAGTACAAACTAATGTATACCAGCACACCGCTATGTACTCACATGCACTACCACCATGCCACAGCTCCCAGGGACAAACACCCCCATGTCCAGCACACAATACACAACACATCACACACACATGCAACAGACACTACCACACACAGCCCAAACCGAACAACTGTAAGATGCGTGGGGACATGTGTACACTAAGCCAGCCACGTAACCACCAACAGGTCCACAAATATGCCAGAAGCGCCACAACGAGCACCCACCACACCCATGTGTCCGCCACAGCTGCACTAACCGACAAGTAACAGGTAAGTGGCAGGAACACAAAGTGCAGTGGGTGGGAGGGTGGACAGCCCAAGTACAACACACACCAGGCCCCAGTCCCACAGCACAGCAAGGAGGAGCATCCCCCACAGCCACGTGTTAGCCACCGCAGTGCACAACGACAGCCGAAAGGCAGACATCACGGTCCACAGCAATCGGTGTCAGTGGGTGTCCAGCCACCCCCACGACCCACAACACCCCCCACCCCCACAGACCTGCAACATGGAGCACCCCCCGCTAAGAGCCATGTGGCATCCAGTACAGTGCACGCACGAACAACTTGCAGGTGGGAAACTGGACAGGGCTGGATTACTGGAGGCATGAGGACCATAACACGACCAACACATGGGACATGTCACGTAGCAGACGAACACGCAGCACCGCCCACCGTCACGAACAAGTGAACAATGTGCACACGGACATGAACAACAGACTCACACCCCACATGACCCATCACAGACATAGCAACACCCAAGGAGCCACGTCTGCATGCACAAGCCACACTGAATATAGTCCCACATGGCAGCCACTGTGCAACTCATCACACACAACCGAAACACCATTGAAGTCCTGTCCATGTAGCCCCTACTGCCTGTCAACCACACACCCCACAACTACGCCTATGTAAGACAAACAACACTAGACGCAACAGAGCGGAACAACATAAATGCACACGAACACCACTGAACCCATCAAACACACAGACACACCATGCACAAACAACATACCATCCATCCCATCCGTCAGCCCCAGTCTCATGAAAGGCATGTCATCCGCACAGCTGCCACACATACAGCAGTCACGCTAAGATACATGCCCATGACCAACCATGTGCCAGAAGTCAATGAAGTGCACGACACACTGTGAGCAACAACACACAACATGGGCCACACCCCCCCGAGCACTGCAGTGATGCACATGGCACAGGGCAGCACGCACACCAAGGAGATGGGACAACTGCAATACGTTGGCTGGCACACAACCATCACTCACTCATAACGATGCGTCCAATGCCATGTCCAGTAATCACAACAGACAGCAAATATGCAGGCCATGTCAAGCATGCACACACCTCAAACCATGCACTGTCATGCTGCCACAACACATGTCACGTTCGGCACCCATGGCTCACAGCATGTACCCCAAAAGCATATTCCCTCCCAAATGCGAATCCGGGGCATGGCCCCCATGTTGCCATATGCGTTCCTAAGCGTTCCATTTGAACCCCAAAAGCAAAGTACAAACCAGACCCAGGATGGGCCAGGAGCCCGCATACACCAGAGTCACAATAAGTAGGGGCACAGCAACACACCCATCGGCATGGCCAATCCGTCCCATGCCACATGTGCACAGCACACAGTCCCATTGCCAAGCACACACAACTACAGATGCTACAGCCACACACACGCCTCCGGGAAACCCATGTACAAGATTGCACGAACTGTCAATGTCAGACGACAAATACATACTTCGCCAGGTGCAACACAATAACAAATCTCATTCCCTCCACAGGTGACGAACTGCCGGATGCTGGGGATGGAGACAGCAGCCAGCACAGCCAGCCTACAAGCCCCCAACGAGGACACACGGATCTGGAGGATCTGTCCTCCTCTTCGGACACGGACAACCAAGCAGGCCCATCTGGTGTGGCAGGGCCCAGCCGCTCCCCAGGACCCCTCCTACCCACCAACCCATCCTCCAGGGCTGCTGAACATTCCCAGCCCCCTGCTGCCACTGTCGTTGCGGCCACACCCACGGTCATTGTGGCCACTACCACTGCCGCAACCGCCACCATCGCCGCACCGACCACCACCGCCGCCACCACCGCCACGTCTTCGCTGGCACCAGCCCCAGCGCAGGTGGTGGCCCGGACGACTGGATCCACCCAGGGAGCCACAGCGAGGACCGTGGTGAGCAATGTGGCTAGTGGGCAGGCCGGTGGCAGCAGGACTGGTAGGAGGAGCAGGGTCAGGGAAACGCCAGCCTCCCCTGGGAGCCATGCCCTGCCTCACATGGCCAGAGTCCTTGGGGCCTATCAAGAGGCCCAAGGACAATGGGTCCGGTCTGCTTCAGACACGCGTGAGGTGCTGGGGGTGCTGAGGTCCATGGACGCCCGTATGGGCCAAATCGTGGACCTCATGGGACAGCTGGTGGTGGCGGTGAGGTCACAGCCAGGGACAGCAGCTCCCCTCCGCCACCACCTGCCGGGGCGCAGGGTGGAGCAGCAGTGTCCAGTTCCCCTGCGTCCACAGCCAGTGATCACACCTCAACCACCAGCATGTCGCAAGCAGGCACCCCCTCGCAAACGTGGAAGGGGCCGTCCGAAGTGGAAACAGATCTCCCGGGAGGACTTCGCACGCTCCAAACGCAAGTGAGGCAGCCAGCCAGCCTTCCGCCAGCCTTCCTTGACCAGCCACTGCATTGACTTGGACTACGATCCCACTCCACACAGCCATCTGGATGGCATGTGTGTGTTGGACTATGGACATAGAACCAGTGGGTACACCCTGAGCATCACGCAGGCATGACCGACAGCTCATTGTCACTGCACGCACCACTTTTGTCATCACCTTACACACAATCACATGTCACAGTTTGAAATAAATGCACCTCTTACACAAACTGCTGTTTGTGCCCTGTGTTTTATTTGTACGGAATACAACGGCCACCTTGGGCGGAAAGGCACCTGATGCGTGGCATGGCAATGGAACCGGAGGGTCTGTAGGGACCTAGGGGTGGGAGACAGAACAGGAGCACATTCAATGAGTGTGTCACACACCCATCACACAGTACATGTCAACAACTACAAGCAATGTACACACATCGCACAGAGCAATAGGGCACAATGCCACAGCCACCATCAGTGGCATACTAACCTGGGCATGGAGCGTTGACACACAGCACGCAGTGAACAAAAGGCCACCCTGACACAGCACACACACACCTGCACAAATACAGACACATCAGCCGTCGTACATGGACACTCACCGTTAAGTGAAGTAGCGGGCGATGAGCTGCTGGCGCACATTCCCAGCTTCCTCCTCTCCGCTGTCCTCCTCACTCGAGCTGTCCTGGTCTGCGGGCTGGGGCCCTGGTTGATCTCCGTCATCCACAATGAGGGGGATCTGCTTCCGAATGGCCAGATTGTGCAGCATGCAGCACGCCACCACTATCTGGCACACCTTCTGTGGGGAGTACGCCAGCGCACCCTCGGTGCGGTCCAGGCACCTGAACCTGGACTTGAGGAGGCCAAAGGTACGCTCGACCACACGTCTGGTCCTCCCATGTGCCTCATTGTAGCGATCGTCTGCTGGGGTGCGAGGATTCCTCAATGGACTGAGCAGCCATGCCCCATTCGGGTACGCAGAGTCACCTGGGTGTGAGGGACACAGAGAACCGTTGCTATTCCAACTGGACAGGGGACAGCATCGCACAACCAGCACGCTACACCACTCCACATACTCACCGACAATACAGCCACGATCCTGTTGCAGATTGGACATCAGTCGTGGCAAGATGCTGTTGCGCATTATGTGTGCGTCATGGGCCGAGCCTGGGAACTTTGCACACACGTGGGTGATCACCATGTCCGCAAGGCACACCACTTGCACATTCAGGGAGTGCGTGTGCTTCCTGTTGCGGTACAGGTGCTCAGTGGCCTGTGGTGGAACAAGGCCAACATGTGTGCAGTCAATGGCTCCAACGACGTGTGGGATTCTGCCAAGGGCATAGAATGCACCCTTCACTGCCGCCAATTCACGAGCCCTGGGGAAGCGGATGTACCTGTTTCGGTACAGCATCATGGCTGCCAGTACATCCCTCAGCACCTTGCTGAACATGGGCTGGGACATCCCTCCTCCACTGCCCACTGTGTGCTGGAATGACCCAGTGGCGAAGAAATGCATGGCGGCCATCACCTTAGCCGTGGGGGTGACAGCAGTCGGATACACCCTGCGGGGACGGAGATGGGGTTCTAACATGGCACACAGTCGATGCAGGGTTGGCCTGTCCAGCCAAAACTTCCTGATAACCTCTGTATCGTCCATGTCCGCCAGCAATTGGTATGGGCGGTCAATGTTCGGTCTCCGCCTAGGGAAAATGGCAGAGGACACATGTCAAAGCAACACAACACATAGCAATTTCGCATACACATCACTGACATGACTGAGCAAGCACATGAGCCACAGCCCAGCTGTCAAGCTGGGACGGCACGGCCACAATACACTTACACAGGTCTCCCAACAATGGCAATGGCTAGTGATACAAACCACTGCCATGTGCATGCACATGGGGATCTAGGCCCCAATGACTTGCGGGGCGTGCTGATGGGGACTGACTGCATATTCGTCAAGCGGCAACGCCACGGCAAAATGAATGTCTGCTGAGCATGGAACTGCTTCCGAGGCTGGATGAGTATGGCACACGACGACGACGATGTGGGCACAGGCTGAGCGGCCAAAACAAGTGGGACCTGTGGCACGAGGGGATATGAGACAGTAGTAGGTGTCAGCACTGCACCCTATGTACAGCACTGTACGGATCACACCTCCCGAAACATTGACAGGTGTCCACATTGACAGCCCCATGCCAAGACGGCTGTGTGCTTGCAGTCACACGTCACAGGTGAGAGGTTACATTGCACGTGCCAGGTGGCAGACGTACATAGTGGGAGCTGGCATGTGTGTGCATGTGTCTCCTGTTCAGGATCCACCAGATGGGCGCTGACTCTGTACTGACCATTGGACACAGCATGTTCCGTGGAAGGCTTGTGTGTGTGGGATGGTGGCACTGGATGTGCCTCCGTTGGGTGGGGGGCCATGCACAGGGCGGGTACGTCGATGATTGCGCATTGTTGGTCACGGTGGGTGCACCCACTAAGATGTGTTGCCCTGTGTTCAATTCCTATGTCCACATGATGATGGACTGTAGATGTGGGCAGACTACACATTGGTCGATGTGCTGTCTATATGCATGTGCCTTCACACCAGGCACAGCTGCCCCTGCACATGTGACCCCTGCTGGACTCGCTGCTGGGTCTGTGGAGCTGATGCACCTTCTGCGCGTGGGGCGGGCAGCTCTCCTCACTTCCCTCATTGCGCATGTCATGACTTTGCCGCAGGTGACATGGATCATGGAGGGCCCACATGTACGCGTGGGTAGGCTACACATGATTGTACACTGGTCACCACCCCCAGTCAGTGTTTCGAATGGGAAGGTTGTCGTGCTGGTGGTATGTTCGATGTGGCGGATGGGCGGGCCTAGGTGCGGGCTTACATTCCGGACATGGGGGTGTAGTTGCATTGGCGACTAGTTGCAGTACACACGGGACACGTCTCTTCCTTTCCACATCTGGGTCATCCCTTGTACTAACTGACAGTGATACAGTCATCTTCGCCCCAGCCCTCATGTCCTCCCCTCGCTCCCCCAATATGCATGCTCACCTGCGAGGCTAGCGCTTGCACAGGCAGCCCCAAGCTCGCACCAGAGAGGGCAAGGAGTGTATGTGTGGGTCCAGTCGCACGAGTGGGCTGTCTCAGGGTATGATGTGTTGCGGGACGCCGTCCACCTGCGTGGTGCCCCAAATGGAGACCCGGCCTGCATGGACTATGCATCACAGTCTTCGCCTTCCGGATCCGCCACCTGCGACACCCAGTGGCTGTGGCTGCCCTTGCGGCCAGGCCGCGTCCGTCTGTGGCTGATGGCCCACACATTCACTCTTTGGCCTCTCTGGGGAGGGCTCGGGGGTGGTGGCGCACGCGCTTGCACTTAGTCGCAATGGCATGTGGCGTGGTTGGTATGATGGGCAATGGATGGGATGGTGCGAGCCACCTCCCGTGACGTCAGTGCTGCTCGTGCTGTGGTGCGTCCCCCTACACTTCCATCTGACTTGTGCCATGCTAGACGTTGAGGTTCTATTGCCTGCGTGATATGACCAGGAGGAGCGCGAGGAGACCTCTCACACACCATGCTCCACTGCCATCCCGTGCCCTGTATCGCCTGTGCGGATTGACTATGTTGGGGTTACACCTGGTCGACTGGGGCTGTGTGTGCCTTGTCAGGGGCATGGCGGGCGCACAACAGGATCCAGCTTGTCCACAGAGGGTGGGCTGAGGTGCGCCTGGTACCGCTTTGTACGTGTGCCCGGCTGCTGTGCACACACGTGTTCACTCCCCCCGACAGGTGTCCTCTCACAATGCCCAGGGAAGCGGTGGTGTACTGTTCATGACCCCTCCCAACACGGCGTGCTCCAACTTGGCATGTGCGCATCTACCCGTCGCACCCACCCACCTGAGCACTGCGTCCATACGACTTCACACGACACATGTGTGTCTTCCACAGTAGTGCTACTCATTTGCGTTGACATCCAATACCAGTGGACTACATGGTCATGTCACGACTGCCGTGTACTTCACATACTCTCATCCTCTCTCATTCGTACTTGTGAAATGAGTCAGCGGAGACAGTTTTGGTTTCAAACATTATATTGAGTCTTCTGTCCTCTGTGATGCAGTATAGTGGACACTACTGGCAGCGGAATACATGTTGAGGATATACTGAGCATGATTGCAAATGGGATGGGGTGTGGGGTTACATGTGATTGGCTGTTGCATGTGGGATGTGGGCTTCAGAGTGACATCTGCTTGGCCAAGGCTGTGCTAATGTACATTTACGTATAGCTGCGGAGCTGCGGACTTTGACACAGACGGTATACATGTAGCCTACCAGACCGCTTGGCATCATGGGCACAGTCCATCTCAGTTCCATGTGACAGGTGTGCTGCGGTTGTTCCTCATGCACGCGTGCATGTGAGATGACATCAGGGCATGTGCTTGCGTGCATGCAGCGGCGTGCCACTTGTTGTTGCACTGTGGTGGTTACTGGACATGTCACAGTCACTGGGGTCGTGTTGTTGTTGTATGCACTTGTCGTCCATGCAAAGGTCCTGGTATGGGATTCCCGGGGCGGGGGTGGGAGGGGTGCAGCACCCACAGACTCCAGGCGACCTATTCATGTCCACTGAGCGGTGTGTGTGTCCATGGGCGCTGGATCCATGTCGTGTCCTGGTTGTTTGTGCAGTTCCGTCCATGTGGGTGCGATACACAGAGCCCATGCCACTGCCTCCCACGATGCATGCGGTGTTCCTGGATGTGATGGGGAACAGTGTGCATGTCCCGGTCATATCCGATGTCATGGCGATGTCGTTGATGGTGTGGTTACAGTTGCCGGTCGCTTGGTATGGCTGTTGTGGTGGTGACTGGCCAGTCTGTGCGGAAGCTAAGCATGGGTGCGGGGTTGGACATCATAGGTCACTCGGGAACCTGCGTTGTGGTCCGACGTATTTACAGGTTGTCAGGTATGCGATGCCGCCCAGCAGGGCTTCCATGTCATTGGTGGTGTACATGTTTGCCAGCCAATGAAGCGGATGGTGGCTGTCAAGGTGTTGTTCGTAAGTTGTCCCTTGGAGGACCATGATGGGGCATGCTGGGTGACATTCGATGTAGCTGTTATCGATGATCCGTCGTGTGGAGGCACAGTGGTCCCATTTCAGTGCGGGTGCGATGTTGGCCACATACGCCATGCCCCCATAGGCAGAGCAGGCCCTGTCGTGTGCGTCCAGAGGGAGGAGTAGTGGTAGCAGGTCCGTCTTCAGACATGCCGGGTTGGAGAGGCATATCTCGACGGGATGCTGGTAGGGACACCTCCGACAGTAGAAGACGGGCATGACGCAGCTGAACAATGTGATGCGGTAAGTCAGTCGGTAACTTACGTTCAGCAGGGACAGGAGATCGCATCCCAATGTATGGCACAGGTTGGTTTTGTACAGCTTGAGCTGTTCGGCGTAGTTGGGTAGGTGTGTTGCGGTTGCCATTTCGCAGCGGTTCGTTGAGGTGGCGTGCTCCGGCTGTGTGTGCAGTCTGCAATGTGCACGCTCCGGGGTTGCTGTGAGCTCTGTGTAGTCGTAGGGAGACAGGACTTGTGTTCTGTTGGCTTGTTTGGAGGACACGGGCCCTCTTCCCACATGCTTCTCAGACAGTTCAAGGTCAGTGCTGTGTGATTCCTTCCAATTAACTTGCATGTGGCCGACATGGGGGAGTGTTTTCTTCTTTCTTCCCCGTCCGTTGTGTGCTTCTGTGATATGCGCTATCTGCCCTGTGGTCGGTCTCCTCGGCATGCCTGTTTTGGTCTATTCTTGGACAATGGCTGTATTCACCGGCTTCTGTCGTAGGGCTGTGGTTTCGGAGTTGGAATGGAAGGTCATTCAGTGCTGTCTGCTCTCCCTTGTGTGGGCGGCAGGCTGCCTTTCCGCTCTGTGTTGGGCCTTGTGTGTGAATGTTATTCTTGGGCCACCTGTTGTCGGTCCCCGGGCTCTTTGGTGTTCCGTTTTATATGTCTTGTTCATATGTGCAGGGTGGTATGGGTGTTTCTGTGTGGTACTGGCGTTCCTCTTCCCGAAGGGGCCCTGCTTCTCCTAGTTGGTGTTGCCGCCGCTGTGTGCTACGCCATGTTTGTTACACTGGGGTGTGTCCTGCGGTTGCGTGTCTTCACTGACATGTGTGCGTCGGTTGTGTGGCGTTGGGTGTTGTCCGTGAATTGGGCGTTGAGGACATGTCTGTGGCCGGCCTGTCACGTGTCATGTGCGTTCGGGGTGGGGCTGATGTGTGTGCTGCTTGGTTGTGTCCCTGTGTCTGTGTGCGACGCATGCATGGCGCTGCGGTTGGCCTCTGCGTTGTGCGCATGTGTGGCGGCGTCATCGGCGCTTTGGGGCCGTGACGGGGTGGTTGGTTACTAGTCCCAGGTGGTGTGTACACATGTGTTCCGCGATGTTACGATTTGGCCTGTGTGTCATATGTGGATGCAATGGTGGATGTGTTGTGTACACGCGCTGGTGGGGGTTGTCCGCTTTTTCCGCCCTTGCACTGTGTGCGCTGTTTGCGTGCACTTGTTGTGTGTGTGCCTACCTGCGTCTCCGCGGCACGTTGCGTCCTTGGTGGTGCATCAGCAGAAGCATGGGGAGGGCCTGCAGTGCTGGATTCATGCTCGGGGAGCCGCTTCTTCGTTGTCCGTGCTCGGCGTTCGTGTTACCGCTTCGGTTTGGCGTACGGTGTCTCTTGGCCGTGGGAGCCGTTTGTTTGCGGCATCGTAATTTATGCGCCGGGCGGGACGTGTTTCGTCGGACGGTGTGTGTCAGTTGGGCTGCGCCACTACATGTACGGGCGCACTTTGATGGCGGACGGTGTTGCTGGCTTGCCGGCGGTGTTTGGCCTACTTTTCGCATCGTAATTGGACGGGCGTGTGGACTGCTGCGTGCCGGCGGTAACTGGTGGTTTTTGCATCCGCCAGCACGCCGGTGGTGCTTCCGCCCGCCATCGTAATGTGCCCCTATGTTTTTAATAATTATTTATTGGTATTGGTAAATAGTTTAGAGTTATTTAATAATTCATTAATTATTTTAAAAAATGTATTTATTTATAAGTATGTTATTTGTAACTTCTACGCTATCCAACACTTTCCCTACTGTTGCACTCTCTGGAGTTGGAATAGTAATTTTTACCCCTACGCTATCCAACACTTTCCCTACTGTTGCACTCTCTGGAGTGGGAATAGTAATTTTTACCCCTACGCTATCCAACGCTTTCCCTACTGTTGCACTCACTGGAGTGGGAATAGTAATTTTTACCCTCACGCTATCCAACACTTTCCCTACTGTTGCACTCTCTGGAGTTGAAATAGTAATTTTTACCCCTACGCTATCCAACACTTTCCCTACTGTTGCACTCTCTGGAGTGGGAATAGTAATTTTTACCCCTACGCTATCCAACGCTTTCCCTACTGTTGCACTCACTGGAGTGGGAATAGTAATTTTTACCCTCACGCTATCCAACGCTTTCCCTACTGTTGCACTCCCTGGAGTGGGAATAGTAATTTCTACCCCTACGCTATCCAACACTTTCCCTACTGTTGCACTCTCTGGAGTTGGAATAGTAATTTTTACCCCTACGCTATCCAACACTTTCCCTACTGTTGCATTCTCTGGAGTGGGAATAGTAATTTTTACCCCTACACTATCCAACACTTTCCTTACTGTTGCACTCTCTGGAGTGGGAATAGTAATTTTTACCCCTACGCTATCCAACACTTTCCCTACTGTTGCACTCACTGGAGTGGGAATAGTAATTTTTACCCTCACGCCATCCAACGCTTTCCCTACTGTTGCACTCCCTGGAGTGGGAATAGTAATTTCTACCCCTACGCTATCCAACACTTTTCCTACTGTTGCACTCTCTGGAGTTGGAATAGTAATTTTTACCCCTACGCTATCCAACACTTTCCCTACTGTTGCACTCTCTGGAGTGGGAATAGTAATTTTTACCCCTACGCTATCCAACACTTTTCCTACTGTTGCACTCACTGGAGTGGGAATAGTAATTTTTACCCTCACGCTATCCAACGCTTTCCCTACTGTTGCACTCCCTGGAGTGGGAATAGTAATTTCTACCCCTACGCTTTCCAACACTTTCCCTACTGTTGCACTCTCTGGAGTTGGAATAATAATTTTACCCCTACGCTATCCAACACTTTCCCTACTGTTGCACTCTGTGGAGTGGGAATAGTAATTTTTACCCCTACACTATCCAACATTTTTCTTACTGTTGTTTTTTTGGGGTTGTAATAGTAGTTTTATTCCCTACGCTATTTAATATTTTTTGTATTATTTTAGTTAATATAGTATATAATTAATTTTAAAAATATTAAAAGTAAATTAATTTTTTTTAATTTGTAATACATAATTATTTAATTTGTATTTATGTTATTGTTTTATGTGTATAGATGTATTTGTAATTTATAATATTTTTTAATAATTTATAATTTATTAAAATAATTATTCAAACTGATTATTAAGTAAGTATATATATTATATGTATATGTTTAATTAATGTGTTATTTAATTATATATGTTACTTATTCATTTTAAATATTATAAAATATTTTTAACTATGTTTATTTTAATTATAAGTATTATTTAGTTTATTTTACATAATATTTTTAACACAAAAAAACGATATTTTTGATAACGATATTTTTGACATCGATATTTTTTTTCCGATATTTTTGTACTTACCATGTTGTAGATAGGATTTCGATATTATTGACATCGATATTTTTGTTGCGATATTTTTGTAGGTCGATTTTTTGACCTTCGATATTTTGTCAGTGATCCGGGTTACTATATGGTATTGCACAAACAAGTCCTATCCCACCACTGCCACCAATGTTAGAAATTGGATCTCTAGTTGGCAGAGGTTTGCACCCTGCTCAAGTAGGGACTTCAATTCTAGTCAGGGTAAGCTAGATAGATACACACTAAAAGATAACCTGTGCTCACCCTCCGGTAGCTTGGCACAGAGCAGGCAGGCTTATCTAAAGAGGCAATATGTAAAGTATTTGTGCAACACACACACAGTAGCACAATGAAAACACCACAAAAAATGCTTCACACAGGTTTAGAAAAACTGAGAATATTTGTATGAGAAAATTATGACCAAAACAACAAACATCCAAAAAGTAGAACCAGAGTTATGAATTTTTAAAGAATAAACCAAAGATAGTGCTTAGAAGTCAATACCGCTAAAAGGTTACTTGAGGTTGCGCTATCCCGGGGTAAATCCAAAGTTCAGGCCGACCGCGATGGAGGGCAGGCTGGCTACAGGGCTCAGTCATCGTCAATCCCATGGATGAAGGCAAAGCGTCGGCACCGACCCACGCAGTCAACGAAAGCTTCGGCGTCAAACTCCTTTATGATTCCGGTGCTGCGTCAATGTTGAGCCGCATTGTCCGTCGGCTTCGAGCCGTAAAATCCATCAAGGCGATGTCGTTGATCGTCTCCTGCGTGGGTGTTGAAGGGCAATGTATCAGTTCTGATCGGCACAAAGTCATCACTGTGCCGATTTTGATGCAATAACAGCTGCAGAATGCACTTCTGAGGCCCAAGGTTTGATTGGCACCTAAGGCAAGGGAGTACTCACAGATGGCAGAGTCCAGCAGCAGAGTTTGTAGGAAGTCTTTGATGGCCCTGAGACTTCCGAAACAGGAGGCAAGCCAACAAGCCCTTGGAGTCACTCTAGGTTCCAGTGAGATGGGGCAGTCCTTGTCCTTAGCGAGGCAGAGATCAGCAGGGCAGCTCAGTACAGCAGAGTAGCAGTTCCTTGAGAACAGTCAGTGAAGCAGAGTGGCAATCCTTGTAGCACAGCAGACTTTAGTCCTGGCAGAGTTCTTTACAGGTCCAGTAGTGTACTGTCTTGACAGGGTCAGAGCCCTACTACTTATACCCATTTGTGCCTTTGAAGTGGGGCTGACTTCAAAGCAAGCCCTTGAAGTGCACAGGTCCATTTTCATCTCAGCCCTGTCTGCCAGGCTGTCAGTAGGGGGTAATAAGCCATTTGTGCGGGACACAGGCCACTGCCTATTCAGGTGTGTCAGCTCCCCCTCCCTCTTCCTGCCCAGGATCAGAATGTAGATGGTTCTCTGTTACAACCACCATTCTTGTGTTTGTGGTTGTTTAGACGGAATGTACAAAGTGTAGCTGTCACACCCCGCCCCCCTCCCCCCAGACATGTATTGGTACATGCTGTGAGACACATAGAGCAGTAAGAGCAGAGAAATGTCCACTTTCTAAAAGGGGCATTTCTAAAACAGTGATGGGAAATCCAACTTTGCCACTAAAGAGGATTTATCATTACCATTCCAAAGATATGAAACATGATGTAGCTACTCCTTTCTGATCAGGAATGATAGCTTAAAAGTGTTTTAAGGAATTCTCAATGCTAGCCTATGAGAGGAGTAGGCTTCACAGTAGTGAGTAACGAATGTATTTGTTTGTCACTACCAGGACATGTAAAGCTTAATAGTCCATGTCCTACCTTTTAGTTTCACATCACCCTGCCCTTAATGCTACCTAGGGCCTACCTTAGGGGTGATTTATGTGTAATAAAACAGGAGTTTAAGGCTTGACAAGTGGTTTTAAATGACAAGTCGAATTGACAGTAAACTGCACACACAAGCCCTGCAATGGCAGGCCGGAGACAGGTTTGAAAGGCTACTTCTGTGGGTGGCACAACCAGTGCTGCAGGCCCACTAGTAGCATTTAGATTATAGGCCCTGGGTATATCATATACCACTTTACTGGGCACTTATAGGTAAACTAAATATGCCAATCAGGTATATACCAATGTCACCATGTTTAGGGGAGAAGCACATTCACTTTAGCCCTGGCCAGCAGTGGTAAAGTACTCAGAGCCCTAAGGCCAACAAAAAGATACAGCAAAAAGAGGAGGTAAGCAGGCAAAAGGTTTGGGGGAAGACCACCTTAAGGATGACAGGTCTAATAGCACACATAATGAATGGTGGTTAAAAATCCTTTGATTAGCAGCTTGTGAATGGCTCATTTATAGAGTGAATGTCCAGGTGGAGGCTTTTGAAGGTATTTGGGGCACTCTCCTAACCCTGCCTAAGGTGTAGCACAGTTGTTCTTAACCTGAGGTTCCGCAAAGGCTTCACAGGAGGTCCGCAACTGCTTGAAAATTAAATATTATTAACAGATTAATAAAGTGTATATAGATAAAGAAGCAAAATGTAAAATTAAAATTTTTTCAAAACGTTATGTAAATGTGAAGGAATTTGAAATTGAAGGCTAAAAATTGAGTTAGCATCCTCAGATTGATTTGCGGTAGCTGTGAAAATGCATCAAACCTAATTTAGTGTGTACGAGTGGCCTCAATTGAAGTTAGAAAAGCTCCAACCTTCCCATTAAAATAACATTTTTGATTTTTTGTGTGAATTAAATAAAATATTTTATCCTTTGTGTATTTGTTTGATGAACGCTTGTTTCTGTATTTTTGTGTATTGTTTTGCAGTTCAAATCAATGAAAATGTTTAGCAGGGGTGCCTTCCTTCTAATACGGACTCAATGGGGACCCCGGATTCCAATATTGATTCAGTGGGGTCCCCGGATGCAAGTAATGATTAAGTGGGGTCCATAGAAGTCAAAAGGGTAAGAACCACTCACCCTCATCTCCCGTTCTCAGGGCCTGCTGTCATCTGGTGGATTTTCAGTTTGATTTTCTGTGAAATTGTGACTGTATGTACAATCTCACTGAGTGGTTGAGTGTGTAATGTGGTCCAAGAAAAGATTATGGGGCCGATTCCGATTCGGGCCGGAAATCTCCCCGACCGAGCCAGACCCGGAGAGATTTCCGACCGAATCGGACCCGTGCAGTCCGACCGAACGAGTACGATGCGCACGTATGCCATCGGACTCGAGTCGGTCGGACTCCCATTGAAGTCAATGGGAGCCTGTCGTACAACGCGTACGCGGGCTCCCATTGACTGAATGGATGCGATGCGGACAAGTGCGCCCCCTACAGCGTGTACGCGGCGAAGCGATTCGCGCCGTACACGCACAGGTAGGGGGGACCCATGGGTCCCCCTGTGTGCGACTCGCGCGGCTACACGTACAGGGGGTCCGACACGGACTCCCAAAGTACGGCTCCGACAGCTCTTTCGAGCCGGAGTGCGCGGCTCGGTCGGACTGCTCGCGCGCGCGCATCGTACTTACCCGGCCGGGGAACGTCTCCATTGCGCGGTGCGAGTCGTGGTCCGCTGCGAGTCGGTCGGTGCGGTTCGACCCGGGATCGAGTCGTCGGAGCGGTCGGGACGCCCGGACGAGTCGGTCGGCGAATACGCATCGTACTCGCTTGCCCGGACGCGCGTACGGATCGGTCGGGAAATAGGGCTCCGAATCGGATCCGGTTAAGCCGAATCCGATTCGGAGCCCTACCGGCCGAGATCGGAATCGGCCCCCAAGTATTTTGGTGTTGATCATAGATATAATTCAACTGCATGTTTTTATTTGTAGATTTGTGATCTGTTGCCAGCATTCTGTTAAATTGCAAATGCAGATAATAAAGGATGAAGGTAATGCCTTGTTATCATTGCATGAAATTGAAGAGTTCACGTTGACTACTGAAATGATTAATGTACTGGTCACCAAGGATCATTTTTGTCAAGTGATGCATAAGTATTACTGTGTTCAAAATGCTGCTTGACTTGTTTAATGTTCCTCAGACTGGCAAATGCACTTTTTGTGACTGTCATCTGAACGAATGTGCAGGACACATTGGACCATTTGGTCCATCCAAGATTTGGTATACAGAATTATCTCAAAAGAGACCATTAGATGTGCAGTTACGTTAACCACATGATAGCTCCTTACTACACAGTGAGAGGATGAGTATGTATAAAATTCTTGTGTCATGGTAGACAGTGATGAGTGATCTAGAAGATAGTGGCCATGCGGTATCCTCATTGTGATAACCTGCAGAATAATCCTCAAAAGGAATGAGGTGGCAGTCGTTGTGACCTAGAAGTAAAACCCTGGTGGGACGATGTGCCTGCCAAATCTCCTTTGGAAGTTGGCAATTCATGTGCATAGTACAATGGTTTCAGGCTGTTCTGGACATGAGGAGCAAAATTGAACCTTACTTCTCCTGGAGCATGTTCGTGTTGTGACGTAACCTCTTACAATGGTGCAGAAAAGAGTGGTGGTATATTTACAGACTGGAGTCACTGGCAATAAATCAGGCTTCATTTAGGACAAAGCTGGAGACTCAGGTGCCTCTTCGTTGGGGGGATGATCTCAGCTAGGAAGATCTCTTATTGTGGGAAATGCAGAGTACGAAGAGGGCATATAGGACAAGTTTGGAGGTACTTTGACATTGATGTTGATGAATCATGCTCAGACTTTCCCTCTGAGGAGAACAGGAGATCTGGCACTAATGTGGGTACACCAAACAGCATCCTCATATGGTGTACAATTTTGTAATATAACTCTCAACACATTATTATGTACCCTGTGGGCCTGATATAAGTTGTGATAGCGCACCAATCATCTATTCAGTACCCTAGTAGTCAAAGCTTGTTTTAGCGTGCTTTTGGCTTGCTTGAAAAATCTTTTCCATTGTCTGTGGAAAAGATGCAAAAATAGCATACAGACTTCAAGAGCGAGACCTAACATCAGCAAATGTTTTTGCCATGAACTCTAGGCAGTTTTCTTAATGAAAGGACAGACTGCTCCGATTGCTACTAACCACTGCAAATCTTTTAAGACCGCTTAGACAGTTACAGTCTTGTGGCCAAACAGACAAGAATTGACAACTTAATTCACATAGGTTCTCCTGTTTTGGTTTCTATTTGATGTTTGTTTTTGTGTTTTCCAGTGTTTTATAAAATGATACAAATCAGTGGTTAGCACTGTTTACTCTTTTGCACCATAGAAAATTCTTCCTTGTTTCCTGCTTCCAAGTCCCTTCTTTGTACCGTTTTCTTGAATTTGCTCTTCGAAATAACTGTTCATTATTTCCCTCATATCCCTCCCTACCTCATTTGCCAGTACTTCTCTCTCTAGCAGTCCAGTACCACCCCATGTCCAGGATCAACATGACTGCTGATATGTTTGCAAATGATTAAGATTTAACTATAGCAGATACAATTTTAGTTGTGAATATCTAGCACATCTTCCTGCTGCTCTGTTCTTCAAAGATCGACGAAATGACGGTTTCCACTTGGGATATGTGATATACATTGTGGCGTGCCTGGTGCTCTGTCATCGCAAAACAGTTTCACACTGTCCCGAGATACCAGGAAAGGATTTGGCTAATAAATGTGGTATTCTGTATCTATTATTACTACTTTATATGGTCATAGGGAAGAAGTCTGCTGAGGAATTAATGTGCATAGTGTTAGCTACGGGCCTCTTTTGCTGTAAAGATAATCAGCTGATGTACTAAAAAATCTCCAAGGCCTGCAAGATGCCTTGATTAATTTGCCTGTGCAGTTCACCATAAATTAAGTTTATTTCGTGATATTGGGCCATACATATGGTATTTTGTGTTTTACTGAAAGTCAGTACAGAGGAAGCTCAGAATTGATTTTTACCACACATGTTGGCCTTTGTTTATTTGAAAGCAGTGCAGGACTTGGGCCACTCCCTCTGTTTACTGTTCTTGTGCTCGGTCTTGGTGAAAAGAACGAGCACTACTCCACAACTACATTAAATATGCTGCCGTAGTTTGTACAGGTGATTTTGTCAAGTGTCGGGCCTTGTTCCAGCACCCAGGTTCCAAGCTTTATTTTGACATGGAGGCAATGGGAATGAAATTTGAACTTGATGATCTGGGTCTGTATCACAAACATGTTCTACTTCGGTATACAGGCTCAGAACTGGCTCCAACACATGTTTTCTCACATATTTGCAAAAGTAGAGCTATGGCTGTCTCTTCAGGATTCTGATCTGTAGTCTGTAGCTCGTAGACTAACTTGTAGGTTTTCTGTGTTAATGCATATGCAGTAGGCAGCTGAGTTTCAGCAAAACCGGAACACAGTCCTCTTCTGGGCCTCGGCATGGTTGTTGAAGTTGTACATGATATGGACCTTGTCCTTCTATGTATGAAGATACAGCTCCTAAAGGCATGCTTTTTAGACCATCACCCTATAAAACCAAGAACAGGAGTACTAGGTACAGAACATTGATTCTAGATGTGTTTGTACCCACAGTGATCTTTTTTGCCAACATTTTTATACCTGATCTTTCATAAAGCAAAGCTTAGTACTGCTGTAAGAGAAGGAGGAGTTATAAAGCTTTGCTTGCCCTTACTGAGACCCTGCTCAGAATTCAGCTGTGAACTTGCTGGTCACTACACAGCAACATGCATTCAACAGTGAACTGAAGCCATATGAGTTTCGCCAAACTGGAGTGGAAGTAGGGTCCAGGAACTTTGCGGATGGACTGGCCTTATGGGGTCATAGCAGGAGTATCCATCAGAGAAAATTGTTCAGATGTAGAAGTGGGACATATACTGTTTAGAATCCAGAGAGCACTAAAGCAGTAAAATATGTTTTTTCTGGATTCTACTGAAAAAGAAGTGTTCCTTTCTGTGGTATTTTATCTGTTATAATCAGCTTTAACTGAAAACCAGAAATCCGAAATATATATTTAAACTGATTGGCAAAGGAGAAAGGCCTCATATGGGCAAGGTAGATGATCTTCAAACTGATCTGATATTGTGAGAGGCATTGGCTGGGGCCTAACTTCTGCAGAGGACTTCATTTGTTGACATATAGTACACTGTTTAACAGAATTTTAGGTTGCTTAAGGTATATACAGCTGCAAGTATTAGTTCCCACGTTGACATAAGAACATGCTGCCGCTCACTCCCACAGTCTTGTGTCCCTTATGTGCATCCATGCAGGCATAAAAGCACATAACCACAATTCTCAGGCTGAACTACAGCCTGCTGTTTGCTCCCATTTGAACTGTCTTTCCCCTGCTTTCAGCAGCCTCTCACCCCCTACTTTCCATCAATGGGTGCATAGTGTTCCTGCACAGAATTCTGTAAGGGGTAGAGGGAACATTGCCCGTGGATCACAGAGATATATCCCCTCTATCATTCATTAAAGCCCTCAGCACAGGATTGAAGTTGTTCTCCTGGCCGGGCACCTGAGATTCTCTTTGCAGCAAGCATTTCTGCCTTTCCATTTCAGAGTTTTCTTCCAAGAAATTGGCCTCAAAACTTATAGAATCACTCCCACAGCCAGGAGACAGTTACTCAGGTCTCAAGACTTCCAACAAAAAAGATTATATCAGCATTTCATTTGGGTAACAGAGGAGCAGAGATGGAGCATGCTTACAGTGCATGCCACCTGGATATGCTTCCATTAACTTTATAAATTGCAGACTCTCTGGTAGCCTGTGACATGCTCCCATGGTAACCAGATAAGTATACTTTGGGCCCACCAGAGGTTAGTACTTTGTTCAGCTTTTCTCATTCAATACTGAGGAGACCTGTGCACCACCGTCTGGAGAGACAAAAACAGATCCATGAGTGAAAACATTGCTTGGTTGCCATTCTTCCTTCGAAGTAGGCCTCAGCTTGAGAATGTCTACATAACTAGCTTGATGCTTGCCCTGTGGAGGAGTCTGATCTGCTTATGAAAGAAGCTGGATTGTGCCCGGAGGAGTCATTTTACTTAAGGGAAGTTAGCCACGATTCAGCTGATTGAAAGGACCGGTATGAAAGTAGCTTGAATGACTGAGACTGCCTAGATGCCAGGAAGGTTCCCCAGCCTAGCCACCCATGGTAGCAGGATCCATGACTCAATCGAGGAGCTTCTCCATTGCAATCAGACATCAAGAATGGTGATCCTGAGTGATATGTATCAGCTGCGCCTTGGTGGAGTAGGGGGTGGGACTGATGAATCGGGCTTCTGCATGGTACTTGAGAATATGTCCTGTTGCAAATTTGTGCCCTTGGAGCCACTGGCGGTATACAGCCTTGTACCTCTCGCACGTATTACCACTGTGATGTTGAAACCTCATCATGTACAAACACAATTGATTTATGTAAACTATTGTCATTTAAACAAAGTTAATAAAAAGAATTTAAAAAAAAAAGAATGGTGTGCCTGTTCTTGATCTGACCTGTGCCCATAGAGTGTAAGCTGTAGTTGGACCCAAGAACATCTTGACCTCAACCTCCTGCATAGGGTTTGGACATGTTTGCTGTTGCTGGTGGAGGCCAAATTTATCGAATCATTGAAATTCTCTATCTGTTTTGGTTCCAGAGCTAGTGTTTTTCATAGGTACAGGAACACTTAACCACAAACCTGACCACAAAGTGAGTAAGTGAGTGATGTACACAGCTATAGAGGACATGTAGTACTAAAAAAGGAGATGAAAAGGTGTGAAGCAGTTGTTAACACAATATGTGAGTTATAAGAACCTTGCACTCATAGCATGATTAGCAGTTTATCAAATGACCATTAGAAAAATGTTTAAAAGTTGAGGCACTATGGCAAAACAGCCCTTCCTCTGGATTTCCGAGTAGGGCTATAGATAGGTTTAGTGCCTAATGTCAGTGGTGTACTATCGCAAAGCAACTCACGGGACATATAGTGAGTATTGTCTCTCTATTCAGCCGCTGTCCCAACAGTGGCAGGAGCCCATTACACCCTTCTCTGGAATCACTTAACTGGACTGTATCCACTCATCTGAGCATTGATGACTGGTTAGCTCACTTCAAGTAACACCCATGACCTTTTCTAAAATGGCCACCTTGCTGTTTAGGTGATGGATTTTTGGATGTCAGTTTTTTTAACTAGTTAGCATTTTTCATCAAAATCCATGCATTTCCAGTGAATAAAAGTTTGCCATTGCAATTTCAATGTAGGATTATACTGACTGACTTAGTCAAAAAGAAGCATGTACTATTGCTGAAGGGATGGGAAGAAGTGTAAAGTTCGGGGAGAGGGCTGGTTGAGAGTAATAAGTGGAAAAGAAGGTTAGTAGAGAACAGTTGTAGCCACACACAGAATAGTAGGAATACATTGTTGATGGGGATGCTGCCAACTGTGGTATAGTATCAGGATCAATGGGAGATCCATGCTACCTGAAGATTGAAATACTAATCTTATCTTCTGCAGACCAGAGGATCCCAGGTGCAATCAAACTCTGTAGATGGTTCTGTAAAATGTATACCATTATCTCATATTCTCATTGCCATGTTTCCTGTTTGCATATTATTCCTGCTGCCTTAAGATGCAGAGATTTGCAGCCATCAGAGATGTGGTAGTACACCTCTTGCAATGGTTCATTATATTCTCAATACTAAATGTTGTGTAGGAGGACAAGTGAGGCATATTTAAGTAAGCTAAGGATGGGATTGTAGAATACCCTGCTGCAGTCTAGTTGCTAGCACCTCCCAAATGTGGCATGTGGGCTGAGACCTGCCACTCACACTTGAGAAGGTATTCAGTTTCAATTGTGCAGAACTTTGAAAATGCTTATCTTACATTTAGCTTCATGTAGACCTCTGTCTTGTTAAAGCAGTATTGTAGACCGTCCCTTCGTATCAATATATTTCAATACTGAAGAATGCCTGTGTAGGAAACTGGCTCTATATATACTACACCAAAATGAGGTATAGTGTGTATAGAGTCCAGGTGACCCCAGAGGTAGGCAGAGGTTAAAGTTAGATAGAACCTTACTGTCTATTTGTGGTAGAGTGGTCGAGCAGTAAGGCAGTATCAGAGGACAGTGTTAAGCATTTGATGTACACACTCAGTCAGCAAATGCATTCACACACTCAAGGACTGAACTCTAGACCAATTGTTTTTGTATAAAAATATACTATTGTTTTATTTTTAGAACAAAGCAAACCTGGCACAGGTAAGCATTAAATACTTTACAGTAATAAGTTGCTAATTGTAGAACAGTTTGAAAATGCAATAGGAATTGTACTTTGTTTGATTTACAGGGGATGCAGTAGGTTGCAATACTTAGCACATACAGTACGTTGAAATGAATAGGCTTTTTCAGTAAATTACAGGTAAGTTACTGTTCACGTTACTTTTCTAACTCAGTGCTGGATACCTAGATTCAGCACTGGGACATTTCCTGCAAACAGGTAAGTAAATACGTTTTGGTTATTCGTGCGATTTTTAAAGAATATTTTTAGATTTCAAAACTCCACACTTAGAAACGTGGTGGAAGAAAATTGTCCATGTTATCCTACGGAGGAAAAACAGGTTATCGGTTCAAAGGTAAGTTATCGACTGTTGGAGTTAAGGTTCTGGGGTTAGACTCAGGGGTCCCCCAGGGTCAGTGATGCACTCTTGTTACACCCTCAGCGGCAATAGGGCGGCCAGGTGCACAGTGTTGAGGCCCAATGTTATCCAATGGGGGATAGGAGCCCTCCGGTTGGTGGCTGCTGGCAAGCAGGCCACTGGGTTGTGGGAGCAAAGCTCCTGGACTTTAGCTCAGGGCAAATGGGGAAACAGATTAGCACCAAGGTGCACCCTCAGCGGCACTAGGGCGGCCGGGTGCAGAGTGCTGTTTCGAGGTCGGATTTCCTGTTGTTTCCAATGGAGAACCTCCGGTCAGCAAAAACACTGCAGGCAGGGAGACGAAGGACTTCTGGGTGCGACCACCCCTTTGAGAGGTAAGTTGGGAAGTTAGGGGTTGGTTAGGCACCGTCGGTTTGGGCACACAAGGCCGTGGGGCGTCGGGTGCAGGGGTGCCTTTTGGGGTCGGATCGGCTTACCAGCTCCAGGTCGCGGTTAGGGGGGCCTTCTGGATTTCGACTGCAGGAGTCGGCTGGAGGCTTGAGGCAGGTCAGGGGTCACCGGATCTCGGTTCAGGATCGCCGGGGTGACCTTCTCGTGGTGTTTGCCCACTCGAGCTCCGGCCGTGGACGGCGGGTGCAAAGTGGGGCAGGTTCGCGGTCTCCGGCTGCTGCCAGAGGTTGCAGTTTGAACAAATCCGGTGTTCACGGGAGAAGCAGTCTTTGGAAGTGAAGGCAGGCAGGTCCTCCGGGGTTTTTGAGGTTGCTGGCTGCAGGACACACCGGGATTTTGCAGGAGCCGGTTCGAGGGGAGACAGGCCGGTAGGGCTGGGGCCAAGTCAGTGGGCGTCTTCCTCTTGTTAGCTGGCTGCACTGCTGTTCGGTCCTTCTTCTTTTCTTCTTGTTTCTTGGCTGGATCTGAGGAAGCAAGGTTCAGGGTGCCCCCTAAATACTAGATTTGGGGGTGTTACAGGTAGGTAAAGGGCAGGGACCAATGGGTCCCTTCCCTGGGGTGGGTACACCCCCTATCGTGCCACCCTCCAGTGGGAGGGGGGCAGGAGCCTGTCCCTGGTTGGCTGGGTCCCCCCATCCTCAAGATGGTGGGGACTCGGAGTTGTGCTTCACCTCGCCTCCCCCACCTGAGGGGTGGAGTTGGCAGAGGTGGGCACACCTCTTTCCCTCACTTGTTTTCCCGCCGGTTCTCCCGCCCAAAGTGGGGGTCAGAACCAGTGGGGACCAGTTGCTGAGTACAGCAAGTGGCCTGGGGAAGCTCACAAAGGCGGCAAGCCTTTGAAGCTTCCCTTCGTGAACCCTGCCCATCCTGGGGGAGGAGGCTTGGCACCTCGTCCCAGGATGTGCATTGTTTCAGGCCCCAGAGAGCAGTAGGCTCTCGACCCAGGGGTCCAGAAACATGTCTGGTGGTGGCAGCTGAAGCAGTCACTCAGCCTGGACACTAGAGGTGGGTTAGGTTTCAGGGGGCATCTTCTAAGATGCCCTCTGTGTTCATTTTTCATTAAATCCCACACTGGCATCAGTGTGGGTATAATGTGCTGAGAAGTTTGATACCAAACTTCTCAGTTTTCAGTGCAGCCATTATGGTGCTGTGGAGTTCGTAATGACAAACTACCAGCACCATATACTCTTAATGGCAGCACTGCACTTACAATGTCTAAGAATGGACTTAGACACTGTAGGGGTACGGGGCTCATGCACCTCTACCCTCACCACTGGTATAGTGCACCCAGCTAGAGGGGTGACTGACCTATGCCAGGGCAGTGGGTTGTAGGCATGGCACACAGAGGTGTGTGCCATGTCGACTCTTCACTTTGTTCTGCACCAAAACACGCAGCCTGCAAAGGCAGGGTGTGTGTGTGTAAAGGTACAGGGCCTCTAAGGGTGGCACAATAAGTGCTGCAGCCCTTAGAGGTCTTCCCTGGTCACAGTGCCCTGGGTACCTGTGGTACCATTTACCAGGGGCTGACCTGGGTCCAGAGATGCCAATTGGGTACAGTTTTGGGGAAAGAACACAGGCCCTGGGAACTTGATTGGCAGGGACCCAGGGCACATCAAGTCAAAGTGCATCAGTAGTCTGGCAAAAAGTGGGGGGGTTACTGCAACAGAAACCCACTTCCTTACAGCCTGGACTCTGGAAGGGTTGTTTGAAAAACAATTCAATAATCAATGTATTAAACAAATCAGAGATGGTGCTCCTGTGTTAGTCTAAGGTTTTTAGTAAAGAGTGAACTGCAGAATTCTATATAATGAATGGGGAGGGACCAGAGCCTGTTTTGCAATCAATGTCTTAGGTGTGAGAGTGACACAGAATCAAGACTATAAGTCGTGGTAGGATTTGATTTGGCCATCATGTAGCACATCTTCATGCTAGAGGATCTCTTTGGACTCAGTGAGTAGGCTTGTTTCCTATAACAACTTTTGCATTATTCCACCTTTTGTGCCTGAGAGTGGAGGTGTCAGCATATTTTCAGTTGCTTCTGTATAGACCGGCATGCATTCAGTATGGCACATAGCATAGGGTTCGTAGCTTATGGAGGGTAACAGGTAGACATCCAAGTTCTTCTATCGTTAATCAGACTGGTCTAGTTGTGGCTTTGAGAAAATAATAGGCCATTTGAGTAAGTTAGTGGGCCAGGTAGTATATATCCATATGAGGTAATCTGAGGCTTCTGGAACTAGTAGCCGCATGCAGTTTTGAGACTTTAACTTTTGATGTCATTCCTGCCAATACAAAAAATTCATTTGGGAGTCAATATTTTGTAGTCACTAATGTAGTAGCATTGGGTTTATGTCAGATATCATCTATAGAAATGTAATGTGACATAAATATTGTCCTAAATATCGTTTTTAAAAATATCATCCAGTTGGAGGTAGGAACACTATGTAAAGGATATTCACTTGTGGCCCAAGAGGTGTGGTTTTCTGATGCTTGACGTTCAGATGAATAAGAAAGTCTTTGAATTCTCCACTGTTGAAAGGTGGGCCATTGTCAGACTTCAGAATTGAAGGAACACCCCATGTTGCAAAAATACTATCTAGCCTCTCAATGAATTTTTCCTGAGTGATCGACGAGAGATCTTCTACCTAGGGAAAATGAGAATCCTCAATGACTACCATTAGATAATGTCCATTTTCAAGGGGTCTAAAGAAATCAACAGCGATTCTCTTCCACACACGCTTTGGAAGATCAGACATGTTCAATGGATGCTGGGTTGTTTTGGGAGATAAACAGTTGCACAAATGTCAGGCTTTTAATTGCCTTTCAACTCTTTCATCAAGATGAGGAAACCAAACTCGGCCTCAAAGAGCTCACTTGGTGGCCCCAATTCCACGATGTCCCTCATGTGTCACTTTAATGACTTGCTGCCTCAGACTCTCCATTATGAAGATTCTCGAACCTCGTAAGACAATACCTTCTTTAGTAACTGAAAGTTCATCTTTCACATTTTTGAATATCTGCTATTCACTGTCATTTGTAAGAGGTTGAGTGTACTGTTTCCAGGATTGATGTGCAATAATGTTTTTGAGTTTTAGCATATCACTGTCTGTGCTCATGGTAGCAATGATTCGTTCCACTGATATAGCAGCAGATGTACTGGACCGTACAATGAAGTTAATATAGGCTTCAGATGTTTTGGAAGTGGTACTATGTCACTGTCCTGGCACCCGTGAAAAGTAATCAAATAAACAACAAAAGAGTGAAGCCAAAATGGGCGAAGAGCTTGCAAGAGGAGTCACTCTTGTTTAGTAAAAGAACCCTCACTCACCAACCTAGTTGGTGACATGCTTCATCATTGAGTTCCCACCAGAGAGGCTGAGTGCCTCTCCGGTGTGCTACGACGCCGGATTACAGCGGAGCAGGTTTTTGGGATTTATTTGTGAATGTGCAAAACGTGGTGGTGCAAATAAATTATTAAAATTGCCTTTACATGTCCTCGAGTATTTTAATGGTGGAAAAGTAAGGCAAGGTTAAAACAATGGTGAAGTGGATGTTTCAAACTGGATAGATTATCCAGTCACATCTGAAAGTGATAATAAAGTGTGGTCTACATGTTTCAGCCTCCTAATGCCCGTAGCGAGGCTTTCTTCAGGACCAGATGTCACAGCGGTGTGCACGCGCTAAGGTGCACCCTAACCTGTGACATAAAAATCGCACAACTTACGGTTTGTGCGGAGCCTTCAGAATTCATTAAAACAACGTGGCTCTGAAAGACAAAACACACAACGAGACAAAAATGCCACAATTACAGGTTTTGTGCACATAATCAATTATGGAGCCTTAGTGTGGGTGACAACGCTCATGCTGATAGTGAGTGCTCTTCGGAGTGCGGCCATAAGTTGTACATACTAACCTATGGTGAAATAAGTGTGTGGATGATTAGCACTAATTGCGATATAATCACAACTGACCTAGTTAAAAACCAAGTCGGCGGTCAAATTATGCCTGTATCGTAGTGCAAAATGCGCTTTTATCCTTCACGCCAATTTAGGCGTCGCCGGTATAAAGTGGTAGTACAAACAACGTAAACATGACTATAAAACTTAGCGACACGAAATCGTGTGGCTAGTGGCATCCAGAACAAATGGAAGAGGAGAGGTCAGGCTTTTATTTGATGTAGGATGTCCTTACATCATGGATCCTATTGGGGGGTGGTGGCTTGTAGTCACACTCTGGGTAAAGGAGAAATGCCCATAGTTACAACAAAGAAGAACGTTGAGTTACCTCGAGTTACTTGAACAATGCCCGGGTACTTACCAAGCCAAAGCCGGACGCCCGTATGGCACCTGGATCAACCCGACTGCAGGACCCCGAGGATAATGGAGTCCTGTCCCAGGCGGCTTTAAATGTAGTGGGAGCCGATGTGGGCTCGTTGGAAACAAAAACGCGGATCGATGACGACAGAGCGTGGAAACGTACGTCTGCGTCTATCCCGACCCGGTCAAAGTGTTCAACGCTAACCTTCAAGACAGGGTGTTTGCATGGAAAACTTTATTGCGGCATGGAAATACACCAGGAGGAGTAAATCGGAAACCGATTAGGTTGATGGAACCATGCCAATTTTAGAAGGTAGTAGCGGGGAGGGTTATTGTGACTAGAGGATCCATGTCATAACCATAGCACACTGATGATAATGTCTGTATATACAGACAGAAAGTTGTGGAAAAGGTACCAAAGGTATAATCAGTACATTAGCTAAACGGGAGCTGATGTTCATACTGGCTGGCCAGAGCCAAGTGCGCTGATAACTGTACTTGCTTGCCTTCCAAAAGATTTTTAAAACGTACAATATAAGCCCACTAGATGAATATGTGGGCGGGTACTAAGTTTCTGTTGAGACAGATAACGGGGTACAGAAGCCATATACTGGGAAGGTCTAGATCATGAAAGGACTACAGTATAATATGTAGTGATTTACTAACGTCTTAGGACCGAACCCCATGGGATGTTGTCATTGAGCCCCTGTGTATGTGTTGAGAGACGGTAGACCCAACGCTGTTCTTTCTCGAACAGGATTCCTTGTGTGTTGGAGCCTGGTTTGATCTGCTCAATAACAGTCCATTTTAGATCATTCGGGGTGTGATTAACCTGCAGAAAATGTTCTGTCATTTTCGTAGTGCTTTTCCTGCACCTGATGTTGCTACGGTGCTCGCATATGCGTTGCTTGATTTTCCTATTGGTAATCCCCAAATATCGCAGGCCACATGGGCACGAGATAAGGTATACCACGTTGGCTGAATTACAATTGGTATGAGACCTCTGTTCCCATGTTTTATTGGGTTCAAGCTCCAAAGTTTTAGTGGGGGAGGTCAAATGACAGACACTGCAGTGGCCACAGGGAAAATGACCTGTGACCCTCGGTAGGCCCAATGCGTTAAGCACGGATGGGTTCTGATTGATGCTAAGTTTCTTAGGGCGCATGTGTACAAGGGAGTCCCTAAGGCTCCTAGCCCTCTTGAAAAAAAACAGGGGCTTCTCCCAGCATCTGTTGTTAGTTTCCAGCACTTTCCAATGTCTGTTGATAGATTTTGTTATGGCGTTCGATGCTGTGCTGTATGTGGTGACACATGTTAAAGGGGCCTCATTGGTGTACTTCGGTTTATCCTCCAGAAGTACTTCCCTGGACTGGTTTCTGGCTCATTTACAGCTTTTCCTCAGAACTTTTTCAGGATAGCCCCGGTTGCGCAATTTGCTGGACAATTCCGCTGACTGGGTGCGGTAGTCATCCACCTTGCTACAGTTCCTCCTAATACGGAGGTATTGTCCGTACGGAAGATTCTCCCGCAGCGTTCTAGGATGAAAGCTGGAGAACTCTAGTAGATTGTTCTTGGCCGTTGGTTTATAATATGTCTTGGTTAGTAGTTGACCATCCACCTTGGAGATAGTAACGTCCAGGAAGATCATTTCCTTCTTGTCCCACGTATGTGTGAATTTCAAATTGGGATCCCAAGTATTGATCCATTGTAAGAAATCTGATAGGGCTTGTTCCGGTCCTTGCCAGATGACAAGGACGTCGTCAATATACCTTTTCCAAAAGGATATGAAAGATGAGAAGGGGTTGTCCTCCATCAAAACGTGTCTTTGTTCAAAGTCGTGGACATAAAGTCCCGCCACACTAGGGGCAAAAGTACTGCCCATAGAAGTTGATACGGGTTTGAGACTTAAGTCCAACTTAAGTCCAACTTTAGCCCATCGAGAAGTTTGAGGACACCGGTACGTTCAAAAATCTGAGTGCTGCCGAGTTCCTAGCCCTCCAGTCCTTACAAACTAATGACACCATTGTTATAAAACCTGCAGACAAGGGAGGGGGGTTGGTCATACAAGACAGGGTTGACTATGATAAGGAATGCAGAAGACTTCTCAATGATCGAAAAGCTACACCCTCTTGACCACTGACCCTACTCCGGAACTCAGGGCCAGGATAGGCAGCCTGGTGAGATGTGCAGAAGCCAACGGACAAATCTCTAAACATGAGGCCGACTTTCTTACAACTGGACCTGGCATTATCCCATACTTCTACACCTTAACAAAGACTCATAAGAACAGAACCCCTCCACCTGGACGTCCTATCGTCTCGGGGATCGGTTCCCTTCTGGAGCCGCTATCGCGATTCTGAGATTTTTTTCTAAAACCCCTGATTCAGAAAACGTCCACCTACCTCAAGGACACCAAGAGTCTCTTGGCCCTCCTACAAGATCTGATGGTGGATGACGATTCCACCTTTCTGGTATCTCTGGACATCGAGAGCCTTTACACTAGTATCCCTCAAGATGACACCATCAGGGTACTTAGTAACGCACTGGAGGAGACCAACTGGGACTACCAAACCCCCAAGCAGTTCATCATTGAATGTGCCACCCTTCCTCTCAAACAGAATTTGTTTGAGTATGAGGGAGACCTGTTCCTTCAAATGACAGGGACTTCTATGGGCAGTACTTTTGCCCCTAGTGTGGCGGGACTTTATGTACATGACTTTGAACAAAGACACGTTTTGACGGAGGACAACCCCTTCTCATCTTTCATATCCTTTTGGAAAAGGTATATTGACGACGTCCTTGTCATCTGGCAAGGACCGGAAAAAGCCCTATCAGATTTCTTACAATGGATCAATACTTGTGATCCCAATTTGAAATTCACACATACGTGGGACAAGAAGGAAATGGTCTTCCTGGACGTTACTATCTCCAAGGTGGATGGTCAACTACTAACCAAGACATATTATAAACCAACGGCCAAGAACAATCTACTAGAGTTCTCCAGCTTTCATCCTAGAACGCTGCGGGAGAATCTTCCGTACGGACAATACCTCCGTATTAGGAGGAACTGTAGCAAGGTGCATGACTACCGCACCCAGTCAGCGGAATTGTCCAGCAAATTGCGCAACCGGGGCTATATACAGCAAACATTGCTGACTAATTACACTATACGATCTAATTATTTTTCCATTATTTCACACTTTGTTCACGGTACAATAAAATCCACGACCTAATGAATGGTCAGCGGAGCACACCTAACAAAGAATACAATTATTCTTTGCACTCTTGTGAACTTATAAGAGCCACGCACACGCACGTTCTATAATTGCCACCATAAGAATTCATACCATGTACAAATAAAGGTCACAGTGCATATTCATGAATATAGTTTTTTAATTGCACACTAAAATAAGGTTCAGGTTTAATCCCTTATGGAATTTACACTTGGTCACGCAGTCTTTCGTCTATTCCCATTCACTGAAAAAGAAACTGATGACGAAAAACACATCTACGTTCTATAATTGTTATTATAACAATTCATACCAAGTAAAGATAAAGGTCACAGTGCATATTCATGACCATAGTTTTTAAATACACACAAAAAGAAGGTTCACGTTTAATCCCTTATGGAATTCACACGTGGTCACGTAGTCTTTCGTCTATTCCCATTATCTGTAAAGAAACAAATGACGGCTCTGAGAAACCCACGTAACCGGGGGCAGAGTGAGCACAAGCAGGAAATACCCGCAGCCATAGGTGAGGACGCCACGCCAAAATACCCCATCCGTCGAAACTCAAGTAAGGTCTTCACTAACTCTGAATTCTTCTCCCACAGAGAACCGGGATACACTTGCCGGTCCCCCGTTGACGCCCCAGAGAGGGGACTTAAGGTAAATGGGCACTTCCTAGCGGCACGTTTAATGCCAAAAACACGAGAATCGTGTTGAGTTTGTTTTTCCAACCTCATGTAGTCAGTGTTTAACAATTAGAGATAGAACACCAACCATTATGAATGCAATATATGCGTGTCTCTTTAGAGCGTTTTAACACCCTTCTGTTTTTAAATATCTCTTAAGCCATTTTTGACAATAGATAAATGCCACGGATGTCTCACTATGCCTACTAGGTTAAGCCAGACCTTTGCGCCTCGTCACTCTATGCGCTTTAACTTTGGACTTTGCCATGTTGTACATAATGCATGATCAACTTACTTTAGCGTAATACGCATAAAAGTGAGAATAAAAACTCTTTCGCAGTAAGAAAGATTGACACATAGCTTGATAAGCTTCGAGAGAAATGATAGAGATTCACACTTATTCCTTTCTCTGTTGTGCTTATAATTACAGGTACTAACGACCTATTTTTGTTAAGAGTGGGCAAAGAGAATAACCACTCTTAGATGCTGCACAATTAGTGCAAGCTCACACATTTCACTGGTCCTGAAGAAAGCCCCCTAGCCCCGGTTGGGCAAAATGGGGCTGAAACATGTCGACCTCACCCATGGACCTTTCTAGTGCGTGAGATCCAGTCACACGGTCTTAATACGCACAACCACAAATTTTTTAATTTCCTTGGCACCCATTCTCCAATAAATAATTGTACACAAATGAGGTTGTTCAAGGAATTTTAATGTCACTTCACAATTGAGCACTTGATTTTTTAATTTTTTGGTCTCTGGACACTGCTGCAAAACCAGTGGTTTACCTCCAGGTGGAGGTTAGCATACCAGAAAATAAACCCTATGATGATGCTATCACGCTACGTATAGGTGGAGAATCAAGATATAGCGCTGCTCCACCTACGTGCATGTATGAGGGTTTTTATTGAAGGCACCATGAAATAACAACCCTGGTAAGGTAGTTACAAGAGATCCATTCCCCTTCTCCTTTGATCTTTGTATTCTACTTGGAAGCTGAATGGATCACCGCTTCTCTTCCTTCTCCCTCCCCCCGTATGATTTGAAACAACTACTAACCAAGACATATTATAAACCAACTGCCAAGAACAATATACTAGCGTTCTCCAGCTTTCATCCTAGAACGCTGCGGGAGAATCTTCCGTACGGACAATACCTCCGTAATAGGAGGAACTGAGGCAAGGTGGATGACTACTGCATCCAGTCAGCGGAATTGTCCAGCAAATTGTGCAACCGAGGCTATCCTGAAAAAGTTCTGAGGAAAAGCTGTAAACGAGCCAGAAACCAGCCCAGGGAAGTACTTCTGGAGGATAAACCGAAGTACACCAATGAGGCCCCTTTAACATGTGTCACCACATACAGCACAGCATCGAACGCCATAACAAAATCTATCAACAGACATTGGAAAGTGATGGAAACTAACAACAGATGCTGGGAGAAGCCCCTGTTTTTTTTCAAGAGGGCCAGGAGCCTTAGGGACTCCCTTGTACACACGCGCCCTAAGAAACTTAGCATCAATCAGAACCCATCCGTGCTTAACGCATGGGGCCTACCGAAGGTCACAGGTAATTTTCCCTGTGGCCACTGCAGTGTCTGTCATTTGACCTCCCCCACTAAAACTTTGGAGCTTGAACCCAATAAAACATGGGAACAGAGGTCTCATACCAATTGTAATTAAGCCAACGTGGTATACCTTATCTCGTGCCCATGTGGCCTGCGATATTTGGGGATGACCACTAGGAAAATCAAGCAACGCATATGCGAGCACCGTAGCAACATCAGGTGCAGGAAAAGCACTACGAAAATGACAGAACATTTTCTGCAGGTTAATCACACCCCAAATGATCTAAAATGGACTGTTATTGAGCAGATCAAACCAGGCTCCAACACACAAGGAATCCTGTTCGAGAAAGAACAGCGTTGGGTCTACCGTCTCTCAACACATACACAGGGGCTCAATGACAACATCCCATTGGGTTCGGTCCTAAGACGTTAGTAAATCACTACATATTATACTGTAGTCCTATCATGATCTAGACCTTCCCAGTATATGGCTTCCGTACCCCGTTATCTGTCTCAACAGAAACTTAGTACCCGCCCACATATTCATCTAGTGGGCTTATATTGTACGTTTTAAAAATCTTTTGGAAGGCAAGCAAGTACTGTTATCAGTGCTCTTGGCTCTGGCCAGCCAGTACGAACATCAGCGCCCGTTTAGCTAATATACTGATTATACCTTTGGTACCTTTTCCACAACTTTCTGTCTGTATATGCAGACATTATCATCAGTGTGCTATGGTTATGACATGGATCCTCTAGTCACAATAACCCTCCCCACTACTACCTTCTAAAATTGACATGGTTCCGTCAACCTAATCGGTTTCCGATTTACTCCTCCTGGTGTATTTCCATGCCGCAATAAATGTTTCCATGCAAACACCCCGTCTTGAAGGTTAGTGTTGAACACTTTGACCGGGTCGGGATAGACGCAGACTTCCTTTCGCACGCTCTGTCGTCATTGATCCGCGTTTTTGTTTCCAACGAGCCCACATCAGCTCCCACTGCATTTAAAGCCGCCCGGTACAGGACTCCATTATCCTCGAGGTCCTGCAGACGGGTTGATCCAGGTGCCATACGGGCGTCTGGCTTTGGCGTAGTAAGTACCCGGGCATTGTCCAAGTAACTCGAGGTAACTCAACGTTCTTCTTTGTTGTAACTATGGGCATTTCTCCTTTACCCAGAGTGTGACTACAAGCCACCGCCCCCCGATAGGATCCATGATGTAAGAACATCCTACATCTAATGTAAGCCTGACCTCTCCTCTTCCATTTGTTCTAGATGCCACTAGCCACACGGTTTCGTGTTGCTAAGTTTTATAGTCATGTTTATGTTGTTTGTACTACCACTTTATACCGGCGACGCCTAAATTGGCGTGAAGGATAAAAGGGCATTTTGCACTACGATACCGGCATAATTTGACCGCCGACTTGGTTTTTAACTAGGTCAGTTGTGATTATATCGCAATTAGTGCTAATCATCCACACACTTATTTCACCATAGGTTAGTATGTACAACTTATGGCTGCATTCCGAAGAGCACGCACTATCAGCATGAGCGTTGTCACCCACACTACGGCTCCATAATTGATTATGTGTACAAAACCTGTAATTGTGGCATTTTTGTCTCGTTGTGTGTTTTGTCTTTCAGAGCCACGTTGCTTTCAGGAATTCTGAAGGCTCCGCACAAACCGTAAGTTGTGCGATTTTTATGTCACAGGTTAAGGTGCACCTTAGCGCGTGCACACTGCCGTGACATCTGGTCCTGAAGAAAGCCTCGCTACGGGCATTAGGAGGCTGAAACATGTAGACCACACTTTATTATCACTTTGGGATGTGACTGGTCAATCTATCCAGTTTGAAACATCCACTTCACCATTGTTTTAACCTTGCCTTACTTTTCCACCATTAAAATACTCGAGGACAGGTAAAGGCAATTTTAATAACTTTTTTGCACCACCACATTTTGCACATTCGCAAATAAATCCAAAAAACCGGCTCCGCTGTAATCAGGCGTCGTAGCACACTGGAGAGGCACTCAGCCTCTCTGGTGGGAACCCAATGATTAAGCATGTCACCAACTAGGTTGGTGAGTGAGGGTTCTTTTACTAAACAAGAGTGACTCCTCTTGCAAGCTCTTCGCCCATTTTGGCTTCACTCTTTTGTTGTCTATTTTCATAATTACTAGGGGGACCGAGAGTGGCTCCATATTTCTTTCCCTCTCTCTCTTGTTGAGATTATACTCGTGAAAAGTAGTCAGCAGTGTTTTGATCTTTCCCTGGTCGGTGCACACTAGTGTAGTCCTATTCCTGCAGTTGCAGTCCCCACCTCTAAATGCGAGGGGGCATCTTGGCTTTGGGATTGCCAAATATTGTAAGCAATGCTTGATGATCTGTGACAAGAGTGTAATGCTTTCCTTATAGAAACACGTGAAAAGGTTCACAAGCCCACACCACAGCTAGGCCTTCTTTTTCAGGTTGTAAATAGGCACGTTCAGTTTGTGATAAACGTCTGCTAGCATAAGCCACAATATGCCTTCGTGCATTTGGAAATCCATTCTGTTGGGCAAGAATCGTGCCCAACCCTACTGGGTTTGCATCAACAACATCTGTATTTAGCTTTGGATCAAAGTAGGCCATTTCAGTGGTGTTCTCAATTGCATGTTTGATTTTCTTGAAGCTTTGTTGACATTCATGTGACCATTGAAATGAAGCATTTTCTCTTAATGGAACACTTTCTGTGGCAAAATCATGAATGTACCTAGAACGAATATATGACGATACAACGAGTTCCATTACAACGCAGTATTTTACATCACGGTTTGTATAACGCAAGTCGTTACAACGACTTGCGCTGGAGGGCAATGGACTTAGGAATAGTATGATTTACTATTCCAACTCCAGTCTACGTACAGTAGGGAAGGTGTTGGAATAGTAAATCATACTATTCCTTAGGTTAGAGCGCCATCCAGCGCAAGTCGTTGTAACGACTTGCGTTGTGAAAACCGCGATGTAAAAGCATTGCGTTGTAAAAGTTGCGTGGTAAAGGATGTCTCCCACCTAGAACAATAGCTAGCCATGCCAAGAAACGAGGGTAGCATTGTAAAATCTTGTGGGGGACAGGCGCCTGCACTTTAGCCGGATCTGGAGTCATTCCCCCATTAGAGAAAATCTGGCCAAAGAATTTGAGTTTTGTTTTGTGGTACTCACACTACCCTGCATTCAAAGTGAGACCTGCATCAGCAAGTAAATGGCACACTTGTGTGAGAGTTTTATCATGTTCCTTTCGTGTGGCTCCAAAGACCAATATATCATCACTGTAATTGAAAGCATGCATGACAGGCTGTATTATGTGGCGAATGACACCTTTAAACAGGTCTGCAGCTGATGACATGCCAAAACGTAATCTTTTGTATCTGAACAAACCAATATGGGTAGAAAAAGTAGTAATGTAGCTTCAATTTTCTTCTAGTTCCAATTCATGAAATTCTTTGTTCAGATCAAGGCGAGTAAAGAATTTGGCACCATTCAGCTGTGTGATCATATCGGCAATGTGTGGACTTGGATGTTGTTCTCTTCCAATCGCTTTGTTAGCATGACGCATATCAACACAGATGCATACAGCTCCTTTACTGTCCTTTTTAGGCACTACCACTATGAACAAAACCCAAGGTGTCAGGCCAGTAGATTGCTCAGTGATATCATGCTCTAGTAATATCTCAAGTACTTTTTCAACAGCTTCCTGTAAATGAAATGCAATTCGACAATATCGCTGAGCAACAGGACTAATGTCCTCATTAATATGCAGTTGCACTTTCATTGTCTTAAGTTTTCCTAATCCGTGAATCAGACTGAAACTGACCATAAAACAAAATGAAACTGACTCACTATTTTGTGATGAGCATTTATGTTGTAATTTACAGATATCAGTCCCTTTTGAGTTGTAGCACTGAAACTGAGTAAACAGGCACTTGACGAAGTACCTTGAAGTATGTGAATTTGTGCTTATACTTTTGTCTTTTTGTGCTTCATGGTTGCTACAAATGAACCATGACTTTTTACTGGGGTCCATGTATACACATTAGTCTTTGACGGTGTGAGATGTGCCACTGAAGACCGTTCGTAGCACTTCTCCTCAGGCATGATGTTTATCGTTGCACCACTGTCTATCATAAAAGGTATGGAACAACCATTCCCCTTTACTGTGATTTTAGGACAGTGTCTAAATGAATTTTGTGACTTAATTTGTCAATCTTATTTCGGCTAGCATTATTCCTTGCATGTGGCCATTCCAACATGCATACTTTTCTCTTTAGTTGACATCGACATCGCACATCCATTTTCTTCACTGTCACTTGACAATGAAGTTGAAGAACTTTTGGACAACGATTTAGATGACGATCGACTGTTTAGTTTCTATTTGCCTCAACTGATGTGGCTGCTTGGCCTTGTGGGCGTAAATAGTACATCGCTTCTGGAATGTTCAGGTGTCCATTTTGTTTTCTTAATGTGACACACTTAGTTTTTCCTTCGCTTTGCAAGAAGTTATAAATTGGTTCTCTTTCCCACAGCCCTTGTATACTTGTCCAATGGCAGGACATTTCCCTTCATGTGGAAAAGAAAATCTGCATGTGAAGCACAGTTTCTTATTCTTTGGAGACATTGCTTTGTGCCCCTCAACCTTCTGTCGCTGCTTACATTTCATATTCAAGGCTGACTCACTCTAGGCTCCTCCAGTCTCCATGTCAGCAGCTCGTCCTTCTGCACGTTCCTCGGCTCTTGCAGCTATGAGTACTCTCTTCAGACTGAGCATTTCTCCCAGCATCCGTCATCTGAATTAATTGGAAAGGCAATCATCTCTGACACGTATGTCTTCTTCATCATTGAATTCATTGAGCTTATAATGTTTGATGAGCGTATCAAGTCTTTCGACAAACTCGTTGATCGTTTTACCAGCTTTCTGCCTTTCTTGGTTGAAAATGTATCTTTTGTAATCTACATTCAGCAGTAGAATTAACTGATATTTAGCGCCTCTTTGATTTGACGGTATGGGACATCATCAGCATGTGGTATTTTCTTTATTACTTTCTTTATCCTTCACCTGCAAGATTCATGAGATATTTGATGATCTTTTTGTTATCTGCTTCTTTCAGTGCATCAATGAAATAATCTAAAGTTTGGATTCAGGCAGTCCATCTTGCGCCAATATTCCGCATTTTGGTGGTATTTCAGGAAAATGGCGGTGTTATAACCGGTTGTGGAACTTGCTGACGTTGAGAGTGTGTGCGGTTTGGACAGCGCTGGATGGGCACCTAATTCTGTAATTTGGGAAGTACCTGCTCAGTACTTAAACATGGGTGGTCTTGCCCACTCACTGGACACGCAGTGCCTTCTTCCTCTTTTACAGGTAAGTACTCGTTTTGTCTCTTGCATGTGTTCATCCCCATTTTTAATCTTCTGCATTGTACCTGGTTTCCACTGCCGTAAGCGTTTCTCTGTACTTGGCTGTTTCTCTTCTAATGCTTCATTGCACCTGGCTATCGCTGCCTTTAGTGCTTCTCTGTACCTGGTTGTTGCTGCCTTCAACGTTATTGTTTCATATGGCTTATGGCTCTGTGTTGTGGTGCAGTACCTCTTTCACGGCCTCACCAGCATTTTCCTGGCCGATAATCCACAAATTTCTCTGGAAGGCCTTCGTCTCCTTTGAAAACTTTGCACTGGCTGGAGTGGCGCTTTGACTCCACATACGCCAACCATCAATCTTCATTTCATCTGAGGCCCGTGAGGCATGCTCGAGCAGTTTGCTGGACCAAGGCAAACTCTCTAGGAGAGCACTGTCTGTTCTTCGGGTTATGTATCTCCTATCCGATACTATACATTTTTCTGCAGCATGTTACCGTTAACTGAACATTCTACATCGTGAATTCTATCAACCACACCCAAGCACTTACATCACTATTCTACGGAGTCTGTCAGGAACCAAAAGGGTCCCATCATCTCTAACTCGCAAGCCACTACAAGGAGGAATGTATATCTCTACTTAACCATTCCCAATGTTTTTGTGAATTTTGCCTACCTAAATACTGCTTCTATTTCCTGTTGTGGGGTCACACCTGAGGGACATCCTGTGCAAGCCGTACCAGATATAAATTAGATATAGCACCTCTAGTGCCCACTAATTTGGGAAACAGAGATTCCAGTGTGGCTTTGTCTTGAGGTTCTAGCCGAGCAAAATGCATGATTGATGATCCAGTGTCCAAGATGCACATAATGTAGTTGTTCCCTTTTGGGAAGATGAAATTCTGCTTTACATTGCAAAAATATCTTAGGCACGGAGGCCTTGAACATATCGAAAAGTATCCTACACCCCGTTCTCTCCATCCCTGGAATACAACATTTTCTGCTGCTGGGATGAAATCATTGCTATAATGATTGTGAGTGTAAGGTGAGGGGTACGACTCCAGGCCTTGTGCTACTACGAAAGTGTCCTAGACTGGCAATGTTGTGTAGACTGAGGTGCTTAAGTATGGATTTGGTGGTCTGAGTTTCTTGTCCAGCTAGTCCAGGTCCCACAAGCTCCTTTGACAATGCTGTGAGCCATGTGAATCTAATTCTTCTCAGATTCTACCATGGACCACTCCACTTCTACTGTCAGTTGGGATGCCGCATATAACAGAGAGATGTTGGGTAATGCCAGCCCATCTGCCCCCGTGCCTTGTATTAGAAGCTTCTAACACACCCTGGGTGCCCCACCCTTCCATACAAAACGTTGTAGCTGTTGTGTGATTAGTTTTAAATATCTCCTGTCGACCCAGATCGGAAGGGCTTGGAAAATGTACTATAGACATGGGAGATATTCATTTTCATGATATTAATCCTCCTACCCGAGATGCGATCAAGTTACCCCAGGACTCCAGGTCCAGGCATATTGTGGATGATAAAGAGAGGTCATTTGTTTGAAATAGCTCTCCCAGGCTCCTGGTAATATGAACTCACAAATAGATTGTGAATTTCTTGACCCCAAGGAATGAAAAATCCCCATTGTAAGAAGGCTACTTCAGCGTTAGCTAAAGTTAAGTTTAGGGCTTCGGATATTTCATATTTAATTTTGACGGATTTGAAGGACTCAAGGATCTTCACAGGGGGGGAGAGGAGTGAGAGGACCCTTTGGTTAGAAACACATTGTCTGCATAAAGGAAAAGTTTATATTCTAGAGAGCCAAATTGTATTCTCGCCACTTCATCCGATTGCTGAACCTGGCAGTATAGGGGCTCTATGAAAAGGGCAAACAGGAGCAGGGATAAGAGGTATCCCTGCCTTGGTGCCCCTGTGCCGCTCAAAGGCCTGCAAGGTCGGGTCTTTGAGTGCAATTCTGGTAGTGGGACCTGCGTAATTAGAGAAAATCATATTAAAAAACGGGAGCCAATTACCATTTACTGAAGGACAAGACGCAAGTAGGACCAATCCACCCAGTCAAAAGCTTTCTCGTGCCTCTTTTAACCTCTAGCCGACCAGAAAGGAATCCACCGAAGTTAATCTGCACCACAAGGCTAATATAGAAAGATTTGACTTTGAAATGAAGCTAGGATAATATGCTTGCCCCTTCAAAATCCGGAACAGTTATCCCCTCTTGATCTGATTGAATGCTTTCTTAGCATCCAGAGAAAGTGCTACTTTCTCACAGGGATCATTTTTACGGTATTTTGGATGAACAACTCAGAACAAAGGCAGCCCTTGAAGCAATGATGAGACTGGACAGCCCTGTAGTCTATCGGCCTGGACCTTTGCTAGTATCTTTATATTTATTAGCATATATGACTGTAGCTATAACATTGTACTGGTGCACCCAGAGGCTTATGAATACCAGAGAGCAGCCTTGTTAACTGTCAGGAGTGACGCATTGGATTTAGTTTCCTTTAAGACATTTAGAAGTAGTGAATTTAATCTTGACATGCCCATTTAAAAAAATGTTTTATGGGATCCTCCCCACCTCCGGTGCCTTTCTTATGGCTATATACTTTATTTCCGAATTGCTACCTTTGAGTGACTATCAGGCCAACACCAACAGAGGGTGAAACACGGGACACCAACAATTCTGCTCCAGATTGTGATTTGCATTGCCCCATGTTTCCTCACAGGAGCAACCAGTAGGCACCCCTCAGTTTCATGATTTTTATAAGAGCTTTTCCTCCAGATGAGCAGAGCTTATCTTGATTGGGAGGCAAAGTAAGTGTTTAACTTGTATTTCAACTGCTCCTCGTCATGCAGCTGGAGTTTTGGATGGGTTGCGATCGTATCCTTGTCAGCTGGAGTGTTTGTCTTTCTAACATTGTTATGTTTTCTTGCCTTCCTTTTCGACTACACAGATTGTCTCCACAGATCTTGGTTGAAGTACATATTTTCACCTGCCCAAACTGATTGATAGAATCTCATAAAACTTTACACTTCTTCCTTGCCTTTTTGAATTTGGATTTTGGAGGCATACATTCACCAGCATTTTATCAGGAGTGAGACAAGACCAACATACAAGCCTAGGAGAATGGGAGCATGAGACCTGGTTTCACCCAACCCCAGGACAATTTGGGTTTAACTGTGCTCTTGTTGTAACAATTAGGGTAATTTACTGCTGACAAAACTGGGCCTACTTTATTATCGGACCCAAAATCTAACTACTAAGTACCACTCTTTAGCTGAAGATACTTTCGAATAATACGACTTTTAGACTGATAGGAAAAGGGATGTGTGATGAAACATGTTTGGGGCCTTTCTTGTGTTAGTTCTGGCTTTAGATATGAATACTGAGATTTTAGTAATTTTGACGCATAGGTGGTTTAGATGTTTTGTGTTTAATAAATAAACAGTCATTGCAAAATACCAATGATTATATATGTGTCTTTTTGCGGAACCAGGGTGGAGCTCTGCGTTATAAATAACTCCTGCAGATGAGAGATACAGCTTTGTCTGACTCCAAACACTGCCTGTCTAAAGGATAATAACTTGAGAGAGGAGTGAGAGATATCTGTCAGTTCTCATTTGTTCCAAAAATGTTACAATACCTATATTTCCTCTTGCGGCTGATCTATCTGGGTCTGCCCACAAAGTGGGAGGTTCACAACATGACTACCAGTTCTGCAAGGCTCAACCCTGAGAGCCAGGAATTCAAAATAAGTTACACCTGCAGAGTGTAACTATCAACATCCAGAGGTATTTTACAGTCCTCCTAAGAGATAGGAGTGGTGTCCCCTGCCCCTGCTGGGGTTTGTTCAGCACTTAACAGATACAATGTGTCTTTCCATATCATTTTTACCATATTGTGATTAGTTCTTTGTGAGCAATAGCAGAAGAATCAGAAGAGGTTGAACTAGAGGTGGTTGAGATATCGTAAAAATTATCACCCAACCTGACTGCCCTTAAGACGGTGAGAGGAGTCCTATTAATTGGGTGCTAAGGTACCCTGTTGGTTGGATCAAACCCCATGCATACTACAGAAGTATTTTGTTCTTGGACTGAAATAGAAGGTGCTGAAGCAAGGTATGCAAACATTGATCTTTTATCCAAATATGGTTCTTTGTTTATATTGATATGCCATTGACTTATATTGAATAGTTGACATTGTTCCAGGGTAGATTACCACATGTAATACAGAATGAATGGTTAGACCCACTCATGCAGCCAGGACAGATTTGTCCAGCGTTAGCTACTTATATGCGCATCCAAAACAGGATCACGTTTCCATAGCAGATACTGGGAAATTCTTACAGAAATAATAAACATATGCATATAATTAAGGCAGTATAAGTTACTATACTGAGGTACTGAAATAGTTGGTAATACTCATACAACTATACTATTTACAGCTGGAGAACACACAAAGTGTAAAAGCTATATCCAAATGAAATGTCATACAATTTTTGTTAGCTAGGAAACCATGTCCGGTCGAAGTCCTATTTCCTCATTCGACTACTCAGGATAAATATCAGATTCTAAATAGATGTCTACCGATTCTCAACATTGTCAGTCAGGGAGAAGCATATTTGCTACCAGGTATTTCACTACACATGGTAGTACCATATGTTTTAAAACAGACACAGAAAGAATATGGAGTTTCACTTAGTAGATTTAGGAATGATGCTTGTAGGTAAATATAAAAACAACAGTTGATGGACAGAATGCAGAACAATGTCATACATTCACCCCAGTACAGAGATCTGGGCCTAAATACATCGTTTTTTTGCTCACCATGCCATTCCAGTTTGAACCCAGCCATATGCAAATCAGTCTTGACCCTGTGCCTCATGGGAACAGTCCAGCCGAACTGCCAAGCCAGGTCCTCCCTGGACTGGAAACAAGCATCCTAGGACCGGTTCGGGATTCACCCTCTTCAGCCAGGATAGCTTGATTCCAGTGGCATGGTGAGCACGGGACCCATGTTTGGGCATACCCGTCCCACTCGGGGTGACAAATGCAAAAACAACAGTTAATGGACAGAATGCAGAACAATGTCATACATTCACCCCAGTACAGAGATCTGGGCCTAAATCCATCGTTTTTTTGCTCACCATGCCATTCCAGTTTGAACCCAGCCATATGCAAATCAGTCTTGACCCTGTGCCTCATGGGAACAGTCCAGCCCGAACAGGACCGGTCCTAGGATGCTTGTTTCCGGTCCAGGGAGGACCTGGCTTGGCAGTTCGGGCTGGACTGTTCACATGAGGCACCGGGTCAAGACTGATTTGCATATGGCCAGGTCTAAACTGGGGTGGCATGGTGAGCAAAAGAATGATGGATTTAACCCAGATCTCTTGACTGGGGGTGAATGTTTTGATTTGTTCTACATTCCGTCCATCAATTGTGTATCTTTTGCTTTCTCGCCCTAAGTGCGCCAGGTATGCCCAGATGTGGGTCCTGGGCTCACTGTGCCACTGGAATCAAGCTATCCTGGCTGAAGAGAGGTGAAACCCCGAAACCGGTCCTAGGATGCTTGTTTCCGGTCCAGGGAGGACCTGGCTTGGCAGTTCAGGCTGGACTGTTGCCATGAGGCACAGGGTCAAGACTGATTTGCATATGGCCAGGTCTAAACTGGGGTGGCATGGTGAGCAAAAGAATGATGGATTTAACCCAGATCTCTTGACTGGGGGTGAATGTTTTGATTTGTTCTGCATTCCGTCCATCAATTGTGTGTCTTTTGCTTTCTCGCCCTAAGTGCGCCAGGTATGCCCAGACATGGGTCCTGGGCTCACTGTGCCACTGGAATCAAGCTATCCTGGCTGAAGAGGAGTGATACCCTGAAACCGGTCCTAGGATGCTTGTTTCCGGTCCAGGGAGGACCTGGCTTGGCAGTTCGGGCTGGACTGTTCCCATGAGGCACAGGGTCAAGACTGATTTTCATATGGCCAGGTCTAAACTGGGGTGGCATGGTGAGCAAAAGAATGATGCATTTAACCCAGATCTCTTGACTGGGGGTGAATGTTTTGATTTGTTCTGCATTCCGTCCATCAATTGTGTGTCTTTTGTTTTCTCGCCCTAAGTGCGCCAGGTATGCCCAGACGTGGGTCCTGGGCTCACTGTGCCACTGGAATAAAGCTATCCTGGCTGAAGAGGGGTGAAACCCCGAAACCGGTCCTAGGATGCTTGTTTCCGGTCCAGGGAGGACCTGGCTTGGCAGTTCGGGCTGGACTGTTCCCATGAGGCACAGGGTCAAGACTGATTTGCATATGGCCAGGTCTAAACTGGGGTGGCATGGTGAGCAAAAGAATGATGGATTTAACCCAGATCTCTTGACTGGGGGTGAATGTTTTGATTTGTTCTGCATTCCGTCCATCAATTGTGTGTCTTTTGCTGTAGGTAAATTTAGGCACAGGATCTGAGATTAGTTTTGGTAACATTAAAAGCAATGCAGCATCATTGGCCATATGTCAGAGATAAGCTGCAAGTCAGAAAGTTCAGAAAGATGTGGAGTTACCAAAGTGGTGTAAAACCACAAAGACCCCAATTGAAACCCAGAGTAGCAATCGAGAATATTAAGAAAGCTGGAGTCACAACACTCCCATTGGATGAATGCGAAATCCCAGGGTGGATTCAATCAAGAAGCCATACTTTTATCATAGAGATGAGTAAGGAGGGTATAATCTGAGAGAAAGGCAGAGGTCCCCATTCTACTCCAAGACCTGACAAAGGACAAGCCTAACTGTAGAGAAGAGGGTATACCGGAGGGTTGGACAACCAAGGCTATTTGTTTTCAGTAGAAGGTAGCCACAGCGAGGAAGAAGTATGTCTCACAGAAAGACCATCTGATTGAGGATTGGGAAATGGGAGGTGACTGCTTAAGACACTCCAGCAGAAATAACAGTAACCTACCAGAATCTCATGCTTCTCCTGATCATGGAGGAGGCTAATGACTATGTTTAAATTGAAACACGTGATGGGCATTTGAGTGAACCAGATCTAACTTATAGAGTTCTGATTCAAATTGAAGGTGATAAAGAGTAATCAATTTCAATGACTTTCTGGACTAAATTGACTGTTTACCATGATATAAAACTGGTCAAAGAATATTGCCCATACAAAGGTTAGAATTAAGGCCTTTTTAGTGAAGGAAGTTGAAATGGAAGAGGTTTCTTCTTTGATAGCCCAACCATGTATGGAGCTGTATGCCTCAAATTGGGCATTGTAAATGGTTCCAGCTCTATATAAAAATCAAGCGTATTGAAATAAAGGTGCACCACCATTTATAATTCCTTTGAAAGATAAACTGTGGGTACAAAAAAACAATGTCCAATGAAATTGGGCACTCCGATACCTCAAACAAATCATGAATTAAATACAGTATCAGTGAATCATCATCCTGTGCCCATCACTAATCAATACCAGGTTTATTTAGTTTTAAAACCAGATAATACCGGGAGACTAATAGGATTGTTGCAATTTTAGCCAAGAAAATGCACATAGTATTGGATTAACAATGCACAAGAAATACAAAAACATAATTGATAGAGCAAATGTTTTTAATCACTCAGTTTAGTCCCTGGGGCATATTTGAGTTTCTACACAATCAGGTGAATTCAATGCGGCCTTGCAAGCTTGCCATAGAGGTAGTTTTATACAAATAATTGAGTGACTACACAATGATTTCAGTGCAGTTTCAGATTTCAACAACATATCTGTTACTGACGATTATTTGAATTAACCTTTGCAGCATGCAGGGGCATAGCTTTGTCTGTAAGATTGGGGGGTGGGAGGGTGAGCTTCGAATTTCCCAACAATCATGCTGGCATATAATGTTAAAATACATTATGAGACAAGCAGGCTGCATGGGAGGGACTTAAGGGGCAGTGGAAAGGGAGAGGAATGCAGATTGATAGTAGAACTAAGTGAGAGGCACACAATATTTAGAAAAATAACCAACATTTTGGAACTTTCAAAACAGAGTTGAGAGAGAGTGTTTGTGGTTTTTGTCAGTGTGTGCATGCAACAATCCCAGGTGAAATCCAACAGGCACCTCACCATACCCGACTGAAATTTCCTGTGCCCAACTATTCATCAGAAAATACATTTATTAGGGGGGTGTAACTCCCCCAACACCCCTGCCCTCCCCCACCCGAAGCTACGCTCCTGGCAGCATATATATAGGATAGTGTCTTTCTTTATTTACTTTATTTTGGCCAATGGCCATAAAAGAAATACAATTAAAATAATTAATGTCATCTAAAAACTGTACAAGTACTGTGCACAAAATGTTTCTTAGAGGTATCCACTATTGGCCTAGAAACACAAAAACAGATATACAAGCTCTGACCATAGACAAAAACCTAATGTGGTCTGTCATGCCTAAAAGTACAGATTATGCATATCATGCTGTAGTATTATACATAGTTATAAAGATTACAGACCGGAATAATAAACTTTAAGGAGTAGAAACTCCAATAAAATACATTACTAGGCATGTGCATACTGCATTTAACACATAGATCATAGGATTTTAAATATTGCAGAACAGAGGTAGTATAGGTACAGGGAAACATCTAAGGTTGCTTACCCTACCCTGTCTCGCAGGGCAGCCATACTAAATAAAGTGCAAGTGCTCCAGCTTACATTATAATGATAAAAATACAAAATCTAAAATCAATAAAACATGATTTGCCAAATTGACAATATGCTTTCCAGATATTTAGCAATGGAGATGACAATGACCTGAGACGTGTCTGCTTTACATAATCTTATTGCTACCTTATATTGCACAATACCTAGAAGACGCCACAAAGGAACAATCCAAAGCCTGCACTGCTTGTAGTACCTAGGACAAAAAAAAGAGGAGATAGTCATCTTTGTTTTCAGGGCTTCTACAAACAGGACATTTTTTACTAACTCCTTGATAACATCCCATTTAGCAGTAAAGGTAGCAAGAGGAAGTGTATCTAACCTGAGCCTTATATAAAGGGCTTTTTGTGAATGGGGGATCAATATCATTCATATAATTTTCAAAGTACGAGGTAGGCTTGAGTCCTATGAAATTATCAGTAATTAGGCCCAAGCCTACCTGTTTGGAGATATTGGCCTCCTCAAAGTCCCAATAAATGGCCTTCAGTTTCTTTGTTGCAGAAGATGTAATAAGTTCAGGGTATAACCAATACTCATGTAGATTCATAGAGTATAAGGGCTGTTTTACATAGTCCAACCAGGATAGCAAAACTCCACCCTGTGATCTATCCAAAACATCTCCACCCTGTATTCTGCCAGCTCATGGGTAGACCAAATTTGTAACCAGTACAAAATAGGTTTCAGTTGCACTATGGGGACAATAGACCGAAAACCTAGGTCATGCTTCAAAATCAATGGCATGCTTTGGGGCAATTTAAGGGCTATTCTTACCTCCAGGGCATTTAAATTGACGTATCTCCAAAGTTGTGCTCCATATAGTGTGGCAGCTACAGCTTTGTCCCTCCAAACCTCAAGAAGGGGGGAAATTGGGTGTAACAAGGTCTTATTTGCAAACTTTAGGATGGCTGCCGCCCTGTGCTTTCATGTAAGGGTACTTTTGGTAACCTGGCTACCCCAAGTATTTTCAAAAGAGGCAAATCTAATGGGTGGGTAGTGGAGTCGGACATACGACGGGTACGAGTAAGGTAAGTAAATAAATAAATAAAACTATTTACCTTGTGCTCCCTGCATCGCCGAGTTGGCGATGCAGCGAGCACAAGGTAAATAGTTGTATTTATTTATTTACTTACCTTACTCCTGCCTGTCGTATGTCTGACTCCACTACCCCCCCACCCAGATCCTCCCCTCCCCCACCCCACCCCACCGCCCCGCAGCACTCCCTCTGCAAACTACCACTGTTGGGCGATAGTTATTAGCTGGATCAGACTTTGGGCCTTTCTTATTAATAGGAATAAGCTCCGCCCCTTTCCATGAGGTTGGTATCTCGCCTCTGACATTGAAAATGTGTGTACGGTAGGGTGCCAAAATGACCAATTCTGACTTAAAGAGGTACACCGGAATTCGATCTAACCCGGACGCCTTTCCTGCCTTCTGTGATATAATGGCCGCGGTCACTTCAGCCACTGTAAATACCCATACATCTTTAACAAATTCTGGTTTTGAAGAAGTCTTGCAGGGTGTAGGAATCACTGTGAAACCAGGAGTATCAGGGTTCGCAAGGGTCAGTGGGTAGCTACTATATAAAGAAATAAAATGGTTCACCCAGTCTAGTGGAAGGAAGTGTGATTCTGGCTTCATCCTATTTGTCTTGGCGCCCTGTGCTATTATATGCCAGAACACTTCCTGGTTCCCTGAGTGTACTGCAAACAAGATGTCCCTCCAAATTGCTGTATCCCCTAAAGATTTTGCTAATTTTAAAGCTAGTTTGTAGTCTGCTCTAGCTAATTTTATATCATGCGGGAATTCTCTTTTAAGAACACTAAGGAGATTGCTCTCAACGAACCTACAGACCCTATCGCACCATGTAGGATCTGCCTTCGGAAGGGGGTTCTTACATGGGGAGGCTTAGTAAAGAAACTCATTTTCAGTTCAACAAACCATTTGGTATTAACATCCATAATCATGTTGTAGTTTGCCATGTAGGAGAGAATGGGAAACTAGGTCTTGGTATAGTAAGGTATACTTGGACTCATTGTCTGCAAAACTCCTCCACTTAATTCTCTTCCGATTATTTCTGAGCGAAAGGACACCTCGAGGTAAAGGGAAAGGCGAAAAGGGAAGTGGTCACTCTCATGTCTAGACAGGACTTCCATATCAATAATATTTCCCAGAGTTGAATATCTAGTAGAAAGCAATCATTTTGACTCTGGTAGTTATTCCTTTTAAAGGTGGGAGACATCTTTAAGTCAGATTTGGTTCAACCATTGCAAGCCCTCATGTGGCAACTCATACAAAGATCCAACATTTGCAAAGCAACCCGGGGGAGGAATGTTAAGAATGGACCTGAGTTTTTGGGGATACCCCAATATTTATCCCCCTCGCCTGTTACTTCTTGATGGAGTGCAAATGGTTCAAAACATATATTGAAATCCCCAGCCACAATCACAACTGCTTCTTATTTTGATAAGGTGGAGATGTAATAATTCAAGAGGTGGAGGACAGGGGAATCAGCTGTTTTGGAAACACTCCTACTATATACTTTTAAAATAATAATTTTACTTTTATCAGAGGTGGAGATCTCAATGCCAGCAGATCTGGACATTTTATAGATAATTGTCTAACTTGGTACCTCAACTAAATCTAGCCCACCAGAGGGTCTACCTGGTTTAGACTTACATGCTGGGACATGGAAGGGTTTAAAGCCCTGCTAATATGAAGAAGAGATCTCCCAAGTTTCTTGAAACATGATTATGACAACTGTTTCTATGAATTTTCCCAGTACTCTTGAACAAGTTTGCTGCCCAGCCCCAATATGTTCCAAGTTATTTGTGTTTGTAACTGTGTGCGTTTCTGTGGGAGCACTGTGTGTTGGCCTCGACCGGCAGCTCCGCCCCTGCATTTTAAAGGTCCGCCTTCTGATCATGTCTTCTTAGCGTATCAATAGGCCTTGGGCCCAGCTATGATTCCCCCCGATTACATCCTTCAACACACAAGCTGATGTTTGAGCTAGACGTGGTTTTAAGAGACCATACGGGTATTTCACTGGTGGCGGGAATATGTAGATCAATGCCCAATTTTTCAAAAGCAGCCCTTTTGGCCCATACGGCATTCCGCTGAGCCGTTCTTTTACAAATTGTCTTGGTCACGTCCCCAGTTGAATTTAACTTAGGCGGTCCGAACTTGACCCAGCCCAGGTCTTCTGAAGTTATGCTCTTAAGTGCAGTGATGTGAGCAAACAACCGCAACAAGTTACCTCCGTTAAAGGTGTCCCTTGAACACTTCGGAATGTATTGAGAAATAAAGAGCAGTTCTAGATGAGAGCACTCCTCCTCCACGCACATGTGCTGGTTAAGATCTGTACTGGGGCTCTGTATTTTTTGTGTACCATAAAGATATCTCTCTTCTGAGCACTGAGGGAGCGGGTATGCTCCAACCTCTCAGTGGTCTCTCCCTTCCGGCCACTTGGTGTTCGGTTGTGTTTCTGTAGGTTGGTGGGCTCCTTTGGGGACCCAAAGGATTAGAGCCTGATAATTCTAGGATCTCCCACTCAGATTGGGTGACTAGGTCCACCCTTCACTTTGTTTGCCTGGTGTCCCACCTACTCCTGTCCAATTACTTCCCCTATCAAGGGTGAGGGCCCCTTGTCCTGACAGTCCACACTCCAACGGTTCCGTTTTTTGGATTGTCTTTTGAATCATCAGACCAGCAATCTCCGAGCCCTCCCTGTTCTGACTTGTCTCCTCTACTTCAAATAATACAGGTACGGCTGGAGGGACTGTGGTGGATGCCTAGATGGGGAGAAGGTGCTCAGATTTTACACTTAGGATCCTCAGACAGAGAGCTGGCAGCAGATCACTGACCCGGTTGGGTGCGGTGGCCTGGAATCAGCTCCGATTGACTTACGAGCCGTAAGTGATCCGGGTATATTTAGAAAGAAGTTGAAAACATGGCGTTTTTAAATAACCTGTGTTTGCTCCGGCCTAACCGTTCTGTAGGTAATGTGCTGGGACATTCCTTGGAGCAGCTGTCCGCACTATAAGTGCCGTTAATAATAATACATTTATCTGTATCGGAGGGACAAAGATTGGAAAGAGATTGCCAGAATTTGTGGCTTCCTGTACTATATTACTTCTAGCTGTCTTGGGAGGCAGAGTAGTTTTTTTTAGCAGGCGCTGCTTTTTGTCTGGTTTTTTTAACCTTTTTTGCCCTTTTTGTCAGGCAGGAAGTTAGGAGTGGCTCAGGTGCTGTTCCAGTTGCAGATGTTACTTGTAACCCTCTCGCAGTATCGTCCACGTCACTCATTAGAGTGGTCCAATCCTTACGCTCCCCATGTTGATCCGTTGGGTTGATGGCTGAAGAACAGGTTACCTGATGCTGTATATCATATGATTAATGAGAAACTTCCAGGGGAATGGCCTTTTGGATTATACCATTGTTAATTTAATAGACATCCTCCACCACAGTGGCATTTAATGGCTTAGCCTGAGATGCTTTATTTGTTGTAGAGACCTTGATTGTACCATCCAAATTCCCCAATATTTCTGGTATTGTGCTCAACCTATTTCTGATTGGGGAGCATGGGCAGGATTTATCTTTCACGAGGAGTTTTACCTCGGTTTCCAAGAGATTAAGCTTGGAAGCAATTTCTGCAAGGTGAGTTGCCAATGATTGAACCAGATCTAATTGGAGTTCCATTTTACTTGACTGCCAGAATAAGGCCCTAGCTATTGTGTCCAGTGTGGCTCTTATTGCCACGATCTCTTGGATATGCATTGTGGCCTGTGATGTCAAAGGTGGCTCAGTGGAATTTTCCACAGATCCCGTGCCACTAATGGGGTTTGCCCCAGTGTTTCGACTATTTGCGCCTCGATGTCAGAGACAAAACGATCCATCAGGAATCCCAGTTCCTGGTCCGTGAAACTCTCTCTTCTGGGTAATGTACAAGGGGACTTTAGGTTTTAGGGTGATTCACTTGTATGTGGTGGTGTGACCGTAGGACTCGACTGTTTGTTGGACCCAGTCCAATGATCGATAAACTTGTGCAGTGGTCGAGATCCTGTTTAAACTTGGGATTTTGCTTGTGGTAACTACGTAGTTACCTGTTTTAAGAGAAAAGCTAAGGCTGGCAGTTGGCAGTGCTTCTCTTGTTTGCTCCTGCCCACCAGCCAGATATTCTTCTTTGGACTCATGTATGGGAAAAGCAGGCACTAGAGAAGAATCTGTTGTTAGATCTATAATTGACTCTTGTGATCTTAAACTGGGACATGATTGTGATCTATGCATGCTAGGGGGCGCTGCACAGGCATCTTCTTTGCTTAGCATTTTTGTAGCTACGTGATGCACCCCAAATTATTCAAACTAATAACTATAGATGCCATGTGTGGAATATCTTTTTGTTCCTTCGGAGCTATATATGGCGCCTTACGGAGACATTGTTTGATGGAGTTCTTTGCAGAAGGCCAAGCCTGGAATGGGTACATAGCAGGACCCTTGCCCAGGTCCACCAAAGTCGCTGCTCTGGGACCAGTAGGAGTGACTGGGTCTAGGGATGAGTGTTGTAACACCTGGTCATCCATTGTTTTGCCCGCCAGAGCCTTTTTATGCAATGGCTGCTTCCGTCTAACCATTTCTGAGAAGTTACACTTTGGCCGGAACTCAAGAGACCTCTCAGCTCCTTGGGGTCTGGCTTGGTGAGTCTGGTTAATCCTACCTGTGCTGCCTCACCTCCAAAACTACTGTAGCTATGGAGGGGCGCAAGAACACATCTAGGGGTCTTTGTAGATGAATGGGCAGGTGAATGCAAGTTAAAAGGGGCCAGGTGGTTAAAACAGCAGCTCTTTTACCCTGTTCTTCGATCTAGCAAGGCTCCCATGAAGTCCTCCAAACCACCAGACTGCCACACCCTGGCTCCCAGCTACTGCTTGCCATTAAGGAATGCCTGATGGGTGCCCCGTGGGGCCGATGTGCATGTCTGCTGTATATTACTATGGCAACCCTTTCTTCTACCAAGTTCCTGGCTGTGGCCCACGGTCCAAGGAGCCCTGAAGCTTGCGGGAAATTGTGGGTTAGGGGGTTAAGACAGCCTTGAAGATACAGAGGAACAGGGACTGCCCATGCGTCTGTATGACTGGAAACCTACCCGGTTGTCAACAGGGCTATTGGCTGGTCTGAGCTGTTAACAATGTAGTAACTATTATATAGGATGGGGGGCGTGGCTTGGCCGCTTGTAATGGCGGACGTGTGAGCGAGCTGCTCCGTCCTGGCCCGACAGAAATCCTGCATAATTTCGGACAGGCCGAGACACTTGCTATCGGTCGATCCGGCCCTCGCACGGGGGGAAGACAGCGCTGTGGGGGGCTCCCAAGGACTGTGGGAGGATCGAAGCCCCTGAGAGGTGAGAATACATGACCCGGACCGGAGACGCGCCAAGATGGCAGCCGGGGTCTGGGCCGTGGAACAGAAAGAGCTCCGGAGGACGGAGTGAGGCTGATCCTGCCTGCCACTGCGGACACCGAAGGGTGTCGCACAGCGGCCTGGGCAGGTAGATACTGCGGCCGAGGTCGAGGACTGCTGATCCACTGTGGAGGCAAGACATTGCAGCAAGACACAAGAGCCCTGGAAGTATGGGCCGTTAAACTGTCGCAGTCTGGAGGAGGCGTCACACACCAGAGCTGATCCGGGTGAGAACCAGTGATATAGAGAGGTGAACGGTGAGTGACGCATGGGGGCGGTCTGATCTACAGAGGCACCCGGGGCCTGATCGGACCCGACCAGGGGGCTCGAGAGGTGGGGCAACGTCAGGAGTGGGAGCAGCATACATAGCAGGATTTACTCGGGGCCCAGTTCGGGGCCTGGGGAGACGGAGAGAAGAGGGGGGAGCCCTTTCCCCCTTTTCGGAATGACCAGGCCTGACTACCTTTCACACACCCCTGCAAACACCTAGGGCCCGATTCACAGAACTAACTTAAGACAAAATCCTAAACTTACTACCATTTTGGTATTCACAGAAGGCACTTACTCATTTTAGTATTCACAGAAGGCACTTACTTACTCATTTTGAGTAACTTACTCATTTTGAGTAACTTACTCATTTTGTGTAACTTACTCATTTTGGTATTCACAGAAGGCACTTACTCATTGATGAGTAAGTACCTTCTGTGAATACTAAAATGAGTAACTTACTAATTTTGAGTAACTTACTCATTTTGTGTTACGTACTCATTTTGGTATTCACAGAAGGCACTTACTCATTAATGAGTAAGTGCCTTCTGTGAATACCAAAATGAGTAAGTTACACAAATGAGTAAGTTACTCAAAATGAGTAAGTTACTCAAAATGAGTAAGTAAGTGCCTTCTGTGAATACCAAAATGAGTAAGTGCCTTCTGTGAATACCAAAATGGTAGTACGTTTAGGATTTTGTCTTAAGTTAGTTCTGTGAATCGGGCCCCTACCCCCCCAGACAATTGTGAGGAACCGCAACCCCAACGAGAAGAGGGGCTCTCCAATAATAGCCCCTGGGTGGCGCGCTGGCATAACAGGGGCAGAGACGCTGCCAGTGCGGGACACCTGAGAGGAATTCCTGGCCCTGTGCGGTGGTCTGGTGGGGGTTCCTCCCCTGGTGCTACGCCCCCCATGGGGCCACTGGTGTTGGCGCTGATCTGGGTGGCTAGCTGGGGGACTGGCAGGCCCACAGTAATCCTGTGATCCAAGGCTACAGGAGGGAGTCTGGCACCTCCTTTCCACCCTTGAACCCCAATTCTGAACTTATCCCTTCTGGGTCGATACGCCGAAGAAGAACCTCGGCTACGCCCATCTGGTTATTCCTATAGCCACAATGGGCAAAACTAGTGTAAAGGCGGCGGGGACCCCGCCAGACCAAGATGGCGGCCAGCGGATCAAACCCAGGGGAAACTCAACCAACTGCCTGAGGTGGACCCAGTACAACTGCAGCTCATGAAAATATTAGAAGCTATCACCGACACTAAAGCGACGCTTCATCAAGACATTAGTATAGTGTTGGTGGGCTGGGGCTACTAAGGGCGGAACACCAGAAGTTAAAGGAGAGGATCAAAACAGCAGAAACCTCTATAGCGGACCTTCACCCTGCACAGCAGACACTGACCCTCCAGGTCGCTGAGCTCACTGACAGAGTCCGCACCTTGGAACATAGGGCTGAGGATGTGGAAGGCCGCAACAGGAGGAAAAATATACGGGTGGTGGTCCTGCCCGAGGGAACGGAAGGTGTGATATGGTGGTGTTCCTTGAACCATGGCTGCGCTCAGTCATCGCACCGGAGGGACTATCCACATTCTAAACCCTTGAGAGGGCACATCGGGTACCGGCGCGCCCGCCGGCCCCAGTGCGCCCCCCATGGCCGGTTACAGCCCAGTTGCTCCACTACAGAGACAGGGATGTATTGCTGCAGAGGGCTAGGACGGAGGGTCCGATTGTCGTAGACAATTGCAATGTCTCTATATTTCCAGACTATATTATGGAAACTCAACAGAGGTGCTGCTCCTTTCTCGAGGTCAAGAAGGCATTGTGGGAGGAAGTTCTCCAGTACTCCTTGATGTTCCCGGCCCGATTGCGCATAGTGTTAGATGGAAAGACGCATTTTTGCGAAGACCCTGACAGGACGTGGGAAAGTCTGGAAGACCATTCCCCAGGGCAGATCCCTTGGGAGAACACCGAACCGAAGGCCGCAGAAGAGATCGAGACGGAGGCCCAAGAAGGGCCCACCAAAGAAGCCAAGCCCATCACACACTGAGAGGGAGAGAGCAGCGGTGCTCCAGGCCATGGCGGAGATCATGCAGTTGGCTGGAGCGACATCGGAGGCTATCTCCAACTTCAGGAAGGGGACGGAGTGGCCATCGAGGAGGGAGGCTGGGGGAACGAGGGGTGGAGTTTCCTGCAGATAGCCCTGAGCTGATAATAAAGCAGAGTATCCATGGGGCTGGAGTCAGGAGCAGGTGTGAAGAATGTGTTCCCAGGGTAGAGATTTGACACAGTAGAGAGCCCCAGACGGGTGGCGTGTTTCACCATCCCAGAAGATTGGAGAGGAGGGAAGGCCGGGTGATGAGCGATTGGCATCGCGTCCGCGGAAAGCATATCCAACCCTGACATTTTTCGGAGCCCCTCCCATGCCCAGCGTAAGGTCTCAACCGTGTCGATCTCAGCACGAGGAGGTTTCGCCGGGGCGAATAAAGCAGTCGTGAGCGGCCACGGGGCGGCTAGGTCAGCCTCCACCGCGACGTGGGGCTGGAACGGAGTGGGGTGAAGCCAGAAATGAAGAAAACTAGCCTGGGCACTGAAGGCATAGAGTTTAAAATCGGGGGTGCCGAGCCCGCCGCGTGACATTGGGAGGGTCAAAATATTGTATGCGATCCTGGGTTGTCGGCCGGCCCAAATCAGAGTGATTAGCAAAGAGCAAATTTTGCGAAAAAAATGAGCGGTGAGAGGGATGGGGATATTGACGAATAAGTATAAAAACTTCAGGAGCACTACCATCTTGGCAATGGCGATGCGACTGGCATAAGATAGTGGCAACCGGCTCCAGAGGGGGATTTTGGACTGAAACCAGTCCACCGCGCGACCAAAGTTAGCCCTCCAAAGTGCATCGACGTCCCTGCTCAGCCAGATGCCTAGGTACCTGTTGGGCTCTGACGCCCACACAAAGGGATAGTCCGGGTCGAAGGGCATCGTGGCATCAGTGAGGGGGAACAGCACAGACTTGTTCCAGTTCACCTGAATGCCGAAGTAGCCGCCAAAGCGTATCACCTCACGTACCAGTGGGCTGAGGTTCTCTTGAGGATTACGGACGTAAAGAGTAACATCGTCCGCGTACATGGAGACTAGAAGAGCGCGGGCCTTGAAACCGATGCCTCTCTGGGTATGATGTTGGCAAAGTCAGGCCGCAAGAAGCTCCATTGCGATGGCGAAAAGTATGGGCGACAGTGGGCACCCTTGCCGAGTACCACGCCCGATGGAAATGGGTTCAGAGATTTGGCCGTTGATCCGGAGACGGGCGGTGGGAAGGGTATAGAGGAGTAGCACTTTGCGTATAAAGACCGGGCTGAAGCCTAAGCGAGGGAGGAGATAAAACAGGAAGGGCCACTCAAGGGGGTCGAAGGCTTTGGTGGCGTCCAGCAGGGCAGCTACCGCCGGAAGCGCCAGGTTTATTTGATGGAGGATGGAAAAAATGGTCCGAAGATTGTGGGAGGTAGCGCGGCCGGGGATGAAACCAGACTGGTCCGGGCGGGCAATGAGCGGCATGAGGGGGAGAAGACGAGAGGCGAGTAGTTTGGCAAAAATTTTATTGTCCATGTTAATGAGCGACAAGGGGCGATAAGAGTCTCGCAGCTCAGGTGGTTTGTCCGGCTTTAGGAGCAAAGTGAGCAAGGCCTCGCGGAGCGAAGGGGGAAACTGACCTGTCTCGAAGGACTCATTATACATGGCGGCTAGGTGAGGGACCAAAAGGGGGGCGAAGGCCTTGTAGAAGAAGGCCGGCAGGCCGTCCGAGCCGGGGGCCTTGTCACCGGGCATGCCATTAATCGCAGCTAAGATTTCTTCTTTAGAGAATGGTACGTCAAGGAACTCCCGGTGGGAATTGCCGAGCCATAAGAGCTGGAGGGTGTCAAAATATTGGTCAAGAACCTCACGTGGAGGCACAGTACGGGCCGTATAAAGTTGTGTATAGAATGCAATAAAGCACGCCATCCTGGAGGGCGGTAATATAGGATGCAGCCCGAGACGGGCGAAGGAGGTTGGCGAGGGTTTTCCCGGAGCGATCGCCCTCGCCAAAGTGGCGCGCCCGTGCCTCCCTACCTAGAAACGCAAGTTCGCTGTTGGCCTCATCAGCGAATTCGGTGAGTTTGTCTCGAATTTGTGCAAGCGTATCAGGTTTGGGGTCCCGAGAGTGAGAGGAGTCAAGACCCTTAATCTCCATTTCTAATTTATCAAGAGTGGCGCGGATAGAGCGAAGGACACCGGACTGTTTGGAAATACATTCCCCACGAATGACAACTTTAAAACCCTCCCATAGCGTGGACGGGGAATCTACGGAGCCCTCATTAAGCTCGAAGTAGTTCGTAATTGCGGTTTGTATCTCATCACAGAAGACAGAGTCGCGCAGCGCATTAAGGGGAAGCCGCCAGGAGAAAGAACGGCGGGGGGAGTGTGGGAGGCGCAGGCATAGGCGAACAGGGGCGTGGTCTGAGAGGGTGCGCGCCATATGGTCAACAGAGGTGAGCCATGCAAGGGCATCCGGGGTGGTAATCCAAAGGTCCAGGCTGGACCAGCAGCCGCGGGAACCAGTGACGCAAGTGCCCTCGCGCGTGTCAGGGCGAACGTGGCGCCAAGCATCGTATAATGAGTTATCAGTGAGAATGGATCTGAGAAGGGCAGTTGCACGCGGGTGGGAGACGCGGGGACCGGACCGGTCCAGGGTGGAGGTCAGCGTTATATTAAAATCGCCCCCCCAGAGGAGCACAGCAGGGCCGAGGGTCGAAATGTGGTTCCAGACCTGCGCGAAGAAGTCAGGGTCGTCGCTATTGGGGCCGTACAGAGCCGCAAGTGTCAAGGGCTGGGTTCGTAGGGTGCCATGGAGAAGCACAAACCGCCCCCCGGGGTCGATAATCACCTGGGAAGTCTGCCAAGGGAGCCCTTTGCGTAACAGGATAGACACCCCCCGGGAGTAGTTAGTATAGTAAGAGGAGTGAATTTCACCCCAGTGTCGAGAAAGAAGTCTGGAGGCAGTGGCTGGCAGCAGATGGGTCTCCTATAGAAAGCAGACGTCCACCTTATGCCGAATGAGGTGGGCATGGACCAGGCGCGCCTTTCGGTGGTCATTAAGTCCACGGACGTTCCAGGTCCATAGGACAGTGTCTGTCATGATGCCGTGTCAAGGGGAGCAGCGATAAAGGAAGCGCTGGGGGAGGGAGACATTCTGTGCAGATGCATGCGGCGGTGCCATGAATGGTGAAAAGAGAAAAAACGTGCAATAACCTTGTAAGTGCAAGGAGGTAACATGGGCCATACAACAATCAAAGCTTCATAGGAGAGCACAAATTCAAACAACACAATCCCCCCAGTGGAGGTACGTACAACAAAGGTGCATTGAGAAAACAAGGTGTTGAACCTGTAGTGTATAAAGGAAAGATTTACATATCTGGGATGACATGTTGTGTAGAAGCCTGTCACGGTGACCAGTGCAAAAAAGAACAAAATAGCCTCAGAAGGAGGCAACAAACCCCAGATACCCCCCACCCCGCCACTCACCCCCCCCCAAAAAAACAACCCCAGAGAACCCCCCACCCCCGCGCCCACTCCAACCCCCCAATCAAGCTGAGATACCACCCATTCCCACCCCAGGGACCCACAACTGGGAAGGGAAAAGTCAATGTCCAGCAAGGGAATTATCCCGTGGAGGCATGGCGTCGCTCAGCATACACCCCTGCCGTAGAGGCAGGGTGGCCAAGCCATAGATCAGTGCAGACAGCACGGAAAAAGGACATCAAATAACAAAGGAACTCAAGCCCAAAACAGAAATAGGGAATGGTATACCCTGAGAGGCTGTAGCGACAGGAAGGACTAACGTGGAACAAAAGCTTAAGCAAAATGGAATGCAATCAGCAGTCAAGCAGGAGTGCGCAGCAGGTCAGTCATTGTTACTGAGGTTGTCAGCTGCGGAGGCCTGAGAGTCAGCAGGCGAAGAGCGATGCGACCTGTCCAATTTCTTTGCAAAGGCCAGAGATTCTTTGGGATCCGGAAAGATGAGCGTTTTGGAACCCTGCCTGACGCGCAGTTTAGCAGGATATGCCAGTGAGTAGGAAACTTCGTGCTTTTGAAGGATCCGCTTCGCCGGGAAGAACTCACGGCGAGCTGCCTGGACCGCGATAGTGTAGTCGGGGTAAAACGACAGGGAGTTGCCCTGATGCCGGATTTCGCTCTTCTCCCTGGCCGCCCGAAGAATGGCATCGCGGTCTCTAAAGTTCAGGATCTTGGCAATGATGGGGCGAGCCGGCAGACCAGGGCCAGGACGAGGGCCGAGGGAGCGGTGAGCTCGCTCGACAATGAAGACCGGGGAAAGGATGTCGCCAAAGAGTTCTCTGATGAGCTGTTCCACAAAGTCCTCCATTCGAGATATATTGGTAGATTCGGGCACTCCCGTGATGCGGAGGTTGCTCCTACGGGAGCGCGCCTCCAAATCTTCATTTTTGTTCCGAATGAGGTCAAGTACTTTGTCCATCTGCAGCAATCTTTGGCGATCTTGAGTGGCGGCGTCCTCAGCATCAGAGACCCTAGTTTCGACATGCAGAAGGCGGGCGTCATGTGAGTCGACTCAGGCCTTGACTGTGTCCAGACGAGCTGACAGCTGATCAAGTTGGGCCGCTATGCCCGTGACTGTGGACTTGACGTCCAACATATTCGCTTTTAGGTCATCCTCGCGTGTTGGGCCTGTCTCCATGAGTGCAGCGGGGTCACCCCCATCAGAGACTGCGCCATCCTGGCGCGTCGGGCGGCGCTGATCGAAGGCGATCTTGGGCTGTTTAGGGTTGGTTCTCCCCATGGCCGGCAGGAGCAGGTGGGAGGCATGGCCAAAGGACAGCGGGGAGGCAGCGGCGAGAGAAAGAAGGCAACAGGCAGTGTCGTAGGTGAATAGCGGGCAAACAGCAGCCAGGCCAGATGCAAGGGTAGTGAAAGAGCCGCAAATAACACCCCCAGTGATGGCGGGCAGAGGCGGGTAGACGTTGGGCCCACGGGTCCGATAGGGAAGCAGCAGGACCTGGCACAGGGTGGGTCCCCTACACAGGCGAGATGGCGGGAGAACAGGAGACGTCACAGCAGCCGCAGCGGAGTACCTCAGAAGTCGCACCGCCCCCAATGCCGAAGGATGGTAGGTGCCCAGCAAGTCCAGGGGGCCCAGCCGAGGGTATCAGGGTAGGTGGCGCAATGACATCGAGAGGCCAGCCGGGATGGGCTGGAAACGCAGGAGTCAGATGGCGCCCAGCGGGCACGACCTCGGGCCTGTACTACTGGGTGTGGGCGGCACGAAGGATGGCACAACCGCGGGGGTGGCAGCAGTGAGGAGACACGGGGGGCAGGCAGCCTCCGGCGCGGGGCCAGCGTGTCAAGCAGGCTAGCGAGGATGTAACTAAGTTGTCCCCGCAGCAGTAATGAGCGGAGAGGCCCCGCGGTATGGCGTGCGCACCCCCAGCCCCACCGCGGGACCCCCGCAGAGGCAGCACTTATCCTGGGCGGTGAGCGTCAGAGGGCCGGCAGGCACCAGGGGGCGGCCGCAGACGCGTGGAGGGCGGCATATCACCGAGGCCGGAGCTGAATGTCCAGGGGCCTAGGGGCCCACACAGGAAGGCGCAGTAGCCAGTTCGTGTCCCAGCGGGATGGCCGGAATGTCCTCAGGGCACAGCACCGGGCGTAGATCAGCAGAGAGGTGGCAGCAGCAAGTAGGAACCGGAGGCGAGCAGCCAGTAGAATGCCGGCCGAGAAAGGCCGGGCTCGAGCCGAGGAGGTGCAGCAGGCCGAGGGGGGAGGAAGCCAGGTTAGAGGCAGAGGGCATCGGGCAGCCGTGACAGAGCGACGGGGGGAGCTGGGGGCCTCACCAGCGAAAGACCACACGCGGCGGGAGTCACGGGGAGCGCACCGCCCCCGTCGCCAGGCCTGGGCACTGTGAGCTGCCACAGCGGGCAGCAAGGACCAGCGAAATGGCGCCCATGCCGCGGGAAGGCCCTGGCCGGAAGGTACGGCCCGCGCGCCCCCAATCCCGCCGAGTTAAGCTTTAGCGGCAGCGGCACTCACCGGCTCCAGCAGTCCTGGGATAATTGCAGTCCTCCGGCCAGCCCTCCAGGCACGAGGGCCGCAGCAGCGAGGTAGCAGTCAGACCGAGCCTCACCATCGGCAGGGCCCGGACTCGGAGTGAGGGTCGGGCGGCAGATCACGGCTCCGATGCGGCGCAGGGGGCCAAGAGTCACATTAAAGGACGCCCAAGGATGAGGTGAGTCCGGATTGCGGGGTGCCGGGCTGATGCAATGTAGTTGTCTGCAGGATTATTGCGGATGATTGGCTTGGCCGGCAGAGCCCACTTAAAGTGCGGCCATCTTGCAGCCGGCTAAGCCACGCCCCCCCATCATCTACATACATGACTCAATGTCTTCCTCTGTTCTACCAGTCTTGGTGGCTCAATCACACACACCAAATATCAGGGACATACACTATCGGACCATAGTCCACTATTGCTGATCCATCAACCACTAGGGACGAGTTCCCCAATCCCCTTGTGGAGACTCAACCCTTCCATGTTAGAGGACGCCCCTTTCCGGGAATCCCTTGGTGCTCTTATTGACTCCTACTTTCAAGCAAACACGAATACTACCTCCTCGGTACTGGTGGAGTGGGAGGCATTTAAGGTGGTAGTGAGGGGACACTGTTTGGGGCGCTCGATAGGAGTACAGAGAGAATTGCATAGAGAACTGTAGGATCTGGAGAGTAAGTTGCACAGATTAGATAATGCCCTAGCGGCAGATCCCGTCTCCCGGACAACCCTGCGGGAGGTGCGTGCCCTTTACGACGAGGCGCTGGAACGGTTGAGATGCCACGACTACAGGGCATATCTCACCAAAGTGCAAGAGGAGGAGGGGGAAACCAGAGCGTTTGTTGGCCTGGTTGATCAGACCCGAATCCTGTGGGGCTCCGATTACACATGTCTGGTCCGAAATGGGTGCCTCTGTTCAGGACCCCGGGGAGATATCCTTCTTTCAGATTCAGGGACTGGATGGACACACTCAAGAGACCCTGGAAGGACCGGTGACATTGCAGGAGATACAGGGAGCTATTAAGGACATGGCCACAGGGAAGACACCGGATGGACTCCCTGCGGAATTTTACGCAATTTATGGTTCCAGATTGGCTCCTTGTCTGGTGACCCTATATGCCGAATCCTTGAAATTAGGCCTTCTCCCTCCGTCCACACGGGACGCACTTGTGATCCCGCTCCCTAAGACCACCACTTTGGGCGCTCAAGTTGGGGATTTTAGGCCCCTTTCCATTCTCAACAGGGATTTTAAGATTCTTAGTAAAGTCCTGGCACTGCGCTTACTGCCTTATATGTCTGCTGTAATCCACAGTGACCAAAATGGGTTTATCCCATCCTGGAACACCTCATTCAACCTGCGCAGGCTGTACTCGGTGTTATGTCATCCTGAAGCGTGCGCTCTTCCACGGGCGGCCATACTGTCTATTGACCTACAAAAAGCCTGTCATTCTGTTGGTTGGGAATACCTATTCGCAGTGATGGAGCATATGGGCTTTGGAGAAGGCTGGGTCAAATGGGTTCAGATGCTGTATGATTGTCCCACTGCACAGGTCCGGAGTGGGAAAACGGTGCCTACCCAATATGAGATCTTTCGGGGTACAAGGCAGGGTTGCCGTTTGTCCCCTCTCCTCTTTGTCCTGGCTATTGAACCACTGGCTTCATGGTTCCGACGGGGGGCAAAGGGCTGGGAATTAGGGTAGATGGGAGACAAAATATAATATCTCTATATGCAGATAACCTGCTGATATATCTGGAAGATGCGGTGAGGGGCTCCGACACAGCGCTATCTCTTCTAGGGCGATTCGAGCACCTGTCGGGCCTAGGGGTCAATAAAGACAAGACCTACCTGTTCCCTGTAGCTGGAGCACTGCCGAACCCCCAGGACCTTCCTGTAGACCTTAATTGGACACCTAACACCTTAAAATATTTGAGGATCCATATCTTCCACTCACTGGACAACCTCAGGGAAGGAAATTTAGATAGAGCTCTCCGATCTCTTAAGGCGTGTGTCCCCTTTTGGAGTTCACTACGCCTGCCCCTTATGGCCAGGATTTCTCTGACCAAGATGGTCATGTTGCTGCGTCTTCTATATTTTCTCATTAACCTCCTGATATCTGTACCAATGGGTTGGTTCCGCCAGCTGGACTCACTGCTACGGGATCTGATCTGGGGGAGGGGTGAAGGAGGGTCTCACTACAGACATTTTGAATTATATTTCCTGGCCGCTCAGATGCAATGGCTAGCACAATGGCTGGAAGGGGTGAATCCGGAGGGGACTTTTACAATGGCAGCTGAATCACGATCCCCCCTCCTATTGGCTAAAATACTCATCCTGACAGTTTCTGTCCCGTATAGATCGGTATTACACACATTGGCCCTGCAATGTTGGAAAAGATACATGGCTAAAACAGCTAGGACACCACGATACACATTGACGATACCACTGGTCGGCCTGCCTCGCGGCAACCCCCAGACAGTTTTTATTGCGGATCAATTAGCACTGTGGCTGGAGGTAGGGGTGGAGACAGTAGGGTATTGCTATCAGGAGAAGGCCCTAGCACTGTTTGAGGAACTTGTTGAGGGATACGGCCTATCACTGGGGCAATTCTTGCAGTATGAAGCCTTAGTCCGCACTTTTGGGACGTTGTGGGGAAGGGGCCGGGAGGAACCTGAGACACATACGGTACTACACTCATTACTCACACTGGGTTCGGCCGGCCACCTTTTGTATTACTGATAGGGGCCACACTTATTCCCTCACAGAAACTACAGAGACGCTGGGAGACGGCCCTTAGCAGGGAACTAACTGATTCGGAATGGCGCTGAACTCTGTCCTCCCACAAAGGGTTCTCCCGTAGCACTAGGCTGAAATATATTCAGTTTAACTATGTGCATGACTCCACACCAGATACAGGTGACATATGGGGGGACCCACGCAAAGATGCAATCAGAATGATGCAGATTTTTTACATATGACCTGGCCTGTGTAGGACTGCGCCCCTTCTGGGACAAGGTCCTATTACAGATAAACATAGCAGTGGGGCGCACACTCGAGTCTTCAATAGAAGTTTGCCTGATGTGCCTGTTCCCCAGGCCCCCTAAGAGAAAAATGGGCAACAGGTTTATAGACCTGGCCTTGATATTAGCCAAGAGGCGGATAGCCATGGCTTGGAAGTCATCTACTAGACCCTCGGGAGGACTTTGGAGATGGGACATCATTCACTTGGCAGGGCTCTAGCTCGAGAAGAGTCCAGAATTCCAAATCGTCATCCCCTAGCGGAACAATGGAGGGAAATGTTTTCGGATTGGGAGCTCCCAACGCAAACACTGGAGGACAGCGACGAGACTGTAAATGACAGCGAACCACAAGGCTGTGATGCCGACATGACTTAAAGAGCCAACAGGGAATGGGACCATCCGCTAGGAGGGCTATAGGTGAATAATCAAAGGACTTTGGACATGTGAGAGGTAGATGGGATAAAGATCGAAGAAAAAAACTAGGTTCAACGCCCCTGGTGACCCCTCACCCCCCCCATGCATTAAACGACACCTAAGGCTTTGGCGAGCCAAACATATATCTTACCTGGGAAACGCAGACGGGGCCCCAAACCCCCATCGCCCCAGTATTCAACACATATCTATTTCTGACTGACAATTGGTGTCACAGCAATGCCTACCTTCTTGCAAATACCCCAAAGTTGTTTGTTGCTTTGTTTATTTTAGTTAGAAGAAAACAACAATCAGGCAGTACCCCTTTGGACATCCCCAACTACTGGGTAGAACAAAGGGTGCAGAGATAGCCTCAAATAGACCACAAGATGTAGAGTACGTGGCAGCAGCTTTGGAGATAAAGGCCCATGATACTAGGTGTAAACAGGGGACCTTATAACTGCCTAGTGAGGGAGAGATAGGTGTAAACTATGTATGCAAGCATAAACAAAAATGCATGTAATTGCTCTCCATGTATGATATGCCAAAGATATGATATAAGACTGCATTTGTAAGTTTGTCAACATTATTGACAACAACTTAAAATGCTAATAAAAATATGTTGGAAAAAAACTATTATATAGGATAGTGTCAATAATCATGGAATTTCAGTAAAATTCAAATTATGCTATTTGAATGTTATCATCCTAGGATATGAGTTATCTAGCTATGGTAAAGAACTTGCACCCAGGTTCCTAGGAAAATGTGGGACTCTTGAACTTTGATCAAAAGTATCTCCCTCACTATGCAGAGAGAGTAAGGCACTTATGCCAGCTTATCATGCCTACACCCACAGATAAAGATTGGAAGGAGAAACAAACTAAAATCCTCAAAGACTTTCAGAGACATGATTGTGACTGTACATACAATTTAGTGATGAGGCTAACTCCTAGTTAATCATAATTTACTTACCTTTTGTCACTTCAGTGTCATATTCTTTCTTCGTAGGCCAACCTTTCATTTTCCATAATCCTCACTTTGTTTTGTTTTCTTTCCTCTTTTTGGACAGCCAATAGTCCTATCTTTGTTTGTTACTAAGAGCGTACAGGTTCCCTGTTAAGGTAAGTTCACTTTTGTTAGGTATCAATTTTAGATTCAGTCATTTAAGACACTTGCTAACCCTGTCCTTCCTGAGACCACTACTCTACAGGTTATAGGACTAACTTGTAACTGTACTTTATAAGGGCGTTGTCAGTGACATAACATCTTCTTATCTGATGAGTGTGTTGTGAACCTCTCACCTGGAGGAGGGAGGAGGGCCACACCGCTACACATCACCTTAGCCCTGAGAGGAAATATGTAGCCAGCTCCAAGTCAAAAAAGTAAAAGGTATCCAAGAAATGAAACTTACAGAGAATAAAAGGGCATCATAAGACTAGACTTTCTAGGGTTAGGTCTCTACTATTGTTGGCTTTTATTAGACTTCGCAATTGTATCAGCCGATTTGATTGACCTATTAAAGAAGTCCAGTTCAACTAAAATTCTTCCAAATCATAAAGCTAAACATGCTTTTGACAATTAAAAGGAAAGATCTTTACTACCACCATGTTGAACTGTCTAGAGTTTAATAAAAATATTTCTTACTAATTGATGCTACTGATGTAGATTTAGAGGCTGCATTATCCAAACAAGAAACAGACAGAAAAGAAAGACTCATTTTATGTATCAACCACAAACTATTTCCCAGAGAAGCAAAATATACTACTAATGAGAATGAATGCTTGGCAGTGGCATTGTATCATTATAGTACTATTTGTTGGGAAGGAGTTTTTATCAGACCTAGGCAAAATTTAAATTAAGCTAACATAATTCATGTAATTTTTGGAATTTCCCTTTATGCTTTTTATGCAAAATTCGCAAAATTACGCCGTTGCGCCATTTTAATGCATTGCATTGCAATTTTGCATATTTACATGGCACAGAAGCAAATTAAGCAAATGTTGTACAACTCTGGCTTTTATTTTGTATACAGACCATGCACCTCTAACATGGTTGTCGTGAAATAAACAAAATAAGCCCAGGATATCAAAGGTTTGGCATAACAGTCATTTCAGTTCAAAGCTCTACATTGAGTGGGAAGATTACAGAAAACTGCACATTTTCGTTATAGATCTCTGATAGTTTTGCCCTGTTGGCAAAATTGTAGCAAAGAGGTGTATGATAGGTTGCTTACTGACACCTCTGTAACTCATACTGGTGGAAACTGGTGTTTGTAGTTCCATTGCAAGTCACACAATTCAGGGAAACAGACAATGACCCTTTAAAAGACAAAGTACCTAAGACGAAGGGAGAAGTGATGAATCGGGCTTAAAGTGAAAAAATGGCCCAGCATAATAGAGTGGAGACATCTCTGGTGCAGAAGCCAGAGTCACGGCCGGTAAGTTGAAACACAAGAGAGAGCCACACATCAGAAGAAAGATCCAAGCTGATGTCCTTGACAATTCCAAGAAAATCAAGTAAAGATGCTGTTGTGGGGCTTCTTGACGTTGACAATTCATTGGGGATTGGGATGCCCTGTCACTGGCACCTGCATCAGATTCAAACTCTTCTCAGTCACAGAGAGTGCCCTCGTTTTGATCATTCACAGTCTCCTGGTGAGGAGGATCATTTTACGTTTTTGAGGAGCAAGATGTTTCTCATGATTTTCTCACCTCTGCGTGTGGCTGTGGTCATTGTTCCTTTGTGTTGAGTTACCTATTTTGATTAGTATGGCAGCTTCAATTTGAATGTTACACTCTCAGGACCTTCACATGAGACTGCAGTGCTGATTTAATTGGCAGAATATCTCACCCTACTTTCAAGATGCTTATTAAGTCATCACGGAGTCTTGGTGTGTAGGTATATATCTGTCACAACCATATTGATCAAATATATAAAGGGTCATCAATAGACTGATCCAAGTTTTTATCAAAAATATAAATTATTTATTATTGTCATCATCATATAAAAATACATATATCTATATATATCAAATAAGCAATGATACAAAATTGACATAGATAACAAAGAATAAATGTACCCTACATTTAAGCATCATGGAGCTCACCACACTCATACCCAGATTCAGACACCCATACCCATTCATTCAAATAAAATTCTCACACATATCAACAGCCTACAAATAGACAAGACAACAGCGGAACAGAAAATCAATATTCAACAAAGTGCACTGATGGACAAACAAAAGAAAAAGAAGGAAGCACAGTTGATTGACATTTCATACATTCTAATAATCTAGTCCTGTTGTCTAAAGGTGCGCATTATTAGATATTTCCCCAATTAAAAAGTTTTTAAGGCAGTGCGTTCTGTTTTTTTGGTATTGCCTTTGCTTCCCTGATTTTCTGCCTGTTTATCCCATACCCAGGGGTCCTCTTTGTTGTGTTATTTATGCAGTGCTGATTTGACATACGTCTCCTTTCCAAAATTTTGCGATCATCCATTGTCTTAGGCTCCCAGCTGGGGTTGTGGGGGCGACTTTCATACACCACTCGCTTTATGCAGACGCTGGTTGAGGCTACTTCTGTGGTGGTGTGCAATGTCTGTTGATATAAACGCAAGAACGTGTATATGGCTCTCTCCAGTGGTCTCTCAAGCTATGGGATTCTGATTACTTTGTTCATTGAGCGTATGAACTGGTCTACCTCTTCGTTGTCCTGGGGTCAATGGGGTGTAACCTTCCGTTGGTGTATACCCCATGATTGGAGATAGCCCGCAAATTCCTGGCCTTGGAATGGTGGCCCATTTCTTGTCCTCAGTTTCTTGTTGATGCCATGAGTGGCCATTATTTTTTCAGTTTGGGGGATCACCTCACTGGCAGTGTTGATTATGACTATCTCAATTTCAGGGTATTTAGAGTAGTCGTCCACCATGACCAACATGTGCTGTATATCTGGCAAACTTCCAAAGTCAAGGCTGGCTCATTCCCATGGTTGACTCGGTCTCTTTTTGGGGATGACAGGCGCAGGTGGGTCTGTCTGGCCAGTGGCTTAGCATGGTATGCAGCTTCATATGACTGTTTCAACCTGCTAGTCAACAACAGGAAACCACACTTTCTACCTGAGGCTAACTTTATGTCTTCTGCATCAGACTCTGTGGCATAACTATTCTGTGGCTTCTCAGCACATGTCCACTATTATCCATGGCAAGTTCATGCCCGTACATTGTTCAAACTCTCTAGGACTCTTTGGACTCCAGAGTTCTTTGCCCCCAGTGAGTCTCGAGGGCGTCCTACCGTCCAGACTCCAGAGCTCTGAGAGTTAGTTGCAGGCAGTCGTCTCATCCAGTGGACTCTACGTTCTTGGCCATTGTCATCGGCCTCAGGTGGGATGTGTTCCATGACGTAGCAGACGTACTCTTGGTTTCTTGGGCCTCACATTCCTCATGTGGTGTTGCAGCTCTAGGATTCCTGGACAAATATTTGGCCAGGTTGTTGGAGCCAGCATGGAGTATGCACTCGACTTTGAAGGAATATTCTTGAAGCACCCGTTTCTCAATGTGGGACAGGGGCTTTGACGATGATCGGTGTCAAGGGTTTGTGGTGGTGTGAACCACAAATGTGTTGCTGTAGACATAGACGTGAAAGTGTCGACATCCCGAGTGACTATCGATGGCTTCACGTTTGATCTGGGAGTACTTTTGCTCCATTGGGGTCAGTGCCAGGCTGGCGTATGCAACTGGAGCCCCCTCTCCGTGTTCTTGCTCTTGGGTCAAAACCACTATGAGGCCTGTGGGGCTGGTATCTATGGCAGTTCTGGTGGCACTAGTCAGATTGAAATATGCAAGTGTTGCATCAGCGGAGAGGACATCTTTTGTATTTTGATACTCAGTTTCTTGTTGCAGTCCCCAGGTCGCCACATCCAGGTTGCGTTGGCCTTGATGAGCTTATGTAGGGGCTGGGTGAGTGTTGTGAGGTCCTTGATAAACCGCCCACAGTAGTTCACAATGTGGAGCAAGCTTCTTACCCATATGCACAGGATGGAGCAGCTGCCGCTTTAACGTCTCATACTTTGTCCTGACCTTCAACCGAGAAGACACATCCAGAAAAACTGATGGTGGTCTGGAAAAACTCACATTGCTCTTGGTGCAGTGTCATACTACAGTCACTCTATCACTGTAGCCCCTTCCTTAGTCTCTCTTTGTGCTCGCCCAGCGAGATGGCATAGCTTAGGATGTTGTCTCTCACCTTTATAGTTCTAGGGAGGCCACCCAAAACTTCCCTGATTGTATTCTGGAACACCTCAGCGGCACCTGAGATGCCAAAATTAAGCCTTTTGTACCTTCGGAAAATCCACATGGGTCGAGAAGGTTGTAATGTACCTCGAGGTGGGGTGGAGCAGCAGTGGATCCTAGCCAGACCGTAGGTATGTTCTGGAAAACCAGGTGGTGGCCCTCCTGAGTTTCCTCGGGATGTTATTGACTGTGGGTGTGAGATGCCACTCTCGTTTTACGGCCACTTTGGTGAGCCTCATATCTGCACACATCTGGAATTCGCCTGGCTGTTTGGGTTTCCTGGCAACTACAATGGGGGTTACCCAGGTCGTGGGACCATCTACTCTTTCGATAATGTCTGCCAATTTGAGTTTGTTCTGTTCTGCCTCCACTTTTGGGTGGAGGTGAAAGGCCACCCTGCGGTGATGCAAAGCAACTGGTTGCACTGTTTGGTCAATTTGTAGGTATATTAACTTGTTCATGAGGCAGTCAGTGCCCTCAAAAACATCCTGGAATCCCTAAGTATGTTATCCAGCTGACCGGTGTGTACTTGGAGGGCAAAGTGGGCCAAGTGGTGCAACAGCCACACCCCTCAGAGGATATGTAGATGGACTCAGTGCAAAGGCCGACTGTTGGTCGTGGGGGATTGTGACTGTGATATGTCCATTCATTTTTAGCAGTCTTGTTTGACCATAAGCATAATCTCTCATTTGACCAAAATCATAGTCTTACACGCAGGTGGAGAAAAGCACTGGCTTTGGCACTAGTTTTTCATAGACGTCTCAGCTATGACATTATTGATGCATCTGAGCCGATCACAGCTGAGAGCCTCGTCAACCCAATTTGGATGGTGCAGGTAGGCAGGGACTGGATCTTGGGACCAGTCCTTTCAAAACGGAGAACCGAATGGACTGCTGCTACGAACATTGTCCATGTCTACCAGTTCATCGTGGTCCAACCTGGTCTCCCATTCGGTAATGGTGTTAACTGTTCTCCTTAAGTTGATGTTTTTCCACTTGCTGGAACAACAACTTTGGCAAATGGTTTACCTTCATGCATGCCATGTGTGAGAAGTTGACCTGGCATATGCTGTCCACTAGTTATAGTGGCCACCTTGCACCAGTCCAAACGACCCTTATTGATGATAGGTTTAAAGACAACCTTTATTGAAAGCTATCCAAGTGGTAGCTATGGAGAGCAGCCTTCAGGCTAAGTCTTGAAGGAGTGTAAAGCAGCTTGGTTTACCAGATTAAAACCTCTTGAATGACCAAATGAAAGGAGAACCACACCAGGTATATATAAAATATATGTATTTATTTCTAAACACTCACTACTAATCTCTTTATGAGATTAGAGTCCAAGATACACAATATCACAGTATTAAAACAACAGTAAATAGCACAATATACAATGGGCCCCAGGGGGGGACCAAACCATATATTAAGAAAGTGGTATAAGAACCACGACTTGACTAGACACAGTGCCTACAGCACGTAGAATCGCTGGGACCCCAAGGAACCACCCAAGGTAGTGACACAGGAGACCCACGGGGGACGTGTGCAGTGTGAGAACACAGCCGCGAGCGCCGTAGCATTCTATGAGGAAAGTCGCGGTTGGAATTTTAAAGCAAAAGGACACTTAGGAGAGGACTTTGATCAAACCCCTTTAGACTTAAGGGGTTCTAGGGCCAACACCCACGGGAGCACTGTAGTCCTCGAGTTACCTCACCCAGGGAAGCCGGGTGCATAGGTGTCAAAGGGTGTCGGGAATCGTCGTTGATTTCAATGGCGATCTGCTGCAAAGTGCTGCTGCCGTGAAGGAGAAAAGTGTCCGGTGTGATCCAAGCTTGGATCAAAGATGTGAAGAACCTGAAAGCAGAGGGGACAGAGTCTGGGTCACTAGCCAGTGACCAGGAGCGGAGCAATCGAATGCCCACCGATGTCGGGTGCTTCAGGTGCAAAGAGGTGAAGCTTGACTCTGCAGCCACGGGGTCCCGGAGACATCAAGGACAACCAGGAGCTGGATTCGAGCTGTCCCACAAAGGATGTCGAGTGCTGGGGTGTCGGTGCTCGAATTGAACACAACAAGCCTTGGCAACAGCAACCCACACAGGAAGAGAAAAGATGCTTCTGTGCGGACCAGCAAGGTCCTGGGGACTCCCCAAGTGATAGAGAGTCAGGGCATGTCTGGAGCAACCAGGGAAGCCCAATCAAAGTTAGAGTTGCCTTCTTGGGGACCCACAGGTCAACAGACCAGGGATCGCAAAGGAACCTCAAGAGGAATCACAAAATGGCGGCCCACGGAGCACTCGTTAAGTGTAGGCCTGCAATCTTTAGTGTGATCACTGCTCGGGGTCAGGGCTACAAGTAACCCAAAGCTCAGCCTCAGGGGTTGCCGGAAAGCTGATGCTGCTGCAAATGGACGCAGTGCCCAGGGGTTCGGGTTGCACGGTCACCACGAGGGATACGGGCCTCAGACTTGCTGTGGGCACAGATCGACCTCTAAGACCTCGGAAAACCCACCTCCTCTGTGGCAATATTCTTCGGAGTCCGTCGGAGCTTCAGAGATGCCAACTGGTCAGTTGCGTTAAAGGTGCCTGCCTTGCAGGGGAGTAACTCCTTTACTCCAAGGGAGATTCTTCAGTCATCCAGCGTAGTGCAGATCGTCGAAGTACTTGGTTTCTGTGTCAGAGTTTAGTCCAGGTGTAATCTAAAGTCCTGTAGTCAGGGGTTACTACTTTATACCCAAGGAAGGGGTGGGACAAACTCTGGGGACCCACCTATGGGAGGGTCAGGAAAGAGGGGTGCCTACACCCATTCCCTTTGTCCAGTTTCACGCCAGAGCAGGGGCTGGTAGCCCCTGCAACCGGTTTGAGCTGGACAATGCACAGGGACACCAAATGTGCCCCCAGTGCAGACTTCAAAGCACTCTGGGAGTGCACCCACCCAGCCCCAATACACTAAAGCCTGTCTGGGAGGTGGTTACACCTCCCTGTGACAGGAAACCTATTGTCCAGGCCTCCCCTTCCGGAGTTTCGTCCAGCAGTAGGAGGGCAGACTCGTGTCTGTGGCTGCAGCATCCATTTTGTGATGCCAGGGTTCTGTTAAGCTGGTACCGGGTGTACCGGTGGTGCCAAGTTTCTCCCTCTAGTAGGGTGGGATCATACCTCCCACCCCAGTTACTGGGGTGGAGGTATGATTCCAAGGTGTTTGACACCAAACACGACATGTTTCCATGCAGCCATTCTCAAGTTAGCATTTACCGCGAGGTTATAATGCACTTAAGAGTATATGGTTGGCCTCATCACAAACAACCCTGGAATGAAGATTCCAAAAGCTGCAGAGGGCTCTGCTCATGCATGGGCACCCTCTCACATGAAACCCAGCACCCTGCCTTCAGGATTGATAAGGCCTGCCATAGGGGTGACTGATAGGTTTACATGTGCAGTGATATGGAGAGATATAGGGAACCTATATCTCAGTAAGAAGTGGATACACCACCTTACACAGGCTGCTGTAGCAGACCTGTTGTGTCATTTTGGATGGCCTCTCAGGGGTGGCATAATACATGCTGCAGCCCCTGGGAGGCCTCTGGAGTACCTATGCCCTGGGTACATAGTATACCATATACTAGGGACTCATAAGGGTACCCCAGAATCCAATCTGGAGTGTACCTAAAGTACATGCAATCAATTTAAGGGGAAAGCAGATAGGCTGGGGTCCTGAATAGCAGGATCCCAGCCAAACTAAAATCGAAAACCAGCAAAACACCAGGAAAAAAGTGGGGGCAACCATGCAGTCAGATTCCACCTTCCTACATAACCCCCAAACGAAAGGAGATAAGGCTAACCTTGTCCAGTTGAGCCTTTATTGACTAAGTGGCCATATAAGGAAGAACCTGCACTAGCATGGTTACCCCCTGTCTTATGGTCCACTAAGCAATTCCTAACCCCAAGGGTATTGGATGATCTCCACCATTTGGAATTACTACCTGTGGTGTGTTTTGGCAAAGTAAAAGGCTGGTGGGGTGTCTGAGTAGAGAAGTGAGGCCCTAATAAAGTTGGTCTCAGCTTCCTCAGATCACTGGTCACCATGGAGGCCTTTCTTTCCTTGACTGAGTCGTATCTGGCCCTAAGGGTCAACCTCTGGCAGCCTACAGCTGGGGGTTGGGTCCCTTTGGTTGGAACAATGGAGGGACATGGTAGGTTTGGAACCACTTGGTCCCAGGTTTGCCTTTGCCCACCAGAGTCCATCTGGGGAGGTCCCTACACAATGGTAAGAGGGATCCCTCAGTGTGCTGAGGAATTTTCACCTGGCTAGGGCTACTAGACTGGGTGCCCCTAATCTGTGGATGAGGGGTTCCTCTGGACAGGGAGCCCTTAGGGGTCCACTGACCTCCCTGACCTCTGCAGCCCTGGGCTGACAGAGGGAGGGTAGAGAGGAGCAGGTTACCTGCTCCAGATTGGAGTACCACCTTGGAAGGGTCCCCTGCCATCAGGGGTGTTGCCAGGCCAGGCCTGACCACCTCTGGGGCAGTTCCTTCACTAGGGGTAGGATCAGTTCCCTGAGGAAGCTGACCCTTACCTATAGTCTGGGGGGAAGAAGACTTTTCTTCAACCCTTCTGCTCTCTTGTGGAGTAGAGTGGGCCATTCTTTCAGGCTCCACTTCTCCAAAATTTCCCTGGGATGGGGCTGAGGCTCTAACAGCCCCAACAACCTTCTCAGAGAGGCCCAACATTTTTAAATGGGCCTGGTATTCAACTTCAGCCCGGGCTGAAACTTCTAGATCATTGCCCAACAGGCAATCTACAGGCAAGTTTGGGGACACTGCCACTCTCTTCGGGTCAGTGACTCCTCCCCAGCTGAGATTGACTATGGCCATGGGATGATCTGTTCTGATACCATCAATGTTGGTCACCTGGTACTTGAACTCAGGTAAAAGCTGTTGAGGGGGACTAGTTTCCCTGTCACCATGGTGACACTAGCCCCTGTGTCCCTGAATGCCAACGCCTTCTGACCATTAATTAGGGGCTCCTGTCTGTACTTGCCCAAAGTATTGGGACTCATAGTAAAAGTGGCAAATCCCATGCCACCATCACAGACTAAGGAGGCCTGGGAGGAGGACCTTGATAAACTGGGGTCCACCTCAGTTCCCCATGAAAATGCACCTAACTTTTTGGGTGCATTACTACCACCTGGGGGATTACTACTTGTAGTACCAGGAGGAGTGGGAGTATTGCTGGGAGGAACTTTTTCCTTATTGCCAGCCTGGGAGCAACTGGGGTCATTTTTCTAGTGGCCAGGCTTCTTACACTTATTGCAATAAGGTTTCTTTTCAGGGGACGAAGGAGTTTGGGAACCACCCCCAGGAGAGGACTTTTGGGGCCCTGTAGGGGATTTGCCTTTTGATTTATCCCCACCTTTCTCTTGGTTTTTGGAAGAATCTTTCTTCTGGTCACCACCCTGATTCTTTGGCTTTACTCTGGTTCTGACCCATTTGTCTGCCTTCTTTCCCAATTCTTGGGGAGAGGTCAGATCAGAGTCCACCAGGTACTGGTTTAAAAGCTGGTTTTGACAATTATTAAGGATCTGCTCCCTCATAATCAAATTGTACAATCCTGAAAAGTCATGCACCTTGCTGCCATGTATCCAACCTTCCAGAGCCTTAGTAGCACAATCTACAAAGTCAACCCAGTCCTGAGTCTGTGCCTTTTGGGTGTCTCTGAACTTTAACCTGTATTGTTCAGTGGTTAGGCCAAACCCATCAATCAGAGCACTCTTCAGGACTTTATAATTATCAGCATCCTCTTCTCTTACAGTGAGGAGCTTGTCTCTACCTTTGTCTGCAAAGGAGAGCCACAAGATTGCTGCCCACTGCTCCTGAGGGACCCTCTGTACTTTACAGGCCCTCTCCAGTGCAGTTATCCATTTGTGGATGTCATCCCCACTCTGGTAGGGAGGGACAATCTTGTTCAGGTTCCTATGGGGATGAGTATCTTCTCTATTCCTAGGGACACTGTTGCTGCCACCATGGGGCTCTAGCCCCAACTTTTGAGAAGCTCTCTGGAGCTCCAGGGATTCCCTGTCTAAGGCCAATTGCTCTCTCTTGATTCTGAGCTTAGCTCTCTCAAACTCAAGCAGTTGGCATTTCTTCTCATAAGAGGATGCCCTTTTATGAGAAGCAGAGGACCCTATAGACGTACCAGAATGATTAGATTCCTGAGAAGGAGATCTTGATCTTCTTGGTAGACTATTAACCCTTCCAGGTGGGGTAAAGAGAACCCCACTGGGGTCTCCTTCCTCACCTTCAGGAAGAATTGGATTTTCCAGGTTGGAATCATTTTGATCCCCCTGGCCAGCATCAGAGTCTGGGTCATAGTAGTTTTCACTACCTGGCCTTTCCTCTTCAGCTGCCCCACCCCCTTTGCCAACCTCATCAGACCCTGGGGTCTTTCTGAGGTCATCTTCAAGCAACATCTTTATGAGATGTTGGGTGGTTGAGGCTTTTCCCTGTCTTCAATTTCCTGGAGGCACACATAGTCCTCAATTCTTGGTATGAGGCATGGTCATACTGTAGTTGGGAGAGACCCACTGGTTTCTGCCCTTGAAGACATGACTAGTGTGGTGTGGTGAATGCACCTACCTACTCTAGTGGGGCCTACTAAACTCTCTTGAGTTGTAGAAAGGGTGTGCTAAGCCCTTGACACACAACTCTAAGTTCAGTAGAACTTACTGTATTCTAAACTTGATTTATATGTACCTATGTACCTATAGTGGTTTTCAGTTAGTCACTCAAAGAGATTATCTGGTAAAGCAATAGCAAGCTTGAATCCAACCGCTGCACACCAATGTGAGAAGTTGGCCTGGCATATGCTGTCCACTAGTTATAGTGGGCACCTTGCACCAGTCCAAACGACCCTTATTGATGATAGGTTTAAAGACAACCTTTATTGAAAGCTATCCTAGTGGTAGCTATGGAGAGCAGCCTTCAGGCTAAGTCTTGAAGGAGTGTAAAGCAGCTTGGTTTACCAGATTATAACCTCTTGAATGACCAAATGAAAGGAGAACCACACCAGGTATATATATAAAATATATGTATTTATTTCTAAACACTCACTACTAATCTCTTTATGAGATTAGAGTCCAAGATACACAATATCACAGTATTAAAACGACAGTAAATAGCACAATATACAATGGGCCCCAGGGAGGACCAAACCATATATTAAGAAAGTGGTATAAGAACCACGATTTGACTAGACACAGTGCCTAGAGCACGTAGAATCGCTGGGACCCCAAGGAACCACCCAAGGTAGTGACATAGGAGACCCACGGGGGACGTGTGCAGTGTGAGAACACAGCCGCGAGCGCCGTAGGATTCTATGAGGAAAGTCGCGGTTGGAATTTTAATGCAAAAGGACACTTAGGAGAGGACTTTGAGCAAACCCCTTTAGACTTAAGGGGTTCTAGGGCCAACACCCACGGGAGCACTGTAGTCACTCGAGTTACCTCACCCAGGAAGCCGGGTGCATAGGTGTCAAAGGGTGTCGGGAATCGTCGTTGATTTCAATGGCGATCTGCTGCAAAGTGCTGCTGCCGTGAAGGAGAAAAGTGTCCGGTGTGATCCAAGCCTGGATCGAAGATGTGAAGAACCTGAAAGCAGAGAGGACAGAGTCTGGGTCACTAGCCAGTGACCAGGAGCGGAGCAATCGAATGCCCACCGATTTCAGGTGCAAAGAGGTGAAGCTTGACTCTGCAGCCACGGGGTCCCGGAGACGTCAAGGACGACCGGGAGCCGGATTCGAGCTGTACCATGAAGGATGTCGAGTGCTGGGGTGTCGGTGCTCGGATTGAACACAACAAGCCTTGGCAACAGCAACCCATGCAGGAAGAGAAAAGATGCTTCTGTGCGGACCAGCAAGGTCCCGGGGACTCCCCAAGCGATGGAGAGTCAGGGCACGTCTGGAGCAACCAGGGAAGCTCAATCAAAGTTAGAGTTGCCTTCTTGGGGACCCACAGGTCAACGGACCAGGGATCGCAAAGGGACCTCAAGAGGAATCACAAAATGGCAGCCCACGGAACACTCGTTGAGTGTAGGCCTGCAATCTTCGGTGTGATCACTGCTCGGGGTCATGGCTACAAGTAACCCAAAGCTCAGCCTCAGGGGTCGCCGGAAAGCTGATGCTTCTGCAAATGGACTTGGTGCCCAGGGGTTCAGGTTGCACGGTCACCACGAGGGATACGGGCCTCAGACTTGCTGTGGGCACAGATCGACCTCTAAGACCTCGGAAAACCCACCTCCTGTGTGGCAATATTCTTCGGAGTCCATCGGAGCTTCGGAGATGCCAACTGGTCAGTTGCGTTAAAGGTGCCTGCCTTGCAGGGGAGTAACTCCTTTACTCCAAGGGAGATTCTTCAGTCATCCAGCATAGTGCAGATCGTCGAAGTACTTGGTTTCTGTGTCAGAGTTTAGTCCAGGTGTAATCTAAAGTCCTGTAGTCAGGGGTTCCTACTTTATACCCAAGGAAGGGGTGGGACAAACTCTGGGGACCCACCTATGGGAGGGTCAGGAAAGAGGGGTGGCTACACCCATTTCCTTTGTCCAGTTTCGTGCCAGAGCAGGGGCTGGTAGCCCCTGCAACCGGTTTGAGCTGGACTATGCACAGGGACACCAAATGTGCCCCCAGTGCAGACTTCAAAGCACTCTTGGAGTGCACCCACCCAACCCCAATACACAAAAGCCTGTCTGGGAGGTGGTCACACCTCCCTGTGACAGGAAACCTATTGTCCAGGCCTCCCCTGCCGGAGTTTCGTCCAGCAGCAGGAGGGCAGACTCGTGTCTGTGGCTGCAGCATCCATTTTGTGATGCCAGGGTTCTGTTAAGCTGGTACCGGGTGTACCGGTGGTGCCATGTTTCTCCCTCTAGTAGGGTGGAATCATACCTCCCACCCCAGTTACTGGGGTGGAGGTATGATTCCAAGGTGTTTGACACCAAACACGACATGTTTCCATGCAGCCATTCTCAAGTTAGCATTTACCGCGAGGTTATAATGCACTTAAGAGTATATGGTTGGCTGCATCACAAACAACCCCGGAATGAAGATTCCGAAAGCTGCAGAGGGGCTCTGCTCATGCATGGGCACCCTCTCACATGAAACCCAGCACCCTGCCTTCAGGATTGATAAGGCCTGCCATAGGGGTGACTGATAGGTTTACATGTGCAGTGATATGGAGAGATATAGGGAACCTATATCTCAGTAAGGAGTGGATACACCACCTTACACAGGCTGCTGTAGCAGACCTGTTGTGTCATTTTGGATGGCCTCTCAGGGGTGGCATAATACATGCTGCAGCCCCTGGGAGGCCTCTGAGGTACCTATGCCCTGGGTACATAGTATACCATATACTAGGGACTCATAAGGGTACCCCAGAATCCAATCTGGAGTGTACCTAAAGTACATGCAATCAATTTAAGGGGAAAGCAGATAGGCTGGGGTCCTGAATAGCAGGATCCCAGCCAAACTAAGTCGAAACCAGCAAAACACCAGGAAAAAAGTGGGGGCAACCATGCAGTCAGATTCCACCTTCCTACACCATGCAGGTTTTTTCTCTAGCTGGATAATCAGCCAGGCAATGGGTGGGCCCTACACAGTTGCAACAGGGCCCCTTTGGAGAAGGTTTCAATTTAATGGCCTGTTTGGTGGTTGTCAACATGTTGACCAGCTCAGTTTTGACTTTCTTGAGCAGTGCCACCTCCATCAAGGATGCTCCACCTTTGAAAGTTCCTTGGTGTGACCCAGTGTTAGAATGTCAGATAGTGGCATTCCAGGGACCTGCAAGTATGTTCTCGAAGTTTGGAGGAGGCACAGCCCTGGACGACCTGTGCTCGGATTTCCTTAGCCTGATTGGTGAATGCCGTCAGATCCTTCAGGCGTGCATTAAACGTGTCAAGCAATTCCTCTGGTTCTTAACTCGCTTGCTGGAATACAAATCGCTCATAATCGGGCTTGCCATTGGCTCGAAGTAGACTTTGAGGGCTGCAAACATCGTGGTGTAAGTGTGAGGGGGTTCTGCTTCCTCCAATGTGCACAACAGATTTCAGACCCTGCGAGGTGAAGGAGTGCTTGCTTCCTTTCTGTTGCAATGCCAGTGTTATTAAAGAACAAGTTATTTACCTTCGGTAACAATATATCTGTAAGAAACATTTGTTAGCTATAGATTCCTTACCTTAGAATTACCGCCAGGTGTCAGACTGGATCCGGAAAGTTTTTTCATCAGCAGTACCCCTGTGCGTCGGTAGGTGTCGTCGATCGACTCCGCGTCCGTCGTTGGCATCGTGGTCACCGTGATGACGTCGCGGAAGATACCTAGACGCCGCCCTCGCACCCGACGTCAGTTCTGTACACAATTTTCCACGGCAGGAACGCAGAGCCATGCAAGACACTGACCACTACTGCACAAAACTAGGGCCCTGAAAGGATGCCCTTAACCCTAGAAGTCAGTTCGCAGAACGGGGAGGATGGGTGGGGTGGTAAGGAATCTATAACTAGCCTATGTTTCTTACAGAGATATCGTTACCGAAGGTAAGTAACTTGTTTATCCGAAAGAAACACGTTAGTTATAGATTCCTTACCTTAGAATAGATACCCCAGCAATACCAACCCCGGTGGTGGGTCTGCGAACCAAGTTCACACCAGAAAGTCCTGGAGAACAGAACGGCCAAAGAAGTCGTCTCTCCGGACTTGGCTGTCCAGACAGTAGTGTTTCGTAAACGTGTGCAGTAATGCCTACGTAGCTGCCTGACAGATGTCATGTAGAGGAACTCCTCGTCCTAAGGCAGTAGTGGGTGCCGTCGCCCTGGTGGAATGGGCGCCTAGCCCCACAGGAGGCTCCTTTTTAGCCAGAGAATAGCATGCTTTGATACACAAAACGACCCATCGAGAAATGGTTCGCTTGTGTACGGCCCGACCTTTCTTGGCACCCACGTAGCTAACAAAGAGTTGGTCATCCACCCGGACTGTTTTGTGCGATCCAGATAGAACGAAAGCGCACGTTTTGGGTCCAGACGGTGGAGTCTCTCTTCCTCTTTTGAAGGATGCGAAGGCGGAAAGAAGGTGGGCAAAGTGATGGTCTGCCCGATGTGAAAGGTAGTGACAAGCTTAGGAAGGAAGGATAGCCTAGTCCTGAGAACTACTTCTTCCGGATGGACGGACATGAAAGGAGGCTTGGAGGAAAGAGCCTGGAGCTCACTCACTCGTCTGGCAGACGTGATGGCTACCAGGAAAGCAGTTTTAAGCGTCAGAAGCCTCAAAGGACAGTTGTGAAGAGGCTCAAAGGGAGCGCACATTAAATAGGTTAAGACTAGATTCAAGTCCACTGAGGCATAACAAAGGGAATAGGAGGAAAGAGATGAGTTATGCCTTTCAAGAAAGGATTAACCACCGGGGACTTGAAAAGAGAAGGCTGATCTGGAAGCCGAAGGAAGGCAGAGATGGCCGAAAGATAGCCCTTGATAGTGCCCAGAGTAGAGCCCTGCTGGGCTAAAGAAAGAAGAAACAAGAGAACCTCAGAAAGAGGGGCAGAAAGGGGATCCACAGTCTATGCTGTGCACCATGCCACTAACTTGTTCCACCGGCAGGCGTATACCGTCTTAGTGGAGGGACGCCTGGCTGCCAAGATTACATCGCAAACTTTGGGAGGCAGGTGAAAAGACGTCAGCTGCCGCCGCTCAATCTCCACGCAAGGAGGTGGAGGCTGGACAGGTTCGGGTGGAGGACCGTCCCCTGTTGCTGCGACAGAAGATCCTCCCGAAGAGGCAGACGGGTCGGAGGATCGATGGCCATGTTGAGCAGCTCGGGATACCAGACTCTTCGTGCCAATTCTGGAGCCACAAGGATGACTTGGGCCCAGTCGCGCCTGATCTTCTTCAGCACTCTGGGCAGAAGTGGTATAGGCGGAAAGGCGTACAACAGACCACAACTCCACAGCGTCGCCTAGCGAGTGCCGCCTTCGAAATTCCAACGCGCAGAATTGCTGACATTGCGCGTTCTCTTCGATGGCGAACAGATCTAACCAAGGCTCTCCCCACTGTCGAAAGAGACCTTGCACCACCTCCGTGTGAAGACGCCATTCGTGATCCATCATGCACCTGTGGCTGAGTTTGTCCGCCCTGGCGTTCAGGGAACCTGCCAGGTGTTGAACCACCAGGGATATGCCCTGATGTTCCAGCCATGTCCAGAGGCGGAGGGCTTACTGACATAGGGTCCACGACCCCACCCCGCCCTGTTTGCTGCAGTACCACATGGCGGTGGTGTTGTCCGTGAACACCTGCACTACTCTTCCCCGGACAGAGGGAAGGAATGCCTTGAGTGCAAGACGAATCGCCCGAAGCTCCAGAAGGTTGATGTGGAGATCGGACTCCGCTGGAGACCAGAGGCCTCTGATCTCCGTCTCCCCCATGTGGCCACCCCATCCCGGAAGGGATGCGTCCGTCACCACTGTGTGCTCTGGTTGGTGAAGGGAGAGGGATCTGCCCTTGACCCAATCCTGGTTCGTGAGCCACCACTGCAATTGTTGTGCAGTGCCCTCCGAGATCTGAACGTAATCAGACAGATTCCCCTGATGCTGCGCCCACTGGAACTTCAGGTCCCACTGCAGAGCCCGCATATTTCACCTGGCATGATCGACCAGCAGGATGCAGGAGGCCATGGGTCCCAGCAGCCTCAGGGTCATTCTGACCGAAACCCGGGATAGAGGCTGAAAGATCGGAATCATAGCCCTAATATCCCGGACTCGCTGTTCAGGAGGATAGACCCGCAACCGCGTCGTATCCAGAACCGCTCCGATAAAAAGGAGCTTTTGAGAGGGAATCAGGTGTGACTTCGGCACATTGATGGAGAACCCCAGCGAATGCAGGAGGTCGGCCGTAGTCTGGAGGTGGGAGACGACTGCCTGGGATGAGGACGCCTTCAACAACCAGTCGTCGAGATATGGGAAGACTGGAACCCCTGATCTGCGTAGTTGAGCTGCGACCACCGCCATCACTTTCGTGAACACCCGAGAGGTGCTGGTAAGGCCAAAGGGGAACACGGTGAACTGAAAATGCTCGTGACCTACCGTGAACCGCAGGTAATGCCTGTGGGCCGGCAGGACAGGGATGTGGAAATACGCGTCCTGCAAGTCCAACGCTACCATCCAGTCTCCAGGGTCGAGGGCAGACAAGACCTGAGCCAGGGTCAACATTTTGAACTTCTCCTTCCGGAGGAAGCGGTTGAAGTCCCTGAGATCCAAGATAGGATGCAGGCCCTTGTCCTTCTTGGGCACCAGAAAGTAGTGGGAATAGCAACCACGACCTACTTCTGGGACAGGAACGCGCTCGATGGCACCCTTGGCCAAGAGTGCCGTAACTTCCTGTTGGAGAAGGGTCAGATGATCCTCCGACATGCGATGGAGGGGGTGGAGGTGGATTGGCCTGCCTGCTGGCCCCCCAGAACCACGTCGTTGGTTCCCACGTCCTCGGCCGCGCTGAGATGGAACAGCTTGCGCTGGCCTGTGGCTCTGGAATGAACGTGTTGGGGCACCCCTTCCGTGACCACGAAAGGGGCGGAAAGTAGACCGTGCAGGGCGCAAGGTGGAGAGGCCCAAGGACTTGGCCGTAGCCCGAGAGTCCTTGAAGCGCTCTAGCACACTGTCTGCTTTGTCGCCGAACAGGCGACGGCCATCAAAGGGCATGTCCATCAAGGTGTTCTGGACATCCCCTGAAAAGCCAGTCGTCCTCAACCAGGCGTGGCGGCGAAGCACCACTGGCGTTGAAATAGTCCTACCCAGTGAGTCAGCAGTGTCCAATCCACAACGTATGGCGAACTTTGCTGCGTCTATCCCCTCGGCAACAGCACAGGAGAGCACAGCCCAGGCCTCCTCCGGGCACTGAGGCAGCACCTGCGCGACCGTATCCCCCACGGAGTGGGAATAACGTCCCAAGAGGCATGCGGTGTTTACCGACCGCAGCCCTAAACTGGAGGAAGAAAACAACTTCTTCCCAAGTTGATCCAGTTTCTTGGATTCCCTGTCCGGTGGTGCGGTAGGGAATGCGCTCTGGGATGTTGAGGCTTGGACGACCAAGCTCTCGGGGGTGGGGTGTTGGGAGAGGAAAGTGGGGTCGCCCGGAGCTGGGCAGTGGCGTCGGGCAACCATCCTATCCACAGGAGCCCCTGTGGTGGGCCTGGACCAGGTGCCCAAAAGGATGTCTGTTAGGGCCTCATTAAACGGCAGCAGGGGCTCCGAAGAGCTCGCGGCCGGCTGAAGCACCTCTGTCAGAAGGTTAGTCCTGACTGCCACCATAGGAAGCTCGAGGTTGAGAGCCTCGGCCGCCCTACGCAACACCACTGCGTAAGACGCTCCCTCCTCCATAGCCACGGTAGGAGGAGACAACATGCCAAGGTCTGGTGAGGTGTCTAGACCACTGGCATCCCCCAGGTCCTCTCTCCAGTCCTGGCCATACTCTACCTGCGCAGGGAGAGGGTCCTCAGACCCCTCCCAGTCTTCCTCACACTCCTCTGGCTGCCAAACTGGCTGAAATGGGCCAGGATGGAAAGTAGGCACAAAAGTACCCATCCACGTTAGGTCCGGCGTCGGCAGACGCCGGTCCGACTCCGTCTCCACATGGAGGGAGAAGCCGGGGTCGACGTCGGCTGGGGGTCCAGCCGACGTCGTCTGCGGACGTGGTGCCGGTGGAGTCGGCGCCAGTGGAGGTGTCACCAGGTCGACCGGCACTGATCCGGATCCAGGCCTGGATCCAAGGGGGCCCTGCGGTGCCGAGGCCGGAGCTGCCGGCGTCGAAGGCCTAGGGCCCCCAGCCGAGTCCGCGGGGCCCGAGGGCGCACCGGCGGGTTCAGACTGCCAAAATATAGCGTGCATGGCTTCGTAGAACTGATGAAGCTGGGCAGGGGTCGCTGCCGGTCCCGGAAAGGGTGGGAAGGCCGGAGTCGACCCTGAAGGCTTTGCACGTGGAGCCGCGGGAGGGCACCACCCACAACCTCCGTCGCGTCGGCCGACGGACGAGGGGAAGTCAAAGAGCGACGACGCTTCTTCGACTTCTTCTTATGCTTGACTTACCCGACCCCGAATGCGAAGACTTCGTCGAAGAGGAGTGATGGTGGCTCCGCGATCGGTCCCTCGACCTCCCACGCGACCGGGACCTTGCGCGACGCGGAGTCGACTGCCGGGCCTCGAGGAGCTTTCGGGACCGCTCCCGCAAAGACTTCGGGCCATGGTTCGGCAGTCGGAGCACGGCTTGGGGTCGTGGTTGCGCTCCAAGCAGAAGAGACACACGCGGTGCGGATCCGTCACCGACATCATGTGGGAACAGGAACCGCAGGACTTAAAACCGGGCATCCCTCATGCTACCATGAGTCGAACGACTCAAAAAGATGTCGACAAAAGTCGCAAAAAACTAAGTCAAAAAATGACTGGGGGTACCGCTCTTCCCAGATTTGCGCTTGCTGGCGCGGAAAGAGAACGAACTGACGTCAGGCGCGAGGGCGGCATCTAGGTATCTTCCGCAACGTCATCATAGCGACCACAACGCCAACGACGGATGCGGAGTCGACCGACGATGCCTACCGACGCGCAGGGGTACTGCTGACAAAAAAACTTTCCGGATCCAGTCTGACGCCTGAGGGTATTTCTAAGGTAAGGAAACTATAACTAACGTGTTTCTTTCAGATATAAATTTCAAGGCATTTTAATCCATACCTCCCACCACGAGCTATGAATGGAAGGGGGCACTGTGATCAAAAAAGGTTCAATTGTGGGAATGTGCGCCATGGCGGCCGAGATACCCGCCCAGGAAAAGCAAGGATGCACTGTGACAAAGGAGTGGCCATAGACAAGGAGCTTAAAGCGTTTGTTGCAGCCCCTCCCAACAGCATAGGAGAATCAGTCCAGGAATGGCGAGACAGTCTCTGGGTGGGACCCAGGAGTACACTGCATGGGACCCTAGTGCACTCTGGCTGTTGTGGGGAGGCACCATGTGGAAGTGAGGGCTTCGTGCAGAGTTCTGTTGGGACAACAACATCCTCAGGTGGAGGCCGGCGGGGGAGAAGAAACACCTCACCAAAGAACAGCGGCTGCACCCCATGCAACATAAAGGAGTAAGCCTCAATGCCAATGGAAGAAGGAGCTGGCCATATGGCGACGAGAGTGAGCAGTGTCGGTCCGCATGGGAGAGAGCAGCCTGCAGAAGTGCCACTGGCAGCAGGAGCAGACCGGATGTCGGCAAGGGTGAGCGGGTTGGGCTGTGTGGGTGAAAACGCACTGACTTGCGCTTAGCAGGAGGCAGGGGTCCCAAGTTGACAGGCGACATCTGGTGTGGGCCACCATAATGAGGGCACAGGCCAACTGCAGGCAGGGTTGCACTGGCCTCATCGCCAGTGTTGTGGGGCTGCTCAGGCCCAGCTCACGGTTTGCACTGGCCTGAAGAAATCACCGTTGGGCAGCAGTAGTGCAGGTTCTAAAACTGCCCACCCCAGAAGATGGGTCCTTTTATGCCCTTAGCACGTCACGTCCTGAACAGGCTAAATGCGACCCTAAACACAGGGTCCAACCATGAAACACCCCCACTCCAATAGCCACGTTCCTTGCCCAGGTGGAGCTAGGTCTCTCCAACATTACAGATGCCACTCACAAGACGGCTGGGCGCTTATCTCCCAAGTCGCTGTTGAGAAAGGGCTGCACTTCTGGTGGTAATTGAAATAAGGAAGGCGCCACAGTTCTGGATATTATCTTTTTTTCCATTTGTCCTTTTCACTTGTCCTTGTATGGACATAGTAGGATGCACTAAAAAGGATGAAAGACTTAGAAGTGCAAATTAGGCACTGAAAATGGGAATCAATGTTAATTATCTTATCGCAAGTGAAGAACACTTCATCGAAAAGCCAAAGGACACAGAGATCTGAAAGCACATGTATTGTTGTGAAGGGAAAAGGATGAATGTGATTCAGGAGGAAAGAGCAGCCAAGCATACAAACAGAAAATCTAAGATTTCTTTCTAACAGAAGTGGAATAATCTAAATAGGGAACCGAATGGCTGTCAATAACGAACATAGGAGGATGAACCATCTTGAAAAGAGGAATGAAAAGAAACAATGTGTGGATTATGGACAATGAGAGTTTAGCCAACACAGAAAGACTGTGGCATTGAAATGATATTTGAAAGAAGAGTTAAGATGGTTTTCAAACACTGAAAAAGGCCTGCTTACATTTAGGCTGTATTAGCCATAAGCCCAATGAAAACAACTAGAAAGTTAAACAGGAGGAAAAAGACTGACATAAGGAAACACGAAAGACAGGGTAGTTGTTTACTTTCATAAATAGGAAACCTTAGCATTTGTATTTTTTGATGCTCTACACAGGTATCCACACTTTTCTTTGATCTGGATGAATAGAACAATTTATTTTTATGGAATTCCTCCTAGGATTATGTAGTTGACTGCCTCTGAACATTGGACCACCACGGGGTCTCCATCTTTTGGAGTCTTCTCTCAGCACTTTTATCAGTCAGCTGCTTGGTTATCTCAGGTCCCTGGGGTTCCATCAGGTAGAGTCTGTCCCATTGCTACTGAGTCTGATGGAGGCTTTTGGGGTTCCAGTCCCACTCAGGGACTCGCACTCTGCTGCACTAACTAGAAGTTGGGAAGGATGCAGATCAGGCCCTCACTTCATCATACCTGTTGGAGATCAGTTTTTCTTTATGCATGCTGTTTATTTATATAAATCATTATTGAAGCTTTTTACTGCTACTTATGTTTTATCAGCCACTAAGGGATTTTCAAGAGCCTGGAGGGGAGACTGTGGAAGACCTCTTTTCAGCTGATCGATATGGCACCATATACCTCCTTTTCTCCAGTCTCCTTTTGAAAACAGCTGTTTGGTACGCTACTGCGTTGATCTTGCCAATGATAGATAAAGTTCTTCATCAAGAAATAAGAAACTTCTTTTCTGTCTATTAATCACTTCTAAAGTTATATAGATGCACTCAATCCCCAAATTCATATTCCTTTTTCATGGATTTCATATCATAATATTTCTTTTGTCTATCTGCTGATGTTTACAAAAGCAAATGCATGTTGTAAAAACGTCTGATATTCTCAATGTAGTAATTGGTGGTAGTGGCACTTATGAGCACTGGCTCAGTACTTTGATAAAACAAACATTGTGGCAACACCAGTTTTTGCTCAATGAGTAATTATGCCAGGAACATCCCAGTGCAAGGGGTTGCCCTAGTGGCCAATAAAACTAAAGACAATCACAAAACTCAATTTCTTTACCATGCCATTAATAGTTTTATTCCACACTTCCACTGGAGGCTGGTCAATAAGCCATATGTATCTTTTGTTTCACCACCCTATTTTCCAAACATTTTTAATAATATCTGCAACAAACAGTTTTTCTTGATCTGATTCCCAAAAATACAGTAAACTAACCTGAAAAAACGAGTAGATTGTTGGCCTCTTTGTATCTAAATTTGAGGCTGGTACCTATTTCTTTAATAAAAAAGTAATGGTCAACATATATTTATTTCCTCTCGCTGACTCTCCAACCTTTGTATGTGATTCTTCTTTTCTGTAAAGATGCTCTATAAAAGTGTTCAAAGGCTGTCTTAACCCTTTGGTTGGCTAAATAAAGCATGTCCTGAGCATAAGCTAACAAGAGCCCCTAATGCTATTTTAGGGCAAAACAATGGATTGCATTATTCTTGGATTTCCTCACTAATAACCCATCATGGAGGTAACAGGACTAGTAGGCTTTTGTCAACCCCTGCAAATGATAGTATCTTTCAATTTCCTCCTGACTAATTGGACCCTCACCCCAGGATGATTAAAACCTTCTTATGCTAGAATGCTGGTTTTATGTCTCAACGAAATCCCCACTAGAGATTCCGTTCCCAGTTGTAAAATATAAGTCTATGCCAGGACCGGAGGCATGGATTATGCTTAAACTTTCTATCCTTTATTACTTCCATCAGTATTCAACTTTAAAACTACCTTTCCCAAGGAACACCAGGAAAGGACTACAAAAGAAAGTGCCATCAATCAGCACCAAGGTCATGTCCATATAAGCAAGTCTCCCATTCTACGTCCTCTTTCTTTCTGGCTTCCAGCAACAGATAAGTCTCCTTGTTTCTTTTTTCAATATAAACTGTCATGATAGTGCGTTGACATATATTTCCTTCATTTACAGAGCCCCGCTGTGGGGGCTCTGTAAATGAACAGACCCTGCTCAATTATACCCCACTCATGACAGAAGACACCTTAAAGACTGTGAAGAGCATCCTCTCCGAAGCACCCACAGACCCCTGCCCACCCCACACCTTCCACAGAGCCGCCACAGCCATCACACCCAAACTACGCCAGATGATCAACTGCTCCCTTGAGACCGCCACATTCCCCAATGACTGGAAACACGCCGAAGTCAACCCACTCCTGAAGAAACCCTCTGCAAACCCAACGGACCTCAAAACCGTCAGGGCCATCTCCCTGCTTCCATTCGCAGCCAAGGTCATCAAAAAGGCTGTCAACACCCAGCTAGCAAACTTCAATGACGCTAACAACGTCCTGGACATCTCCCAATCCGGATTCAGCAGCAACCACAGCACTGAGACCGCCCTGCTTGCCGCCACTGATGACATCCGCTCCCTCCTCGACCAGGGCCAAACGGCAGCCCTCATCCTCCTGGACCTCTCACCTGCCTTCAACACTGTCTCCCACCGCACACTAGCCACCAGACTCCATGATGCAGGCATCCCCAGAAAGGGCCTCAACTGGATATACTATTTTCTCACCTGCAGAACTCAGCGAGTCAGACTCCCGCCCTACCTCTCGGAATCAACAGAAACCAACTGTGGAGTGCCCCAGGGATCCTCCCTCAGCCCCACCCTCTTCAACATCTACATGGCCCCCCTCGCAACCATAGTTAGAGACCACAGGCTCAACATCGTCTCCTACGCCGACGACACCCAGCTTATCCTCTCCCTCACCAACGAACCCAACATCCCCAGACACAACTTCCAAGAAGGGATGAAAGCCGTCATCACCTGGATGAAGAAGAGCTGCCTGAAACTCAACTCCGAGAAAACAGAAGCCCTCATCCTTAGCTCCATCCCCTCCGCATGGGACAACTCCTGGTGGCCCCCCACCCTCCGAAACCCCCCACGCCGACAGACCACGCACGAAACCTCGGCATCATACTAGACGCATCGCTCATAATGAGCCGCCAGATCAATGCTGCATCCTCGGCCTGCTTCAACACCCTCCGCATTCTCTGAAAAACGTTCAGATGGATCCAATCCGAATCCAGAAAAAATGTCACACACGCTCTCATCAATAGCAGACTGGACTACGGCAACGCTCTCTACACCGGAATCAACAAGAAACTACTTCACAAATGTAGGAGAGTAGGATCTGCTTCACATGGGTACCCCCACTTTTTGCTGATGCTTCACTGTTTTTCGACCTTAGTCTGGCTGGGGCCCTGCTAATCAGAACCCCAGCCTAGCTGCTTCCTCTCTAAAATGGTTTCCATGTGCCTTAGGCACATCTCTGATTGGAATCTGGAGTGCCCTTATAAGTCCCTAGTATATGGTATACTATGTACCCAGGGCATAGGTACCTCAGAGGCCTACCAGGGGCTGCAGCATGTATTGTGCCACCCCTGGAAGGCCATCCAAACTGACACCACAGGTCTGCTACTGCAGCCTGGGTAAGGTGGTGCATGCACCCCTTACTGTGATATAGGCTACCTATATCACTATATACATACACACATATAAACCTATAAGTCACTCCTATGGCAGGCCTTATCAATCCTGAAGGCAGAGTGCGTGGTTCCTATGTGAGAGGGTGCCCCTGCATGAGCAGGGCCCCTCTGCAGCGTTCGGAGACCCTTCTCTGATGCTGTTTGTAGTGCAGCCTGACCATATACTCTTAAGCGCATTATAACCTCGCGTTAAATGCTAACTTTGGGATGGCTGCACGGAAACATGTCGTGTTTGGTGTCAAACATCTTGGAATACTACCCCCCGCCAGTTCTGGCGGCGGGGGTAGCATTCCACCCTTCTAGAGGGAAAGACATGTACACACCGGTATGCCCGGTACTGACTTTCCAGAGCCCTGGCATCACAAAATGGATGCCGCTGCCACAGACACGAGTCTGGCCTCCTGCTGCTGACCGAAACTCCGGCAGGGAGGCCTGGACAATAGGTTTCCTGTCCCAGGGAGGTGTGACCACCTCCCCAGACAGGATAGTGTGTATTGGGGCTGGGTGGGAGCACTCTCTGGTGCTTTGAAGTCCTGCACTGGGGGCACATTTGGTGTCCCTGTGCATACCACAGTTCAAACCGGCTCAGGGGCTTCCAGCCCCTGCTCTGGCGCGAAACTGGACAAAGGGAAAGGGGTGTAACCACCCCTCTGCCCTGGCCCTCCCATAGGTGGGGCCACAGAGTATGTCCAACCCCCTACCTTAGTATAAGTAAGGGAACCCAGTCCTTAGGACTTTAGATTTACCTGGACGAAACTCTGACACAGAATCCTGGACCTTCGACGCTCTACTTCAAGATTAGAGGACTGAAGAATCTCCCTTGGGGTCAAGGAGTGACTCCCCTGCTTGGCAGGCACCAAAGAAGCAATTGTCCGGTCTGCATCGCTGAAGCTCCCGTCGGACGCCGAAGTCTTTGCATCACCAGGGGTGGATTTCCAGAATTCCCCGAGGCTGCCCTGAGTCCCCAGCAAAGCTGAGGCCCGTAGCTGTTGTGAGTAACGTGGAACCGTGACCCCTGGACACCGAACACATTTGCAATTGCATCCTCTTCTGGGTCTCCCACGAAGTCGTGCTTTGGGCTTCGAGTATCCCCAGCCTCCAGCACCAACTGCACCGAAGATCACTGGCCTCCACTCCACGAGTGTCCTGTGAGCCAGCTCCACGTGCACCGTCTCGAGGCTCCTTCGCGGTCGCTAGTCCATTGGCTAGTAGGCCCTCCCGAAGGCCAATATTTTTCTGCTTGGGCTCCCTGGTTGCTCCAGGTGTGCCCTGACTTATCCTCGCTGGGTGAGTCCCCCAGACCTTGCTGGTCTGCAACATTGTCCTTCTTCGATTTCCACGAGACTTGCCGTTGCCAAGGCTTGTTGGGTCCAATCCGGTCGCCGACACCCCTGCAATCGACAGACGTTGTGGGACAGCTCGAATCCAGCTCCTGGTTGTCGTCGACGCCTCCTGGACCTCGTGGCTGAAGAGTCAAGACGACCGTCAACCTACCTGAAGCACTCGACATCGGTGGGCATCTGCTCATCGCCTTCCTGGTCACTGGCTAGTGACCCAGACTCTGTCCCCTCTGCTTTCAGGTTCTTCAGATCTTCGATCCACCTTTGGATCCACCCGAACACTTTCGACTTGGCCGCCAGCAGCACTTTGCAGCAGATCGCCATTGAAAGCGACGACGAAACCCGACCCCGAAAGACACCTATGCACCCGGCTCCCCTGGGTGAGGTAACTCGAGTACTCCGGTGCTCCCGTGGGTATTGACACTAGAACAGCCTAGTTCTCAAAGGGTTTGCTCCAAGTCCTCCTCTAAGTGTCCCTTTTCTTTTAAATTCTAATCGCGACTTTCCCCATAGAAGTTAACGGTGGTTCGCGGTTGTGTTCATACACTGCACGCGTCCCCCGTGGGTCCCCTGTGTCACTGCCTTGGGTGGTTCCTTGTGGTCCAAGCACTTCTACAGGCTCTAGGCCTTGTGTCTAGCTCAGTCGTGGTTCTTATACCACTTTATTGGTATAGGGTTTGAGTACGCCCCTGGGGCTCAAACGTGTATTTGTGCTATTACTGTAGATAACTAACTCGTAACGTATGTACTTCGAACTCTAGCCTCATAAAGAGACTAGAGGGGTGTGTTTAGTAATAAATACATATATTTTGAATATATACCTGGTGTGGTCCTCTTTCATTTGGTCACTCAAGAGATTATAGACTGGTAAAACAAGCTGCTTTACATTCCTTCAAGACTTAGCCTGAAGGCTGCTCTCCATAGCTACCACTAGGATAGCTTTCAATAAAGGTTGTCTTTAACCTATCTCCAATAAGGGGTTGTTTGGACTGGTGCAAGGTGCCCACTATAATTAGTGGACAGCATATGCCAGGCCAACTTCTCACATTGGTGGCAGCGGTGGGATTCCAGCTTGCTATTGTTTTACCAGATAATCTCAATTGAATTGATCAACTGAAAACCACTAAGGGTACCTAAGGTACATATAAATCAAGCTTAGTAATACAGTAAGTTCTACTGAACTTAGAGTTGTGTGTTAAGTTACAGCACACCCTTTCTACAACTCAAGAGAGTTTAGTAGGCCACACTAGAGTAGGTAGTGCATACACCACACCTCACTAGTGATGTCTTCAAAGCCAGGACCCAGTGAGTCCTTGCCAGAAGCCAGTGGGCTTCTTCCCTCCAAGTATGATAAACTCCCATTCTTGGAATTGAGAGCATTATGCAATACTAGGAAGTTGAAGGCAGGCAAAAGTGCCAGCACACAACACCTCAGGGAGGTGTTACTAGCTGATGATCTCAGCAGGCCCCTAGGGTCTGAAGGGGTAGGCAAAGAGGGTGGGGCAGAAGATGAGGAAGGGGCCAGGGGTGAAGAAACCCAGGCCCCCCCCTCTGAAACTGGCCAGGAAGTTGAAAATGACCTTGTCCTGGAAAACCCAATTCCTCCTGTGGAGGAGGAGGAGGGAGAGGATCAGACTGACCTCCCCTTTGTCCCCCCAGGAAGAGTTCTGAGTGTGCCCAGAAGGTCTAGGTCTCCTTCTCAGGAGTCTAACCACTCTGACACCTCAATAGGGACCTCTGTCTCCTCTCATAGGTGGGAATCCTCTCATGAGAGGAGAAAGAGACTGATTCAATATGAGCAAGCTCAACTTGAGCTCAGGAAACAGCAATTGGCTATAGACAGGGAGTCCCTAGATCTCTATAGAGAGAGACAAAAGTTGGGACTAGAGTCCCATGGTGGCAGCAGTTTCCCCAAAGATAGGGAAAGGTCTTATGACCATAGAAACCTGAGCAAGATTGTCCCTCCCTACCAGAGTGGGGATGATATCCACAAATGGATAACCGCTCTAGAGAGGGCCTGTAAAGTACAGAGGGTCCCTCAGGAGCAGTGGGCAGCAATCTTGTGGCTCTCCTTTGCAGACAAAGGTAGAGACAAGCTCCTCACTGTTAGAGAGGAGGATGCTGATAATTACAAAGTCTTGAAGAGTGCTCTAATTGATGGGTTTGGCCTAACCACTGAACAATACAGGTTAAAGTTCAGGGATACCCAAAAATCACAGACTCAAGACTGGGTGGACTTTGTTGATTGTTCTGCCAAGGCTCTGGAAGGTTGGTTATTGGGCAGTAAGGTATGTGACTTCACAGGATTGTACAATCTGATAATGAGGGAGCAGATTCTTAATAACTGTCAAAATCAGCTGTTGCATCAGCACCTGGTAGACTCTGATCTGACCTCTCCCCAAGAATTGGGAAAGAAGGCAGACAAATGGGTCAGAACCAGGGTGAAGCAGAAGGTACAGAACCAAGGTGGTGACCCTAAGAAGCAAGATTCGAAAACCTCTGATAAGGGTGGGGAGAAGGGTAAAGATCAAAAGTCTTCACAAGGCCCCCAAAAATCTTCTTCAGGTGGGGATTCACAGTCTACCAAAGGGAAAGGCCAAAGAAAACCATGGTGCAAGGTCTGTAAGCAAAAGACCCACTGGACCAGTGATTGCACCAAGTTCAAAGACTCGACTCCAGCCCCCACCAATGCCCCTAAGGCACCTGCTCCCCCTAGTGCAGCTACAGTTGGTGGTGGGACTACACAAGCCAAGGGTTTAGTAGGGTTGACCCTGGGTAAAGAGATGAGCTCTGACCTAGTCAGAGAACTCACTCAGGCTGTCCTAGTCTGTGATGGAGGCATGGATATGACCTCCTCTGTGAGTCCCAGTAATCTGGGCAAGTACAGACAACAGCCTTTAATCAATGGAAGAGAGGCTTTGGCATTTAGGGACACAGGGGCAAGTGTCACCATGGTGACACAAGACCTTGTGAATCCTGGGCAGATAATACTTGGTGAAATGTACCAAGTGACCAATGCTAGCAACGTCAGAACAGACCATACTCTGGCAGTTGTTAACTTCTCCTGGGGAGGGGTAACTGGCCTTAAGAAGGTTGTGGTAAGTGCAGACCTACCCGTTGAATGCTTGCTTGGCAATGACTTAGAAACTTCAGCTTGGGCAGAAGTGGAGCTCAGGACCCATGCAGAAATGCTGGGGATCCCTGCAGATGTGTTTGCTGTGACCAGGTCACAGGCCAAAATATCTAGCACTGAACAGGCCTTGGATTCTGGAATAATGGACCAAGTGCCTTCCAAGAAGAGGAGTAGTAGGGTAAAGGCAGTGCCTTCCCCCTTGGCTCAGAAGGAAGATCAGTCCCTTGAGGGGGATGATCTCAGTCCTGAGGAAGGAACTGTCCCAGAGGAGCTTGAACCTGACCAGGTTGAGTTCTTGGGGACAGGGGGACCTTCCAGGGCAGATCTGAGCCAGGAGCAGCAGAGCTGCCCCTCTCTTGAGCCCCTCAGACAGCAAGCTGCTGCTGAGGCTGCTGGGAAAGCTAGTGGTCCCCATACTGTGTATTGGGATGATGGACTCTTGTACTCAGAGTGTAGAGACCCCAAGCCTGGTGCCACCAGGAGGTTGGTTATACCTCTGAAGTTCAGGGGCTTCCTATTGACCCTAGCCCATGATATTCCCTTAGCAGGTCACCTGGGCCAGAACAAGACTTGGGACAGAATTGTCCCTCACTTTCACTGGCCCCACATGTCTGAAGACACCAAGGAGTTTTGTCGCTCCTGTGTAACCTGCCAGGCCAGTGGCAAGGCAGGTGGTACTACAAAGGCCCCCCTGATACCACTACCTGTGGTGGGGGTTCCCTTTGAAAGGGTGGGGATTGACATTGTTGGTCCCATGGATCCCCAAACAGCATCTGGGCACAGGTTTATCCTGGTGGTAGTGGATCATGCCACCAGGTACCCAGAGGCTATTCCCCTTAGGACCACTATAGCACCTGTGGTGGCAAGGGCCCTCCTGGGAATTTTCTCAAGAGTGGGCTTCCCTAAGGAGGTTGTATCAGACAGGGGTGCAAACTTTATGTCTGGATACTTAAAGGCAATGTGGAAGGAGTGTGGAGTGACTTACAAGTTCACCACACCCTGTCACCCACAATGCAATGGTTTAGTTGAGAGATTCAACAAAACCTTGAAGGGCATGATTAAAGGGCTCCCAGAAAAGCTTAGGCGAAGATGGGACATACTCTTGCCCTGCCTTTTATTTGCATACAGGGAGGTGCCTCAAAAGGGGTTGGCTACAGCCCTTTTGAACTTTTGTTTGGTCACCCTGTCAGGGGTCCACTGTGCTTGGTGAAGGAAGGATGGGAGTTACCTCTCAAGCCCCCAAAGCAAGACATATTGGACTACGTACTTGGTCTCCGCTCCCGGATGGCTGAGTATATGAAAAAGGCAACTAAAAACCTTGAGGCTAGCCAGGAACTTCAAAAGGCCTGGCATGACCAAAAGGCTGTACTGACTGTTTATCAGCCAGGACAGAAGGTGTGGGTGTTGGAGCCAGTGGCCCCAGCAGCTCTCCAAGACAAATGGAGTGGACCCCACACCATTGTTGAGCAGAAGGGTGAGGTTACCTACTTAGTAGACCTAGGAACACCCAGGAGTCCCCACAGGGTTCTCCATGTCAACAGGTTAAAACCATATGTGGACAGGGCAGACATGGGCTTGCTCATGACTACTGATGAGGGACAGGAGGAAGAGAGTGACCCACTCCCTGACCTGCTCTCACAGAACCCTGGTGATGGGTCAGTGGATGGTGTAGCCTTGGCAGGCAGCCTCACTACCCAGAAGCAGACTGATTGCAGACAGGTGCTGAATCAGTTCAGACACATATTCTCACTGACACCCAGTCAGACTACCTGGTGCACTCATGAAGTGGACACTGGGGACAGTCTGCCTATTAAAAATAAGATTTATAGGCAACCTGACCATGTCAGGGACTGTATCAGGACAGAAGTCCAGAAGATGTTGGATTTGGGAGTTATTGAACCCTCAGATAGCCCTTGGGCTAGTCCAGTGGTCCTTGTGCCAAAACCTCACACCAATGGTGGGAAAAGAGAGATGAGGTTTTGTGTGGACTACAGGGGTCTCAATGCAGTCACTAGGACTGATGCCCATCCTATACCAAGGGCAGATGAGCTAATAGACACTTTGGCCTCAGCCAAGTATCTAAGCACATTTGACCTGACAGCTGGCTACTGGCAGATCAGACTAGCTGATGATGCAAAGCCAAAGACAGCATTCTCAACCCCTAGTGGGCATTATCAATTTGTGGTGATGCCCTTTGGTCTGAAGAATGCACCTGCCACTTTTCAGAGGTTGGTGAATACAGTCCTTACAGGTCTGGAAGCCTATAGTGCAGCATATCTAGATGATATTGCTGTCTTTAGCTCCACCTGGGAGGATCACCTGGTCCACCTCAGAAATGTTTTACAGGCCCTGCAGAAAGCAGGCCTGACTATCAAGGCCACCAAGTGCCAGATAGGGCAGAGTCAGGTTGTGTACCTGGGCCACCTTGTGGGTGGAGGCCAGGTTCAACCACTGCAGAGCAAGATCCAGACCATCATGGACTGGACTGCTCCAACTACCCAGACTCAGGTGAGAGCCTTCTTAGGCCTGACTGGGTACTATAGGAGATTTGTCAAGGGGTATGGATCAATAGTGACACCCCTGAATGACTTAACTTCCAAGAAAATGCCCAAAAAGGTTCAGTGGACAGTTAGCTGTCAAAAGGCATTTGATGACCTGAAGCAGGCCATGTGCACTGCTCCCATTCTACAGAGTCCTGATTACTCCAAGAAGTTCATTGTTCAAACTGATGCATCTGAATTGGGGGTAGGGGCTGTACTGTCACAATTGAATGATGAAGGTCAGGATCAGCCAGTAGCTTTCATTAGCAGAAGGCTGACCCCTAGAGAGAAACGTTGGTCAGCCATTGAGAGGGAGGCCTTTGCTGTGGTCTGGGCTCTGAAGAAGTTGAGGCCATACTTGTTTGGTACTCACTTCCTTGTTCAAACAGACCATAAGCCCCTCTTATGGCTAAAACAAATGAAGGGTGAAAACCCCAAACTGCTTAGGTGGTCCATTTCCCTACAGGGGATGGACTTCACAGTGGAACATAGACCTGGGAGTAACCATGCCAATGCAGATGGACTCTCTAGGTACTTCCACTTAGAACATGAAGACTTAACTGGGCAAGGTTAGTTTAATGTCCCTACGTTTGGGGGGTTGTGTAGGAGAGTAGGATCTGCTTCACATGGGTACCCCCACTTTTTGCTGATGCTTCACAGTTTTTCGACCTTAGTCTGGCTGGGGCCCTGCTAATCAGAACCCCAGCCTAGCTGCTTCCTCTCTAAAATGGTTTCCATGTGCCTTAGGCACATCTCTGATTGGAATCTGGAGTGCCCTTATAAGTCCCTAGTATATGGTATACTATGTACCCAGGGCATATGTACCTCAGAGGCCTACCAGGGGCTGCAGCATGTATTGTGCCACCCCTGGAAGGCCATCCAAACTGACACCACAGGTCTGCTACTGCAGCCTGGGTAAGGTGGTGCATGCACCCCTTACTGTGATATAGGCTACCTATATCACTATATACATACACACATATAAACCTATAAGTCACTCCTATGGCAGGCCTTATCAATCCTGAAGGCAGAGTGCGTGGTTCCTATGTGAGAGGGTGCCCCTGCATGAGCAGGGCCCCTCTGCAGCGTTCGGAGACCCTTCTCTGATGCTGTTTGTAGTGCAGCCTGACCATATACTCTTAAGCGCATTATAACCTCGCGTTAAATGCTAACTTTGGGATGGCTGCACGGAAACATGTCGTGTTTGGTGTCAAACATCTTGGAATACTACCCCCCACCAGTTCTGGCGGCGGGGGTAGCATTCCACCCTTCTAGAGGGAAAAACATGTACACACCGGTATGCCCGGTACTGACTTTCCAGAGCCCTGGCATCACAAAATGGATGCCGCTGCCACAGACACAAGTCTGGCCTCCTGCTGCTGACCGAAACTCCGGCAGGGGAGGCCTGGACAATAGATTTCCTGTCCCAGGGAGGTGTGACCACCTCCCCAGACAGGATAGTGTGTATTGGGGCTGGGCGGGAGCACTCTCTGGTGCTTTGAAGTCCTGCACTGGGGGCACATTTGGTGTCCCTGTGCATACCCCAGTTCAAACCGGCTCAGGGGCTTCCAGCCCCTGCTCTGGCGCAAAACTGGACAAAGGGAAAGGGGTGTAACCACCCCTCTGCCCTGGCCCTCCCATAGGTGGGGCCACAGAGTATGTCCAACCCCCTACCTTAGTATAAGTAAGGGAACCCAGTCCTTAGGACTTTAGATTTACCTGGACGAAACTCTGACACAGAATCCTGGACCTTCGACGCTCTACTTCAAGATTAGAGGACTGAAGAATCTCCCTTGGGGTCAAGGAGTGACTCCCCTGCTTGGCAGGCACCAAAGAAGCAGTTGTCCGGTCTGCATCGCTAAAGCTCCCGTCGGACGCCGAAGTCTTTGCATCACCAGGGGTGGATTTCCAGAATTCCCCGAGGCTGCCCTGAGTCCCCAGCAAAGCTGAGGCCCGTAGCTGTTGTGGGTAACGTGGAACCGGGACCCCTGGACACCGAACGCATTTGCAATTGCATCCTCTTCTGGGTCTCCCACGAAGTCGTGCTTTGGGCTTCGAGTAGCCCCAGCCTCCAGCACCAACTGCACCAAAGATCACTGGCCTCCACTCCACGAGTGTCCTGTGAGCCAGCTCCACGTGCACCGTCTCGAGGCTCCTTCGCGGTCACTAATCCGTTGGCTAGTAGGCCCTCCCGAAGGCCAATCTTTTTCTGCTTGGGCTCCCTGGTTGCTCCAGGTGTGCCCTGACTTATCCTCGCTGGGTGAGTCCCCCAGACCTTGCTGGTCTGCAACATCGTCCTTCTTCGATTTCCACGAGACTTGCCGTTGCCAAGGCTTGTTGGGTCCAATCCGGTCGCTGACACCCTGCAATCGACAGACGTTGTGGGACAGCTCGAATCCAGCTCCTGGTTGTCGTCGACGCCTCCTGGACCTCGTGGCTGAAGAGTCAAGACGACCGTCAACCTACCTGAAGCACTCGACATCGGTGGGCATCTGCTCATCGCCTTCCTGGTCACTGGCTAGTGACCCAGACTCTGTCCCCTCTGCTTTCAGGTTCTTCAGATCTTCGATCCACCTTTGGATCCACCCGAACACTTTCGACTTGGCCGCCAGCAGCACTTTGCAGCAGATCGCCATTGAAAGCGACGACGAAACCCGACCCCGAAAGACACCTATGCACCCGGCTCCCCTGGGTGAGGTAACTCGAGTACTCCGGTGCTCCCGTGGGTATTGACACTAGAACAGCCTAGTTCTCAAAGGGTTTGCTCCAAGTCCTCCTCTAAGTGTCCCTTTTCTTTTAAATTCTAATCGCGACTTTCCCCATAGAAGTTAACGGTGGTTCGCGGTTGTGTTCATACACTACACGCGTCCCCCGTGGGTCCCCTGTGTCACTGCCTTGGGTGGTTCCTTGTGGTCCAAGCACTTCTACAGGCTCTAGGCCTTGTGTCTAGCTCAGTCGTGGTTCTTATACCACTTTATTGGCATATGGTTTGGTACGCCCCTGGGGCTCAAACGTGTATTTGTGCTATTACTGTAGATAACTAACTCGTAACGTATGTACTTCGAACTCTAGCCTCATAAAGAGACTAGAGGGGTGTGTTTAGTAATAAATACATATATTTTGAATATATACCTGGTGTGGTCCTCTTTCATTTGGTCACTCAAGAGATTATAGACTGGTAAAACAAGCTGCTTTACATTCCTTCAAGACTTAGCCTGAAGGCTGCTCTCCATAGCTACCACTAGGATAGCTTTCAATAAAGGTTGTCTTTAACCTATCTCCAATAAGGGGTTGTTTGGACTGGTGCAAGGTGCCCACTATAATTAGTGGACAGCATATGCCAGGCCAACTTCTCACAACAAACTCCAGACCATTCAGAGCGCCGCAGCCAGACTGATCGTAGACATCCCCCGTTGCATCCACATCACCCAACACCTCCGCGATCTCCACTGGCTCCCTATCGAAAGAAAAATAACTCCTCACCCATGCATACAAGGCCCTTCACAACACCGGACCAACATACCTGAACAACCGCCTCTCCTTCCACGCACCCAAAAGACACCTTCGATCAGCTGACCTCTCTCTGGCCACTGTTCCACATATCTACAAGATAAGAACGGGAGGAAAGTCCTTCTATCTCGCAGCCACGGCCTGCAACAACCTCCCCCTCCACCTCCGGCAAGCTCCCACACTGCTCCAGTTCAGGAAAGACCTCAAGACATGGCTCTTCAGATGAACCCAGCACTCAACAGAGCCAGCCCCTTCCCCCCCAGTGCCTTGAGACCCTCGCGGGTGAGTAGTTGCGCTTTACCAACCCCTGATTGATTTATTGATTCATTGTCATTACACTTCTTAACGCGCATTGCATGCCCAAAAGCTGTCTGGTTGCCCCCAGCGCTGCACACTCTCTCCTCCTGGGATTTTTTGGTGCCCTTCTGACCTCAAAAGCTGACATGCAGTAAGGGGAATACCTAGAGGAAGAATCCATCAGGGTCCCTCATCTAGATGATGAGTTTTGTGAGGCGGTGGATGCCACCATGGAACCTTTTGAAAGGCGCCTGAATCAAATGGTGCACTCTTACTCAAATCCCCGGGACCTCTTCTGTGAACGAACCCTGGCATCAGGTTCTCTGCAAGAACCTAACCAGCCTTTGGTCAGGCTCTCCCAAGCGGAAAGTGGATCCTACCATGGACATCAGTGCCTTTGAAAGGTTAAAGAAGGCTTTCCTTCCGCCCCCTGACCCAACACACGTAGACGGTGTGGAAGACGCCTTGGGCGCTCGCTCGACCTGACTTCATCCCATTCCCTACCACTGGGTGAAGATGAGGATTCCCATGGGGGCTACAATGATGAGGCGGGCCCCTCTAGGCCCTGGCGTCCTTCTCATACCACCAATTGTTACACCCTCGGACGCCAAGCTGGAGGCTTCCCTGACATGCTCAACACCAACAACTTGATGCACCCACGTTCGGCTGACTGGTTCCCGTTGGCAAAAGTGGTCAAATACATAGCAGGCTGACTGCGGAAACCTCTGGAGAAGGAGGCATGGGCCCGTCTCCGGACCAAATATCAGCATCCCTCTCTAACCGGCAAGGTAGCCCTTACACCAGAAATAGACACTAGAATGGCCACATTCCTCCAAAAGTACATCAGGGCCCTAAGAAGGGTATAGACAGGTTCTGGAAGTCCTGCCAGGACAAACTATTGGATGTCATTGGGCTGCTCACAAAAATCCTGGAGACGGCTGAGGAGGCCAAAGATTCTAGTTCTGTGATTCCCCCTGACTTATTATCCGGCTGGGTGCCACATGCTGTAATTTTCCTGGAGAATGCCAATTACACGCTGTCAGCAGAAAGGCAACAGTCCCTCCTGATTTGGCAGCGACGGAGGCAGGAGCCCTTCATCAAGGAACTAGGGAAATTTGTGGCTACATTCACTTAATTGGATACGGCACAGGCTTCGATCGAGAATATCTTTTACCCCAGAATTTTTGTTGGGCCAGCCGTGGTAGAGGGCACTCAGCCGGCCTCTTCTACACACAAGGCCCTCCTCGGGTCAGAGCTTCCGCAAAGGCCAGGATCAGTTCTGTTCTGGGGAGTTCTTCCACACTAGAAGAGGATACAGAGGCCGCAACTCCAGGGGCTCCTCCAGTGGGCAATTCCAGTGTGCGCAATCAGGTGAGTGTTCTTCCTTCTTCCCAACTAAAGGTGGGGGGTCGACAGGCTTTGTTTCTTCACAATTGGGAGGCCCTTATCTCCGAGGCATGGGTTCTGCAAACAATACAAGGCTTTCAAATAGAGTTTTACGGTCCTCCGTACAACGCTCCGTCCTCATCTGCTAGCTTTGTCAGGGGAACAGGCTGCCTTGATAGATCAGGAGGTAGCAGACTTGATCCGCAAGGAGGCAATTACCCCAACACACCTCCATCCTTGCTGTTTTCTCAGCAATCTCTTCCTAGTGGAGAAGCGTGATGAGGGCTAAATAACGGTGATCAACCTCAAAGAGTTCAATGGGTGGTTGTTGTACCACCAGTTCAAGCTGGAGGGATTACACCTTTTGCGCAACCTCCTGTGGCCGGACGATTGGATGATTCATCTCAACTTCAAGGACGCGTACCTGACGGTCCCACATTTTTTCTCCTCACCCCAGGTTCCTTCAGTCCAGGACTACGAGTTCAAGACCTTGTCGTTCGGGCTCTCCTCGGCCCCCTGCTACTTTCCCAAAGTGTAGAAGCCTGTCATAGAAGCCCTCAGGGCACAAGGCTACCGCCTAATTATCTACCTCGACGATCTCCTCCTCATGGATCAATGCCCGTTCACTTTATCAGGGCAGCTGTAAAAGACAATTCATTTTCTGGAAAGGCTGATGTTTTTTATCAATGAAAAGAAGTCGCTTCTGACCTCATCTAAACAGACCACCTTTCTGGGGTTTGTCATCAACCCTGCAGAGAAGACTTTGAGTCTCCCTTCTGGGAAGGTTGCTAACTGCGTAAGACTTTCTCCAGACCCGCAACCTCACTACGGCAGATTGCCAGAGTAGTGGGCCTCCTGTCCTCCTCGATCCAAGCGATCCTCTCGGGCCCCTTACATTGCAGGGCCCTACAGCGCCTCAAGGACTTCCACCTCTTCAGTATTCAGAACAGGTTCCTTTGATGGGGGAAGTCAGAAACACGATGCATCGGTGGTTTGCACACATGGAAGCCTGGAAGGGGCGCACCATTTTCGGCTCAGATCCAAAAATATTTATCAAATCCGATGTCAGCAAGTTAGGTTGGGGTGCCCATTGCGGGGACTTGTTCACTGGTGGAAAATGGTCTGCCAAGGAGCAATCATTGCAGAGAAACTGCCTGGAGCTCATGGCGGGTTCCTTTGCTGTACAGTGCTGGACCACAGAGAAGGTGCGTTCTTGTGTTCTCCTAAAGATGGACAGCGTTTCAGTGGTATGGTACATCAACCATCTGGGCGGCACCAGATCGAATATCCTGGCGGACCTAGCCAGGGATTTCTAGACTTTTTGTCTGTCCAACAATGTTGCGGTCACAGTGGAGTATCTCCCAGGAGCATCCAACAGTTGGCGGATTGGTGCGCAAGCGAGTGGTTGGACATGAGTTTGTGGCAGCTGGACCCACAGGTGTTCAAGGTGCTACAGGAGCGATGTCCATTCACAGTGGATCTTTTTGCATCTCGTCTGGACCACCAGGTGGACAGGTTTTTCAGTTGAAAGCTGGATCCCCTGGAAGCGGTGACAGATGCCTTCCTCCAGGACTGGTTAAAGGAGAAGGGGTACGTGTTTCCCCCTTTTGCAATGATAATGCGTCTCTCGACACAGGTACGACGGCAGCAAGCAAGCATAGTCCTGATCATGTCATATTGGAGGTCTCAAGCTTGGTTTCCAGTTCTTCTGGAACTTTCCTGGGAATTTCCGATGCACCAGATCTCCTTCGGGATCCTCTGGGCAATTATCACCCTCTAATCCTACAGGGGAAAATGCCCCTCATGGTGTGATAGATTACAGGGAAAGGTGGCGAATCCCGGGCCTTTCATACGAAGCTGAAAGAATGCTAGCCGCAGCATGGGCAGACGGAACAGAGATACAAGTCTGCATGGTTAAAGTGGATTCGTTGGTGTCTTCAACTTGATGAAGAAACCTTGGGGTGCAACATTGTCCCTGTTATGAATCTTTTAGCCTCTTTGGCGTGTCACGGTCTGGCCTATAGAACGATTAACTCATACCGATCTGCCATTTCCACATCATCTACCAATTCAGGGTGTACAGGTCGGGAAACACCTGTTGCTTGCACAAACTGATGAGAGGAATCTGCTTGGCATTGCCCCCGGAGCAGAGGTATTCGTCCATGTGGGATGTCAATTTGGTGCTTCAATTGTTCAAGTCTTGGCAGCTTATTGATTTTTTTGTCACAGGAGGAACTGTCCGCAAAATTGGCAATGTTGCTTTGTCTGGTTTCCTGTCACAGGGTATCAGATGTGCGAGCGCTTGACATTACAGGTTGGGTTTTTACCCCACAGGGAGTTACCTTTCATATTTCCAGGAGTTCGAAATCCAACTCCATAGTGATATCCTATCCAGCTTTTGATAAAGTTGTGTGTAGTATGGTGCCTAAAAGCATATGAGAGTATGACGGAGAAGTTATGCCTTCCTGGTGAATGGCAGTTGCTCATAGCGCTGAGGAAATCCTTCAAAGCCGTCTCTCTCCCTCCATTGCCCGTTGGATCCACTGGGTCATGCGGGAAGCGGGCACTGATGTCTCGCACTTCGGAGCTCACTCCATAAGAGGGGCCATGGCCTCCAAAGCCTTCACTCTAGGGGCTCGACTAGAGGACATTTTTAATGCAGCAGATTGGTCTTCGAACACAATGTTCAAACAGTTTTATTTTAAACCGGTCATTGATATGGCATCTTTAGAGGTTGACAAGCTTAAAATGAGCATAATCCTCGCCTCTGGTCCTGACATAGAATGAAAAATGTCCTAGCTTTCCTAATGGAAAGTTTTAATTCTATTAAGGGCACAGAGGTGAATATTATTCCCGCCCAGGTTTCTGAAAACTTCCCACACTGTCTGGGTTAATAAAACGTGGTTTATGTAGACGTGGTGTGACTTGATCTCTGGACGGTATAAGTATAAGGTTTTTCAGTTTAAAGCATTTTTTAATTGTATTATTGCAAACTCTGCATGACAATTTGTGTACATTATAGAGGTTGTACTTTGTGTGGAACAGCCTAGTTGTTATATTTCATATAGGTACCCCGATATAGGTCTAGGTAACATCATAACCGTTCACCTATATTCTCTCCTATACTACATACATAACGGATTTGAAGGACTGACCTTTTACCCAGTTACAATACTACACACAAGTATGTAGGGTTTTTTCCTTGGACACTGGCCTCATAAATTATGCATGAGGATTCTTAGTTTCTTGGAATCACAGCAGGACCATCATCTCCTGCATAATAACTGTGTATAAAGCTAATTCCCGACGTCATCCTAAGTCCGACACTGGCACAGCAAGGTATAACCCCTGGGGATACCTTAGGGTATATAAGCACCACATCTTGCTGAGATAAGGATAGGAGATCAGGGCTTCCCGGCCGACACATTGACGCAAGACGCTGAGGTTCCTGCATGCAGATACTCCAGCTCGCAGTGGTCTGACATCCCTTGCGGGGTGTTCAGCTCGAGACCAGAACGGGGTCCCGCAGTCTCACATCAGGTAATGGGGTTGGCTTTATCCTAGAGGGATTCTTGGCTTTACACCTACTCACATGCTAGGTACATTTAGGTAAATCTAGTTAGGGTGCATTGTAGGAGTACACATTTTAATGCCATGTATTTTATATACTTGCCTGTAGTTATGATTTTAGCAAAATAGTAGAAACCTACCATCTGTTTACTTTCTTAGTGTGGCTACTCATTTATATATGCTACTGTCTACTGGTGATTTCAGTGCACTTATTTTACGCTAGAATAACGACTGTTCAATAAATACTTATTGAAAACGTCCCAACCGTTTATTCTGTGTATCTCTCTGAGAACAAGTGAGCACGAGTGACTGAGCGAAAAGCAAGTTACTGTTTCAACGGTCCTGAGGGATCAGGGTTGTCATGTTCGATAGTTGCCAAGAACTATTCTCTCCTTGGTAAGAGGAGGTTATAGTGGCATTGCGAGCTAGCTGGTACACCGGTCAACATACCCGGTGGGGGTGTCTGGAATCAGTCTGGACACCAGTCCCGCAGTGTATGTTGTCTAAATGCGCAGATCCTATATAGGTCTTATAGGAACTACACGACATAGTGATATGTGTGTTTTTTGCACAGGTTCTGATTCGACCAAAGTGGAATAAAGAAACGTACTGGAAATCTTCAGCCGCAATCAAGAAAGAGGACGTGGAATTGGAGACTGTTGCTTATATGGACATGACCTTAGTGCTGATTGGTTGAAAGATTACTTAATCCCCTTCAGCTCCCAATAGGCCCCCTTCGAGTCATAGAGATATAGTGATAGAATCATAAACATTCCTTTCAGAATTGTCACTTGCTCTTCATACTCATCTACTTCTGAAAATAAATGTCTATAACAGGTTGATGAGATCCATAGTGACCCAACCAAACGGAGCTTACTCCTCCTAATTTTTATCTTGCTTGGATCTGTTGTAATTGTGAATCTCAGCACTTCCTTCCTTTAATTTACCCCACGCTACATGGGTCTGTATGATAATGTGATTGTGACTCCTTTTTAGATGGTGACGTACACTTCTTGTTCCTGAACCAAGTAGCTCTTCGGAGACTGCAATGGAAGCAAGAACTGGGTTGCCTTTAAACAGACCATTCCACCACTCTCATTTCCACTCCAAATGGTATCATTTGCCCTGACCAAATTGCCAATGTGTGGTCTACAAAGCCTAATAGCTGACTTTCTAAAGATGACCAAGCCTGCAGATTTATTAAATCTAGTATAATGGCCAGGAGGTGTATGATGTAACTTCCAATACGTAAAGTGAGCATATCCCCTCGAATAATCTAGCATCTAATTCCCTTTAATGGTCAACAAAGAAGCAGTGTTTTTCCACTTGCCTGAGAAATTCCCTATGAGTGGGAAAGCAGAGCCATCATACTGTGGGTCCCTCTGTTTTTGATTTTGCTCCTAGTGTTCATAGATTATACTTTTTTCCCTGTAGATGTTTAATAATGCTAGAACCATGTCCCCTTCCCCATTAATTCTCAATTTGAGATAATACTGGTCTTGATGGCAAGTGATCTTTGCCAACACCTGGTCAGACTCTCACAAGACCTTGGACTTTGACCCTTTCTGGTCTGTTCCCTTTTTTATAAAATGCAAACACATTTTCAACCTTTTGGAATTTCCATCATTATGGAATACTAATTTGACCACTGCTTGATTTTTTTTCTTCCCATCTTTTACCCGGGCATCGGTCAGATGGGGCGACAATAAAGATGCCAGGAGTTTTGGAACCAGATTTCCACCTTGTTTTCTCTATTCTCTATATAATGTGGCAATGCCTTCCTTGAGGGTTGATGACATTTTACCTCATTTCTGTGTATAGGTCAATTGCTCATGATTACGTTTGTATCTAAATCCAGTGATCCGAATTCTGCCAGAAACATGTCTGGTTCAGTTGATGATGATTGATAATTGAAAGCACTTCTACCTCATCTGAGACATGATCAGGAATGCATTATTAGTCACTTCTGGCTGGGTTCCCCAGACTTCATTTGTGTAATCAATGCATTTAGAGGTTTGAATGAGTACATCTGCTCTGAGTAGAAAGTTGGTTTGATTGCACACCAGAACAGCTACTTTGTTTACCAAAACAGTGTTGGGCAATCTTGATTATCATATCAGTAATTCCCAGCACCAGAATATCTTACCCCTTGAAGTGCCAAATGGTGCCTGGCATAGATTGATATCCCATTTATCTGAATCATCTAGAGATCAGTTAATTTTCTGACACAGATCCAGAGACACAAGAGTGCAAGTGCTGCTGATGCCCAACAGCGTCTCCAATGAATGCTTATATCAACCCAGCTTTGTGGGCACAAAATAAAGTTTTTCTCTATATCAGAGCCTACATAAAAAATAGATTTCTATGAATTGATAAGTTGCTGCTGTTTCTGAAGATTTTGTCTCCCTATTGTTCGAATTGCAACTCATTTTGACTTTTTCACTATTGCTTTCAATACTGGTGCATTTGACTTGACCCTTCTAGGAAGGAAAAGCTTCTAACAGTTTTTTTTGAATGAACTTAAACTATCACTAGAGATGTCTTCAGATTATTGTTTATGTTTAGAAGGTAATGCGTTTATTTGGATCTCGGGTCTTTCTGACCATGTACTTCACCCTAGTTAGCTTGGCCATATGCTGGTTATCCCCTCTTTTCTAGGAATCTGGGTTGACATCTGTCTGAGCTCAGGTTGGATAGGGTGACCGCCCGCTTTTTGTTGCTCAAAAAGTAGTGCTATACCTTGTGAGTTATTTGCAGTTACAGGATTCAGTGCCTGAGTGGGCTCTACATAATTGGAACCTTCTGGGCTATTTGTGATTCCCCTCTCACATGATGGGACATCTAGTAGTTGGGGTGGGGGGATTAACTGGCTTAGCTAGGTTTCCTATGGATCAATAATTTCCAGGCTCTATACTGCATTGCCATACGTTGTGTTTTAATGGTTCCATCTTGGGTTCAAGTTAGGAATTTTTGGGGTATCCCTAGAATCACAGGTCTTGGTCTGGGGTTCAGATAGGCGTCCTTCTAAGCACCTTTCTTCCCATTTGTGTTGATGGTGGAAGCAATTTGGTCATTGGCTTCAGTGGAAGCAGCCATTATTTATTTTAGTTCTGGTATAACATCATCATGACCCTGGTTGGCCTTTTTCCCATGTGTCATTGTGGAAATTAGTTTCGGTTTGTAGGCCATTTGACCTGTCCCTTCGGACTGCCTAGGATTCCCTTTCAAATGGAAAGTAGTTTCTGCCCTTATTGTTAGATGGGGTGTTTATATTTAGAAGGTAATGTGTTTATTTGGATCTCAGGTCTTTCTGACCCTGTACTTCACCCTAGTTAGCTTGGCCATATGCTGGTTATCCCCCCTTTTCTAGGAATCAGGGTTGACATCTGTCTCAGCTCAGGTTGGATAGGGTTATTGATGATTTCTACTATTCCTTAATCTCTGCTTCCTTTGGTCTCTCCTCAGAACAATCACTTGTGAGAATCTCCATTCAAAAATCATAATTTCTCAGGTTAAGAAGTGTGGTGAAATGTCCTATCACTGTCAGGTTTTCTTTAATGTTTTCATCCTCTTGATAAATATCACAATTACCCCCCGCTTTGTGTTGCTCCATAAGTAGTGCTATATCTTATGAGTTATCTGCAGTTACAGGATTCAGTGCCTGAATGGGTCCCACATAATTGGAACCTTCTGGGCTATTTCTGATTCCCCTCTCACCTGATGGGACATCTAGTATTTGGGGTCAGAGGAATAACTGGCTTATCTAGGTTTCCTCTGGATCAATAATTTCTAGGCTGTATACTGCATTGCCTTACATTGTGTTTTAATGGTTCCATCTTGGGGTTCAAGTTAGGAATTTTTGGGGTACCCCTAGAATCACGGGTCTTGGTCTGGGGTTTAGATAGGCGTCCTTCTAAACACCTTTCTTCCCATTCAGGTTGATGGTAGAAGCGATTTGGTCATTGGCTTCAGTGGAAGCAGCCGTTATTATTTTAGTTCTGGTATAACATCATCATGACCCTGGTTGGCCTTTTTCCCATGTGTCATTGTGGGAAATAGTTTTGGTTTGTAGGCCATTTGACCTTTCCCTTAGGACTGCCTAGGATTCGCTTTCTAATGGAAAGGAGTTTCTGCCCTTATTGTTAGTTGGGGTAAAAATGTGTTAATAAGTAATAATTATTCTCTCCATCTACATATACATTTACCCTAGTACAACATGTTTCTCTGTGCTACTTTCATTGGATTGAGTATTTTCATTTTCTAGTGTCTTTGGCCATTCCCGATCGCTATGCTCTGGGTTTCGCCCTTGGGGCTACTATGGTTTGTCCAACAAGTCATTTGGGCTGGTGATTCTGTCCACCAGACAGATAACCCCTGTTGGAAAATGGGTTATTAGTAGTGGTAAATATGCATCTACCACTGGCAATAAGGCCACTAACACAGTCTAGGGCTCAGTACAGGCCTCAATAAATTATTTCCATGCTTAAGCCTAGGTAGCTTGGCTGCGAGCAGGCAGGCATAACTTAGAAGACATGTATGTACAGCATTTAAAAACACCAACTCAGTAAGTAATTAAGACACAACACACAATAAAAATCCAACACCAATTTTGAATTATAGGAAATATTTGTATCTTCAAAGTGACACAAAAATGACAAAAATCCAATGTAGGGAACAGGAGAAATGAATTTTTAAGTAATAAACACTTTCAGGCACTTAGAAACCTATAGCGCCACTCTGGGACATCTGGTTGCGCTTGACCTGAATAAAGTCAAACTTTCAGGCCAACCATGATGGAGCCCTGCGTGGATAGACTGAGTGGGAGACCCCAGTCAAAATTTTACCTTCCGACTTAGAAACTTTTCCTGAGGTTTTTGCGCCGGGGTTCCTCAATGCTCTTCACCAGCCCGGATTCGGTGAGGGCTTGCCAGCTTGACTTTCAGGGAGCTCCTGGTCAACTCTGGAAATCGGACCTCCGGAGCTCTTCAGCGGGACCAACCTGGAATCCGGGTCGGTTTGCAGTTGAAGGTGGCTGGCTTGGCTCTCGCGGTTGAGTCAATCACCTAATGGAGCATTTTTTCCAAAATTGCTCCAAACTTCTGAGACTTCTTCCTGAAGTTCCACTTGAGGGTCCAAAACACAATCCAAGATTCTGGAAGCTCCAAGATGGTCCTTGAAAGGTTGGGGCCACAATTCCCATAATGCACCTGGCCCAAATTCTTAAAAGTCCACTGGATACACTCCAGGCAGGGGACTGTATGTTGTGATGATGCAGTTGAGCTCTGTTTACCTATAGCTTGCAGAGAGTCCACTCTTTAATCCTTAAGAAGCAAGGTACATCCACAGGGCTGCAGTTCCAGATAATGCAGCAGGTGCAGTCAGTCAGACTACAAGGCCTGGTGGTGACAAATTAAGTTTCCAGCTTGGCAATCCTTCTTCTTCTCTTAATTTCAAGCAGCAAATCTGAGAGACTCTGCACCTCGCACATATTTATTCAGGGTTCTATGGGGTCAAGCAGGAGAGCACTCCTGTCCAATGAGGTGCAAGGCAACACCCCAGAGCATGACCACTTCTTCCAAAGAGTGGCATACTCTTCTCCCAGAAAGCACCATTCCTCCAAAAGTCAACATGGCTGAAATCTCAGCAGAGAATGAAGAGATCACTAAACCAACTCTCAGTATGGCTAACTTCCATAGCTCTCCACCCCCTAACAATTGCAGATTCCTGCCTTAAGCCCCCTATCTGGTTGGGTCAGAGGGGTATGGGGGTAGATGGACCTGGCATTCCCTGCCTGTCCTATTCCTCCTTTGAAGCTTCTTGCTTTACAACCCCTACCCCCTGCTCTGGCATTCCTGTGTAGCATAACCCTCTCCACCAGATAGCCTCTCCCCGGGTAAGCCACTTATCACTTCATCAAAGCAGCCTGGCTTATCCTGTTTACACTAACAAATCAGGGAGGACTGCCGGAAGGCTGAATTTTGGCATACAGTCATGAAAGTTTTGCAACTTTTTTTCTGTATATTCTAGGATAAATTCAACAATGGCATATTGTTGGATATATCAATACCATTCTCCTAAGTCCTTGAATGATAATTCATTCAATTCCTAGCAATATTGATTCGTTCATAAACTATTGCCATGTTATCCTGTGAGGCTAGACATCTACAATGAGGAAACTGCAATGTGCAATTGCTCTATCATCAGGCCACATAAAACATCTTTTATAAGGGCCCTGCTTATAGTTACATGACCGCCCACCCTTAGGAGAGACCTTTTGGGCTCTGCATATGCAAAAATAATGTAGATCCACCCCCCACAGTTCTCGTAGCACCAACATCGATTTTGGGAGGCACTTTACTACAATGGGGAAAGTGAAATGTGCAATTTCTCTATCCCCAGGGCTTATAAAAACATCTTTTATAAGGACCGTGCTTATAGTTACACAACCCTCTCCCCCCACCATCCATGGGACACCTAGGGGAGACACAGTGGGGACCTAATATGTAACAATATGGTAGATTATCACTTCTTAAGTGCCCCTACCACCAAAGCCGAGTGTACAGTAAATTTACTTTTAAAAACAGCGCTGCAATGCAGGGCTGCTTTTAAAATAACATCAGGCCCTCAGCAGTACGCACATGCAAGTGCAAAAAGGGCTGCTTGCCTCTAAACTGCCATGCCCTATTATATACTAGGGACTTGTAGGTAGTTTTAATCCCCCTGCCCTATTACCTACTTGGGAATTATAGGGTAGGTCATGCCAATGATAAGTGTACCCTAATACATAGTGTACCGTAATGCATATGTGTGTTTTTAACTGTGTTTTCAACATAGCACTGGCCCTGGGCCTGGTTAGAGAGAGCCCAGGGACAGTCAGAGTAGGTTACCACCAGTACCAACCAGCAGCAAATATGGGTGCACAGGGCACACAGGTTGACTTTGCAACAACCCCACCATGAATGTTGTTGGGGTATGTCTAAAGCTTGACTTTCAGTGTTTTAATTTTGCACACTTTCCTGGTGTGCACACTCCTGCAGTGGCTGTACTAAATAAACGTGGCTTTCTTTCTTAAAAGTGATTTGCTTTCGATTTTTGTGTACTGGGGCTGCCTTTTTTTTAAAACGAATTCCCTCAGGTTTTGTGACTTAGGTTTACCAAGTATGTATGATGCAAAAAAGTGAATTTCAGGATATGAGAGTGCTTATTTTCTCACGTTTTTGTCTGCATGTCTGAGTGCTTCTTTTAGAATAGAACTTAATCCTCGCTTAATGTTTATATTTCAGTTACTTTTTGATTTATGTTTTGGGCTTTGCCGCAGGGGCTGGTGTCATTTTAATTGTTCATTGCCCTAGTCATTTTCGGCTAAGCTCCCACACATTGAATGATTGTTGGAGGGATCATGTTTGGCGATACCTGGTTGAGAATCAAGTAGTTGTTGTACATTTCGGACAAGCATCTGCCAATCCATCGCATTCTTCACTTTGGTAAATTTTTTGGGATATTGCTTTGCTGGCACATTCCTGTCCCTAGTTTTGATTTCCCTGGTAGAGATCCCTCTGTGTTGCTGGAAGATTAGGCTTGGGTTTAATTTGGCCTGGAGGAAAAGGCACCATCAGGGGCAGTTGCCCCCTTGTGGTGCAAAAGGCATAAAACTCTTTGATTTGGGGGAATATATGTGTACCGTTGAATTCTTTCACTTATTGTAGAGAGAAATATAATTGTTTCCAGTAGAATCAGTGTTTTAAAATGCTCCCTGGTTTTGAGGGGTGTTTTGATAGGTAGGATATTGGACATGTTAGGACTTCTGCAATCCAGTTTGCACGACGTTCCCGTATGTTCTAGACGACTTGAAAAGGAGCTCAGGGGTCATTTGGACTGCAACCACTATCATGACTGGAATGGTTTTATTATATGTGGACTGGATTTTGCCCTCTTAGGGCCTGTTCTGTTCCCCCTGCAGTTCATACAGTGACATGTTGTGGTCAATGAATCATTTCAATGGCTTTTCCTCTTTGAAATTTCTAATCTGTTGCTATCGTGTGGTATGTTTTACTCTGTAGAAGAAGGCTGATTTAAATCATTGCTGTATGCATCAGCAAAACCATCTGCTGTAGGAAAAGCCCTTCTTAATGCAGATAATTATTCTCTTGGGTTTTTCTCAGGTTGGCACTTCATTGAATACTCCATTTTCTTAGTCTGTTGAGGATTAAATAGTTACTTTTCCCCTGATGACAAGTTTAAAGTCGTGTCAATTTTCTATTTGGTGACATGTCAAGGAAACATTGAAACCCAGCATACGCCTCCGAAAATGCCCATTGTACAAATCTTTCTTGATCTTCTGATTTGGAGAATCCCTAGGATCTCATGACTACTGTTCTTCGTGCTCTGCAACTGGATGTGTGGGTTTATATTTGTAGGCTTCTCCAGGTTTGTGATTCTTTTAGACTCATGGTGGTAATCATGTTGGTGGTAATCTCTGCAGTCTTCAAGCTCTCTAATTCTTAGTAGTTTATCTCCAGAATCCCTGCCCCTTGGCTTGGGTATTCACAAAACAGACAGAGGGGACCCATCCCTGCTTCAAGGCGCATAGCTGTTGGAATAACCTCTCCCATACTAAGGTATTTATTGTTTAAACACGTGTTTGGTTGGCATGATTAATGATTCAGGACATTTCTTTTCAATTTAACTCTGTGGCATTTAAAACACATGCATTCATGTTTCTGGGCATGTTCCTCTCAGCACAGTATGGGGCTGTGTCTTTGGGAGAACTGTGCATTTGTACCATCTGCATTATTTTGTCATTTGGCTCATGATTCCTTTTGTCTCTAAAGCCAGTGATCCGAATGCTGCCAGAAACGTATCTGGTTCAATAATGATGGTTGATAATTAAAAGCACTTCTGCCTCATCAGAGGCATGATCAAGAATACATTATTTGTCACTTCTGACTGAGGATACATTCCATATGTTTGTAAAAGTGGTGTGTCAAAGTTGATTTCAAATGTTTTCCCCATGACGATTCAAAATTAGCAATCTTCTCTCTTGCTTGCAACAGTACCCTTGCCAACTCATTATTTTCTCTTTTTGCCGGCAGCTGTGACTTTTCAAACTTGTCATTTCAATGTTAGCTCTGTTATCTGCATCTGCATGGCTGGCAAACCTTCTGTTGGATGAGCAGCTTGCACCTGCACTTGCACTTGTGCCTTAAGATCACAGCTTTTTCTGCCTGCACTTTGCAACTGTATGGTCAAAACTTGAACCTGTTATTTGTACAGTTTCAGGGCATTTGAATCCTTCGTCTTCTTATCTGACACCAAATCATTATGTTGGCTTAATAGGCTGTAAACCCCTCTTTCTTTGTAGATGACTTCCTCAAGCTTTGCTGTCTGTTTTTCATATTACTAAGGTCTTTCTTTTTGCTCCTTCAAATAGTCTTGTTGTATTTGCCAAATGTGCTGTTCATATTTTCCTAACTCATCACCCTCATTCTTTAAAAATGACAAGCAATGAATCTACTGTACATTTCTGCTTGCATAGCACTTAGCGCAGCTTCCTCTTCTCTGAGCTGGTTCTGTACTAAAGAAAACACAAGGAGATGATGGACGGAGCGCTGAAACTTTTCAGACACTCACTAGATGTACGAAGTTTTTGAATACCAATTAGTAATTTGCTATTTATTCTGAATCACAAATTGGTAAATGCAATTTTATATGTGTGATATCATTAGGGAAATCATTACCGAATGTGTATGATTCTCATTCGTTATTTATCTAATTGGTAAATTTCAAATTGAGTCACAGTTTGCGAAAGTCGCTTTTGGCAGCGAATGACCACACAAACAGGAAGTACAAATCCACATGCTCTGCAAAGGACTAGAGCTCTCAGCTTGAAGAGGCACTTCTTAATCCAACCCTAATCTTTTTTTGGTGAGCCATGCACCTTTAAAATGTATGGAAATGTCTTGTCAAGATTCAGATAAGAACGCAGGGAACGCAAACTAAAATTTAGTGAGAAAGGATTGAAAATTCTCGCAGAGGAGTGTATTGCCCACCATGATGATTTATTTGGTAAATCGTCATTTTTCTTGCCTTAATCACAAAAAAGACAATTTAGGGTTTCCAAACAGGAGATGATAAACTCGGTTGGAGTCACACAGCAAGCAATAGATGCTGTAAGAAATAGGTGGTATCATCTCAGATCAAAAACCAAAGAGAAAGTGGCAACCTGCTTAAGTAAGGCATATGCAACTAGAGGAGGACCCCAAACACAATCACCATCACCCACCCCACCTGAGCCTGATAGTGTATCTGGATTCAGCAATATAGATACAGCCACTGCACCATCAACTTCTCAAGGTGTCATACTTCACATTTTTATATTGAAAAAAAAAAGAATGTTTTTATTGACCATTGCTCAAAATAAAATGGATACAGAAACAGCTCTACACCATTACAGTGGTATACATTTGCTCAAAATAGGATATAGTACATTTATGACAAATGTGCCTGCTTGAAATGTGTTCACTATGAATTTAGCAACTATACTCCTCCAAGCAACACCAATCTAGATTTGATTCCCAGTCTTCCACCACCGATGGGTGTGCCGTGCCCAAAGCTTGTGCAATATTTCACTTAAAACATTTCTATATTTTAACCCTTCATTTTAAAAATACATGTTTAGATATGTTTAAACATTTGAAATTATTTTAGACTAAGGCGAGTGTAAGGTATGATGCAACAACTCCAGTCTGTATTTTGATTCTTGGTTTGAAGTGCTTTATGGCAGATATAGTTCAACATAACAAAATGTATGTGGAGGAAAATAACTTTATTTTACCCCAAAATAAAAAGGCATGATATACTTAGGGGTCGATTCCGATCTCGGCCGGTAGGGCTCCGAATCGGATTCGGCTTTACCGCATCCGATTCGGACGCCCTGTTTCCGACCGAGTCGGACGTGCGTCCGGGCGAACGAGTACGATGCGAACGTACGCGAAATCGCCGACCGACTCGTTCGCGGGACCCAACCGCTCCAACCGACTCGCACGGACACGACTCGCACCGCGCAATGGAGATGTTCCCCGGCCGGGTAAGTACGATGCGCGCCGCGAGCAGTCCGACCGACTCGCGCCGTCCGGCTCGAAAGTGCAGTCGGAGCCGCACTTTGGGGGTCCGTGTCGGACCCCCCTGTACGCCCTGTATGCCTAGCCGCGCGAGTCGTACCAAGGGGGGACCCATGGGTCCCCCCTACTTGTGCATGTACGCCGCGAGTCGCTTTGACGCGTACCCGCTGTAGGGGGCGCCCTTGTTCGCCTCGCACCCATTGAGTCAATGGGAGCCCGCGTACGCGTTGTACGACCGGCTCCCATTGACTTCAATGGGTGTCCGACCGAATCGAGTCCGATAGCATGCAAACGCATCGTACTCGTCCGGTCGGACTGCTAGGGTCCGATTCGGTCGGAAATCTCTCCGGGTCCGGCTCGGTCGGAGAGATTTCCTGCCCGAATCGGAAGTGGCCCCTAAGTATCTATATAAGAGCACACTAATTGTAAGCCAATTTTTAACAGATATACTATCCCAGAGAGGTCAGTATATAGAAGGTGAGGAGCAAGAACAAACAGAAATGCTCATGGAAGGCAATACAATACAGAACCCAGACATTCAACAACCCAGCTTCAAGGTTCAAAACCAAAAATTCCCATTGGTGCACAGTCTGTTGATTAGTCTGGGGAGCAAGCCACACAAAGTGACATTGATGAACCAGCAGTGAGGCCCAGACAACAGTGCAGGAGGAGTAATTTGAGACATCACAGTTTGTTGAGGCCACAATCTTTTTGACCTGTTTTCCCTGTAATTAATGATGATTATTTGAATGTTTTGATGGTTTAGGGGCCGCTGTGTTGACCATTCAGCATCTATACAAAAATTACATCAGAAATATCAATACAAAATTGATGGGCATAGAAAGAAGCATGAAAAATGGTTTTCAACAATTGGCAAACCCTGTGCAAGAGGGGTAAAGGTCATTGGGTGAGAAAAGTGGTCAGTGTGACTGACGCTCTCATTAATTTATGTGGCCAGTTACAGCAGGAAGGTTTGTCACAAAGGCGTAGACAACATAATTATTTTGCACATATTGTGATGTATTCAGTCCCTCTATGAATCCGTTTACCCATGGGGCTGCACTTTTATCAAGGCTCACTGTAAATTTACAAATAGAAATGGGCCACAATAGTGGGAATGATGCAGTAGAAAGCTTGCAAACTATGCAAATAGCTAGTGGACATCAAGTAAGTGCTGTAGAATGTGATGAACTCTCCAGTGTGAGCAGTATTTATTTTAGGGAAGCTACGAGCCTGTGTCACATTTGTAGTTAGGGAGAGGTTGGGGATGTGCTGAAGTGTTGAGTCACCAACATCTGAAAGGACGACTGTTGGTCATGGTAAACAGAAACCTTAAGAGCGCTTACATGTCTGCACCTATTGTTATATTGTAAGTTAACAAAGTTTTTGTAACGCATTCAAAGACATTTATATTTAAGAAAGTGTCAATACATTGTCTCATCACAATTTCTAAACATATATATGCATACCTGAAAATAAAGGAAAATGTAACTTTTTGAGAGCAACACATTTTTTATATCACACTTATGTTAGAAATAATGACTCATATCTGCATATCTGGTTCTCCCTTCTGCTACCCTTGATGCACCTTCTGCTTGTGTGGTGGTTGATTTCATTCATCTTCATCTGGGTTCGACTCTGGCATTACTGTTAGTTGTCCTTTTCGAGTAACTATGCTAAGCAACATAGTACATGTTGCTTTAATCTTGCAGGTAGTTTCTGGGTTCTATTGTAGTGGCCAACCACTCTTACATAGGCATCTAAATCGACTTTTTAGAAGTACACGTCCTTTCAATTACTGATCTTGACCTTTTGTGAGCATTATTATATATTTGTTCACTTTGTGTAGTAGGATTCAGGTATGGGGTTAACGTCCAAGAATACTAATCATATGCACTGTCACATAAGATTAAAGAAACATACAATCATAATTGTGAAGAGAATGAAGAAGTGGTTCATATCTTTGTTTTAATGTTAATACGCTTATCAAGTAAATACCCATCAGCAAAATCTCCTATG